>JPET01000007.1:919749-1500261 GCA_000732205.1 Verticillium tricorpus MUCL 9792 | reverse complement strand
TTATACGTTCTGAAGATTACTACTCTTCAGAACGTATAATGTGCAACAAGTTCAATCACGGCGATTCCGAGGCACAAGAACCACGGCGTGTCTACGACCTTGATTGCGATATCTGTTTTGAAAAGTACCTCTCTGACAAAGATCTAGAACAGCTACCTTGTAGTACGTCTTCAGCCCCGTACCGGATTCGAGATCATTCTAAATATTGTCAGACCATGTTTTCCACAGAAAGTCTTTGCGCAAGTGGAAGAAGAAGCAGTGTCCGAAGTGCAAGCAGGCCTTTCAGGAAGCCCGTCGCAACAGGGTGGCTCCTACAGCAAAGACTTGGTCTGCAAAGGCCCCCTCAAGAACCAGCGAATGCATAATAAGTAAGCAATATAAGTGGAATAGACAACAGAAGAGGATGAGAGACAGATGCATGTACGCCAGGATTACGGGAGCGGTGGCGCAGATAACAGATGAAGTCGAGCTATTTAGCAAGACGGATGAGGACGTAGTTTAAATTGTACTGGATTAAAGATAGCATCACAGAACATTAAACTGGCTTTTAAAGAGTATCGTGATCTCTCATTGTATAAATCTTGGATTGCCATTAAGGGAAGTCATCTTCTCTACATAATGACGTTTTATAACTGTAAAATAGGAATACTTGGAACACTATCAAATTTTAGATTCTAATCCTAATATCTTTGAATTGGATAATCTAAGTTTCTTCCGTAATCGAGGAGGCTAACGCACCATTGCGTCGTGATATGCCTTGAGTCGCGTGATATGTTCGTAGACTCCCGCTTACATGGTAAAGGGAGGACACTTGAAGGTCGATGTTATAACAAATGGATTTCAAGTCCAGTGAGGCCTCGGGGACTATCTCCAGGGCCTTAGAGATGCGTTCCACCTCAGCGACAATATCTCTCATCTTCTCCTTCACAGATTTCAACTGATTTCTCTCACTATGTGTCATTCTCCTTACTTCCTCATCGTATCTAAGGTCGTCATTGGCATTTATAGTCGTCGTGTCAGAGCAGAGGCTCGTATTGTCGTCTTCTCTGTCATGTAGGTGCTCTGAAAGCGATGTATTACTCCGTTCATTGGTGATCCGTGAATACCCGTCGGCTCGTCTACCAACATTGGGCAAAGGACAAGTGGAAATTAGACGCCATGGTGGTTAATAGCGCGACCATTCAAAGGGAAACAGACAAATATTTGATTGCGATTAATGAGCCCATATATAAAGGAATACCGGAATACTCCTTTATGGGACATTGCTTGTTTCTGATTTACGGCGCCGGAGCGACAGTTATTAGCTGTATTTGACTCTAAAGTCAGCTAGGTGAAAAAGATCTATTTCCGTCTTAAATTTACCAGGGTCTATGACTATTAAGATGATTCCTGACTGGCTATCCCATTGGACGGTCTTGATTCCCACACTTCAAAGCTCAATTAACACGATTCGGATGGCATCCCCGCAAAAGAAAAGTAACTCGGAGAGGGCTGATTGGAGGGAGAAATGCAGAGTTGCATTAGCAAAACATATCAGTAATACCTCTCGCTCTCTTTGCGGTCAAAGGTACTAAAAATCCAGATGAACGCCTAGGTTTATCTATTTTACCAGTAGATGTTCGTCTCATACCCAGCGACGATGATGCATATCGGTGGGAGATTCTCCCTGGGAAGGAAAATCTTTTCGCAAAACATCTCAGCAAACAATCAAAAGGCGTCTATATGGAGCTTTGGAGGGAAGTCGGTCGTTCGTTTGAGGCTGTTGGGCACGTCGGTGGACAAAGCAGGCTCGACGATGCACACCCACTGTCCTTTTCTGAGAGGATCGGCACACTTGACGCGAGGAATTCCGAGCTAGCAAACGAGCTAAGCTGCTACAAACAACAGGTCGACGATGCACACCCACTGTCCTTTTCTGAGAGGATCGGCACACTTGACGCGAGGAATTCCGAGCTAGCAAACGAGCTAAGCTGCTACAAACAACAGGTAGAGGCGGCCAATTCAGAGTGTCTTCGGCTTAAGGCTGTTTGCGCCCAATTTACTCATCAGCAGAAAGAAGTCTTCGATCTTGTAAAACGGTACAGGGCCATGATTTCACAGTCCATACATGAGGCTCACTGCGCCTTCGAACGTTTAGTGCCAGTACATCCCAGCAAACAATCAAAAGGCCACTATAGAGAGCTTACGAGGTGAAGTCGATCGTTCGTTTGAGGCTGTTGGGCACGTCGGTGGACAAAGCAGGCTCGACGATGCACACCCACTGTCCTTTTCTGAGAGGATCGGCACACTTGACGCGAGGAATTCCGAGCTAGCAAACGAGCTAAGCTGCTACAAACAACAGGCAGAGGCGGCCAATTCAGAGTGTCTTCGGCTTAAGGCTGTTTGCGCCCAACTTACTCAGCAGCAGAAAGAAGTCTTCGATCTTGTAAAACGGTACAGGGCCATGATTTCACAGTCCATACATGAGGCTCACTGCGCCTTCGAACGTTTAGTGCCAGTAGACCCAAACCTTTCATTACCACTGTAGATAGTTACTAGGTGAATTGATTTCGTAGCGGACATGGCTTAACTATCTATCGTTAAATCCTAGTAGCCTCTTTTGCACCTTCTTCGTTTCCTCGGTCGGGGTGGTTCTACTGACTTCCCTGTCTCAAAAGCTACCAAAAGCTACCACAAGGCTTTCATCAATTTCATCCTCCTCTAACCAAGAATCTCCCCCCTTGGGCCGGTGCCTCCACTGCATTTTGTAGCATACCTTGCCCTTGATCCTTTTCTTACCCACCAAATGCCCAAAATCGTTCCTGGGGCGAGTTTCTTTGTACTGACTCACCAGCTCTTCGTCAATATCATTGGATTGTAGCCAACAATTGTCGTCATGTCCATAATCCTTCCATTTGACAAGGAACCAATCTTTGTCTTTGGCCAGTAATGCTTCCACAGCATAATCATCAATAGATTCATCCTCTTCGGTCACCACACTCTTGGGGAGTCGTAAACCTTTCGCTTCTGTCTTTGTCGGACTCAGTTCGTTGGGGTGTGGTGCCGGAAGGTCCGTTTTTGTCTCGGCGTGGGGTCGTAAACAAGGGTCCAAGTTCCTCAGGTCGAATACTGGAGACGGAAGTGGATCCGTATCCATTCTACCCAAACATCCAACCTCCAGATCAAGCAGTTCCGGGAGGTCGTCGAATTCAGAAATTTTCTTGATGGAGCCCCGAGACGAAGTGTATGGTTCAGCTTCGGTATTGATACTGACGGATAATTGCGATGGGCTCAATAAAGCACAATCCGAATCGTATGTGCTCCTCTCGCGTTTCATTCCTGCCTTGCCGGACCTTTTGGAAAGATGTTTCCTCGCGGCATGATAGTGGCTATCTGCCAGGTGGTCGATAAGCGAGTCTTCGTCAACGACCTCTTCGGTGCAGCCAAAGTAGAAACACCGCGCAGGCCACGACGGGATTCTGTCGATGTGGTTTCGAATGTGTGGCCAAAACTTCGCAGGCTGGTAATCTTTAAGTCGAAGCTCTTCCGGGGTGTCTGAGTCTGCACAAGCGCCGCATCGGTACTCTTTGATGGTTGTGTTGTTGTATGTGATCCGATCACAGTCTAGTGGCTCCAATGCCGCATGTTTGGAGTTGCAGTGTTCGTTCCAATCACCACTGCCCTGAAACCAACAAAAGCAGTCGAGGCAATAGCGTACACTTCTTTCTTTATAACCTTGCCGTTTCGCGAACGCTTTACGCTGGCAATAATGGACATGGTCGCTCCGTGATCTGATCGGGATACTTGATGAAATGTCAAAAGTCAGTCTCCAGTTATCCACTCAGTGTTTGATTAGGAGGGCTCAAACCTCTCCATATCCGTCTCGCAAACCCGGCAAAGCCCTTTGATAGGCTCCTCTCCAGGCCTATACACGGTTTGTAAGTCTTTCGTGCAAAGACTGTAAATGTCGAGACAGGTTTGTCTCATCTGGCCTTCGGTCAGTCCTTCGGTTAAACCTATTACTCCGGCAATCCTTTTTCTCTCCGGCAGTAGTTCAATGAGAATATGACCCCGGTCTGACTTCACCGGTTTCGGATCGAGTCCTCTGTTCAGCACAATCTGTTGCCGTCTTTCCTTCGTCCACTCGCTCTGATATTGGCGTAATTCTTCTTTTTGAAGTCGAGTTTGCAGTGACCTGAGCTGATTGCGAATTTTGGCAGCTTCCGGTGAGCCATCGCTGCAGAAACCCAATTTCGTTCTGAGTTCGAGAGCTTCTGGGTGTTGCGCGAGCGCCCTCTTCTTTGCTGCAGGGAGCCTAGTTGGGAGGTTCTCCTCCTTGAGCTGACTCAAACCTTGGAAGTGCTCGACAGTCTCATGGTTTTCAGGCCGGTCCAGAAATGCAGCCTTTCCGTTGGCTGAAGAGCAGTTTGCGACGTAATCGCGCCCGTAAACTCTGGTATCGGTTGAGTGTAGAGTGCATCGGTTTTTTGTGTGATATGATGGGAATGCGGAAAAATTGCCTCCGTATATAACTCTCTTCTTGTTTTCGGCTTGTCAGTGATTAAACCTTGATAGAGTTTGGAGCGCGGAATAGTTTAAGCCGTCTTAAGCTTCTTTCCAAGAGTGCGCCTTAATCATCATGTATCCCACCAAACTTCGAGATTCAGGCAACCATACAACCCAGAAGGTAGAGATTTCCAGATACGATCGAACTCGCGCGTCTGCTGTCATGCGGCTGCATTTCGTAAACCACACCCTGCAGACGTGACATGTCTGAGGATCGGAAGGCATTACGGCACCGCTATCTTTTTCCAATCCAAACTTTGAATGTGGTCTTTTTCCTTCAGGAAATGGGGCGCATTTCGCCATAAGATCTTGGCCAGGTTTCTTAATTCTTGCAGGCGCGCCGTCGGCGAAGGGCCATAAGTGAGGGAAATGAAATTTCATACATAGATCAGTACTTGTGTCAGTTTCGCTAGTGACGTGGCGAAACCTGTTTAGCTAGTGCAAGAACGTATACTTGGAATGTCAAACGTTGGCCAGATGGCTTACACTATCGCTCGGGTTGGCGGTTGTTTTTACCCAACGTTGATGCGATTTTGCTTATGCGGGCCTTGATTTCTTCCGTTTTCAAATCGCTTCAAGGAAATAAAGGTGTATGTCCTATGTCTTACAATTATGGATCTCGCTATTCAGGTTGCGGATTGCAACATAGCTCTGTAGCAAAGACGCAGTCGCCTAGTGAAGAAGGCGCCTTTCGCGCGCCCCGGTCCAGGCAAAAGGTAAGGGACAATTATACGCCACCTTGGATGTACGCGTCCCGTTTGCGGGTATGTAAATTGAGGTCCAAATTGCGATCGCATAATCGCCTCAATTAACGCGTCCTAACCGCGTCTTTTCAAAGTTTTGCATTTTTCGCGATGAACGTCCTCGATTAAGCCTTCTTCTTCACAGAGGACCCTCTTTATAAACTATTCTCGATTAATTCATGGCCAAAGCGTTTGTAAGCAGAACGAACACTGTAAATTTCGCTTCTTTCGTCTTTTCCAAATGTCATTTTGGTTATGTCCTCATAACCAGCGAAGAACCATTCCGTCGTGGTGAGTGTCGAGTCCAATGTGGCGCTGCCATTCGTGGTAAGGCGGCTCCGACTTTGTGCGACCCAAAATCGTACAAAAGACTTCACGTGCGTATGATTCGGTATGCTGGTTCGCTTGCACAGATACTCCTTCCACAGATCAAATTCGTTTGATGGGTTGCCCTTATAGGAGATTGAAAGAAACCTAGTTGTATATTAGTTCCGAATATCATGGCGGTGAGGTAATCAGAGTCGCACGTAAAATAGATTCTGAGTGTGGCAAGATGACGCAGCTTAACTTTCTTGACATGCCGGTTTCGATCTCGCTCGGCGTCCTTTTCCTGATGTTGGTCGAGCTGGTATCCTTTTTGGGCAGCACGAGCCAAGATGGCTTCTTCTGAATTCTTCGTTGAGCCCATCGTAATTAAAGGATGTTAAGGGTTGCTTTTGAATAAAAGAGTTTAGAAGCCTGTGATCGCCAGTGGGAAGTCGTGAACTCGTCGCAAGAGATTCAGAACTTAGAACACCAGAAGAGAGTGGACGTACACATGTACATATATATATTTCACTTTTCATTCAATACAAGGTATAGATAGGGGCTTCTATCGGCTCTTCGCGCAGTGTGGCAGACCTAAGCCGTGTTGACCCACTGTCTACCCAGCACCTCACCCGTCCCCTCACCCACCTCACCCATGTTGACATAATACTCACCCAGATCTCACCCACCGTGGCACCCCGATCACCCTTAAAGCAGCGGGCTTTGGTGATGCCTGGGTGAGCTCTGAATGTAAATCTGGTGTGTTGAGGTGCCACCCACCGTGGCACCCCGATCACCCTTAAAGCAGCGGGCTTTGGTGATGCCTGGGTGAGCTCTGAATGTAAATCTGGTGTGTTGAGGTGCCAACAGCACTGAAGTGTGGTCCGGCAAAGCACTGTGCTGTTCCCGTGTTTGTTGGTTGAACTCCAGAAACCAAGGACCTTTGCGGTCGACATAAACTGGCACATGGGGTAGTTCTGGCAGGGGAACGGGCGACCTCATGACGTAAGTTCCTTTCGTCGAGCCCTTGTCGTCCTTCAGAGAAACGGTAGTTGACCACAGCTCCTGGCTGCTCTTCCACGCCCTTGCAACGCCAACCCAAGTGTTCAGAAGACCGTTGACCTGCAGTACTGCTTCACAGGGCTCGATTGCGGGTAAAAAGTCTTCGGGGCCGAACGGAAGCATGTTCTTGTTGATCAGACCCGCCTTGAAAAGCGCCAGGTAGGCCTGGAACGCCGCGTCCTTCGAAGCATTCTTCTCCGACTTCCAGGTATGCCGGCTCTCAGCATGACGGACCGCTACTGGTACGTAGCTTGGCAGTAGTACTGTGACCTTCAGGGACGGAGGCTCCTCGTTGTCGACCACACGGGCGATGTAGTCTGGTCTCTTGTCTATGAACTCGCCAGGTGAAAGTTTAGAGCAGAAGTGGTCGAGGTGTGCCTTGGCGTTTTCGTAGTCAAGAGTGGCATTGGTACTTTCGACAACGTACTTCTCCGACTCTGTCGACTCTGTTTCTTCAATCTCCGCGATTCGTTGCACTTCGCGTTGCTGATCCTCGTAGTGTTCCTTCATCTCAGCCTCCATTTCTTCCCAGTTCTTAGGCACAGGATTCGAGCTTGAGAGAAGAATCAGCAGCCTGGAGTCCTTCTTACGAGCCCGACCGCGCCGTTGGATGAACGACTTGAGGTTTTCGGGCTCATCAAAGCAAACTACCAGATTGCAAGCTGGAACATCAATACCTTCCTCCAGGACATTCGTCGCAATCAGCAAGCTGAGCTCACCCGACCTGAATTGCTGTAGGGGCTCTGTTTCATGGGCTCCTCGAGACAAGTCCCAAATATTTTTCTTCTTTGAAACATAGTTGGACGTGCCAACGACGACGCCGATACTAGGGTATTTCCCCTGTGTCATGGGATGTGTGGCTACCAGGTGTGCGAGTATGGCCGCAGTGGATCGCTCTTTGACGAATACGACGCCAACAGCACAGTGGTCGTCTAATGTGAGATGTTTTATGAGTAAGGTGACTTTGTCCGAGGTGTTGCTGACGGACAGTATGTCGACTGATGGCTCACATACGTCGACCTGCCGAAGGATGCTGGCCAAATACTGCTTCTCCTCGTCTTTCCAGTGATTCATCCATAGGTCTTTGGTATCGAATGCTGTAAGGAAAGTCGTCACGACCTTCCATACGTAGTGTTCGGCTGCCCAAGGCCCGAGGTCTTCCAGAACACGCCAGCTCTGGTCGAAAAAGGATTTGATCTGCTGTTGAGAGAAGGTGTCATGATTTCTCAAGACTCTCACGAGCTCGCGGTGCGCTCTGTCTGTGCCTATATCTTTGAGGTGGAGCACGTAGGGATCCTCTGTGATGACGAGACTCTGATACACGGCCTGAAGACTTGAAATGCTGTCAGGTACGTTGCTGGCGAACGCCGGCTCGTAGAAGGCATAATCGAGCCTTGGTCTTTTCACATAGGTTGAGAGATCGTCTCTGTGCAGTGTAGGTGTCACGCATGCCGCGTCCAACGTCTTCTCGAGAGCTTCGAGTCCCTCCAGCTTGGATCGCATTATGGGGCTTGCTGTCAGCCCCAGGATATGAGGTACAGGCAGCGCCAGCTGTTTTTGCCGATGATAGTAGTTCATCATGATCATCCTCATTGAGCTTTTTTTGGCCGAATTATGCGCTAAGACGCCGTTAGCTTTGGGGTTCGAAGTAGAATGAAAGTGATATCTGACCTTCGTCAAATACGAGCAAGGAGATTGAGCCTATCTGGACGAAACCGTGATCCAAGGCATCGCGGAGAATCTGAGGGGTAGAGACAACGATTCGCACGTTGAGCAGCACAGCGTCCCACGTCTCTTGGTTGGACCAAGCGTCGACATTGTCGCTGCCGCGGAGGAGTCTGATCTGAACAGCGGGGATTTGGGACTGTAGCACGTAATGCTGCTGAGAGCAAAGCTCCACGGTAGGAGCCATGAACCAGACGATCTGCAGCCTGGTCAACTTTGGTCGGGTCATGGGATATTTGAGACGTACTTTTTCAGCGGACCCTTCTTCCAATTCTGCCCGAATACGAAGGACAGCACTTTGAGATGATTAGACAAAGTTACAATAGCTGGGGTGGCGAAGGACATACACCTGGGTCTTGCCACTGCCTGTGTCCATCCATGGGAATGTCAGAATGATTTACGCTTGACAGGGGAGCCAGAGGATCTTACAGCCAGGATGACATTTCTCTTCCGACTCTCTGCCAGCATCTCTAGCTGGTATGCTCGTGCATTGATCGTGGCTGGTTCAGGCGGCACTTGAGTTGGGGAAGGGGCGACGTTGTTCTCTTGAGCTCCGAGGCTTGGAGGAACCACTCCAGGTGGGCTTGAAGTCTGAAATTCAGTATCCCCATCATCTAGGAGGCATCCGCCGCTTGGAGATGAGGTGGAGGAGGAGTCAGAGTCATCGGCCATGTCGCAGCGCCGATGCTCAACAAGACTAGCAAGGCTGGCGTAGATTTGGTGGCGATAGGAGCAGCACAACACAGCGAAGGGGAGCCAAACGGGCAACTAAACGCTAGAAAGCGACGAGGCTGACAGCAAAGGTGGGCAGTCAGTCCAGAGGTCGTTTTGACGAGAGTGCAAGCATATAGCAAAAGGCCTCGGTGGGAAAGAGAGGGATGAATGGTCTGAAGTTGACAGTCAGGCTGGCAGTTGGTTTGAGGCTGTTCCTTATACCTGCCTGTCTCGCCGCAGGAGGCCCACCAAGCAGGCCCTCCGACGGCCACGGCCCAGGTGGTCGCATCCAACGGACTACCGTAGCATGCATCGGTACGCCTGACGAATGGCAGTGGACTGGGCGATGTCCTATCATCGTGGGAAACGCTGCACCATCATGAGGAAACACGGACTCTGTCCCCTGTCCTAAACAAACGTGCTGCTGTACCGTCGCAGTATCACATGCACACTGTGAAATTACGCGGTCTCTTCTCTTGCATCAACGTCTCTCGAGACGTGCATACCCCAATACCAAGTTAAGCCAACATCATCACGAATGATCATGAGAGAGTCTCTTGTCCGAGCGCTGGAGTCACTCGCTCCATCTTGTTCCTCTATGGCTGCTATGGTACACGGTGATGGTGGTCAATGTCTGCCGACAACGGCGCTTAAAGGTTCGTCAGGTAGTCCTCAATCTCTTGAGGGCTCAGCTTCCTGAACCGAGGACCAGTGGCGCCCTCAACGCCCTCAATACCTAGCAGATGATCCGCCGGAGGGCCAACAATGCCTGCTTCACGTCAGTAACCCATCAAAAAAACGATCCAGAGCATCTGAACTTACCGATCTCGATGGTCTCTCCGCTCATCTCTCCCTCGATCGTCTCCTTGAGCGTCAGAAGCGCAATGTGCACAGCATCTTCCAGCTCCAAGCCTTCAGTGTACCTCTTCTCCAGGAACGTCTTCGCCGAGGTCGCGCTCTTGCCGATGGCGGTGGCCTTCCAGGGGAAGTAGCTGCCGGACGGGTCAACCTGGTACAGCATGGGCCCGCCCTTCAGGGTACCGCCAGTCTTGCCGCTGGGCTTCTTCTCCTCGCCCTCCGCGGCCTCCTTCTCCTCGTCCTCGGGCAGGATGCCCTCATCCCAGCCAGCGATCAGCAGACTGACGCCGTACGGGCGGACACCTCCAGACTGGGTAGCCTCCTGCATGACCTTGGCCACGTCCTGCACCAATATCCGTGTCGGGGGGTACTCGTTGTAGATGCGCTTGTAGCCAGTGTGCGAAACTTTGCGTGCCTTGTCGACCAGGACTCTGTAGTCGGGGCCCATGCCGGAGTAGACCATGCCGATGTTCGGGGTGACGAGGCTGATCTTGGACAGCGAGCTAGGGTCGGCCAGCGGTGACGAGGACTTCTTCTCGGTGGCGAGGACGATGCCGTTTGTCGCTTTTTGGAGTTAGCATTGGGCGGAAGTGGTTTCGCTGGGAGGGCACAGCAGCTTGCCTTTGATTCCTAGGGCGGTGACGCCCTGGTTAACGGCGTTGAGCGCATACTCTATTCACGCGATGTCAGATACCGTGCTTGCGATCAGCGTGTCGCCGTGGATAAAAGCAAGGGCATACCAATCTGGACCAGCTTGCCGCTGTATGAAGTCAGTACTGAAGCTCCAATGACCGGGATCGGGATGCCTACCTGGGCGAGAAGGTCGTCAACGAGAAGGAGTATCGGTCAGCCATGTCGATCTACTGTTGTGTGAGGTGTGTGAGGATCTTGAATCGGTTGATGAAGGGTGTTGACGATGGAGGCTGAACTGGGGAATCAATCGTAGTGAGGCTGTTGGAGCTTCGCACTGGTCACTGTAGCAGGCTGTAGCTCCTGCTTCCCTCCCAGGCAACTCGCGCCGCGTCAAGCTCCAGTGTCCTCGCACGCCCAGGCTGCCTGAGCTGGTCTGTGCAGCAGCACGTGACTCGATTGAACATACTGACAATGAAGCTGATGTAAGCCCGGGAGCGGGATTGATTGGTCCAATTAGCTTGTGACCGGCATTGCGGGGAGGAGGAGAAGCTTGGAGCAGCCGGGTCGATCGGGGCACAGGAATCTTCTTCGTCTTCCTTCTGGTTCTTCTTTTCTTCCCCTCTACAAATCGTGACGACTACGTCCTCACCAGCCCCCTTTCTGGGCACCCTCCCCTCCCCTGTCCGATTTAAGAAGACACGTTTCTCTGACCTCTAGTTCCTACTTCAATCACACCCTCCCATGGCGGACGCTGGACGAGGCACCACTCCTTGCTTTACCATCACAACTTTGAAACTCTAGCCACGCCTGTTCCCGCATTCCAAGCTACTTTTTCTTGCCACCCCGCCGCGCCCTTCTTGAATTTGACGCGCATCTTTCGGCCACGCATGACTGCTAAAGTCACCCTACTTTGGCTATGAACTCCTCGACCGCCCAGTGGGCATGGCCCGAAGACATCCCCAGTGCCGCAGACACAAATGATCACGACGACCCTCAGGATCAACCTCGGCACGACAACGAGTTTCAACCACACTCGGAACCTCGCCAGCCCAGAACGGAGCCCGACCCGCAGCCACAGCAGCGCCGACGGCACTACGGTCCACGCAGTTGTCGAATCTGCTTGGAAGAAAATCACCCGACGTGGCCCGCCGCGAGCAACACGAGCGCTCTGGGCGGCATGATGGGGTCCGGCTCCAAGCCCGTGTACATGTCTGCAGACAATATGGGCCGGTTGATTTCGCCATGCAAGTGCAAAGGATCGCAGAAGTACGTCCACGAGGGGTGCCTACGAGCATGGAGAACCGCAGATCAAACGAGGGGCTCTGCGCACTTCTTCACCTGCCCAACGTGCAACTACCAGTACCAGTTGACACGACTTTCCTGGGGCAACCGCCTCCAGAGCGGCGCCGCTCAGATCAGCCTCACGGCCTTCATCTTCGTGTTTTCGGTTTTCCTACTGGGCTTCGTTGCAGACCCCATCTTCAACATTTGGGCCGATCCGGTAGGAACCATCGCAGAAACGGTTGTTGGCGCGATCGACGACATAGGGGGTCCTCCGGAACCCATTCATGTTCCAGGCGATGGCACCTGGTACGAACATTTTGTCAAAGGATTCCTCTCCCTTGGTATCGTGGGGTTCCTCAAGTATCTCGTTGCCATGTCGCCGTGGCAATGGTGGAACATGAGGGCCAGCGGCATCATGGGCGGCGGCGGACGTCGCGGCGGAGGCGGCCGCAACCGAGGCGATGGTATCAGCTGGGCGCTCGTCATGATCGGCGCCCTCACTTTCATCTACTCGGTTTGGAAGGCCGTCAACTCGCTGAGCCACATGGTTCTGCAGCGTGCTGGTGACAGCGTGCTGGATGTGGGTGACGACGACGATGAGGACTAACGTGGTGCGCTGCTAGGAAGACACTGCGTCTTGATGAGCATGATGACGGCAGTGCGCATATGCCAGGCGCGCATCTGTGTTTTTTTGACGTTGCAGATATGGCTGATAGCCTCCCATTGCACACTCTTAAGTTGCCTCGAAGTTTCTCTTCCACATCGTGTCAACTAGTCTGTGTGCAAAGATTGAGTCACTGCTTGTTCCTTGGAAACGACCGTTTTGGTTGCTTCCAATCCGGAACGGCAGAAGACAATCAGCCTCAAACATCGAGCACTGTTCTTCGGGACTTTGCTCTTCGCCCTCCGCAGTGATCATGGCATTCCAGCCAAGTTCGTCATCACTGTAGGCCTCAGCTGATACATGCTAATGTCACCATGTCATATTTTGCTCGTCACGCGTCATACGAATTCAAACTGCAAATTTCCGTCCATAACATGGTTCCCTCGTCTTGGTCCCTCGTAAAGCGTTGTGAAGGTGAAGTGAAGCACAGGCAGATAAAGCTCGAAACAGTATGGTGCATGGACCGTCGTTATCTCTCTAAGCGAGCCGAGCGCTAAACGAGATCCAATCTTCACCCACATGCTTATCAAAGAACACTGTTGCCGATCACGAATCTTCAATTCGAAGTCTTGGCTTCCTTCGACCTCTGGATTCGACGACCAACCTCGACGTGACACCAAGGCTGTCCTCCACATCAAGACACGATGCGCCCAGTTTGACCGACCCTTGACTGTGCTTCGAATTGTCCTTCCCGCCGCCACCCAATCTCATCCCAGTGGTACCTCGCGCATTGCGCCTGAACCCGGCCCTACGTTGTACTTGCGCGCCCACCCCTTTCACCGCATCCACCCTGACACGGCGCGCGCCTGTCTCAGCGCAAACGTGGTCCCGAATCTCCCCTGACGATCTGTCAGTCACCAGGCCCCTCCCCTGACCGGACCTCTGGTGGCGGCCGCCCGACGACACACCATGCACTTTGCGTACCCCCCGCGGAAGAGCTCGAACCCGGCGCCCTTCCGACCGCGATCTTCGAAACTGCCCTCGGTGCGGAGGAGCCGCGTGCGGGCCGTGGCGATCGTCGCACTCGTCGTCGTCGGGACGTTGTGGGTTCTCTCGAAGCTGTTCGGCTCGCGCAGCACCGCCGCGTGGGAGCCGTCAGGGACTCCGCCGGTGGTGCTGGTGACGGTGCTGGACGAGCCGACATACGGCAAGGCGTACACACAGAGCATACGAGAGAACCGGGAGCGATATGCGGCGTTCCACGGTACGTGGGCTTTGCCCCTCCTCGCGACGTTGTCCCCCGTTTCGAGGCAAGTATGCTGACACCTCTCGCGCAGGCTACGAGACCCTGATCGCGAACGTGGGCGACTATGAGCTCGACGAGTTTTCCCCGTCCTCGTGGTCCAAGATCCTCGCGGTGCGGCACGCCATGACGAAGTTCCCCGAATGCCGGTTCATCTGGTTCCTGGAGCAGGACGGGTACATCATGGACCCGACGACGACGCTGGAGGACCGCATCATGAACGGCGCCAAGCTCGACGAGGTCATGATCAAGAACGAACCCGTCGTCCCTCCGGACAGCATCATCAAGACTAGCACCCGCCTGAGGGGCAAGGACGTCAGCTTCGTCGTGACGCAGGACCGAGAGGGCCTGTCGGCGGGGAGTTGGGTTGTGCGCAACGGGATATGGGCGCGGTTCTTCCTCGAGACGTGGTTCGACCCGATGTATCAGTCGTACAACTTCCAAAAGGCCGAGGGGCACGCTCTGGTGAGTCTTACTTCAGCGTGGATGGAGAAAGAGGAGGAGAAGGACGGACGTGTGCTGACTCGATCTCCCAGGAACACCTCGTCCAATGGCACCCGACCATCCTGGCCAAGCTGGCGATGGTGCCGCAGAAGAGCATCAACGCGTACAACCGCTATGACAAGGCGCAAGAGCTCTTCAAGCCGGGCGACTACATTGTTCGGGCGGCGGGATGCACGCCGACGGGTGAGCGTAGCTGCGAAAACGAGCTCGCGACCTTCAAGACACAGTGGGAGGAGGCGTTTGCGGCTGTAAGCTGAGGAGACGGAGACGACGACGACTAGAAGGGGACGGCGGCGGTCTTTGGGCGGCGTTTCACCGGCAGCGATTTTGCTCGACTTCGAGCTGGAGTGTACGAATTGTGAACGACGGCGTTTCTTTGGTAGCCCGCGCATTCGGGGGTGTAGCATGCTCGACGGCCTCAAGGCTTGTTTGCGTAGACTAGGGGTTGCATTGCATGAAGAGAGGTCTTGGGTCTTCTCAGTGATGACAAGACGACGAATCGAAGAGACTATCGATCACTGACTACCTCATGGCCTCGACTTATGCCATATGTGAGTACGGTGCACTGTGATTGGCGAAGAGTCTCCGCGACAGTTTGCGGCCTTCGGGTTTCGGCCTCACTTGGTAGCAAATCGCCCTGCGGTGTCCGCGCTGTTTGATAGCAGTCGTTTTCTAGTGAGTGGCCGACTGAGGTCTCGAATGATAAGCAGCCAATCGGCTGTCTGCCTGAGAGTCGGCCGATACATGGCACCAGGCTCCTACGCCAATGTGGTGGCTAGCTGCTTGCACCAAACCCGGCGTCCGGCTTCACGAATATACCAAAAAGGAAGCTCCGCAATCTCGTGATGGGTGAGGATGGCCAAGATTGTGGGGATGGCGCTCGATCGAGGTGCACGGAGGTGTCGACGTGCAGAGAGGTTGCAGCACGATGCAGGTAAATGAGGTCAACCAGCATCGAAAATGGAAAGGCCTCGGCTCGCTTGGGGGAGGTAATGGGGGGAATTGGGGGGAAGACCCCTGTGCGACTCCACTAGCAGCGCTACGAGGCCGGGGCATGTGAAGGGCCAAAATATCCAAGTAACGGCCATGCCCCACCATTTTTCGTCAGCTTGGGTCGCCCGTTCTCGCCTTCCATCGATTTGGAGTAGGAGGTCTCGGGGGAGCTTTAAGTCCAGAGCCGTGCCCGCCGGATCCGCCTCGAGATTTCGTCGTCCCACCTACACCAACACCACCACCACATCATATAGTTCCATTGACTAGTACCGAGCACATCGTCAAGATGCCCGGCAGCTCGCGCATGCCCGTGAGCCTTCGCGATGGCTTCAACCATGTCAAGAAGTCCCGGCAGACCAACCCCTTCCTCATCCTGAACCTCGACCTGTAAGTCGCCACCCTTCCGACAGAGTAGCCCAACATCGCCAACCCAGCTACAAGAGCTAATGCGAGCCTCTTGCCAGCCTCCGAAACGTCGTCTTTCTCTTCTTCGTCCTCCGATGGACCCGCAGGGCTTTCTGGAAGCTCAAGGGCCGCGGCCTCATCGGCGCCATCGTCGAGTTCTACACAACCCTGCGCAGGGTGCTCTACGGCTATTTCCTGCGCGCCCCCGGCGTCCGCGGCCAGGTGCAGAAGCAGGTCAATGAGAGCCTGAGCAAGCTGCAGGGCAAGATGGTGCCGACGAACCTCACCCGCTACCTTACACTGCCCAAGGAGGGACTCTCCGACGACATCATCCGCACCGAGCTCGAAACCCTCGCCAACATGGACCACACGCGCTGGGAAGACGGATACGTGTCGGGCGCCGTCTACCACGGCGAGGAAGAGCTGCTGAAGCTGCAGACCGAGGCCTACGGCAAGTTCACTGTCGCAAACCCCATCCACCCGGACGTCTTCCCCGGCGTCCGGAAGATGGAGGCCGAGGTCGTGGCCATGGTTCTGGCCATGTTCAACGCGCCCCCCGGCGCCGCCGGCGCTTCCACCAGCGGCGGCACCGACAGCATCCTTCTGGCGTGCCTGAGCGCGCGGCAGAGGGGCTACCACGAGAAGGGCATCACCGAGCCCGAGATGTACGTTTCACTCCTGCCTCGGCTAAATCATGTCGGCTAACAAAATTGACCAGGATCATCGGCGAGACGGCGCACCCTGCGTTCCGCAAGGCGTGCGACTACTTCAAGATCAAGGCGCAGATCGTGGCGTGCCCGGCGCCGGCGCACCAGGTTGACGTGCGGGCCGTGTCGCGGCTCATCACGGGCAACACGATCCTCATCGTCGGGTCGGCGCCCAACTTCCCCCACGGCATCATCGACGACATCTCGGCGCTCTCGAAGCTGGCGCTCCGCAAGAAGATCTGCCTGCACGTTGACTGCTGCTTGGGATCGTTCCTGGTGCCGTTCCTCGACAAGGCCGGGTTTGAGACGGAGCTTTTCGACTTCCGGCTCAAGGGGGTTACGAGCATCAGTTGCGACACCCACAAGTACGGATTCGCGCCCAAGGGCAACTCGACGGTGCTGTACCGGACGGCGGCACTACGCAAGTACCAGTACTACGTGTCGCCAGACTGGTCGGGTGGCGTGTACGGGTCGCCGGGCATGGCGGGGTCGCGGCCGGGTGCGCTCATCGCGGGCTGCTGGGCGAGCCTGGTCAAGACGGGCGAGGCGGGCTACGTGGACGCGTGCGTGCGAATCGTGGGCACGACCAAGAAGATCATCGAGAGGATCCACGACGTACCGGCGCTGGAGAGCGAGCTAGAGATTGTGGGACGGCCGCTCGTGTCTGTGGTGGCTTTCACAGCACGCAACCTGGACATCTACGACATTGCGGATGCGATGAGCGGTAAGGGGTGGCACCTCAACGCGCTGCAGAACCCGCCGGCGATCCACGTGGCGGTGACGCTGCCGATCACCAAGGTGTGGGAGAAGCTGGTGGGGGATCTGGAGGCGGTGGTCGAGGCGGAGCGAGAGAAGGAGAGGGTTCGGATCGTCGAGGGCAAGGGGGCCAAGGGAACGGCCAAGGGCGACTCGGCGGCGCTGTACGGCGTGGCGGGGTCGCTGCCCAACAAGAGCGTGGTTGTGGACCTGGTCAACGGCTTCCTGGACCTGCTGTACAAGACGTGAGGCAGAAAGAGAGGGAGGCGAGCGAACGGGGAGGGGGGCAAATATCACGGGCGTCTGATTGGCATGAAACCTCGGGGCAAGGGCGACGGAGCGTTTGGTGTTGAGTTGTCGTGGTAGCGGGCCTCGTTACTGTATTCGATTTTGGTCACATATGCTGTCCTCTGCCGGGGGTGGGAACCGCTTCGCTGGCGGGGCCGTGATTTGTCGACGTGCCCGAGATGTCCGGTTCTAGCTATATGATGTGTTGTCGCGGTCGAGCGACAGGAGAGTCATGGTGTTGTGGCGAGCGCCCTTGTCGCACGGCGATCAGGCGGTTCGTCCTCGTTCGCGGAGGAGGGTCCGAGGAGCTTGTCGTTGGCGGACGGCCGCCCGTCTTATGGGTCGAGCTGCTGTGCGTGGATCGGGATCCGGCGGAGGTTGCGTCTGGCGGTGAAGATCGAGGCCCGTTTCCGACCCTCCACCGGGAAAGGGGAGGGGGGGAGATCGCCATCGCCGGCCGGGGGGGGGGCGACGGATCCGAGGAAGCCGGCGGCATGGGGAGCTGGGACTTGAACATTTCTGTCTCGTGCGACCGGTGTTGGCGGCCAGCGCGGCGAACCCAACCTACCAAGTGGGAGGCGAAGCCAGGAGCAGCCAGCTTCAGCCTTGCACGGCAGCGACGGCGGCACGGCTGGCGACCTACGCGGGGCAGTTGCGAACCATATGCGGTTGCCTCGTCGGCGGTGGCAGGGGCCGGGGCCATGCCTGGGTGCCCAATGGGTGCAACCGCGACACAACCCTCTCCAGCGTCGTTTCCTTGGATCATCTTCGTGGGGGTGAGCTGTGAGCAGGTTGCCCTCGTCATTGCGTCACCCCAGAGCCAGACGCGGCCTCAGAGGCAGGAGCGACGGAGCCCGAGGCAGGAGCGACGGAGCCAGTGGCAGCGAGGAGCAGGAAGCGCGGGCTGAGCTATCCATGATCTTGAGCCTCCCTCCAGGCGCCAGTCACTCCTTTCCCTTGTCCTCTTCTGTCTCTGGCATTTCCTCTCCTCCTCATCCTCCTCCCCCCCACCCTCCTTACTCTTCATGTGTTTCGTCTCACCACATCGGCTGAAAAGACTTCCGCGCAAAATGTCCGTCCCACGAAGATGGGTCGTCTTCTTTGATGCTCAACACAAGTCTCCTGTCGCACAGCACAGCTCCCCCGGGTCCCCATCCGAGTGCCGCGCCCCGCCTGCGCAAACGGGCGATGCCGAGCGACAGGACAAGACAAGGCTGTGGTAGTTCATCACAGCCCCCCATCCCCATGACCATGGCCGTGGCTGTCCGACCAGCCCAAGCGACACGTTTCCTCGCTGCTGGTACCCATCTGCCGTTCATCCCTTCGTCGCTTTTCATGGTCCGTCGTCGATACCCGACGCATCGCGCCGCCCAGAGTGTCACCCCGAGAGTTGGCCCCCCCTTCTCGCCCGACACCCCCATCAGCTCACCTCTTCCCAGGTGATGTACCCTGGGCCGTCCTGCTGTGGCACGACAAAAGCAGCAAGGCAACCACGCCGCTGCTCGTTGGTGTACACCACGTTCGCCCGGCCGTCCTGGCTTCTCGACGCGCGAGGTGCCACCATGCAGCCCCCTCGCATCGCCTCCGCACCTGGCTGGTCGTCACCTGTGTCCCCTCGCGGCCGGCATACCTGATTGAGCCGTCATTCTCGACAAGGGCCTTGAGTGGTCGCTGCCGTCAACATGGCCCGATGAGGAGTCGCGTCGCTGTCACGGTGCTTGCTCACCCGTTCAGAGGGCCGGGAGGGGAAGGGCAAGCGCAGGCTGGCATGGTATAAGTGCCCTGGCCCCTTGTCTGCCTCTTCGTCCGCCCCCGGCAGAGTCTGCACATTTGTCCGTCTGTTTTGCGACGCTCTTCACTTTTATTGCTGCATTGCATCTTATGGCCATGGTTGCCATGTCGGGTACTCCAGAGACTACTGCTACTGCTCCTACCTCGGCCAGGAACAAGGCTGTGAGGCCAGTGGTGACTACCACCATGGGGTGGCATGCCTCGCCGCCTCCGCCGCCGCATGTGCAGGATGTACCTGATGACGAGGACGAGGACGGCGCGCAGACACCCGACCCGGGACTCTCTTCTGCCTCCTCCGACACATCATCCGAGAGTGACGCCGACGACAAACCCGGCGCACCGGTCCCCCAGACACCGCCCTCGCCTGCAGCATCAAACACGTCCGCACGGCTAACCATCCCGCCCACTCAGCCGCGCCACGACATGACAGGCGTGACACCCTGCTTCATGGACGAGCTGCGTATCATGATCAAGCAAGAGAGTAAGTCGTCCAGTGCATCATGTAAAATCAGCCTAGGTAGGCTAATATGAATAGTCGCCGGTCACCTGAAGACGCTTGACCCGGCCCCTTCACCACGCATCACACCCACCTCGCTCATGACCTCAATGTTTGGTACCGCCTACCCCAGCCCCCCGCCCTCCGCCACGTCTGTCTCCAAGCTCTCCTCCCCGCAGAGTATCTCCCCCCGCCAAACTGCCGCTATCGTTCTGCCTGACCGCCCGACTGTGCGTTTCCGCAACCGCGGGCCACCAGTCATCCATGCCCAACCAAGGACTGAGGTGTTGCCGGTACTGCCCACAACAGCAGCCACGGGTACTGCTTCCGAAGAGCAGGCATGGGGTTTGCTGTTTGATTCCGAGGGGTATGCCACACAACGACTGGGTCAGGTGCTGCGCAGTCTGGCATACCATGTGGTGAGTTCGTCCGTTTAGTCTGACGTCCATTCTCAGCTGGATGCGTGCTAACCTCGTAGATTGCCGAATTTGGCATCCCCGGCGGTTTCCTTGTCACGCCGGATAAGATGCAGGCTCTGTACACCAAGTACCGCGTCGAGGAGGAGGAGTTTCCCCTCCAAGGTACGCTGCTACTCACTGCTTCGTTGTAGAGAGCATCCTGACAAAAGCAGACGTCTTCAAGCCCTCCAAGGACACGACCTTTGAGCGCACAGAATATCTCTACCAGGATCTTGACTGCTCGTATCACCTAGCTCAGTCCGCCCCTAAATCTCGTCCCTGCATACCAGGTCTTACGCCGGCCGGCTTTGTCAAGTGGTTCACCACCAGCATCCTCGCCTATCCAGAGCAGGAGGGCCGCCGCCTTGCCCTTCTACTGCCCGATCTGCCACCTCTAACCTTGACATCCCCAAGCGGCATCCAGGAGCGGCTCCCGCGCGTCCTGCCAAGGGCCCTGCTTCCAGCCACCCATGATAAGAAGATGCGGCGCCTGCTAGACGAGGCCCTCCTCGACTGCCTCGAGGATCACGACGTCTCATCGCCCCTGCCTGGATTTGCGGGTCGGGAGTCTACTTTTGCTGCTTCTACTACTGAGCGGACCTCACGGCCAGTGATGAGCCGCTTCTTGGCTAGAGCAAACTCCGAGGCGTCGGGGATGGCCATGGCGCTGCCTCCGCCGCCAGTCGGAAGGTATAGCACACGGGGGAAGAGTCCTCCAGGTACGAAACGGTATAGTGCAAGCCTACCGAACGTAGTGAGGGCGGGCCCCGACGGGCTGAAGCTCGTGAGGACCGGCGCGGCGAGGGGAAGCTCGCGGGAGAACGAGAGGGACAGAGAGAGGGAGAGGGAGCATGCGGAAAGGAGGAAGAGTCTCGTGGTCGGGGGCCCAACCTGGGGGGACTTCTACAAAAACGGTTCGGGGAGACGGGAGGATGGGCATCGAGGAAGATGATCACACAGCTGAGCTTGTGAAGCGTACTTTGGCAGTTTGTTATAACACGGCAGGTTCTAGGTTTGGCAGGAACATGCACGCAAGACTGGAAGGATCAATGAGAAGAACATCAAGTGCGCGGTTGGGAGGTCATCTGGGAGCCCAGGGGTAGCAAATGCCGCTCGCTGTAAAATCAAATCAACTTTCTCTACCAGAGATCTCATAATCAGCTGGCCTTATGAACCACAACGTCAAATACTCTTGCCGATGCTTCTCGGCTATCCACATTTGCCCCTTCTGGGCCAAACTTCCGAGGAAGCTTCAGGGACTGTCAACCCTGAGGATCATTGAAGACGCCAGGGTCACTTGACCGTACACTTCGGTCTCCGAAGCAAGTAGAGGGAGGCTCAATGAATCCGCAATCGCCTGTCGGAGATGGGAAATCGCCTTCCAGCACTTGCGACCTCACTTCTTCTCTTGCCTTTATAGTCTCGACAGTTCTCGAAGGCGACTTCCTTGTCGTCCTCCTTCACGATCGACGCCACTTCCGTCCTCACATCAACACCACACAACGAACTCGACGTACAGGCATGATGGGCGATAGTCTCCGTGAAGCCATCGTCCAGGGTTGGCCCCTCTGGAACGGTACGATCCAGGCTACCAGCGACTATGCACACTACGACCAGGAGACGAAGACCCCTCCCCAGCCCCAGCCGCTCATAGATGAGCTCATCATACAGCGCGCCACCATCCGCCTCAAAACAAGGTTCCACAAGGACGACCCGACGGTCGCCACCATCCTGCTGAAGGACCTCGACGAAGCCTTGGCGCGGTCCGTCTACGGCAGCAACATGCTGGCAGGCGCTGGGTTCGAGGACCGTGACCTGACGACCCGGCTGTGCGGGCAGGTGCTGGCGGGGACGTACAGGATCGGCGAGGGAACCGCCGGAGTGTTCCCGCCGAACCCGCGGGCCAGCCTGGAGGTGGTGCAGCACGCCATGGCGCTCCAGCACCTGGTGCAGAGCTTCGCGGTGCAGGGGCGGGACCTGACGGAGGATCTGGTCCTCGAGGCCCACGGGATGCTCTTTCGGGGGGTCACGCTTGTCCGGGACGGGGAGCCCATGGTCTCGTCGCGCGACTACGCTGGCGCTTACGGGCCAGTCTCGGAGGGCGAGGGCGCAACGCCCCAGCAGCGGATGAGGCGGCTTTGCGAGGAGCTCAAGGCGAGACTGGCGATGGGCGAGGGGGAGGGCAGGATGGATCCCTTTGCGGCGGCTGCGCGGTGCTCGCTGGAACTAGCACGGATGCGTCCGTTTCGGGACGGGAACGGGAGAATGGCTCGGATGATCCTCAACGCCATCCTGTGCCGATATGTGGGGGTCATGGTGCCCATGGGCGAGACGGGCCTCGAGAGGACTGTGTTCCGGGGGATCCTGGAGAGGGCGGAGACGCGGGGAGGGAGTCATGGTGAGCTTGCGTGGTTCGTGCTGGAGAGGACGGTCTCGTGGTTGAGGAACCTTGAGGGCAAGGTTGTCGGCAGGTGATGGGTCGCCTGGGAAAGATCAGGGTTGATCAAGGTTGCGACTCCGGGAGGTGGCTGACGGGCGGCAGGCGGCGGGCAGGTGATCGGCAGGTCTCGCATCGGATGTCGTGGAAGGCTTATTAGATGAGCGAGTCGAGCCGTCACGGGAGGCCTAGCAAGATCAGTCAAAATGCAGCACGATAAGACTGCGTGGTGTTTTCCCCCGAAGAACCCAAAACCGGGATGCCATCCAACAGTGTCGAGTCGTGACTCTCTGCAAGGGCCTTGGCAGCTGGCGACTGAAGCAAATATGAATCGATCCGAGCCTAGATCTTCACCGAGACGTCCGGAAGTGAACTGTGGCGAAGTCGTAGGAGAAACAGAGTTCACGAGGTGGCTGCTTCGAGGCTTGTCGGCTTTGGATATGACCAGGCAGCCTCTGTTGGCCCAGCGCAAGCGTTCGGCGGTTGAGGCACCACCATGATGGTCCTGTATCGAATTCTGAGCATCCATACCAATGGCACCTGGAAACAGTCATGCGGGGATCTGGAATTGAGATGAGGTATCGTAATCTGGACCTTGCTCGTAGGACGCTGGCGGTCGTTGGCCATGGCGACGAACGGCTTCGGTGGAGGCACTCTCCACGTCGGATGGATCATCCACGTTCTCCAGGACAAGGTGTTCTATGGATGTGAAACTTCTTTCCAATCTCTGCATCTCCCATGTCCAATCCCCAGACGAAAGCAGCAGGAAAGCCATGCTCCAGGTGGGTGGTCGTTCTGGAGATGAAGTCGATGATGCCAAGAGAGGAATGGACGGCGGCGGCACTGCGGCTCTTTACTGACACCCGCGGGAGGCCCACTTCCCAAGCGAGCCAAGTAAAGCCAAGAGTGACCCTTCTCATTGGGCCAACGGCACCTGGCGGAATGTGGATCCCGCCTCTCTCGCACCCTAACCCTGGTCCTAACCCTGCTCGACCTTGACTGCGACCATGACCATGACCATGACCACGACGTTTCTGCCTCGCATCTTGTCGCCATGACCACCCTTCAGCTCCATGCCCGGCACCCGACTACCGGAACCACATCCAAGCTTCCCTACCGAGACACCAGAACGGCCCTAGAACCCATCTGCTAGCCCTATGCGTCGCCTCCTCCCACCAGCTCATCCTAGCTGCCCCTACCCGATCCTCGATGCTAGCTCGCCTTTAATCTCCCCGCTCAACCCACCTCGCCTGCTTGCGCCCATGGGCATTATCAAGAAGCATTCGTCCCACGGCCACACCCATGGAGGGGCTTGCTTGGCTTTCCGCAAACGAGAGGGTTGGCGCAAGTGCGTCTCCCTCTAGCCTCGACACAACGTTCTTTGCGGACGCTCTGCCCCGCATGGGGGATCCCCATGGTAACCAAAGTCTATCTCCGAGGCGTCGACGCCTCAAGGTCTGTCATGGTCACTCCCATATAATGACCTCGCCTTCTGCCGTCTATCGTCTTATCCGTCTTTTTCCTCAGGCGGATATCTTTCTTCTCTCAGTCGCTCTCGTTATCTCTCCTCTGTCAAGATACCCACTAACCCATAGCTTACCCTAATCATGGCCCCTTCATCTGACTCAGATGGTGAGAAGCCCCAGGCCACCATCAAGTCCCACGCCGAGGAGTTCAGTGAGGATGAGCTCCAGGTGCAGGCCAGCCGGCGAATCGGCAACCCCCTCGCCGGCTTCAACACGGAGCAGCTGTCCAACATGGGACACGCCTACTGCACCTCACATGGCATCACCGAGGAAGAGGACGTGCGAGCCTTCCGTCTCGGCGCCGTTCTCGCGGGATACCCCGAGGACTATGAGACCATCGAGGGCCTGTCCGCGAACGAGCGAGAGGCGGCTGGCAAGGAGATCACGCAGAAGTGGAAGTCCATCCCGACCAAGCTCTGGTTTGTCGTCTTCGGTAAGTTGACATCGTCCAAGCCGACTGGCCCCAGCTCCGCTGACAAGAGTAGTCTGCTCTCTTTGTGCTGCCGTCCAGGGTATGGACGAGACCACTGTCAACGGTGCCCAAGTCTTCTACAAGGTGGCCTTCGGCATCGCGGACAAGGACAACCTCCGTCACGCTCTGATTCTCGGTCTCACCAACGGCGCCCCCTACCTGTGCTGCGCCGTCCTCGGTTGCTGGCTGACGGCCCCCCTGAACAACTGGTTCGGCCGCCGCGGTACCATTTTCCTCTCCTGTCTCATCTCCGCCGCTGCCTGTATGGGCCAGGCTCTCACCAATGACTGGAAGACCATGTTTGCCGTTCGTCTCATCCTCGGCCTCGGTATCGGTCCCAAGTCCGCCACCACTCCCATGTACGCTGCCGAGTGTGCTCCTCCGAGGCTTCGAGGTGCCCTCACCATGCAGTGGCAGATGTGGACAGCCTTCGGTATCATGTAAGATCTGGCCCGCCTCCTGATAACTCGCTCATGAATACCTTTTCTGACTCAATGCAGGGTTGGATTCGCCGTCGATCTCGCCTTCTTCCAGGTTCCCAACGAGAACCTCAAGTGGCGTCTCATGCTGGGTTCGACCACTGTCCCTGCCCTCATCGTCTGCGCCCTCGCCTTCCTGTGCCCTGAGTCCCCTCGCCACTACATGCGCAAGGGCAAGCATATGAAGGCCTACCAATCCATGTGCAAGATGCGCATGACCAAGGTCCAGGCTGCGCGCGATCTCTTCTACGCCAACGCTCTGCTCGAGGTCGAGGCCCGCAAGGTCGGCAACACTGGCAACAAGCTCGCCAAGCTGTTCAAGGTCCGCCGCAACAGGAACGCCATGATGGCTTCCGAGGTTGTCATGTTCATGCAGCAGGTACGCTTTCCCGCGGTCCTCTGATCCATCAAGCCTTGCTAATACGTCTTCAGTTCTGCGGTGTCAACATCATTGCCTACTACTCGGCCGAGATCTTCATTCACGAGGGTTTCTCTGTTCCTACCTCGCTCGCTGTTTCCCTCGGCTGGGGCACCCTCAACTGGCTTGGTGCCATCCCTGCGGTCTTCACCATCGACAAATTCGGCCGTCGCCGCCTTCTGCTCATCACTTTCCCCATGATGTTCGCCTGTCTCCTCTGGACCTCTTTCTCCTTCTACTTCCCCACTCGCGAGGTCAAGATCGCCTGCGTCACCATCGGTACATACCTCTTCGCCATCGTCTACTCCCCCGGTGCCGGCCCCGTCCCCTTCACATACTCCGCCGAGGTCTATCCTCTCGACGTTCGCTCCCTCGGCATGTCCATCGCCACCGCCACGACATGGTTCTTCAACTTTATCCTGGCTTTCACCTTCCCTATGCTGCGCAAGGCCTTCACCTCGACGGGCGCCTTCAGCTGGTACGCCGTCTGGAATTTGGTCGGCTTCTTCCTGACGCTCTTCTTCGTCCGCGAGACCAAGGAGAAGACGCTCGAGGAGCTCGACGGTGTATTCGACGTGCCGTTCAAGGAATTCGCCAAGTTCGGCGCCGCCGAGCTGGCCTACTTCGGCCGCAGGTGTCTGCTCATGAACGTCGCCGCCCCTACGCCGCCGTACAAGCAGGTCATCGTCTCCGACGTGCCGCCCATGGAGGAGGCACCCGTGCCTTCTTCGAAGGCTTGAGATCTGCTCTGAACACGACAGACCGTCGCCGAGTCACCCCGAAGCACTCCCTTGCTGCAGAGGGGGGATCGGCATGGTCGGACATCCCACGGCGGGAACTACTCTTCGCCCCGGAGCACTCTTTTGCTGCAAAGGGGCGTCTGACGGGGTCGTCATGACTCCGATTAGAGTATGTTTCTTCTTTCTCCGTCACTCTCCCGCACTTGTTGCTGCGGGATGGTGTGCGGTTGGGGTGTCAACTTGTCTTTTTTTGTAAGCATATACATGAGCGCCTTCAACAACGACGCGAGGCGTGGATATAGCGATGGTGTATACCCCCGGATGAGATGGAGAACTGCGAGCGACCTGTAACAGTACCGTAACTTCCTTTTGTTAAAGCTTAATTTAATGTTTAGTCGACACCTCTCTGATGATGATGTGACTCAAAAAATCTTCGCGTCGGTTCATTGCGTCGGCGTAGGGTTTCATCTCGATCATTCATTCCCATGTATTCTATCAGCATCCTATGTGTGCCGAAGGGCAGACAAAAACTCAAGTACCCGCTCGCTCTAGCCGCTGACGCGAAACAACCAGCTATGGAAAAAAGGCAAAAAAACGCCATGCGAGGTATCATCGTCATCATTCGTCGTGACTTCGTATCCCAAAAATGGTCCGCGCGCCAAGACCGCCATGTCCATCCGGGTTGGCCTTCCCCCCCCCCCCATTTCTTCATGGTCGCGTCTCGTGTCGTGCATCATACATAGAGGTGCGTATAGCCAACAGTATCAGTTTCGCAATCCAAGGGCCGTGTTCCGTTCCGCGGCACAGGCCCCCGGTTAAGGATTTCTTGGAGTCAGGTGTGTGTGAGGTCAGACCAGGTCAGGTCAGGCAGGTCAGGTCAGGTCAGGTCAGGTCGGGCAGGTCAGGCAGATCAGGCCAGTGCCGCTCGGGGGTGAAGCTCCCGTTGTGGCCGCCGTACTCCAGCTTGCGCCGCGGCGTGCCGTTCAGCCGCGTCACCCTGCGCACGCGCACGGAGCGAGTCGACGCCCTGGACGAGGCCGCGACGCTGGGCGTGTAGCTCTCCGGCGTGGCGGTGGACGAGGCATCGCTCCTCGGCGTGTCGGGCGGCGCTTCCGCGGCGGGCGGCGGGAAGGCGTCAAAGGGGTAGCCGGCGGGGGAGAAGGCGTCGCGGGTCGGGGTGACGAGGGAGCCGGCGTAGGGAGAGGGGCCGGCGAAACTCTCGTAGGATGCTGCGGTGGCGCTGCTCTGGCGCGAGGGCGTGGGCGTGGCGGCGATGCGGGCGGGGTAGTCGCGGGCGGGCGTGGCGGCGACGGATGAGGGCCCCGGGGCTGTCGTGCGGCGGGCGGCGCGATGGGGCGGGTAGTCGCGGGCGGCGTGGCGGGCGACGGATGGGGCCCGGGGCTGTGTGCGGCGGGCGGCGCCGGCGGTGCTTGAGGCGGCGTAGTCGGCCTTCCCAGTTGGCGATGCTCTGGAGCTCGGCGGCGGCGGGGGTGGCGAAGGAAGTCCGCGGGGGGCACTGGACCTCGATGGCCTTGAGGCCGAGGTGGGAGAGGTCGGCGTCGGACTCGTGGAGCTCGGCCTCGAGGTCGTGGAGGCGGGACTGCAAAAAGATGATGCGCTGGGCCGCGCGCTCGGCACGGGTGACGAGGAGGTCGTGGATGTGCTGGGCACCGTCAGCTGCCGGTCGGGACACGACGGGGATGAAAGGGGGCTTCTCACCTCGGACTCTTCTTGCCGCGCCTTCAGGTTTGTGACGAGAGTGTCGAGCTCGGCGGTGAGCTTCTCCGCCTCGGAGGCAATCTTAAAGGACTCGACGTCGGGCTTCTTAGGGGCGGGCGCAGGGGCCTTGGGAGGCTCTGGCCTGGTAGACACGGAGAGGCTCGAGTAGCGGGAGTGCATCCACGACGACGAGGGTGAACCGAAGAAGCTGCCTCGCTCGTCAATGCTGCCGGTGGGCAGGCGCGAGAGCTGCGGCCGGTATGGTGTCGTGGGAGGGTGGCCGTCGACGACACGGTCCATCTCCTCGACGCGTCGATGCAGGAGGTCGAGTGTGATCTGGTCAGGGACGTCGTTCCCCAGGGTGAGTTTCTGCGCGAGCTCGGTGAGACGCTGGATGAGCTGGACCTTGGACCCCTGAGTGAGCTCGTCCTGACCCGAGTCCCGATGGCCGACATGGTCGCTGCCGGAATCCCTGTCAGAACCAGCTAACGGCGTCTCTGGCGTCCTGCCCAGCGAGGCGGCGAGCTGTTTCCCGAGCGGCGTGAGCGGTACGATGCCCAGATGGCCCAGACTCATGGGTGAGGGGAGGGATGGGGACGAGATGTGGGGTGGCGGCGTGGTGACATCCTCTCTCCTCGGGGGTTTGCCCAGTGTCGTCTCGTCGTCGGCGGCGTCGTCATAATCGGGTTCCTTGAGGTCGAGATAGCGCAGGCCCAGACCGAGACCCGAGTCGGAGGTCCTGGTGTCCGACAACATAGCCGAGAGTGCCCGAGAAGGGGGAGCGAGGGACGGCGCATCGGCCGTTGGAGTCTAGGGCGCCGGGCGCCGTTCGATGGGCGTTGGATCCTTCGTTGGTTGGGGTGGGCGTTGGATTGCGGAGCCGAGGGACTGCTGCTGCTGCCGTTTGGCGGGCTGACAGGTCTTCTCTCGTGGGGAGGAGCCGAGAGCGCCCGAGGGGTGTGATGAGAGGGTTCCGTCGGTTGAAATCTTGATGCTGTTCCCAGCCGACTTGTCTTCGTCTGCCTCATAAAAGCGGTGGGCAGCAGGCGGTAGGCGGCAGACGATAGGCGATAGGCGGTGGAGACGGGGAGGCTGGTGGAGACGGCAGAAGCAGGAGGCGGCAGAAGCAGAAGGCTGGGCTCTGGTGTGGCGCACACACTGCGTTGCATGTGATGCACAGGAATGGAGGATTTCCCATTGGCCTGCTGGAAGGGCGTCCGTGGGGAAGTGGCCCCGATCGGTTAGCGGTGTTCTAGGTGGCCCCCTCCCCCTGTGGCTGGTGCTCTGCGGTCGGCGACGGGGCGATATCGAGGTACTTCGCAGTCCCGCCCGTCTGGTGCCTGGTGTGTGTGACTGATCCTCGGCTTCCCACGTACGACGACAGCATCAGCGTGCAGCTCCCATTTCCATCGAGGAAGCCATCAACGTCCTGCTCCGAAATGTCCCGTCGCTGATGCACGCCGTCCTGGCCCGAACACAGAACCCGACTTCACATCGTTTGCCCTGTGGCCTCGGGCCAATGCCGCGCGAGTGTGCCATCTGCATCCGGCAAGCTGGCACGCGCTGGATAATGAAGTGCGTGCTTGCATGTACAGTTCGCCGGCCGAGGTGACAGACAACCTGCCCCCCGTGTACCTCCCTATCATCCGCATGCGCTGGCGGCTTCGCTGAAGAATGCCGTCACAGCGCAGCTCGGGCCAGGAAAAGCAGCAGCCAGCGGTCAGCAGCCATCGGCAGCCCCAAGCTCGGCAGTCCACTCCACTGTCCTCTCTCTCTCTCTCTCTCTCCATCCGGGCACCCAACCCCACTCCGCCAGGGCCTGGGCGTGGCACTCCAAGATTTCCCCAAGGTGCAGTAGCAGTAGCAGCAGCTGCAGTGGTCACCAGTTCACCAAAGGCGGGTCAAGTCCGCCATCCCAATCCCAGTCACCACTTTGGCCTTCACCTCTGTGCCTCCAGACCGTCTTTCCCACATCGCTCGACTCATCTACAACACCATTTGCTTTTCTCTCTCTCCCTACCGTCACACACCTGTATTGTTCAATTGACCATGCTGCCCCGCCCTTAACCTTCCAGCGCTCCCTCCATTGTCTTGCTCTCGCCCACCCGATTTGCCCGCCCGCCCGTCCGCGCCTCGACCTCGTCCCATGTCCTGCGTCATAACACAGCCTCGGTAAAGGCGCCCGTCCTCTTGACCGAACCGCGGGGTCACGCCCGACAACAAACACAATTCGATTTCACCTAGCACACAAGCTCGCACACGCTTCGCACACGCCCGACCGCCCTCGACCGCCCTCGACCACCTCCCCGAGAGAACCACCCCGGCGACAATTGATCGCCTCGTCCTCCCCCAGCCGGCCACACCACCGCCCAAAGTTCATGATCACGCGCCACACCACCACCTCGCCGGGCCAGCCCTAAACCGCCCATCATGTCGTGGAAGAAGACCGAGGGGCTGATGAACACCATCAAGCACTATGCCAGCTTCCCCGCCACCGGCGTCAGCCTGCGCCAGATGGTCCAGTTCGGCGAGAGGCCCTCTACCGGTTCGTTCTTCTTCCTCCTCCTCCCGAGGCCCGGCCTCGCCTGCACATGCACAAACCCCCCTCCGTCGCCCCATGGCTAAACAACGTCTTCGTCGCATCCAGGCACCCTCTTCCGCGCCTCGCAGTTCCTCGCCGAGGAGCTCCCCATCCGCCTTGCCCACCGCGTGCAAGAGCTCGACGAGCTCCCCGACGGTCTCAACGAGATGCCGTCCGTCCGAAAGGTCCATGACTGGTACGCGCAGTCGTTCGAGGTACGCGCCCTCTCACCAAGGACACCCCAGGCAAAAAGACACTGCGCTGACTTTTTACCCCCTTCGTGCCAGGAACTCACAACCCTCGCCCGCCCCGATCTGGGCAAAGAAGTCCGAGAGCGGCTCATGAAGCCCGGCAAGAAGTTTGGCAGGACATCCGCCATGCTGTCCGAGACGACGCGAAACCCCAGCATTGAGGAGGGCCAGTACAGCTCCATCTCGCACTCTAACGGCAACGGACACACCAACGGAAACGGAAACGGGAAGAAGGCGTCCGCCGCCGCGAGGAGATACTTCGCCATGGTCGACGACTCGGGCAACTGGCCCGCCGAGCTCCGCCTCTACAACGAAAAGTTCGCCAAAACCCTCCACAACATCAAGAGGCGGCACGACGGCGTCGTGACCACCATGGCCCAGGGCATTCTCGAGTACAAGCGCAAGCGGCAGCGCATGCAGATCGACCACAACATCCAGGCTTTCCTCGACCGCTTCTACATGTCCCGCATCGGCATCCGCATGCTCATCGGCCAGCACATCGCCCTGACCGACCAGAGCCACCATCGCGACCCCACCTACGTCGGCATCATCTGCACCAAGTGCAACATCCAGGACCTCGCCCAGGAAGCCATCGAGAACGCCCGCTTCGTCTGTGAGGACCACTACGGTCTCTTCGAAGCCCCCAAGATCCAACTCGTCTGCAACCCCAACATCAACTTCATGTACGTCCCGGGCCACCTCTCCCACATGCTCTTCGAGACCCTCAAGAACTCTCTGCGCGCCGTCGTCGAGACACACGGCCAGGACAAGCAGGAGTTCCCCGTCACCAAGGTCATCGTGGCCGAGGGCAAGGAGGACATCACCATCAAGATCACCGACGAGGGCGGCGGCATCCCGCGCAGCGCCATCCCCCTGGTGTGGACCTACATGTACACCACCGTCGACAGCACGCCCAACCTGGACCCCGACTTTGACAAGAACGACTTCAAGGCCCCCATGGCCGGCTTCGGCTACGGCCTGCCCATCTCCCGTCTCTACGCTCGCTACTTTGGTGGTGATCTTAAGCTGATCAGCATGGAGGGGTGCGTACAACCTCTCTCCCCGTCTCCCATCTCCCGTCCTGGTGTGCCCAGCGCTAACCCTGTCCACAGATACGGCACGGACGTCTACCTCCACCTCAACCGCCTCTCCTCGTCCTCGGAGCCCCTCCAATAGCAATCAGCAGTCATGAGGGACGGCCGCTCCGCCGCCTCCCGAGGATTGACGCTGCCGCTGGTCGCCAGGTACCGGATCCATAAGAGGCTCAAGGACCTCGAGGTCACCGAGCGCCGCCAGGTCGGCGACGCCCAGGACCTGCTCAACCGCCACGGCGACGCCTCCACCAGCAGCGGCGACTTTGGATACTACAGGAGCGACGCCTCCGAGCTGTAGCCCGGCTGCCTGCCTGCCTGCCGCGCGCGGGCGGCGGCGGTACGGATGCTGCGGCGTTTCTGTCCACCGTTTTCTTTTATTCCTGGCATGAATTATTGGGTCTTCCCGGCATATGTTCGTGGGGAGTCAGGCTAGAGAGCTCTTGCATACGGTAACGGGGCTGAGGGGGGAAACGGGAGCGTGGGCTGTTGCTGCCTGCGCCGATTACACATTATATCATGAGATCATCATCGTGCCACTCATATCAACGCGGCGCGCGAGAGGAAGAGGGTAGATGTCACTACTACCGAATACCTACAGAACGGACGGATGGGGGAGGGGAAGCACTCGAACGGTACCTCATGGCACGAGGGTTGAATGGGAGGAGGGGATTAGGCGAGAGGCGCCGATTGGCCGCCGACGTTTTTTCATGGACGCTTCGGACGGACGGAGCTGAGGTTCGATCGCCAACGTACGACGGCGTCACTGGTCAAACAGTAGTAGCAGTAGGATAGGGACACAGCGGCGCCGGGGAGGGCTGCCGCGCCGTGTCGAGAATCGTTACGACGATTATTATTCACAGGGGGGCGTTTCTGCATTTCAATCTTGTTGTCACACCGGTCACTCTGTTGTGCATCATCGAACTGCTGCCTGGTGCTGATCTTATTGGCCGACGGACTATTTCTCCCTACCAGGTCTCTCGGCAGGGCCAGCAATCGAGGATATCAGGAGTCTCTCTAGGGCCGTGTGCAGTCTCCCATGCTCTGTGCTGTCAGGCTGCCACATTCGTCCCATTGTCATCCCTGGCGGTCCTGCCAGGTGGACACGTCAGCGCTCGCGAGGGAGATCCCATCTCACATGGCGTCTTCCTCGTCCGCGGCGTCAAGGTCGAAGTTGTAAGTTTTCTTCGACCCCGAAATATCCATATCGCTAAAGTTGCTAAGAACCTGCTCGTCAGCAGCATTCCTGCGTTTGCGGGCGGTCTCGGCCGACTACACACGGTTAGATACGATATCATCAGTGGACAGGGGTGTCACTCACAAACCCTCTCGCGAAGCCGCCGGTATTGGGGCGGGGCAACCTCTGGGTCGTGACCGCCCTGAACAATGAGACGCCATCATCTGTAGTAGTGGAAGGAGGGGGCACGGGTCGAGCGTGGCGAGCTCCGGTACTGTCCCATGCATTGTAGATGGCCTGATTGGCGCGGTCCTGGCGGACGGTGGTGGCCGTCGAGATGCTTTGGAGATCGGACTGCGATAGACGACTGTCGCTAGACTTGCCCTACTTGTCACTGCGAAGCGGTAGTCGCCCGACAGTCGAAGAAGGACTTCTGAGGTGGGGAGGTGCGCCTGCTGTCTGGGCGCGAGCCTTCTGAGCACTCTGGGCCGGCTGGGTGGTCTCGTTCTGCCGTCCCTTTGCCTTGTAGTACTCGTTGGCGGACTGGACGGAAGACTGGTCGGTGGGGTGGTTCTGCGGCGGCTGTGTGAGCCTCGGAGAGCTTGATGGTCCAGACTCAGAGAAAGCCATGAGGCTCTTTTCGTTGTCCCCGGCCTTCACGCCCATGACGAACTGTTGGCGGGTGTTCGAGGCATTCTCGATATTACTGTCAGAGTCGGTGGCGCGAGACTTGCCGGAAGCCTGGGCGGGAAGATCAGTCGCTGTTGTGGAGGTTGATCGGGCTCGCAAGTGAGGCGGCACCCAGTCGACAGGTATGCCATAGCTAGATTGACTGCCGGCGTTGGTGACGCCGCCGCGAGGCTGACTGCTCTGCAGATGCGGAGGGGCAGCATGCTTTACAATTTCGCGAGTTGCCATGCTCACGCTGGGAGTGACAACGGAAGCCGTGGCGCCCTTGAAGGAGGACAACTCTGACGGTCCTTCCCACCGGAATGAACTGTTGCCCATGCCAGTGACGGGGGCGAGAAGCTATTCAAAAGAACTGTTAGGACTTGCATTCTGTCTACTGACGCAGGATGGTGCTCACCTCGCCGTCCATGTCATCCTCATCGCCAGAGTCAATCACGGCGTACGCCTCGGGCATCATCGGCAACCCGATTTCGCATTGCTGCTCATCCGCGTCAAGCTCGTGGTAAGGGGGGGCAAAAGGGGTGCTGCCGTTTTCGGCATGCTGGGTGCTGACCCAACTTTGGCACTGAATACAGTACTGTTCCGATGATCTTGACTTAGTCTCCGGAGGTCTCATGGAGTGGATGAACTTACGATGACTCCTTTGGTGCGGCTGGACTTGGAGAAGGAGTTCAGAGGGAGGGTGCGACCACACGGTCCGTTACACCTGGCCTCGAGAGCAGGCTCGCCGTTGTGCACACGGCAAATCATGCCGCTCTTGGCCGGTCTGAAGTTGGGCTTCTCGGTCATTCTCTGGAACTTCTTGGAAAATCCATCGAGTGGCTTCCATTCGCCGCCAACGTCACAACGGAAGCTGATAAAGAGAATGTTGTTAGACTTTGTGAGGAGGATGGCGTGCCGTGGGAGAACTCACGACTTGGGGCCAGCACCCTGGGGCTTGCCGGCCTTGGGTCTGGCGCCGGACGGCCTGATTTCTTGTCAGTGCAAACTGCAGAGAGGGTCGGTTGCCGAGGAAGAGAGAAGAGCACATACTGGCCGTTGGGCTGGGGCGTGTAATGCTGCGACATGTCGTAGATGCCTGATGTTGAATAGCAGTCGCGTAGCCTCGATGAGGACCGGCGAGACTCCTGTCGTCGATGACAACGAAACGTGGACGTTCGCTGGTGTCGTGTTCTCTGGCTTAGGTTAGGTCAGTGGATGAATGTCCCGTTGTTCACATGTCCGTTTTTCACCTCGAATGATCTCTGCGGTGGTAATGGCAGGCCTGCCAAGTGTGTTGGCGATGTTGGTCCTCGGTAATCGTGGTTCAAGATCGATAGCCGGAACTGGGGATTCGGAGGCAACGCTAAGTGCCAGGAAAGAAGGTTCTCTGGGAAGAATCGAGGTTATTTCGCGGCAAAGGGTGCATGAAAGGTGCTGCTTCGGAAAATTGGCCTGCCGTAACTCATGAGGCCAACAACAGATACAGGCTCTGATTTGATCACAGCCAGTCATTTGCCTGGCAGAAATAGATAGGTGGAACCAGGCGTGACTGCCTGGGGAGGGCCTGTGAATCAGATCATCAGTTGGAAGTACGTGAAGCAAGGCAGGAGGTCACGACATGGAGGCAGGAACCACGCGCCACCGCCATACCGCGCCCAACAAACGGCAACTGCGCAGAGTATGTGGTGTACCTGCCTACTCTACCAAGCTTGGCTCACACATATATCCCCAACATCAATATCACTCTAGGCATTCTTCGGTGAAATATGAACCTGACGTTGCGTTGATAGGTGGCGCCGTATCAACTCACCCTCTGGACGAAGCATGATCCTGCCGTACGATACAAACGAGTGCCGTCCACCTCCGTATGTCCCTGGCCTGGGACTGTGCTGATTCCACACGCTCGCTTCAGGCCCGGATACTCTTACTTTCTGGCTTTCCCCAGTCGCAAACCCTAGAAAACGGCCTCAACCCAACAGCCAAGAGCATGACGAATAGGATACGTTCAGTACTCATAAAACAAACTTAATGCAACACCTTTACTAACGCATAGTTAAGAGCGGAAGAGTTCCATCTGCTGATCTGCCGAAGATGCCATAATCCGAAGCATCAACCTGATTTCGTATGCCTACAGTAAGTACTATACCTAGACCAGCATAGCACCTCGTGTACAGCAGATGTTCCGCGGGTGTCGCTGATCTATCCGACCGGTTTGTCTTGACCACTTGCCTAACTTCCAGCATCGGCCCATTGGATCAAGTCAATCGAGACTAGGACCGGCGTCACTTACAATATGACATGGAAGAATCACGTTATCTGGCGCCATTAATATCGTGTATACAGCCTTGTCGGCACACAAGGACCTGTGGCCAGCGTCATCACCATCCTTCGATACGCAGGGACCAACAACTCCAATGGCCGCTCGGAGACTGGACGTGCCAGACAGACGGCACCGACAGTCAGGCAGGCAATGGTGCGCGGAATCGATTGACAATGGCCTGACCAGAGTGCCTAGCGGAAATCGTCATTCCCGATCTCGACAAAGAGCTCACCGCCCTTCATTGGAATAACTTCGAGCAAACTCACCGCTACCTGGTCTCTTCAGCCCCAGGTCCACCGCTCTGCTTGCCGATGCATGTTGACCGTAACCGGCTTCGTTACTTCGCTCCGGGTTGAGCTCGTCGGCGAGTTGGGATGCTTTGAACCAGACTCGTTGATTGGGAATCGCGTCGCTTGCCGACAGACTGCACACACAACCCTCGGCTGTACTCAGACCGGGCCACCGGAGCCGCTCAGGAGGATTAACCTCAGCTTCTGTCACACCCACACACCAACCAGCCCGTTATCAGCGGAGGCGAACACCCCATGAGATGGTCAAGCCGTGCTACGGCTGATGCGTCGATGTAAGAGATTTCCACGACAGGCTAGACACTGTGAATCTGTAGGTTGACGGACCCTCACACAGTTCCCATCTGCTGAAGCCAGAAGAACTCGCTGTCTGGGTGAGATGTTATTTGAGGACGGGCCATCTCGTAAGGATGTCGAGAGACTGTGCGATGTCAATGCTATTGCACTTGGCTCACCGAGCCCGTGAGTCGAATCAAGCGCTGGACACCAACAACTCGCTCAATCGACCGAGACAACCTCAAAGGTTCTCACAATAAGACCGACGCGGGCATGACAATATCACATGACGGAGAAGACTGGCGTCAGGCGTCGAACCCTCCTTGCAGGTTGCACGCGGGAATGCAGGAACCTCGAAGCCAAGACATCGACGAGAGGAACTGGTCGCTTGCGTAGCAGATGGCCAAATGGCTTGGGCCTTTCTTTTCCTGGTCGTTCATCAGATACGAACTGGCCAACGGAGGCACCGAGGTGAGCTTTTCCCAGCCATAACTGCGACGTGCCAATGGAGCCCCGGGCTTCGAAACAGCACTGTGGGACAGGCGGCGATGACCGTCCAGAGGACCCCCAAGGACCCTGGATACCGGGCGCTCACATTCTGGGCTTGGTCTCGGTGGGACATGTCCACCCGCTACTGCTCGACAGCCATTTGGACCGGCGCGCTAGCAACCTGGCAATTCATGCTGTTCGGGCATAGACGCGTCGAGACTCTTTGCAGAGGGTCCCTGTCGGCGGGGGCATGACGGTGCCAACCTGACGGTTACGAAGCAAATGGCATTGAGCCTGGTTTCCGTGAAACGCCAGGCAGGCCGCGGAAGCTACCCTCCCACGTTGGAGCTGTGAGGAGCTTGTTAGAGATCAGCAGTGCGCCGGTGGGGGGGAAGGGGAACGGGAGGCGGCTCGAGCCCGCAGCTGGCGTCCGTTATGCCCCTGTTCACCAACCACTGGCGAGCATGGCCCTGGGCGGCGAGTCCCACCGTCCCACATCTGTCATTCCAGCAGGACAAGTCGGGGGATGATCCGGCGCGCGATAGTGGGCGCCTCTGGTGCCGTCTCGGGGGGCGCGGGACAATCGGGTATGGCGTCCGTTGGCAATGGTGTCAGGGACCGTCTCATGCACTGATGGATGAAGGTGGTGGTCATGTCGAACCGATACGGAACGGACAGGAGCCGGCTTACCTTGGCATGAGTAGAGCACGGGAGAGAAGAAAAGAGGGCGAGTTTGTGGGAGCGTGTGGAAAATCTCCGAGGCGTCTTCAGTCCCTCGACCATCTTGTGCCGAACCGCGGCAGGCAGAGGCGTCCCGGGAATCCCGCAGAGCGTGGAGACCTGCATGCCTTGGAGCGTTTCTCGTGTGCGAAAGGTGGGATGGGAGGGGCCTGATTGAGGGCGCCAACGGAATCGATCAAATCCATCTGATCTCGGGCAGTTGCGCCCACCGGTTCGGTTGGTGCCAACGGTTCCCTACCAGGCTGCCAGGATGACAGTCTGATGAGATGAATGCAACGTGGTGGCACAATAGATCATCTGTCTGAGTGGACGCCGGCGACTCAGTGGAAAAAAATCGAGACAACATTCCTGAGGGTAGGTGATCCACGGTACTGTACGAGTCAAGCCGAACCGGCCGAGTGACGACGGAGGATTCATCCAGGTCTCAGAGCGCACACCTCCCAGCGAGTTGGAGGTGGGAGAGGGCAGCGTCCAAAGGGGTCCCGGTTGATGGTGCCAATTGGAATTGGAGCTACTGGTAGGTCGGCAGGCGTCTGAGCACGCCCACTTCACCCTTTCTTTTTGCGACGGGCTGTGGTATCGTTTCAAGAGGGACGGGCGGCGTTTGCCCCCCCTTTTCTCCAGCGCCGTTCTTGTCTGGCTGCCTGCGGGGTACCATCGAGGTCACTCACAGAAGTAACCTGACAAACACACCCTGGCTGGGTTGAGGCCAGAGGCACAGCCTCGGCGCAAAGTTCACTCATCTATTTGCGGGAAACGAAGAGCAACCAGCAAGGCATGTTGTGGGAAAGATGACGCATCTCACGGTGACCGCCCGCTGCGCCCTCTTGGTCGGTCGGACGTGTGCCTTCGTCCCCCGTTCCCACCGCGTCATCCCATGCGATCACCACCGCCGTGACGATCAGGTACATCTGCAAGCAGTGCTGTGCTGTGTTCCCACGCGCACGCCCACGGCCCCCCTCCCCAGTCCTTTGTGCAGAGCAGACCGGACGGACGGGGGATAGCGCCGAATCCTCCCGTGTTCCTGAATTAGTGCCACCGGAGCTCCTGGGAGCTGGAGCCAGAGCTGGATAAAAGCAACGCATTGAAACAGGGACTGCACAGGGGACCTGGCCCCCTAACAACCAACGGCTGCAGATGCGGTGCCGATCCGATAGCACGGCTGGTCGCCTCCGCCCCGGCCACCCGGGCTCAGGACTCATCATTGCATTAGCTGGCCATGCTGTGCTGGGGGGGAGGTGTCGCCCCTTGACGACGATGCGAGCTCTATGATGTATTGGACGCAGGGGTTGGATGGGACGGGGCGTGAGGTCTTGGGTACTTCTCAGGTACGCAGAGAAAGCCAGTTTTCCGGCGGGCTGGAAGAACGGATCGCCTCGACAGGCACCAGAAGTGGGCATAGCGTGGTGAGACGCGATGTGGCACAAGAGGAATTGTGCAAGGGCTATGCCACCTTACCATCAGCACGCTAGAAGACTTGGTGTGAGGCCGTCATGTCATGCCATGGATTTATGCATGTGCATAAGCAAGGGGGCACGAAGGGCACAAGGACGAAGGAAGGTGACCCCTTGCTTCTGATCCGTCCGTTCTTCCTTCCCGCCGTTGTGGCCAACTACGTCCGCTGAAGCCGCCTCGCCGTCCCTGGAGGGCATCCCCCACAGGTGACGCTCTGCTATCATGTCGCGTCCTGGCAGCAGAGCAGTAGCGCGACGCGACATCGACGGCGACATCGACGGCGGCGGTAGGCAAGGCGGGTCGTTCCTTCTGCCGCTTGTTCCAGTCTCCAGCCCCCTCCATTTCCCTTTCCCATCTACATGCTCATTTTCACTTTGATTTTCATTCTTGTTCGTCGTTCCTTCTTCAGAAGACGGGAGGGCGGGAAGGTGACAAGTGACGGGGGCGGTAGGCACTAAGGGGATGCTGGATGGTGATGACGGATGGCTACTTCCCTCGGTTCAATCAGTAGAAGAAACGGCTTCTGGCCAGTCTGTTCAGCCCGAGGCGCGACCAAGGAAGGAGGTGCTTTTCCTCGACTATTGTGCCCAGACTTTCTACTCCTGCATTCCATCACTATCACCATCGCCATCACACTCACCCTATCACATCCCACTCCTCGGACACGACCACACCGTGGTCCTGGCAGCTCCAGATCGTCGACCCCTTCCCGTGTAAAGGCATAAGGACGCCTCTCTGCTCGATTCATGCGCCAGCTGGCACTCCTCTCCATCATTCCTCGGCCTCCCCTTTTTCTCAGCGTCAGATCGCCGCCCCGACTGTGAGAACCCGCACCGCATTACTCGCGAGGTTCACCCGCCATCAGCAAGCCAGAAAAAACAGCCCTCACGGTCCCAGGTACCCAGCAAGTACCTCACTCCCCCTGCGCAGGCGAGGCTAAGCAGCACATCGCGCGGACACGTACCCCCGGCGTACCTCGCGACCTGCCAATCGCCTCGTCCCTGGCGTGCATCGTCCACCCAGCGACGCCTGACGCCCCAGTCACCCCGTCACATCCTCGAATAAGGCTGCAGCAAATCGTCCACAGGGGACCCCCATTTTACGGGTCTTTGAGTCCCCTGGGTCCGGTCCTTTGCCTGTCGAGACAGCCTGCACCTGGCTGCGCTGGTGCGCTGGCATCGAAAACATCAAGGGGCCTCCTCCACCGTCTCGCCCTGCCTCCTGCCTCCTGCCTCCCTGAGGTAGCGCGCCCTGTCAAGACGGCCGGTTCCTTCCTGTTCCTGTCGGGTACCTTGACCTCCACCGACTACCGCGAGCCCAGCCCCCAACACCAGTCCTTTCTTCTCTCTCTTCGGACTGGCGGTGCCTGCATCAAGCTGCATTCCTGACCGCATCGCCCCATCAGCGTCTTCTTTTGGACCTGTCCTGGCCAAGCCTGCTGGCCAAAGAGCTTGCTTCGAGGCGACACCTATCGATCCGCCCTGGACCGTTGCGCAGCCCATCCAGAAACAGTCGCGTGGTGCCCAAAACCCAACGGGGTGCCCTCCCAATCCGTCAATCCGCACCACCTCGACTCGACCTTTCTCCCCTTCCTCCCCCCTCCCGTTGACACACTCTGTCAGTGTCAGCCGACCGTCACCAGCATTGCAATCCAATAATTCCTTTCACTGGAAAGCAAAAGCCCTTCTGCCAATTCTAAATGCCCCAAGCAAATCAAACGGCGGAACCCACCAGCGAGATTTTCCATCGGACCCTGGCCCTGGCGCAAATTGGCTGTGAGAGACGCCCGAGTGCCGCGGAGCCTTAGCGAGATTGGGCTCCCTATCCATCGCCGCTCGACCCCCCGGATTCCCCTTCACCTTTCATGCTAAGGACAGGCTCCCGGCCTTCTCGAACAGCACATGGCATAGGAGTCGACTCCTCACGCCGACCGAAAAGAAATCACCCTCCCGAACGCACCCTGTCGAGATCCAACTTGTTGGCTCCCAGGTTCCCTGCTTGTTCCATTTTCTCGACTGCCCTCGCCGTGTTTCGTCACCTGTCATCCTCCTCGACCACTCCCGGAAGGACGCGACAACCCAGCTTCGGCATTGTCCTGCAGTGCATCCCCCACTGCCCACCTCTCGATCGTCACCTTCACTTCAGTGTTCTCTCAAACAATCTGCGCCGCCACCAGGTTCCGCGTCCGCTCTGCTTGACTGGCCTGTTCTGCTCTGCGAGCGCCGGTGCCCCGGATCACAAGACTTCACACACGCCGTGCGGCCGAAACGACTTCGTACACGGTAACCCTCTCTTCAGGTATCATCGAGCCTAACTGGAGACCTCCCTGGAGGATCCATCCCCGATCGACTGGTTCTGGCTCGAGCGTCCCCTGACCCTGGTCGGCCTCCTTTTCCAGCAATATCAACCTTGCCAGACCCTCTCTCGCCTCTGGAACACATCACTCACTCACCTCAGTCACTCCTTGTCATCGGTCCCCATTCATCAGTTCCTGGTTTCGCTCTCTCGTCAGTCCATCCCAGCGTCACACTCCCACCAACACTCTACCCGCCCACCACGGCCCACGACTTTCATTCTTTTCGGTATTGAAACCAACGTCACACTCATCTCCAATTCACGTCTCCTGCATCTTCGACATTGAACGACCCTGGATCTGGATGCCCCGGCAATTGAAACCAGCTCTTGAAAGGAGCTTCTAGACAGGCCACAGCAATCGGAACGGTCCCGCTCACAGCTTTCGAGCTGAGGTACCGGTCCCGGCTGACAAGCCCGACACAGCAAAACACAAACCGCCAGCTTTAAAGCAACATGACGGTTGCACACGACTTGACCCATCGCGGGTCATCCTCCCAAAGTGCCAACATGGTGGCACTAGAGGACCGTTTCGAGGTGCTGAAGGAGATCGGCGATGGCAGCTTCGGAAGCGTGGCTCTAGCCAGAGTCCGCAGCGCAGGTGCCCATGTGGCCCGTCGCGGCACCGTGGTATGTTCTGCTTGCATTGTGCGTTGATGCGCGCGTGCGTTTCAATCCTAACGTTTCTACCCCAGGTCGCCATCAAAACGATGAAGAAGAGCTTTGAGTCTTTCAGCGCCTGCCTGGAGCTCCGCGAGGTCGTATTCCTCCGCACTCTTCCTCCTCACGCCCACCTCGTTCCCGCCCTCGACATCTTCCTTGATCCTTACAGCAAAAAGCTGCACATCGCCATGGAATACATGGAGGGCAACCTTTATCAGCTCATGAAGGCGCGGGATCACAAGGTTCTCGACAACGCCAGTGTAAAGAGCATTCTTTTTCAGATCATGCAAGGTCTGGAGCACATTCATGCCCACCACTTCTTCCACCGCGACATCAAGCCAGAGAACATCCTCGTCACCACCTCGGGACACCAAGACTCCTCGGTGACTTCCTTCCGCCGGTACTCGGCACTCGTCACACCACCATCGACGCCTCCCAACTACACTGTCAAGATTGCCGACTTTGGTCTCGCTCGCGAAACCCACTCCAAGCTTGCGTACACCACGTATGTATCAACACGATGGTACCGGGCCCCCGAGGTCCTGCTGCGAGCAGGCGAGTACTCGGCGCCTGTTGACATCTGGGCCATTGGTGCCATGGCCGTCGAGGTTGCCACACTGAAGCCGCTTTTCCCCGGTGGAAATGAGGTAGACCAGGTCTGGCGTGTGTGCGAGATCATGGGCAGCCCGGGCAATTGGTACAACAAGTCAGGTGGCCGCGTCGGTGGAGGCGAGTGGCGAGAGGGTACTCGGCTGGCCGGGAAGCTCGGTTTCTCCTTCCCCAAAATGGCGCCGCATGCCCTGGACACAATCTTGCAGTCACCGACCTGGCCTCGCGAGCTGAGCCATTTCGTGACCTGGTGCTTGATGTGGGATCCCAAGAGCAGGCCCACTTCCGCCCAGGCGCTCGCTCACGACTACTTCATCGACGCGGTCGACCCGCTCCGTCCTAGGTCTTCGGCCTCCAGGATCCTGGGGAGGAAGCAATCAGATCTCGCCCGTGGCAAGGACTCGGCGGCATCGACCCCGACCTCGTCCAAGCCCTCGTGGTTCCGCAAGTCTCTCATTGGCCGTTCCGAGACTACCGACATGGCGACTGCCCAGTTCGTGGCGAAAGACACATCAGCGCCACGGCCGGCCCCAGTCCACGCATCGACCACCGGCGAAGTCCCTGTCACAAAGACACGTCCCCCTGCGGGCAAGCGAAGCACATGGACCAACGGCCCGTCCAACGTTGCGCCGATGCCGATTCTACCAACCATCAAGCCCATTTCGCCGTTGTCCGATGCTGTCACGGCACAGGCTAGCAACGGTTCTTACAACGATGCCTACGTCAACGGCAACCATCGGTCGGTTCAGATCGATGGCAAGTCCGCCAAGGTCAGCCGGCAGCTGTCGGTTGCGTCCAGCACGAACAACTACGCCGAGATTCACCGGCAGCAAGCTGAGCGCGCCCTCAACGGCAACTCTGGACTCGCCTCACCACCAAGCGGCCAGAAGGAAGGCTTTTTCTCTCACTTACGGAAGCGGGCTCGACGATTCTCGGGTAGGCACCAGACTCCCATCTCGCCAACGCATGATTCGATCGAAGCCCAGGTCGGTTGCGGACCTTGGAACAGCAACCGGTCATCTATGGTCATCGACCAGTCCCCACCGCCCCCGCCGAAGGCCGACACATATGAGTCGCTCGACAGGGCACTGAGAGACGTTCAACAGCACCGCGAATCGCAGCCGCCCGCGCCTCCTCAACACGCATCGCCCACCAACAACCTCAAGAGACATCATTCGCTACCGAAGCACCACCAGCCTCGCTCGGTCGACAACCTGATGATGGCCGCACGAAGCGGTGGCCCTATCTCGAGTCGCACCCGCCGTGCGCAAGCGACGCAAGGAGTTCACCAGTACGAGGCGCCTGATGAAGAGGATGAGCTGCTGGATGAGGTCCTCAACTCAACGCATCGGGCTATGAAGCGCATGGAGAAGGACGGCAAGCCGGGACTCCGGCAGTCGGCCAGCAACATTGGCATTTCGAACCCGTACCCGACGCCCTCGCCCTCGGGCAGCGGCAACGCGGCGGCTTTCGGTGATGGCATCGATGCGGTGACGCCCAAGCCTTTGGACCTAAAGAAGAACCGCAACGCTGAGTACAAGTGGCCCACGCCACCCTACGAAGAAAGCGAGTGGGCCGCTTCTGCTTCGGCCAGCATCTGGGCCGCCGGCAACCGATTCTAACGGAAGACTTTATTTGGGAGGGTTTCTCGCAGGGTTCTACGGCATGTTCAGCAACAAAAGTTTCATGTTTTACCTCTCGGCATAGGCAAGGAGTTCGGGAAGCGGCCGGATACCAACCACGTTGCTACTCAGTCGTCTGGCCAAGGACGACCACTGATTTCTTGCTGCTTCTGGATTTTTTTTTTGCGGCATCGCGTTCATTTTGGGGCCCCGAGAACGGCCCCCCCACTTGTTTTCAATTCTTCGACACGTTCGATACCAACTCGCCCAATAGTCGATCATCTCGAGCGCGCATCTCTCCCTTGTGTTTTTTTATTCCTTCATCGGTTTCCGAAAATACCCCTACTTTATAGACTGAAACGGGCGACTCGTACTCGTATACAGCGGCTGGCCCCAACCGGGCATTTCCTTTGTTTGAGAGCGCGACGGGGGCGTCCCACTGCTGGAATCGACGGCGGTCAGTTGGCCGACGGACGATCGACATCATGGCCATTGACAGATGGGCGGAGAGGGTGGAAGATGTGCCACCAGGTGTATAAAACAACAAGGCCTTCATTCTTACTGGATTCACTGCGGGCTGGAAACGACAGGGGACTGGCAAGCGTGGAGGCCCTGCTGGACGCCGCGAGGCGAGGCAGGCAGGGCAGAGGAAGACCATGGTACCGCACATATGGATCTCGCGTGCCTACCTGTCTTGTTTGGGAGGCTGGCGATTTGTGGTCATGATGGGAGCAGATGGAGGTACCTAGCACAAATGGGCTGTATTTACGAGGATGGTTTTGCCCAGCCATACCTAATAAGTGGAAGAAGCCACTGATTTACGATGCACTCTTGCCGGCCCATGCTGTGAAGTTCTGATGGCGGGCGTTCCACGGTCTGATGGAGGGTAAAGGAGGGGGTGAAGGAGAGCGTCATGGGTCAGACGGGCCATGTCCGAGCCGTCCTGCGGGCGGCCGCAGCGGCCACGAGGAGCTGGTGGGCGGGTGACAAGTTTTCTGAGACCGGGACACGGGACGCATGACCAGGCGGCGCCGCAGGTGTCGATGATTGGTGGTCTCGGAGCCGGGTCGCTGGGGAAGCTCAGCTGAGGAGGGGTTTGATGTATGTGAGGTGCATGCATGTACCAGGCAAGTCGCTCGACGGCACGATCGATCTGCGCCGGCTGCAGCGTTCGATCTCGGCCGTGGTCTCTTTTTTTTTTTTTTTTTTCCTTTTCTTTGGTTGCATTCCTGGCGGGGTTTGCTGTTGAGGTGAAGGGAGAGCGAGTTGTTGGGTCGCCGTCCGCCGTCTGTCTGTCTGCATCTGTGACGGGAGTAATGATGGGGTCGGGAGGGAGCGTCTGCTCCGCGGCCGGCCGGGGCTCTCCGGCTTCACGGAGATGCGCCACGGCCGCGACGGAAGTCCTGGCGGTGTCTGATTCTCATCTATTCTCTCGCTGCCGGCGCCGCGGCAGGAATGAGCTGTTTTGCCCAGATATCTGCCTCATGCCTGGCGTCTACACGGTAGGTGGGACAACAAGTGCACGTACGTATGTATGTATGCAGGTTGGTTTTGGCATCCCTCGCATTTCATCGCCGTCCGTGGTGGACATTGCGGCTACAGCATATTCATGCCGGCATGTTCGGCCCCGACATGGTCATCCCTCTCGAGCACGCGCGGACCCTCACCTCTCGAGCGTTCCGTCGGGCGGAAGGCGAGCAAACTGCTCGGCCAGCGCGGCGGCCGCGTCCAGAGGGCTCTGGATCGTGATGCCCAGCGCCGCCTCCGCCGCTGAAGGCGAGGGGTCGATGGCCTGGGAGTCGAAGACGGGACCGCGACCGGCGGGGACGGCGGCGGCGCGCCGCGCGACTTCGAGGAGGGCGTTCCAGTCTGCGGGCCGCGCGCAGGGGAGCACGAGCAGCCCGGGGGCCGAGCGGGACAGGGCGGCGACGTGGGCTTCTGCGGCCGAGGCGAGGGGGAGGAAGGCGCCCGGGAGGGTGGTGGGGTGGTCGGGGGGCGAGAGGAGGGGGCCCAGGAGGAGAGCGTTGGAGGAGGAGAGGAGGTGGCCGCGGGTGGCGGCGCGGGGGTCGGGCCCGAGGACGTAGCCTGGCAGGATGGCGGTGACGGGGAGCGCGGACGGGAGGGGGGAGGCTTTGAGGAGGGCGAGGCCGTGGGCTTTGGCGGCGAAATAGCACGGCTCGGGGCCGAGGGCGCGCAGGGTCGCCTCGGCGGGGACGGCATGGGGAGGGGAGTCCGGGGTGAGGGGGGACGGCGGAGGAGACGGCGGTGGAGGGGTGATGGCGGCGAGGCTGGAGGTGATGACGAGGGTCTTGAGGGAGCCGGCCTCGTGGGCTTTCTGCGCGGCGGAGAGCATGTTCTCAACGGCCTTGACAGAGGGGCGGAAGATGTCGTCGTAGGGGTTGGGCGTGGGGTGGGGGGTGGGACTCGCGGTGTGGATGACGGCGTCGACGGCCAGGACGTGCTCGTCGTAGACGCCGGCGAGAGACATGTCGGGGATCGTGACGAAGGTAACGCGTGCGAGGTGAGGCTGGAGGGACGGAAGGGAGGTGAGGCGGGCCTCGTCGGCGGCCGAGAGGACGGCGGCGCGTACGGTGTAGGATGTCTCACGGAGCAGGGTCAGGAGGGTCTGGGAGCCGACAAGGCCGGTGGCCCCGGTGAGGAAGAGGGCGGGCATGGCGATGGTGTCTCGTGTTGTACTGTGTCTGCTGTGGGTGGGCAAGAAGAGAGGGGAAAGCTGAGGGGCTGGAAATCCTGCCTATGACACCCATGACCAAGGCTGAGTTCAGCCCAACCCCAACGATCGCCAAATGCATTCGGCACGTGAAAAGGGCAGTCGCAAACATCACTTAAAAAAATCGGGAGATTGCTCAACACCTTAGATTCAACACTACATTCAGGGCTGCCACAGTGCTCTACCGTCCCTCTCATCTCCATCGCACCCGTCACTCGTCGTCCACGCTGAACGAGTAGCGCGCCTGCAGCACGTACGGCCCGTCCTCGGGCCCGAACACCTGGCGCTTCTCCCGCCCCCAGGCCGGGTGGTTGATGCCGTCGATCCAGTCCTGCACCTCGAGCACGACGCAGCCGTTCTGGGGGATGACGCGCGGGAAGGCGTCGGTGCCCTGCGTGGCCTTGAGCGGCAGCGTACCGTCCTGCTGGGTGCAGCTGTACACCTGCAGGGCCTCCTGCTCGGAGAAGACGTCGACGGCGATGCCGGACCACGGCGACGACAGCCGCGCGACGTAGCCCTCGGTGCGCCAGTTGTAAGGGCCCAGCTGCTCGCGGTTGACGGTGTAGCAGTTGTCGTAGCCGGTGCAGCCGGTGCCGCAGTTGCCCTCGAGGTCGGGGCTCGTGGCGTTGGCGCCGATCGGCTTGGGTGCGCTCCAGAAGTCGTTGACGGAGCCGGCCTCGTTGGCGAGCACGTCACCCGTGGGGATGAGGATGCCGTCGACGCCGATGCGCTGGCCGCTGTAGGGCAGGTGTAGGACGTGGTCGTCGGCGGTGCTGGTCTCGTTGTTGGCGAAGCCGTCGAGGTTCCAGTACGTGTGGCTGCTCAGCATGATGGGCGTGCGGGCCGTGGTCGAGACGGCCACCATGGAGATGTCCCAGTCCCAGCCGCGCACCGTGTAGGTGACGTGCGAGATGACCTCGCCGGGGAAGCCCTCCTTGCCGGCCGGGTCCACCAGGGAGAAGGTGATGCTGTTCTTGGTGTGGGCGGCGACGGTGAAGTTGCGCCAGCCCCAGCCGTCGGGCCCGCCGTGGAGCGTGTTGAGGCCCTCGGGGTGCTCGTCCGTGGGGTTGTCGTTGGGCTCGACGTGGAACGTCTCGCCGTCAATGACAAAGGTGCTGTTGCGGATGCGGTTGGCGTAGCGGCCCGGCACGTTGCCAAAGTTGGGGTGCACGGGGTCCTCGGTGTAGTACGTCGCGTTGTCCCAGCCGGCGACGATGTCGCGGGGGATGCCGTGGCGGTCCCGGATGATGAGATCCGAGATGGACGCGCCGTAGGGGACAAAGGCCGCGCGGAGGTGCGGGCTCGAGATCCAGTACTTGCCGTCGGCGTCGGGGCCCGGGGCCGTCGTGTTGGTTGTGTTGGTCGCGTACGACAAGGGGGTGGCCGAGGCGACGGCCGGGAGGAGGGCCGCCGTCGCGAGGTAAAGCGTGGAGAGGAACATGACGACTGGTGATGATGATGATGAGCGGTTGAAGGACAGACCAGAAGAATTGGCGAGACGCACACACACCAAGCGTTGGGCAAGACAACAGCTTGGCTATGCATTGCGGGCCCTCTCAAGCTTTTAAGCATCCCCAGGAAAGCAACGCGCCGCCTGGCGTAGTACGCTGATCAGGGAACGGTTCGCGAGAAGCCATCCTGAGTGGTGCGTCTAGCACGTGGTGTTTCTGCCCTCCGGGGACAGGGTAATGAACGAAGCTCTCTCCCCTGCCCCCAGCATTTCGGCAGGGAGAGCGAGGCACAACTCGGGCCCAGCTCGGCCGCGGGCACGAGAGCTCTCCATGCGACGTCGTACGCGCTGTGGACTAGCAGCGCAAGCTTCGTCGATCGCTCTCCTTTTGAGGTGGTTAGGTGGTTGGCCTGTTGGTGCCGGTCATCTTGTCGACCTCCGCCGGCACATTTCCCGGCGATTTGAAAGCCGTGTCGTCAGACGCACCACCCGTCCCCGCCTGTCATTGGAGCGCCTGTCGCCACTTGCGAAGTTGGAGTTGAAAGTTGGAGTTGGCGGCACGGAACTGGGAGCATGGGGGCGTGGGGAAGCAGGGGAGAGAAGAGGGGAAAGCAGCTTGCTGGTTGCGGGGTGAACCGCACTACCCCGGATTCTCCAATGCTTGTCAAGAGCTGCTGCTGTTGGCGAGGAGGAGCTGGTCGAAGGAATGGCATCAGCGGGAAAATGTGTCCTCGTATTACTCTCGTCCCATCGATTCGCTCTGCCTGCCTGCACCTCCATTGACCGCCGGCCGTAGCCAGGCGACCGTGGCCGTGACGAGCCCTCCCCCCTGGCATTGCCTTCTGACGTGCCGTCTCGGAGAGACCGACTGTCGGCTCGTGACCCCCGAACCAGATATCCATCACTCGTCGCCCTGACAGGCCGTGCACTCCTGACATTCGATGTGGTGGGCGTCCTTGCCGTAGTTCCGCCCATCGTGATTATACAGGTCGTCAAACCCAGGGTGCTCGACGAAGAGGTCACCGTGGGCATCGCAGCCAGTGTTGCTCGACACGCTACAAGACTCGTCAGCGCCATCAGAACAGTCCCCGGCTGCACTCACGTGGTCACGCGGCAGAGAGCACCGCGATCTGGCCCGATCGATCCAAGACTGTAGGCAAATGGTGTCGGAATCGCCTGGCAGGTGTACGCAATGGTGAAGTCCACCACGGCGCAGTCGCCGGCCCAGTCCGCCCCGGTACACAGATAGACCTGGCATCTGGTTAGATCCCAACATCGTTGTGTCGAGCCCGCCTTGGAAGAGACGTACATCGCCCGGAGACCGCTTTCTCAACACGTCTTCGGCCGGGGAGACGGCCATTCGCCGGGCCACTTCGGCTCCGTCGATGAGCGTCCAACCCCGAGGCAGCGGCATCTCTGGCTGACGCATCGCTGCGCTGCCTCCGGACGCCGGAGCGCCGAGCGCCGCAGGAACGAGAGAGAGGATGGAAAGGAATTTCATGGCGGTTGGCAAGCAAGTACTGGAATGGTATGCTTGTCTCTTTTCAATGTAGGAAGAATGGTGAAATGCTGCCGAGGTGGTTGACTCTGGTCCTCAAAAGACGCGGGGAATTTATACTTTCTCCAGCCGCATCTTGCTCTGACCTGGTGATACTGATGCTGACGACGTCAAACTCCCACTACCTGACGCATCTCAGCTTCTTCCAGCCTGCAGCAACCAAGACCGGCAGGAAAATCAGCAGCGGTGATGATCACAGGACGCTCAATACGATGTGCCGCTGCAGTAGCTGTTGTTGTACACCCTCTCGTGTGTCTCTGCCACTGGGTCGTGACTGAGTTAGTTCTTGGGTGGATCGACCGACCGGCGTTGACCGCTCTTCGCGCCTTCTCGGGGCCGCCTCAGTCTCGTACCCGACGTGTAGATAGATCGGCGCCGTGTCACTGACCGACCTTGCCGACGGTACTGCGATGACGCGCCGTACCGAGCAGCAAGCTCCCTCCTGACAGGTCGTTGACGTTCGCTGTCAACCACACGGTGGCAAAGTGCTCCTAGGCCACGCTCAGCTGATCTGGCGTGCACCCGCAGCAAGTGGCATCTTCAAGGTGGTTGGCCGCGGTTCGAGCAATAGTTCCCAGGAACGTGTCTCGCCCGCGGAGCCCACCTGCAGTCTACGAGCATTAGCTTGGCTCCATTCAACGCCGCACACTGCTACGAGGGTCGGCTTTGCAGGCGTCACAAATGACAGGGCAAGGTGGGCGACGCTGGCATTCCGGTACGCCGCAGACGCGTACTCGTTGCGAGAACCTGCACCGGCATTCGGGTCCCGTGCATGGAAAGATGTAGATGACAGACGCAGCAAATAGAAAGACCTGCGAAGCGGATGTAAGCGGCTGCGCATGATGAATCGTCTCGCACGGCTCGTAGCAAACAACAAGCCTACGTGGATGCAACGCATTTGCTGGTCATGATGATCGTGGCCACGGAAGGCTGGAGCATAAAACACGACTCCCAGAGGTCGAACATCGAAGCAACCCTAGCCGGTTCTCCGGTCGGGGGGACATCACAGGGCAGCATGAACTAGCCTCATGTTGGACAGTGACAGAGCTGCCGACCTGACTTGTTGTGAAGTCCGGCGGTGGCCTCGCTCTGCGGCGCACGACCTACTCTGCGCAACACGAGACGAGCTGGCCAAGGTGAGCTCAGCCTCCGTGAGTGGCCGTCGGAGTGGCCGCTACTGAATGCAGTGCGTCTCAAAGTGCGCATCACGAAGAGAACGGGTCGCCATGGTCCTCCCCAGCGCGCAAGCGAATCAACGCAATGGGGTGAGTGTTTCGTCGAGGCAGCCGGGTCGCCGAGGTGACTGTTTGAACACCTCCTCCAGGGCTCCAAGCCACGCCGCGAAGCAAGTACCAGATGTGGTTGGTTTCGTCCAAAGTGATGGAACGGATATGGATCATGCGGAAGCGCTTCCGGGCGGTAGCGGTCCAAGTCGGCGTGGCTGAGAGTGTCGAGAGATGGCGTGCGCAACGGCGGCGGGTGCGCATGACAGGCAGTCGGGGTCGACCGAGCCGTCTGAAATTGCCACGACGGATCTTCGCGAGGGTGGACGGGCGAGTGCGAAAAAACACGTGGACCTCCTTCTTCCAGACGCCCAGGGCCTGGAGGTTCTCGAAAGAGTATCGCAACGGATTGGCGTGTCGTCCGAGGACAGATGCGGCTCGGGGGTCAAGCGCCGCGGGTCGCCTGGAGATGGTTTGAGGGTTCTGGAGGGGGTCCGAGTAATGGTGGCCGGCGGAGGGGGCACCTGTCCTGATGACTCCGTCACCAACTTCCACTCTGGGCGACAGCCAGTGGTACGAAATTCCCGGGTCTCGTCTTCAGTCGGTCCGGGAGCAGCTACTCGGTCGAGTGCTCGGGGCGTGTTCCGTCGCGGCTTGAAATGCCTGCTGCCTGCTGCCTGCTGCAGGCTGCCTGACGTCTGCCGATTGCTACTATGTTTCCCTGGAGATTGGACGAGAGCATCATCTTCGTTGAAAAGGGACAAGTCGCGATGATCGTGCCCACGGCGTCTTGGAGAGCGAAAAAGTGGCCCGAGGTGGTAGTGGCAGTTGGCTGTCTTAGACCTTCCTTCCGGCTGTTGCTGATGACGATGCGCGGCTGGCAGGAGTGACTTGCCGGGCCTGCCTACACCAAGGTGCCGGTACTGCGTCACAGGTCGATCAGTGGATGGAAGTGACACCTCGTCGGGAGCCCTCCTGCCCCCTAAGCTCGCTACGCTAGCCCGAGACAGGAGGCAATGACAGCCCCCGTATTCCTCCAGGTCTGGGCAGTGACTGCCAAATTGGCTCCCACCCCCCCATCTGCACCTGCCTGACTTTCGACTACCTGCCTACCTAATCACGTACCTGACCTGAGGGAGGCAGGCACCACCTCGAGGCAGGTGTCCATGTCATGCGCATCTGAGCCCGTCTCTTCAGAGGAAACACCGGCTGAGCCAAAGACATTGCCAATTCATGTTCATCTGCCCACCCCGAGCCCGGGGCTTCTCCCAATTCCGTTTCGCCCCATGGCACGACTCACGTTCGTTTTCTCCAAGCCTTCTTTTCCTTTTCCATCGACTGCCCGGTCAATGCAGTTTCATCCAAACCCTCAACAAAGTCGAAAACGCTGCCGGGTCTCACCCTGATGCCCTGTGCCCGCTGGCCTCTCAGAGCTCCCTCCCAGCTCCCAGGCCCAAAGCTCGAGACCCAGAGCCCAAAGCTCCATCCATCCGTCACCCATCTCCATTTCGGGCGCAGATCGTAATGGAAGCCTCCGGGATATTGGCGACAAATTTTTCTAATGAGCCACCGCCGCGGAAGCCCTTCCCCGGCTGCCCGCGCCAGGGGTCTGCTCGTCTTCGCACTACCACGGTACCGCGCTACACCACAACCATCTCGCCACACTAGTACCGCGACTCCACGCCGCTCCGCTTCAGACGAGACGAGACGACATTGCGAGACCCTGACTCCATCTGGCACCTTGCCCCGGCACCTCACAGAACCGCGCCGTCGGGCTGCCACGTCGGTCGAAAACCACCCATGGGTGCGTCTTGGAGACCAACCATGCGCCCATCGAGCACCGAGCACCGAGCACGGTGCAGGACAGGCCCATCACACCGACTCACCGGATACCCTTCCCTCTGTCCTTCGCACTTTGCCCTGCTACCCCTGACTAGGCCGCAGAACACACACAACCCTCCCCATCGCGAGGGTCATCCTGGGACCACACACCTGCGACCCGTCAGACTTGACTCGTCGCCCCCTTTCAGGCACCCGCTGATACGAGTCGATCCTCTACCCTGTTGCTTCGCCGTCTTCTAGAACCTGTCAGGGAAGCTTCTCCCGAGCTAGTCTTCGTCTGAACCATCGTCCTCATCTCCCGGCGCCCTCTCATTCAAATCGCCTTCTCCTTCTAGAGAAGATCCGATAGGTCGACTGTCACCTCGGGCACCAAGTGCACCTAGCCTGTGACGGATCTCGTCCCAACCCCCAGCCGTCTCCCCGGCAATGCCAACAGCTACCGCAGCGGCACGACGGACGGATATGGGGTCGTTGTCGCCTCCAGCCCAGCCCCCCCGGGGCTTGCTCCATCGCCACATGCGTCCCCTTCCTTCGGCGTGGCAGCCATGGTACTGTCTACCGGACCTGGCGCCTGTGTGGTGGTGTCCACACCTGACGGGAAACTGGGACTAGCCCTATTAACCGTGATGACGCTCCGCGGATTTCCATCAACACAGTACTGTGAGCAGTTGTCTACTGACACGGCAAACCTGGCAGTCTGTGAGAACCCAGGTCTGCCGGACGAGCAGAGAAATGGGAGGCCGTGAGAGACATCCGACCACACCGGAGTCGCCTGGAACACGATGAACAATGACATTGCCCTCTAAGGACTGCGGTGAAATCTAACACGCGACCAGGAGACCCACGTCTTGACGAACTTGTCGGCTTGTCTTCCTGGGCCCGGGGAAGCTTCCCAGAGACCCTCAATGCGATCCACTTCTGCTCCTAGGCAGTCGTCCCCGTCACGGTCACGATCCCGGATGCTCCCTTTCAACACCCAGGTCGAGAGAAGAGGCTGGGGTCATTGGGAAAGGGCCGGCCTGTTTTCCCGCCGCCACGGTTGGCGGTACTTCTACACCCAGTCGCCTCATGTCGATGACAGGACAAGGCTTCCCTGGAGGCAAAATTTTCCCCTCGAAAGTCGGTCTGATGGAGCCTGCCGCTCCTGCGGAGACTGGAGAAAGAGAAGGCTCAATCGGAGGGCGCCAGCCTGGCCTCCCGCACAGCCGGGTTCCTGGGATGATAGGATGGATGGCTTGTTGGATGGGCCGAGGCGACGATCCTGTTTGGTTGGCAATCACATGATGTCTCATCATCGACCTCTTCAGCGCTTCACTGGACGCACTCGTTGAAGTCCGCATCTCATGGTCTCGCCGAAGCGCAAGAGGCACGATATCGTGGTTCATCTTCATCGCCCAACTTCAGACGTTCCTACTAATGAGCAAGGGCGCGTCGGCAGAATGTCGACGACTTCGCACGTCACGTCGGAAGCTGTGTTTGCTGGTCTTCGGTTCCCAGCCGAGAGGCAAATCTCGCCCCTGTTTCATGACATATTTGGGGCCGGCGTTGGTCAGGGGTAGGAGATTCTGGGCTAATGCAGGTACAACGGTACTTTGCGAACGACACGTGTGCTGGGCTTGGGAGAGGTACTTCACCGGACCCCTGAAGGTACATCGCCGCAGACCCTAGGAGCTTCCGGCCCCAAATTGGGTCGGCCGTTGAATCAGAGACACCATAGTCATCAGAAAGCGTCGGTTGTTCACAGGGGCTCAACACCTCGGGTGCTTTGAGACTGCGCTCACATGGCTATTGCGATAAACACCAAGCACACGACAAGTTGAGGACTTCCAGAGGCTAGCGCCTGGGACGTGGTAACGTCTTCCCTCTCGACTGGGGGGTATACCGAGGAATACTGTGCGTCTCACGGACCCTCAGCTTGACCGCACAGTGAAATCGCGCCGTCGACGCGGCCGGGACTGAGAAGTCAGTTGTTTACCGTTCTGGAAGGCTTCCATGCAGTGGCACGAGCTCACTGGGAGAAGCCAGGTCCACACAAAGCCCCCGGTTTTGGGTTTCTGGGCTCCGACAAACAGACCAACACCACATCTGTCGTCGACGAGTCTCTTTCTGGGTGATGCAATGCTCGGCGAGCTCGCCCCATAGCGGAATGGTTCCAGAGCATGCGAAGCTCCTAGACGGGCCCGTCAATATCCCCTCGCGTTTCGACCAACTGGAATTTACAGACCCATCAACCTTCGCAAAATTTTGCTTCGTTTACAACCGCCTGATCCAACCTATCTCGTCGTTTCTTTTCACATGATACTGACGTTGACGAGATGAATGGCTGCACCTAGAACCAATATTAATCGAGGCCGTCTTGGGGTAAGCATTCGTTACTGTGGCGTCGACATGTGTGGACGTGGCGCGTCGTCAAAACCAATATGATCTTCTCCATCGAACTCACTTGTCCGAGGTCAAATGCAAATAACGCGCCGCATGTCCCGAACACTTTGATCGGTGGTTTTTTGGCTTTCAATGTCGTTTGCTTCTTGCTGATGGTCTTGAGTTTCGCACCTTCTTTCTCAGCAGCCACTGACTCAGACAAGCCACTGGCCTCCTACAGGCGCACAATGCGCTTGCTTCTTTGGCGAGTGGCGCCGTCATGACCAGTTGCCAAAATATGAAACAGTCTTACCACACGACGATCCCGTTCTACGCAGTACGACCCTCCGCTATGATGTTCGACGAAGTCTGCGACCACTATCGGCCTGTCTGACAATCATCAAAAACTTGTACCGAACGATCGAGGAAGCCTTGTGGCGAACTGTCAAGACAAAGCCGGGCCATTGTTTCGACAGCAACATGGCGAGGTGGAGTGCAAGGTTGAGAGAGAGGGGGAGAGAGAGGGAGAGAGGGAGAGAGAGCAAAATGTCGGCGAAACCCCATGACGATGACATCTCGGCAATGCGACGAAAACACCTCGCCTATCGGGCGATTCAGCTCTTGATGTTCAGAAATCTGGCTTATGGACATCAGAGACAACCTCCTGTTCCGACTCGCCGGTTGTCATCCCGCAGTCAAGGGTTTCGGGCTGGGCCTTCGCATTGACATGTCATACGAATTCCAACCTTTGACCAAGACTAACCTAAGCCAGTCAAATGAAAACAGGCGTGCACTGAGCCGACGTATATCGGGAAAAGGAAACGACATTGGAGGTCATGCTCGACTCGCTGTGGAGGAGGGAAAACGAGACGTCACAAAAAGACTGTCTCAGCTCTGAAATGTAAGTCCGCCGGGCATGTCCTCCAGTCTCCTGGCATACCGCGTAAAGTGACGTGTGGCTCTTCGACGCGCCAGCACGATGGGCTGGGATGAGAACGAGCGATTCTTTTCGACAATTGCCCTGCCTGTGCGACCTCCGGTCTGGGCATATAGCCTCATAGGGTGGCGAAGTGAGGAGACATGTTGCAACGCGCCGGGCCAGGCGACAGAAGGTGCAGCAGTGCACACAGTCAGCACCCGGACAGGGGTACATGAACACAAAGTATCCCAAGCACGAGAGTGTCGAGGCCCTAAAATACCGAACGCCGTACTGCATTGCACGGCACCAATGAAGCGGTCGCACCCCGGAGATACAGCCCGGCTGACAGAAGCCGGACGGACAAGCTGCGCTCCGATCCCGGTTTTCGGGAGCATGGAGCTGAATGGACGATCCTCACCTCGGGCCACTCGAGGCCAACGATCGGCTTCATGATGGCGAATACAGGAAGACATTAGGGACACGGCATGAGACGTTGGTCAAGCGGCGAAAAACAAGCAAGCCTAAGATGGATGGTTAAGGAGGGCCGCACAGGACCAATCCTGCCGCGACGGGACGGGCCTGGTGGTGTCCAGGGCTGACTGGACCTGAGGTGGTCGCCAGAGTGGTTGTTATCTCGTCCGCAGCTATGACGACGGGTCCACGGGCACTAAGCTTAGGCGCACACCACCACGACGCTTGCTCTTTAATTATGGCTTCCGCTTTCCCCTAGCGGTGCTCGTGTCCGGCCAAGGAGGTCGGGCACGATGGGGGACGGGGGACGGGGAGCGTGCCGGCCGGGCGCGAAGCAATCGACGTGCATACGAACGAGGGCAGGCAGGAGGGAAGATGGGCTGCCAATGGCTGCAACGGTGATGGCGGCCGACAGGAAAAGAAGCAGAGACACGATGAAGGAACGACTGGCCCGAGGAGCTGGCTCAGGGCCCAGTCGCAGTTCCCAACAACAGGAACGGAAGCCGATAGGTTCAGCTTCGGGGTGTTTCGCCTCTCACCTTTCGCTTTCGCAGCGCAGCAGATCAACGGCGCTCGGTGTGCGCCTGACTCTGCGCTCCAGCCAGGCGGACTGCATCCCCTTCGGTGCTTTCCCCCTGAAACCTAGCCAAGGTCCGGCGTCTTTACGGCAAAGGGGGGTGGGTGTGTGTGGCAGGGCGTGTGGGCGTGTGGTGTGGTGTGGTGTGGTGTGGTGTGGAATTGAGAAAAGGGGAATGGCAAGACGGTACGTGCTCCGTTGTGGAACCCGACACAGTGTAGGGGGCCACAGGAGGAAGAAGAAGTACCAAGAGCTGGACGCCATGTACCTGGGCAGGCCGGAAGATCATCCACCCCCTGTCCTGACGGTCCCAGCGAGCAGCAAGGAGCGCCCTCCCTGAACCGGCCTAGCCTAAGGTACCTGGACGCTGGCGTGCTGGGGCAGGCCAAACCCAACAGAGCAGCAGAGGGCGGAGGCAAGCAAAGGGCGGACAAGGGCTTGGGATGGACATGGCTTGGGCATGGGCATGGACATGGGCATGGATGGGCATGGGACATGGGCAAGCATGGAGGCACGGACAAGCAAGGTTCGTTCGGGTTGGGAGCTGGCTCTGGCTCGCTGGCTCAGATTTCCCAAATTTTCGTCCACGTCCGCCCTGTCCTGACACCTTTATTTCTTTTGGGGAAATCCTGTCATGTAATCTCTCCCTTTTTCCCAGTCTCCTACTTCTCATCATCTGCGCCTCTTTTAACCAGCTCCTCGCTTCTCACTTCGCAGCTCTTGCAGGACCGTTCCTCTCTTGTCTCCTCAACCACCAACACATCGTCACCACCACCCACCGCGCCAATACCCACCACCACCATCACCACCGCGCTCTCCCACCACGACCCACTGTCCTGCATAGAGCCTCTTTGTTATCCGGCCCCCCCTACCTGGCCGCCATCACCGTCGTCATATGCGACAGGAAAGACACGCGCAACAACGAACAGGCCCTTCGTTACTCCAAGACTCTGTCCGAGCCTGATCAGAAGACGCCCACCAAGCTCATATCAGACCTGTCGCTTGTCTGCAACCTCAACAAGCTGCTCCCGAGACCTGCGCAACCCCGGTCCAGTTCCCTCCCCCCCAATAAAAGAGACACCATATTGGCCCTCTTCTTCACCAATACAACCCAACCCGACTGTCGCCAGGACTACCCGCCGACCTTTCCCATGCTTCGGTGCCGATAAATTCGCTCTCATCCCACCTCATCTCTCCTGCCTCGCACGGCACCTCTCGTCCACCAACAACCACTCACTGGTGACGCTTCATCAGGCACTACTCGACCCGCCTGCACCTCACTTCGTTCCTGTCACCAATCCGGCCCGCATCACACGCCACGTCCTCCCAATAGGACGTCTCTAACACAACGCACTGCGTCCCAACCCAACTTGTGAGTCACCTTGGTCGCCATACCCATCTCTTCGCAGCTGGGCGTTGGCCCGCATTCTGCTCGATGCTATTACCCCTATCCCCCCGACGCACTGGCCTCACACCCAGGCCATGGCGCAGACCAAAGCGGAATCGGCTAACACGCGAAAAGCAGCTTGGACGTATTTTCACCACCATCACCGCCAAAATGATTGTCAGGATCACCAGCTTCGCCAACATGGGCCGCGGCGCCTACGACACGACCGGTGTCCCCAAGCCCCCTCCTCGCCCCAAGCCAGGATAAGACGCGCTTACATACACACGTCAACCCTCACCGGGTTCGCTGCGCACAACGAACACCGCCATCATCGATCACCTTCACTCACCGCGTACATTACACTATACGACTCTACCTAATTCTCTGGCCACCTGCCAGTGCTGTATCACATCCTGTACGATGTTCTTGGTCGATTTTACTACAGCAACATTCCGCAACCTACGATATTTAATACGCTTTCCTGTCATCAACAACTATACAATGACCGGCTCAGAGCCACCGAATTTGCTTCCCAGCAGCAACCTTAGCAGGGAAGCCTTTACGCGGATATTTACGAAGTTGCATTTATCTTTCGAGGACATACTAGTGTACCTCTGTACTCGACGGCACGGCGTTACAACATAGACGGATGGGCTGATTCAGATGGATTTCCTTTGGGCGACAAGAAAAATCAAGATTACCGGCCTCCCTCCGCACCCACGCGCCTCGCGGCCACACGTCACGTATCTTTCGGGCAACCACCAGACTAGGACGCTGCATGGCCAGACATCCCGTCGCAGATTTGCAGTCAGGGCTCTGACGAAACAACGCCCTGACCGAGCGACACCCGGGCGCCCCGCCTCGAATGGCAGCGCCTCGGCCGTCTGCTGGCGGGGATGTGGCACTTGTTTCTCTTCTGGAGATACATTCCAAAAATCATCAGCAGAGGATCCGGGCAGCTGAAGCGCCCCCTACGAGCGAAACGTTCCGTCACTTTTCATTTCTTTCTTATTCTCCGGGGCAATTGGAATGGGCTATACAAAAAAGGGATTTCGGGATTTGTTTTTTCTCTCTTGGGCTTGGGGGACAAAAAAGGGCTGCTTTTTCGGGATCGCATATAGACATTGTGTGTTTTTTGTGGGTTATTTCTTCTTTTCCTCATCCCTTCACCCCCCCTGTTTCATTCCTGTTCCTCTCCCTTGCGTCGCGTCCCCTCGCGGGGATGCGGTCGAGGCCACCGGAGCAGGGGGGTGTGTTGTGGCGGCGGGGGCGACGAGCTTATTCTTTTTTCCTCTATTCCCTTTCGGCAGCGGTGTTGTACTCCAGCGATGGAATTTCCTCACTTTTCTTTTACTTTTGCCTGTTTACCTGTACTCTCAACACCTGGAGAACGGCTGGCCGCCGCGCGACACCGCTTCAAACATCGAAAAAAAACAAGCGTCAACACAGCCAGCGCTGGGCTGGACTCGGGAATTGATTGAAGATAGATACCCGGCGGGCTTTATCAACCCCCCCTTTTTTTACTTACTTAGAGAGACACACCAGAGAGATTGTATATCACACACGACTCTTGTACATGGGAAAGCGGCGATGGCCACGCGGCTTCGCGCGCTGCAGGCGAATAGATTCTTGACCTCAAACTTTGCTCCTTGCTGTATCGCCCGGGACGTGACGTGACATGACTGGTCTCTGATCTACAGCACGGCACATCATGACTTGGGTTCTCGGGAGGCGAGCGTCATCAACAGCGGCACGGCACGGCAACACTTGACTGACGGCTCGGGGCAGAGTCAGCATGACATGGCGATTCACCGATGACGGCTGCCGAGACAATGAACGACAAGACGGGACGGACGGACGCATCGAGAGATGGAGGGGGGGGTGACGGATCGTCCCCCAGAGAGTTTGACACGAAGACTCAGATTGGCGAGGGAGCGGCTTGTCAGTCGGCGGAGGTGGTCCACTCGAGGTCTTGCCTGACTGGAATGCTGAAGCCCGACGGCGAAGGGCGAAGGGTGACTGGCAGCGCCGAGGAGCCGAGATGGGAATGTCCTACTTGTACGTACTACTACCCCCTCGATTCCTGGGGCGTCTGATCCACGGCGGAGAGCCTGGGAGTTGCGCGCCCCGCGAACAAAGGCATTCACCTCGGCCATTCATTCCTTGACGTGTTGGGCCAGATGGTTAAAGGGGGGGGGGGGGGGGGGGGGGACGAAGGGCGCTATTTTAAGACATTGCTCTGCGACGGCTGAAGGGCTGATGGCGTGGCGGGTGGACGGACACGGTCTGAGCTGATGGTTTGATGGTGCCGTCGCGTTACGGCAGGCTCAGCTTGGGCAGCAGATGACAGTCAGATGGTGCTTTTCGCGTCGCACAGTCAGGCAGAGAGATCGCCTGGGGGTGGGATGGCGACGTGGGGCCAGGACGGACAACGGGAGTGCGGGCGGGCGGGAAAGCGGTCGCTTGTGTGACGGCATCGGTGGGATGGAGGGTTCGGCGTTCGCGTTCGCTAGAGGACGGACAGGCGAGACCAGCACCCGCGTCGGCGACGCGGGCTCGCGATTCATCATCGCGACGGGAACCGAGCAGTTGGTCCGTTGACGTTTACGCCCTGTGAGGACCGGAAGGAAGCCATGTCACCGACGGGTCCGTTCGGCCCTTGCCAGCAGCATGCTCCATGGTCCCGTCGCCCAGGACCAGAGTAACGAAAGCCAGGAAGAGAGAAGCTGAATGGAAGGAAACCAGGACGCATTCGGATGGGGCTAATGCGTCCCGAGAGCGTGGGACCGGGTCTGCGTCTGCTTCGCTTCGCTTCGGGAAGGGCCCGCGGCGGGGCGGTGGCTCTGCCCTGCCAGCAGCCAGTATCTAGCGACCAGCCTGGCTGCTTGTGTGCCCTGGTGCCCTGCATTAACTGCTCGGGCTCTCCTGCTGCCGCCCGGGTGCCCCTGGAACTGCGAGCTTCCGGTGGCTGGGGTCGCTGTGGCTTCGCTTGTAAAAGGGGTGGGCGGCCGCTCGATGGTGTTGGGAGCGAGTGAGCGAGCAGCCGGGCTTGGGACTGTGGGCTTAGCGTCACTGTCTAGACTCGCTGTGGGGTTTCCATTCATTTGGATTGGCAGCTCCTCATCAGGAAAACGAGGAAGAGATGAGTGCCGCCAGTGCCGTCATTGACTGTGGAGAGGCGCCCAGAATGAGAAGGTTTCTCCCCGTTTCGGGTGGGTTGCACATGAGAGGATGGCCGCCTTTCTGCGGCGGCCGAGGCCTGTCTCATCCGTTTGGCGTCTGCCTCCCACCGGCTTTCTTGCTCTTGGGGGTTTCGGCCGATGGAGTTTCTGGAAGCTCTGTCACAGGGGCGGTCCGTCTGAGGTCGAGGCCACGCTGCGGATAGGGACCTGCCGTGCGCGCGGCGCTAGAAGGCTGACCACGGGGCACCAGCAGATCCGCCACTGTTCAAGAAGGTAGCGATAACCAAATGAACATCTTTCCTGGGGAGGGAAACTGAGCAGCTGCGCACGCAATGTTCATCCTGTTTCACCATCCGGAGGAAAATCCTTTCATTTCTCCATGGGGGAAAAACCCTTCAGGCTGCCCAATCTCCCGGGGCAGTGGGATTGGGAATGCGCGGTCGGGGGATCGTTCAGCGGGGCAGGCCCCAAAGCTCCCCCCCTGACGCCGACCACTGGGAAGAGGTGCCGGCACCGGGGACGGGGAGCCAGGAAGCCAGGAAGCCAGGTGGCCCACTAAGCGGCCGGGGGTGGGATTGCTCCCATCGCTGGGCCGAGGTGACCTGTCAGCTGTCATGCCGTGTTGGTCTCTGCGGCCTTGTCGGGTGTGGTGCCGGTGTCTGGGTCTTGGCTGACGGTTGGTACACCGTAGCGGGTGGTGTGGTCGGCGAAAGGGGGTGCTGTTATGCCCATCATGATGTGACGATGGATCGATTGGGGTGGTTGGACCAAGGTGCAGGGTAGAAAACTCTACATAATATGTGCCGTACCCGCCCAGTGCTTTTCTCCCATCAATATGACCGAATCGTCGGGCGAGTCGGCCATGTCGAGTCAAGTCGGTGACGTTGGTTCACCGGGAAATTGACCGAGACCCAGCAGCTGCCAAGGATCGACTAGGTTGCGCTCTCACCAAGGTACCAAGTCATGTTGTTGACGAGTCGAGTCTGGATCGCCTGCGTCAAGTCATAGCCCCATAGCCCTCAACCCTGGAGCCCAGCAGAAGAGAAGAAAGAAAATGCTAGATGGGGCGCGGCAAGGACGAGCAGACCAGGGGAATCGGAGGATAGCTCCCGGGGTGTTGGGATTGCTTTTGCCCACCCACCCTGGCTTGAATCTGAATCATGAGCAAGAGTGACAGCTCACAAGCATTCCTCAAAGCTCTGAATACACGTCCCTGTTTACTCATCAGCCGCAGGCCCCCGAAAACTGCTGTGGCCGTCAGGGAGAAATGAAAAAGAAAGCAAAGAAAGAGAGGTGCGTCGCAGGACGAAAAAATGTAGAAGAAAAGTACAGGGAACAGGGGGCAACACAGGAAGAAGAAACCCAAGACAAGCAACGAGGAGGGCCGTATGCAGACGCAAACAAACACGGGAGGGGGTCGACTTACGTTCGTCGTGCCAGCGGCATCTCCTCCCTCACCTTGGTCACCGCCTCGAGGTCCATGTCCACAAACCCGATAGCCCCCTCGGCGTCCTCTTCGGCGATACCTTGACTATCTACACCACCAAGCTCGAGCTTGACGGCGCCCCAGGGGTCAACCACAAGGCTGCGTCCGTGACTGCTGCGCTTGCTGTTGTGCTGCCCAACCTGTGCCGCGGCGATGACCCAGCTCTGTGTCTCAATGGCACGGGCGCGCAGCAGGACCTCCCAGTGAGCCACTCCCGTCCGCGGTGTGAAAGCGGACGGATAGAGGAGGACATGAGCCGGGTTCGCGGCGAAGGGGCTGCGGGGGCCAGGGTGGGTCAAGGCGAGGGCGGGCTCCGGGAACCGGAGGTCGAAGCAGATGAGAGAGCCGATGCGCAAGCCGAGAGGGCTGGCGAACGGCGCCGTAAGAGCGGGGCCGGGGCGGACGGTGGCGGACTCGCGGAGGGCGCCGTAGTCGAAGAGATGGAGCTTGTCATAGGTGGCGGCGTGATTGATCGTGCCGTCGGGGTTGATCCAGAGAGAGCGATTCAGCAGCTTGGACGTCGCGTCGTCTGCGGCCACGTGGATGCCGACGTTGACGGCGAGGGCGTGCTTCTTGGCAGCCTCCTGGAGGCCGAGGACGAAGGGAGACTGTGCTTGGGGCAAGGCGAGCGAGAGAGACTCTTGGGGAGACGAGGCGATGTAGTCGGCTGCTTCGGGGAGGAAGAGGACCTTTGCGTTCCCAGCAGCTGCTTTGCCGACAAGGCGGACGCACTGGTCCAGGTTGTGTGCGAGTGATGCCGTTGAGCAGATCTGGCCGACTGCCTAAAGGGGGAGTGTCAGTAAGTTGTGGTGTATTTGGTCATGTTTCGTGGAAGGCAGGCGGGTCTTACTGCGATGGCCATGATGAAGATGATCAACTGGTGATAACGAGAATGCAGGGATAAAGGCAACGTAGGTCGGCAGCGAGTTTGCGGGTTGATTCTCTCGTAGGTAGACAGCACAGCCGAGTCAGGAGGTAGGTTGGAAGGAGGTCGAACGAGCCCCATCATGGCGATGAGGTGATTCATCGTGAGGTGCTGATTAAGCACGTTCACCCATCGCACTTGCCATCACGTACGTCCAGCGTCGTCAACGACAGACGGGAAGGAATACTTGGCTATCTCACCTCAGTACCACTCCACTTCCCCATGGTTGCCATCCAACTTGCCGTCCCCCTCCAGCTTCGCCAGCGCCACCTTGACCCGGTCCACGACGGCATGCGCATACGCCGGTGTCCCAACTTGTGGCATCTTCTGGTTCATGTCCTGCATCAGCCACGGCACCCGTCTCGAGCTCTCGTTCTTCTCCTCCACCGCCTGCCTCATCCGTTCCGTCACCTCGTCGTCGAAAGCACCGCCCAGAACGATGGCCCGCGGTGGCTGGCTGTAGTTGCCAGTGCCGATTGCGCTGCTGTCCGGGTGGGACGGGGGTTCGAGACCCGCGACGAGGGCCGGTAGCAGCGACGGACCCGAAGGACCGGCCTTGATGAAGTGAATGACTGGATTGGGGCCAGCCAGTGTCAGGAATTGGGGGGCCTCTTGGTAGACCGGATGACATCGCTTACCTTCGTACTCGGGCTTCAGAGACTCAATGACGACGCGACCAATGGCTTCCACCTTGCCGCAAACGACGATGGGGACGGGAGACGACATGGCGATACAAGCTGACGTGCGGGGAGAGGGGGTCTGACTGTGAGAAACAACTGGGCTGACATGCGCAGACGAGCCGAACAACGAAAAAGCCGGCTATTTGTACTGCGCCGAGATCCATGCTCGACAGATTGGGGTACATCTGATCAGACCTTTCACGTGTTGCTTGCTGCTGCTGACTGCATATAGTTCAAAAGTTGTTACCCAGTATGTACGGCGGTTCATTATGTACCACTCAACCGCGGCCTCCCACCCATATCGGATGTCAAATATGTATCGTGAACGTCTCATAGACCTGCTTTCCCGCCAGAACGAATCAACAAACCGATATTACCCCATCTCACCAGTCGCAACAGCACCATGTACATTCGACGTATCCTCTACTGGGCAGCCAGTCCGTTCTGCACGAAGAAGTCGAGGATCTTCCCGGTCGTCTCGACGTGGGAGTATTCCTGTGGCCTGGTCAGTCGTGTTTCTTTCTTCCCCAGTGGAGGTCCGAACTTACCAATCCCAGACCATGGCCGGCCCCCGCGACGACGTAAGCCTCAAAGGGGGTGGCCGCCTGGAGGAACTGGCCGGACGAGTCGAGGATGGACTTGAGCTCTGGGTTTCCGGTGGCCGAGCAATCACCGCCACAGAAGGGGAGATCACGATCTAGAGCCACGTCAGCATCCGCTGCCATCCAGGCGGGGTTTCCGGGGAAGTACTCACCACCAGTGATCACCAGCGCGGGGCCACTGAACGAGCTGGGCGAGCCGGTCTTGCCACCGACGGTGAATAGCTCGCCCATGGCGGCCGGCTGTCCGCTGCTGTACGCCGCCTGCAGGATCGCGGGATCGAAGGCCCCCGGCGCGAAGAAGTTGGTCTGCACGCCGCTCACCGTCGCGGGCGCCACGTAGCCGTCGGCAAAGTCGGACAGCGGGGGCAGCGAGTTGGCCTGGACGAAGCCCGCGCCGAGGGTGAAGTACGGCATGAAGGAGCCGTTGTGCGAGAAGCCCGTCAGGACGATGCCGTCAGACAGACACGCGCTCTCGTCGTCAACCGTCAGCCCGTACGTCTGGATCGAGCCGAAGCTGTGGCCGACGTGGACGACCTTCTCGAAGTGCTTGCCCTCGAGACCCGGCAGGGTACTGCTGCGGAGCTTCTCGGTCAGGGCCTTGAGGGTGGCGAGCTCGAGGGGCTGCTGGATCTCCGAGAGGGGGTCGCCGTGCGAGGATTCGCCGACGCCGAGGCGGTCGTAGGTGAACGTCGCGTAGCCGTAGTCATCGACGGCCGTCTTGGTGTAGCTGTAGTTGTAGTTGTTCGCGGGGAAGTCCCAGTAGCTGGTCACGTCAGTCGACGCCACGGGACAAGCCTATGGTCCGGGAAACTCACTGCCTGTCGAAGCCGATGCCGTGGGTCAGGATCTGGACGACCTTGGAAGACCCGTGGTCCGGCTCGCAGTATGTCGCTGCCAGGTCGTAGCGGCCGCTGACTTGCGCCTCCTACGGTTTGTTAGTGGCGTGATAGAGGGAACGGCAACGGGAGTCACGTCTGTCGTACGTACGCCCTTGGTGATGTCGCCCACGAAATTACTGCCTTGCCTGGTCACTTCCAGGAAGATGTTAGACACATCAATATCCGTCGTTGGTATTTTGAGGTCAAAGACCTGGTTGTTCGCCGATACATCGAGGCTGACAGTCAAGTCGTGGCAGTTGCGCGCCGTGGCCAGTGCCGCGAGGCTGAGAAGGGGAAGTGTTGTGATGAGGCGAGCCATCGTGTGTTGTGTGAATTAAGAGAATCAGAAGGAAGGACGAAGGTGTAAGGAGCGAAGATCAAGTGTGGGTGACATGGACTAGCAGCTCTACGATATCTTCCGGAGCGGCATCGCATATATACCTCCGCCCAGACTCTCGCAAGCACCCGGCAAGCATCGTCGCCATCACATCACCTCGCTGCCGAGAGACCTCTAACCCCGATTCCAAATCTCCCTTACCTTTTCCAAATGCATGGTGTCAATAGAAGCACATTGGCACCCCAGACTGCCGGGCCCGGTCGACAAACGGTCACAACGGCGCGCGTTCGTGTGTGATCTGATCGGCACGACGCCCCCATCTACGCCTCCCGCTTGGCTGCAGACGCTGACTCCTGACAAAGGCTCGATGAGGGTCAGGGACATGGGGTCGATTTGGCAGCGGACGATGAGCGGGTGAGGCGCTTGGGTGATGTGTGTCTCAGTTGGGGGAGGAGGGGGGGGGNGGGGGGGGGGGGGGGGGGGGGGGCTTCGAAAAGGTCAGCCCGAGAAGATGAACTGCCGTGCTGTGGTGCCCACTCACCACTCAGCACCCCGAGGTCATCCGCAGCAGGAGGTAATCCGCAGCGGAAGTCCATCCGAAAGAAACACAAATAACGGCCCATCTGGTGCTCGACCGGCGGCGTCGCCTCCAATGGCGACGCGGGCAAGCGGACGACGGGGCTAAGCATGAATAATCGTCACCACCCGACATATCCGACGTGGTCCGCCTGCCTTAGTTTCGCTGGAAAGTCAACTCCCGATGGGACACACAAAGCTCGCAGGTCTATCATGACAAGAAAAGAGCCTAGCCTGCACCTCCTTGATCCCAATCTGCCATCAACGTCTCGTCATCTCCGCTACCCTTGCCCATCGTCATTGCTTCTGCCCAACGGCCGGACCGGCTTGCTGCCGGATGGACGGCGCCGTCGATCACTCGAGTAGCGCCCGGCACTCGCGCCTTGGCATGTAGCTCACGGTCCGGGTATTTGTGATGATTTGAGATTTGAGGTCTCTGGTCAGCTACCGCGATGCCGACCTGGGCGAGGCTCGGCGAGAGGCCGCTTCTGGCCTGTCAGACGCGAGACATGTCTCTCGAACTACCGTGGCGGGGGGCGGCCGCCAATGCCTACGGGACGCAAGTAAGCGCAGCGCAAGTTACAATCACATGAGGCAGGGTGATGTTTGGTCAACTGTATTTTTTTTTGGAGCTGTTGTACCCCGAGGAGAGAGCCTCATCAATCTCGAGCCCCTCGGCTCACCGGCGGCAGCCTCTCCGGGCCGTCACGAAAACCATCCTCCACGCCCCTACACCCTACCGAGAGGGCCTGTTCCGTAAGAATGATGCAATCCTCAGACGAAGCCATGCAACCGCCTTCCCGGCCGACCCATGCCGTGGATCGGTAATAACGCCTTGCTAAATCATACAAAAAAATAACACGGAGAGTTATGTGCCTGTCGCACTCTTGTCGTCTCCGGCGAGACAGGGGGTGGCATCTCAGCTACCCCGCCGTTACTCCCCTCCCCTAAACCCCCACCACGTCAGATTTTCTGATTCAGTGTCTCCTTACATCCAAGTGAAGGAAGTATCTTCTTTCATCGTCCGAGTGCCATCAGCCGCCTTGCGGCCAACCACGAGAAGGGCCACATGCCCGGTCATTGTGAAGGTGCCGTCGAAGTCCCCCAGACATTATCTTTCGACGAGACGGAAGTGAGCCGGCGCCCAGTTTCCCTTCCCTTCAAGCGAGCCTTTACTGCTTGGGGCCCGAGGAGTCGAGCTGCGCGTAGGCACGCTGCATCGCCCTGATCTCCGCGCCATCGCCCTCGAGTGCAGAGAGCCAGTCGCGGAGCTGGATGTTCTTCCCCTTGTCCTTATCCTCGCGCCACGCACCAGGCCTGCGGTGCGCGCTACCATCCGTGGTCAACGCGCTCGGCGACGGCCCAGCCGGGGTGCCCGGAGCCACGGGAGCGCCCGACTTTCCTGCAGCGCCGGGCTTCGGCGTGCTCGCGCCGCTGCCTCCGCCCGTCATCCACGAGTACGACTTGCCACCCTTCTTCTTGCCGAAGAGTCCCGCCGTGTTGGTCAGACCCAAGAACTCGCGACTGGTCGTGTTCTGATTCGCGTGGCTGCTTGCCTCCGCTTTCTTGGCTGCCTCCAACTTCTTCTGTTCCTTCTTCGTCATGGCTTTCTCGCCGTCCGGCGCTGAGACGCCTGGCGTGCCCGGCGCTACAGAGCCTGCACGAGTTGTGCCCGCACCAGCGTCCGTGGCCCCCTCTTTGCGAGCGTTACGTCGACGCAGCCTCGATTCTTCCCATTCTCGCTCTGCCTTGCCAATATCTCTCATCAGTGCACTGACGGTGGCCGGGTTCGCAGGTGGAACCTTGCGCAGCTTGGCCGGGCGGCCGCCGGTCGCTGAATCGGCAGCGCTGAGAGAACCTAGTAACCGCTGTTAGTGTACGCCGATGACAAGTGTAAGGTGGCCTTGCTGCCTCACGTTTCAGGGGGGTGGTGCCGGCGTCAGCGGCACCCTCAGCGCCGTTGCCCGCACCGTTTGACTCTGGGGGTGCCATGTTAAGGGGCCCAGCAGCCTCTTTCCACTCGTCAGGCACCTCGCCATGGGAGCTCTGTTGCCGTGTGACTGCGATGCGCTGCGCGTCCTCGATTAGAGACCTCAGCCGCTGCTTCGAGGCTATCGAAAGCAAAGCGAGCTGATCCGCCAAGTAGGCATCATGGGGGATCCAAGTGCCGGAGGTTTTGATAAGGGCGCCGTCGGGACCAATCTTTGTGCTGACCTTGACGGGCTTGGGATGCTCGTCCATGACCTTGATCTTGCCCATCGGCTGGGATGCCTTCATGTCCCAGTTGAGGGTAAGCCCGTGCTCCTTCGCGATAGACTCCGCCCTACCCTGCAGATTGGGCACGATCAGGAAGGCGCTGTTCAGCTCCACGGTTCTGTCGGACGAGAGCTGCCTAGCACTCGCTTGCCATGCCTTCTCTGCAGCCTCGGCGATCACTTGGTCCTGGGACTTTCCATTATGAGGTTGGGCTGCTTGGTTCGCAGAGCCAGCGCCGTAGAAAGACGCCTTGTTACCGGGAGGGTGGATTGAAAACCCCGTTCTCGACTCGGCCACTGAAGGGTCGACAGCGTAGAGCTCGGCCAGATACTGTTCCTCCGCTCGCAGGTCGATGCCCGTGCCAGCAAGGGAATCGGTCACGTCGTACTCATACTCTTTCTGGGGGCGATCCGCAGGTCTCGACGGGGGGCCCATAGCGCCCTGGGGAGGCTGCTGCTGCTGCTGCAGCTGCTGTTGCGGCTGCTGAGGGTGCGGCTGCATGCGCTGTTGCTGTTGATGTTGTTGCTGTTGCGCATGGTACTGCTGCTGTTGCTGTTGCTGCTGCTGCTGCGAGTACTGCGGTGACTGCTGCGGGTATAGGTGTTGCTGATGTTGCTGCTGCTGCTGCTGTTGTTGATGTTGTTGGTGTTGCTGCTGCATTTGCTGCTGCTGCTGCGGCGGTAGCTGTTGAGGGTACTGGTGATTGACGGGCGTCGTCGTGGCAGACATGGGGGGCGTGAACGTTATGTTGGTATACGGCACAGGCGGACCGTTGGGTGGAGGTGTCGGTCGAGATTCGGGTAGGGCGATGGTGGGAGTGTTGCTGCCGTTGGCGTTCCCGTTCCCGTTGGGGTATGGTGTTGTGTAGCTATTGTGGGCGGGCATCTGAGGAGCTTGCTGGGTGGTCGGGTACACTGGCGCTGGCGTCGGTGCGGGCGTCGTAACTGTAGGAGTGGACGGAGCACCGGGACTGGCATATGGCTGCGCGTAGGGCGTTGGCGAAGCAGGCTGAGAAGGCGGGCCGGGCGAGAGGCGAGGTCGCTTGTTGGGAGGCAAGGCGTTGACGGGTGACTGGTAAGCCGACTGGGGAGGAACGGGCGACGGCGAGGCCTGGGGCGGAGAGAACTGCCTCTGAGGCACCGGCTGCTGGGGCTGAGGCTGCGCCATCTTGACGATCTTCGAGTCGACTCTGCGCGTTGATGCAAGGTGGAAGGAAAGGCTGAAGTCGCGAAGCGCTTCAGAAGGCCGTCGAGCCTAAGCGTGTCGTCGCGAGCTCAGTCATGCGATGCGCTGGGGTCGGATTGAATGGCGAGGTTCGGGAAACGCGTCGCAAAGAACAATAGAGAGTCTTATATACAGACTATCTAGCGTCAGCGATGGCGAGAGGGCTGTTGCGTTTGTGGCAACTACGAGATAGGTAGTCGACTTGTTGGGCGCGCCGAGGGTATGAAGAAGGAGCATCGCCAGAGACTGATTTCCGAGTTCGCGCAAGCTTAATCATCACGTGACTGACAGCCTGATTGCATTGTGGTCTGTGCTCCTTCTGCCTTCCCGAATCATCAATGGCGCGCCTGCCATTGATCCCCAGTCCAAGATCCTCCCTCAATACCTGCATCACTATTCATACCATTGTTGTGGCAATTGAGCTACGACCTGAAAGTGATCGCACAGAAGGCAACGTCTGCCTGGGGGAGTCTCTCCGTGGATGCGCTAACCTGACAGCACCAGCCTCGTCCAGGCGCGACCACGGCCTGACCTGACCCAACCCACCGAACCCTCGATACACTGCGACTGACGCGAACGACTTCCAACGATGGCCGCCAAACGTAAGGCTTCCGCCATGGCGGCCACCGTCACGGAAGAGCCTGTTGATCCCGCCGACGAGCTTATGTTCCTCTGCCTCGGCGGTGGAAACGAGGTCGGCCGTTCCTGTCACATTATTCAGTACAAGGGAAAGACTGTCATGGTAAGGAAGCAGCTTGCTCTCTACGTGTAGTAAACTGAATGGCGCTAATCTCTCTGTAGCTCGATGCTGGTCAACATCCTGCCTACGACGGTCTTGCTGCGCTGCCCTTTTTCGACGACTTCGACCTCAGCACTGTGGATGTGCTCCTCATCAGCCAGTAAGCTCAGACCCCCCTCCCCCGGTGCTGGCGCGGCGTTACACAGGCAAGGCGGTATGCGACGAGAAGAGCTAGGATACTGGCGGCCTTGCTGGGCTTGTCTACGTGCTTCCGGCACCGTCGCCTTCCTGCAAGCTCTCGGAGACTGCCCCCCTGCTATCTCGCATACTTGTACGCAGTACGCAGACTCAATACAAACTTGTTTCCCATCGTCGGCCCCTTGCCTTACCCGCCTTGCTTCTGTCGTGATACTGCGAGCCCCATTCACCAGCTCGATGCATGATGTAGAACACTCGTTGTTGAGCACCGAAACTGACCGGCGCACCAGTTTCCACGTCGACCATGCCGCCTCACTGCCCTACGTGCTGGCCAAAACCAACTTCAGAGGCCGGGTCTTCATGACCCATCCGACAAAAGCCATTTACAAATGGCTCATCCAAGACAGCGTTCGGGTTGGAAACACTTCATCTAATCCAGCGACACAGCCTGTCTATACCGAGGCAGACCACATGAACACCTTCCCGCAGATCGAAGCCATCGACTACCACACCACCCACACCATCTCCTCTATCCGCATCACCCCCTATCCGGCGGGTCACGTTCTCGGTGCCGCCATGTTCCTCATCGAGATTGCTGGTCTCAAAATATTCTTTACTGGAGACTACTCCCGAGAGCAGGACCGACATCTCGTTTCTGCGGAGGTTCCAAAGGGTGTCAAGATTGACGTGTTAATCACCGAGTCCACATACGGCATCGCCTCGCACGTGCCGAGGGTGGAGAGGGAACAGGCTCTCATGAAGTCCATCACCAGCATTCTAAACCGTGGGGGCCGTGTCCTGATGCCCGTATTCGCCCTCGGTCGAGCACAGGAGTTGCTGCTCATTCTCGACGAGTATTGGGGCAAGCACGCCGACTTTCAGAAGTACCCCATCTACTACGCCAGTAACCTTGCCCGAAAATGCATGGTTGTCTACCAAACATATGTGGGAGCCATGAACGACAACATCAAAAGGCTGTTCCGCGAGCGCATGGCGGAGGCGGAGGCCTCAGGCGACGGCAGTGGGAAGGGTGGCCCGTGGGACTTCAACTTCATCCGTTCACTTAAAAACCTCGACCGATTCGATGACCTCGGCGGCTGTGTTATGCTGGCCAGCCCGGGTATGTTGCAAAACGGTGTGAGTCGAGAGCTGCTGGAGAGGTGGGCACCAAATGACAAGAACGGCGTCATCATCACCGGTTACAGTGTCGAGGGAACCATGGCCAAACAGATCATGCAGGAGCCAGACCAGATCCAGGCTGTGATGAACAGGACAATGGCCGGCGCTCGTCGCGGCCCTGGTGGGGAGAGTGAGAAGTTCTTGATACCCAGGAGGTGCAGTGTACAGGAGTACTCGTTTGCTGCGCACGTCGATGGCACAGAAAACCGTGAGTTCATTGAGGAGGTTGCAGCGCCGGTCGTGGTATGTTTGTCCCTACACCTCCTCCGCAACCCAAGCTGACTGGTCCAGATCCTGGTTCACGGTGAACAGCACAACATGATGCGTCTCAAGTCCAAGCTCCTTTCTCTGAACGCAAACAAAACCGTCAAAGCAAAGATCTTCAGCCCCAAAAACTGCGAGGAGCTCCGCATCCCTTTCAAGCAGGACAAGACAGCAAAGGTCGTTGGCAAACTGGCTACCATCCCCCCACCAACCAAGATTGCCCCTGAAGACAGCCAAAATCCCCCTCTCATCACCGGCGTCCTCGTCCAGAACGACTTCAAGCTGTCCCTCATGGCACCCGAAGATCTGCGTGAGTATGCCGGTCTCAATACCACGACCATCACATGCAAACAGCGCCTCAAGCTCAGCGCTGCCGGTATTGACCTCATTCGCTGGGGCCTTGAGGGCGTCTTCGGCACCGTCGAGGAGCTGCCTGAGATGCACAAGAACAAGGTTGTCGAGGCGCCCAACGGCGACGCCGAGGAAACCAATGGGGACAGCAACGGTATTCCCAAGGAAGAAGAGGCTGACGAGGAAGTCGCGAGCCTGGTGGCCGCATACCTCCTCATGGGATGCGTGACATTCCGCTACCGCAGCGACGGCGAGGTCGAGCTTGAGTGGGAGGGCAACCTCCTCAACGACAGCATTGCCGACGCTGTCCTGACCTGCCTATACTCTGTGGAGAGCAGTCCCGCTGCCGTAAAGCGTGCGTATCACTACCCCCCTCTTCTGCTACTCAACTAACCGTGCCAGGTTCCGCCGGCACCCACCAGCACGATCACGGGCCCCCAGCCCGCAACCCCCACGCGAACCTGACCCCCGAAGAGCGCCTCGAACGCTTCCTCATGATTGTGGAGAACCAGTTCGGTGCCGACAACGTCAACCCCGTCGCGGATCCTAAACTCCCCGTCGACCCCAAGGACGAAGAAGCCGACCCCTCTGCCATGGACACCTCGGACGAGAACGGGGAAAAGTCGCTCGAAGATCGCCGCCGCGTGGAGCTCGACCGCCTGCACAAGCTGGGCATCCCAGTCCCAGGCATCCACATCAAGGTCGACAAGATGGAGGCTACCGTCTGGCTAGAGGATCTGGAGGTCGATTGTGCTCACAAAGCGTTTGCGGATCGCGTGCGGCGCGTTTGCGAGCGCGCTGCCGAGGTGACTGCGCCGCTTTGGGGGTGACGAAGAACCATATGGGGAAGGATGAGGATGTAATGGATGATATTGTCAGAAGCCTTCAGGTTCAATGCGATATTTCATCTCTGAGCTTCAATGTCTACGATAGCAGTTTGCGAATGATGCACAACTTCACACACATCAAGCCACGTGAATTAGTCGAAACAACTTCACACTTGACAATAGGTGCTTCTAAGGCGTGATGATTGGTACAAAGGTGATAAAGTTACAACAGTGACTACGCATACAACTCGTCGAGCTCCTCAAGTTTCGTCCGCGACGAAATATGATCCTCCTTAACCGAGGTACTCTGACAACTCCTCCGACTCTTCTAACGTGGCAGCAAAGGAAAATGGCGCGAACGGCCAGCCGGAGAACTCGGCGAACTTGGAGAAGGACTCCACCCAGGCCAGACGCAGGGAATGCAACATCGCACTGGTGCCCTCCATCATGACCAGAATGGCAATCGCTGGAGAGGGGAGTTCGGTTAGCAAAGAACCCAGGGCGCGGGCGAATACGAGACTTACTGAGGACAAACCACAGGTAGAATGCGACGACAATCATGATGCCGCCAGTTATGCCTGTAGCGCTGGAGAGGACACCGCCGAGAGTCATGGACCAGAGCACAACGCTGAGCTGCTGATGGGCCAGAGACAGAGCCCAGAGACGGAGGTAGGAGGCCGTGTGCGAAACACAGTTGAGACAGAACTCTGAAAGTTTGGTTAGTTCAGATTCAACTAAATACAAGGAACGACTTACCGATTGTGTGGATGATCTGGTGGATCATGACCTCGCTGAACTCGAACTCCTCGTGCTCGCCATCACCATGCAGATCCTGGGTAATCATCGCGACACCCTCACCATCGGACTCAGTGCTGTGACGGCCGCCGACAGCATGGCCATTGCCATCCTCCTCATCGTCGCCGTCAAGGGCACTGACTCGGGACGTCTCGCCAACAGCTCTGTATCCCTGACCGCGGGCCTTGTTGTGCTCCCAGCGGAGGTAGAAAGGCTTGAGGAACAAGAGGATAGGTACTTGGATAAACGCGAGCAGCAGCAGAATGACCTGCACGGCCTGCTGACCAGGGTACAGCTGCACATCCAAGGTACCAGGCTGCAGGAACATGTAGATCAACATGTTAAGCAGACCAGGCGGCTGGCTGGGGTTGGCAGGGTCATTCCAGTTGACGGTCCACTTGTAGATGATACAGACAACAAGGTAGCCGAAGATGGACTGGAAGAAAATCATGCCGGGAACGAAGTTGCCCCAGATGTCAATAGGCTTCTTGAAGTGCCTGGCATTGACATAGGCGAAGATCAGCGAGTAGGTCATGTGCGCCCAGCCGAGAATGATGCTCATCTTCATCTTGTAACTGTTGGAGAAAAGAAGATCGTTCTCGGTACTGTGCCACATCCAATCCAGGCCGAAGGGGTAGCGATAGCCGGAGTCGTTGAGCGCGGCGGTAATCGGCTGGCCGGTCTTGTAGTCATCGGGAACCTGCCAGGTCCAGGCGCTGTCGAACAGGGTGAGAGACTTGGAGAAGATATCGTTATAGATGAGGCCGGTGAAGATGGAGAAGAGCGACATAATCAGCGCAATGTAGCGTCCGTAGTAAAGCATGGCAAAGAGCTCGAAAGACACCTTCTTCAAAGGCTTCTCCCAGTAGATCATAGCCAACGATGCAGAAAGCATGATGATGGCGTGACCCAGATCGCCGAACATGACGGCGAAGAGGAAGGGGAAGGTAACAATGACCGGGAGTGCGGGGTTGACCTCCTGGTACGTAGCCGTACCGTAAGCATTGACGATGGTCTGGAAAGCCTCGGTAAACTTGTTGGTCTTGAGGTAAGTGGGAGGTGTCTTGTTGGTCCTGATTTCGTTGATGATCGAAGGAACCGACAGACCAGCGCGGTTCGTAACCTCCTGCAGGGTCGCACGAATGCGGCTCACTTCATTTGTAGGAGCCCATCCCTCGGCAATGAGAGTGCGGCGAGCCTTGTCGTAGGAGAAGTTATTCAAAGTGTTGTAGACAGCCTTCTCCTTGGTGACCAGGACCATCCAGGCTGACAGAGACTGGGAGATCTGAGTGAGCTCAGCGCTGAGGGTCTGCTGCGTGTTGCGGAGAACGTTCTGGACATCGTTGAGGCGAGCGTTGACCTCGTGCATCTGGTCGCGTCGGAGGTCGCTGTTCTCGTCGACATTGTAAGTCTCAGCACCCAGAGACTCAGAAATCTTGCGGATTTTGGCGAGAATCTCCTTGCCATGGGCGAAGATGACGAAGACGTTCTTGTGCACGGCCTCATTCGTAGAGGGGTCCACGAGGGGCTCCTCGATCTCCGACTGGTTCATGTACAAGTTACCACGAAGAGTACGCCAGAGGATGCGCTCAAAAGAAGCGACCCTGTCGCGGGCAATAACACCGGCCACGAAGCCAATGTTCATGCCGGAGAAAGAACGCTCGACTTCAGGAGCTGAGTTGTGGTGCTCCACGTCCTGCAAAAGAGGTGCGTCGTCTTCCTCGGTCGAGGCGCGGATCTCCTCGACGTTGCCATGGGCCCTGTCAAAGAACCCACCAGCCTCGCGGAGGACCCAGCGCCACTCAGTGAGCTCAACCTCACGCTTCTTCAGCGTCTCATAGCTGTCATTCAGCTGGAAGACACGTTGTTCGAGGCTCTGGCTTCGCTCGGCAAGTTCATCGATCTCCGAGGTCGAGGGGTTCGCAAGTCTTTCGTTATCGAGATCGAGCTTTCGGAGGGGAATTCCGGCCTTCTCCATTTGCGCGTAAAAGTATCCTGTTGTCAGGTTAGCTTGGCTTGTCAGTTAGCGACGCGGGCTGATGATGACGCACGCAGCTGGCGCTCGACATTGTCAAGTCGTCGAATCTCTTGAGTAAAGGTTCGCTGGAAAGCGTTGACTTCGCCGTTGAGCTATTGTAGGATTGTGTCAGCGCATAGGCGGCAGGCAACAAGGTTCGATGGGGATCGCGTACGTCTCGGAACTGGAGGAGGCCCAGCTCGCCCAGAGCTGTGACGACGTCTCTGCCGATTTCGTTGGAGATGTACAGCTGCACCATACTCATGTCCGCCGAGCGGAACATGGTATCATGCGCTGGAGCCATTTTGATGGTTGTGGGAGCTCCAGAGCTGAGATTCGGTTCGTGGTGGGAGGGTTGTTGAAGCGTGTCGACGTCAAGTTCCTCAGGCAAGCTTCCAAGTTGAGCCCGGAATGTCGTTGCCTCCAGGGATGAGGTGGGTCAGCCACCCGGAGGACAGATATTCCGACCCAGCCATCCCGCTACCGAGGCGCAGCCAGAGCATGCAGATTGAAAGGGACCCACCTAACTTCAAGTATTTTTTTGCTCGAACGCGAAAGCTTCGCTTGAAAACCTACCTCTCACATCATCACTCACCAAACATCTACTCCCTTCAACAGCGCTCGACGTGCCACTTCCGGAGACTACGAGACTCCTTTGAGCTTCTCGTTCCAAAGCAGACCGCAGAATGCGCTCCCATAGTTGGGGAAAGCATTCAGGCGTCGGCTCTTACTCGAGCCGATCAGCTGTCTTCGGATCTGTGCACACGCTTCGAGCCGGCTCCATGCAATGAGAGAACTCAGCCAGCTTGATGGCCCTCGGATTTCTGGAATCCTTCGTGACAACACGGCGCTTTCGAAGCCTCAATGCTCGCCTGCAAAGGTCAAATGAGCAACTGAGGTCAATATGACGCCAAGAGTAAAACCATACGCCCTGCCAAGGGTGATCTCCGAACGTGTTACAAAGCTCCAGCTACGGCAATGAAGAACTTTGCGTCAATCTACGAGTCACATTCTTTAAATCTCGACGTTTGTAGTGTGCCGAGGTCCGGGTCTGTATGATCACCGGTCAACCGGGTGGTTTCACAGTTGCGCCACCTCACTATCATCTGGGAGAGAGTCGGGCCAAGTATCCGTCGTCGAAATCTCACGGTGACAGACACGATTGCGGCCAACCTCGTATTTGATCAGTTGCTCATGTTCGTGGTTGGATATATCCGCTGTCGCGTTCTGAAGTTGAGGGGGAAGTTGAATGAGACAATAACAGGGTCATGACCTGCGAAGCTAAACCTGTTGTATTGCAAGCGTCTACAGCTGGGGTTCTTTAAAGTTCCTTCTTGCCCTTCTCCTCCCCCGCCGGAGCTGCTGGCACAGGGACCTTTGCTGGCTGTCCCTTGTCTTGCTTCTTCGCAGTCGCTAGTCCAACGACAGACGTGATCACTTCGCTGATCAGAGCAAACATACCCGTGCAAGCCAGCTGCCAGGAGACGATGCTCACGCTCCCGATGGGCGCTTTGGGGAAAGACAGGAGCCATTCAGCGTAGTACGGAAACCATCCGTACGGGAGCCAGAACATGGGTTGCTTGCCGTACCAGAACGGCAGGGCGTATTGGGGCACTCTGGTGACGAGCATGCGGAAGCCGGTGAGGTACCTGTCGAACTTTGATCGGGATGCCTCTTGCGATTTCTCTGTAACGTTTGTGTCAGCTCAAGTAGGGCAGCGTTCGGTGGTTGTGGCATACTGCTCGCTTCCAGCTGCTCGAGCATCTTGTCATGGTTCCGCCTGAGCTTCGCCCACCTAGCGAACTCATCCTGACTGCTCGTGCCGTTCATCTCCTTCCGAATCTTCATGTAGTCGGTTTGCAGCTGCCGGTGCTTTGTTGCTGCTCTGGAGGTCTCTAGTGGCAGGTAGCTCACGAGTGCCCATAGCTATGATGCCCGTTAGTCCCTGTGATCTCGTACCTCACGCCCAGTGCGGCTGTCCTACCAGGCCATTGATGGTCGCAGCGCCGATGCTGTCGATGACGCGGATCGACAGCTCAACGGCGAAGATGATGAGCATGAGAGAAGGCATGTTGGGGGATGTCGGCTCGGCGGTGCAGAGCGTGGTGGTGGCGGGCTATTGGCGCATGCTGTACAGGTTGATTTGTGTGGGATGGGCCGCAAGCTGTCTGATGCCACAGCACCAAAAATCGTGTTCTATGTCATCGCCCCGCGAATTGCATGCCAACATTCTGCCGGGCGGTCAGGGTGCTTCTGCCTTGTTGGTCACGCGATAAGGCGTCTAACGCAGATGCACCCCACCTTGTGCTTGACCCTCATTGTGTAGACGGACTCGTTGGCAGGCAACAAGTCCACTATCTAAGTATGATGAGATTGGCTACTACCTCGAGTCCATACAGCCGTGATGTCTCGAGCTCTGGAGAAAGATGTCATCGCATTTCTGAAGGCCGGTGACCACACGGCGGTGTACAATGACGTCTCTCAAGCCCTCACGCCGCGAGAAAGCTCGACCAACGACATCTCGAAACAGCCGCGCCTGCTCGAGATAGAGATATTGGGTCGTAGTCACCCTACGCCATCAGGCCAAAACCTCCTTCGAGATGAGAACGCTATCGGGGTCCCAAAACTTCGTCTTGTACAAGCCTTCATTGTGGCACGTCAGAATTTCAGAGCGAATATAGAGACGGGATCGTCCGGCTACGATGAACTTCTCCGAGTAACAGCTGTCATGCTCTTGATGGACGCGGAAAACCTTACGGCCGCCAACACCCGAAAACGAATTCTGCTTCAGAATATCGAGTGCATCCACAATAGAGGGAGTTCACCCCCGGAAGATCAGAGGATTCGGATTCTGCTGCAGCAAGAAGCGTGGTTTGTTGACAGCCTGTTGACGAGCCGCCTTCATCGTCACACTAAATCACCAACACTTTGGAGCCACCGCCGATGGTTGATCGAGCAACATCGCAGACTTGGGAGCACCGTCAGCGTCACGGATGCTTTCACCGTTATCAAGATCGCAGGCGAAAGACATCCCCGGAATTACTACGCCTGGTGTCACGCCCGCTGGCTCCTCCGAACGTTTAGGGACGATTTGACGATGGACGACATGCAGTCACTGCAGACCACCATCCAAGCATGGTGCATGGCCCATCACAACGACGTCTCCGGCTGGTCAATGCTTGCTCATGTCCAAGATTTGATAGGCGACGAGCACGCCAGTGTACTCGTCTTCCGAAACCTGCTCAGCACAGCAGAGAAATATCGGTGGACGAATGAGTCGGTGTGGTGGTATTTGCGCACCACTGCTGCGAGGCTGGACATCACATCAGAGGACCGGGAGCTCTTCAAGGCGGCACAGCACAGGCTTTTGGATGAACCTGACGACGGCGTCCACAAGGTGCTGGACGGTGCATGGCAGTGGTACGACCGCAATCGAGGCACGGCAAGCTTTGGGATTATTGGTGGCTGAAACCATGTCATTTCCGTGGTAAATTTCCATTCGGTGAGCCTCGCTCACCGTTCACCGTTTGCGACATTGAACGATCCTTGGTGATCAAGCCGGGAATCCAGCATGCTCATTCGGGATGCCGACGCCGCATGGTAAACCGAAAAGGTCAAACGCGATCACCAGGGGAAGCTCTAGGAGCTTGGGAGCTCGGAGCAACAACAAGCCTCGGCGCATGGATGGGCATCTCATATCGGAATATATCAGAGTTCAACACCGTTTGATTGGCGCATTCCCCGAAGGAGGGCGCTCCTTGGCTCCTGGTGATTTGGCAGATGTGACCGGGGTGAGGCTGAAACTCTGTCACCGCTTGTCGGCTGCTTGGTCGAGGGTGGACGGCTCGACAGCGAACGGAGGTCGGCTTCAACAATCTCCCAGAGACCCGCTACCCTCCGCACGGCCTGGGTGATATGCCTGTCGTCTGCCGCCACCAAATGCCCACTGGAAATGGAGAGCTGGTCCACCCTGGAGATCGGGATCTGCGAGTGGTGGAATGCGGGTTGTGACGAACGGGTGGCGGTGCCAGATGCGATGTGCCTAGAGACGAACAACAGGACTGGCAGTCTGGAGGCTGCGATGGAGACCCAACGACCTTTGCATTCTACAAGATCACTAGCCTGCAGCAGCACGGTGAGACAGGGTTTGAGCTACTCAAGTTAACAGGACGCCGCTGCCGATGTCTCACTCTGGCTGCCTTCGTTGGAATGCTAGCCACGAGCACAGGAGTAAATCAGGGGCCGTAGATGCGCCTCCCTGCGGCCGCCCATGTGCTCCAACAGGCGTGATGCGGATTGTCCGTGGCCCTGGCCATCCCGGGGCAGTTGAGTTGATCAGTTGGCCCATCCTCAAGACCGTCTGATAGCGCCAGACCCAAGGACGCTAGCATGGCCTGAACGGGTTCACGGCAACTTGGGATGGGCATCGATCAGCGTCAACTTGGCACAACCTACCCCTTTGTCGACAGCGGCCCCGGACTTCAGCGGCTCCGGACTCCCACGAACAAGGCGGTTGACCAGGAGGGAAGGGATATGTGATGAAATCCACGCCGATGGCCAGTTGCCCCTGGACAGGCGGGCAGTCAGTCTGAGGGCGGGCGATTCATGTCCACGAGGGATGGAGTTTGGTTTCCCCAGCGTATGCCGGTTCAATGCGAGTGATTCAGCCGGGCGAGAAGGGGTTCAGCGGGCGATGGTTTGGGTTGGCCAGCCCTTATTGCAAGACACTCACTCACCATCTCCACACGAGCCACCTGCACAACCTCAGTATGGTGTTGTACCAGTCTTCGTCATCGCCGCCGCCCTCATCATTGTCGATGTCCTCGGCCTTGCGGACTGCCGTGAGCAAGGCACGACTCGTCACCTAGTCAGATCAGCGCGAGAGAGAGAGAGAGAGAGTGAGAGAGATTAACGAAAAGCCGGACCGAAGGTCAAATCCGAGATGGGCCGGCGCATTGCACGGGCGCGGTTTTACTGGCCAACCCCTGGCTTGTTAGCGCTGATAGTGCAGTGAGGTGCCTGGCGTCGCCGCCGCTTCTAGTGGGTGAGCGGAGGGGGGCGCCATTTCTCGTATCTGGCCGTTTCTTTGTTGATCAGGGCAGGCACCTGCCCGTCAGCCCTCACCTCGTGCTCAAGGCGTCTCGAGCTGAGTCTCGCTCACCACCAGCGCACAAAACCAAAATGGCGGAGGCGTCGCTCGTCTCTCAGTGAAACGGCGCCACCATCAACAAGACACACACGGCTGGCAGGCCGGGCTGGCGTTCTCGTCGCCTTTCATCCCGTCTTGCTTTCCACTCATTATCCGCTTGTCTGTCTGTGCTGAGCTGATCCCTCAAGGTAGACAGGCCGAACAGCCTAACAGGGGGAGCTGGGGGTGGGCAGAGAGGGCAGGTGGCCCGATCGGGACTCGCGCAGGTACACGGTTCGACTTGGTCCCCCAACAGGGGCTCCCCATCTGACCACCAGAACCACAGCATCAGACGACGCCAGGGCCTTAGGACCCAGGACCCCGCAATGTACCGATCGTGTACTTGTATGCCCAGGCCATCACGCCGCACGGCTGCAGCCAATTCGACGGTGGTTGGACGAGATATGCTCGACATGCTCTCCTTCTTCCAGGGTCCCTGGTAGACGCCGCACTGTCGCCCGCCCGACCCGTCGTTGCCCCATGGCCAAATCGAAGCCCCCCAAAGCTCTTGCGAGTGCATTGCTGCTGCTGTGCCTGCTCCTCGAAGTGTCCCCTCGTTCTCGCCGATCTTTCGAGGATGCCCGCTCTGGGTTGAGTGGGGAGGTACCCACGGCGCGAGGATTAGCGTGAAAGGTACCTGGTGATCCCCAGGACGCGCGCGCGCCGCCGCCAATGAATCGCCCGGACTCCTTCCCATTCCCATCTTGGACCCGACCTCTTTCTTCCTCGCCTGGCCTCGCCTCGCCTCTGGTCCGTCCACCCACTACCTCTTCACCACCGACCTCCTCCTACTCCTCCTCCGCCTCCCTCTCCCTCCTCCCCTCCCCTCGCCACGGGATCCAACCTCCTTGTCCCTTTGGTCCCGCACTCCGACCGTCTCTTTCTTCATCCATCTCTTTGCTGGGCTGTGGGTGTCTTGTCTTTGAGCCGTCGAACATAGCATCCGGGTTTTCTTCTCCGTTGTTGTCATTGCATACCAATCCCCGGACCTCTACCTCCACGCATTGCCTCGTCTCGCCTCGCCTCGCCTCGGGGTCCCGCCTTTTGTGTCTCGAACCCAGTCGAGCCTCGTTGCTGGTGGCGTCTCTGTCTTAGCCAGAAACTGGAACCCTCATCCGCCGGCGTTACAGCCATATACGAGCAGAGCATTGCCGCCGCTTATTGGATCCTCAGTCGCACATTCACGCCCTCGACATCTCGCCGCATTCCACCTTGTATATCCACCAACGGAGCACCTGTCTTCTCCAATTGTGTTTACTCTTTGTCGTCTCTGCTCGCTCTTTACTCTTTCGTCTGTATACTGCGTCCCGACCTGCGACTCCCGCCCGTCGACGACCAAACCTCTGAGCGTTCAATGCTTCCACTATCGTAATATCTAATTACCCTAAACGACCTCCGACACTGAGGGCTGGCACTCTCGAGCAACCTCTTGACGTTCCCTCCGTCAGCGCAAACCTCCGAGCAAGCCGATTGCCCCGCCAATTGGGCAAGCAGATTACACCTTGCCTTCACCAGAGCACCAGGATCCATCGCAGTACGAAATATAGGTTCCCCAGCTCCGCTCGCAGGAACCTCCGCCCTCACGGCCAAGCACCACACTCGTCATGCGTTCCGTGCTGCTTCTGCTCCATCTGTCGCTATGGATCACAGTGTCCCACGCCTTCTTTCCCTGGTTCCCGACCTACCGCTGCGATAAGGACGGCAGCTGCAAGGCCGAAAAGAGGGGACAGCTCGACGGGAAGGCACAGGATGTCGTGGACGCCCTTGTTGCCTCCGGGGCCCTTAAGCCCGCCAGACTCCCCATTAGCCAACGGGTACGTCCTTTCACACGAACGGGGCATCCCAAGTACTTCGCTAACAGATCTTGTAGCAAGGTATCCAGCCTGAGCCGGTGTCCAAGGCGGTTTCCAGGCTGCTGCGCAAGTACTCCAGGCTCCAACCTGCCCATGTGGCGGAGGAATCATCCGAGTTGAGCAAGAGGCAGAATGTGTACCGCGTCATCGAGCCAGAGGAGACAGACCAGAAGCACAGTGCCGGCATCTGGCAGGATGGCTCCGATTTCTCCTACTTTGTCGAAGCCAAGCTTGGATCCGAGGGTAAGCCACTGTACATGCTCGTCGACACCGGTGCCGGGACCTCTTGGGTCATGGGCTCCGACTGCGCTTCCCCCGCCTGTGGCCTGCACAACTCGTTCGGTCCTGAAGATTCCGAGACCTTTGAGCCCGTCGCGGAGCACTACTCTGTCCGATATGGATCCGGCTCGGTCAAGGGTTCCAAGGTGGTGGACACGATTGCCGTTGCTGGCATGGAGCTGAAGCTCAAGTTTGGCGTGGCTAACGAGACGTCCGACGACTTCAACCACTTCCCCTTTGACGGCATCCTCGGTATGTCCCTCTCTGGCGGCGAGTCGGACAACTTCATGAGCATTGTCGCGGACTCCAAGACGCTCGACAAGAACATCTTCTGCGTTTTCATCAACAGGGCGTCCGACGGCCCCAACACGGGCGAGATTAGCTTCGGCGCCTGCAACAACGATAAGTACACGGGCGACTTCACCTACACCGACGTTGGTTCGAAGAACGGGGACTGGGCCATTCCCATGGACGGCCTCACGTACGACGGCAAGAAGGCAGGTGTCAAGGGCAAGCTCGCCTACATTGACACGGGCACCTCGTACGTCTTTGGACCCGAGAGCGACGTCAAGGCTTTCCACGAGAACATCCCTGGGTCGTCCTCGTCTGACGGCACCACCTGGACAGTGCCATGCGATAGCGATGAGGAGGTCACGTACATTTTCTCTGGAGTCAGCTACAAGATCTCCGCCAAGGACTGGAGGTCTAAGCCCAAGGACGGTGTCTGCACGAGCAACATTTACGGCCACGAAGTGGTCCCAAACTCCTGGCTTCTGGGCGACCTCTTCCTCAAGAATGTGTACGCCGTGTTCGACGCCGACAAGAAGCGAGTTGGTACGCTTGCACCCTCACCGTTTTCATGGGATCTTGACTGACTGGCGCAGGCTTTGCTGACAGAACTCCTGTTTCTGGCGGCGGAGACGACGACACGGACGCACAGGAAACAACCAAGGCGCCGGCGGCGACGTCTATAAAGACCCCGTCTGCACAGGTCTCGACCAGCGCAGGCGCAATCCCAAGCCCCCGCCCCACTATGAGCGAGCAGGAGGGCCAAGAGAGCCCTAGCGCCGAGCCGAGCGCATCTGAAGCCCAGCCGACGACGGCTTCCACCCTCATCACCCAGCCCGAGCCGTCGATCCCGACTGGTCAGCCCGAGGAAGGCGGCGATGGCGGGCAAGAGACGTCGGTGACGAGCGAGCCCGAAGCGGCCGAGACGGACGAGCCCTCGTCTGGGGTGCAGTTGCGCTCGCAGAGCGTGATAACGGCGATGCTCGTCATGGCTGCCATGGCCGTGGCTTGCTAGTGGCGATATGTGATCATCTTGATGGACATGATTGGTTTTATGAGATGATAGATGGGGCGCGCTTCATCCGTGGTGGACAGTTGAGAATCAGATGGACGCAGGATCTGGATGTATATGATACCCCAGGGGAGGAGGACAAATAGCTGATGAGAGATCAGCGCCAGTGAGCAGGACTGGCGAGCCCGAGACGGGCCTCTGCATTTCTTGCATGTACTACCTTGTAATTGAGCACAAAAGCGTTTGTTTTCGCCAACTTTTTGATCTGTGATTCGTTTTGAGACGACTGGGGCAGGGAAGGGTATTCCTTAGGTCGAGAGAGAGGAGAATAAGGGTGCTGGACAGCAGAGCCATATCTTGCCCTCTCTGAGCAATGTGGCAGCTGACTTGGCCCTGTCGCCCAGCGAAGACGTGACCTGACGTACGTCTCTCTGACATGGCCGGCCGCCGGCTGGGTCCCCTCGGCGTGGCCGCGAGGCCCCAGAGCAACCTTTCTCCGGCCGAGACGGGCGGCCGGGGGCGAGGGGCATCGCTGTACAAGGGTAGGTAAGGTAGCTGTATAGATGGATAAACAGTATTCTGGACGTTGACGGGGCAGAAAGCGGGGCGGCCGACGGGCAGTGACCCTTATCGCCAGTGGGCCCGCCGGCGCCGCCTCGCGCTGTCGACTCGGCAATCAAGACACCAGCCTCGATTCAGATAGGCGTGGACCCCTTTGAACCCCAGTGCACCCCCCCCTCCATCCCACTCGACTGAACCCCCTGGAATCCATCCCCCACCAACGTCCTTGCCGCAAGCCATGTGGGAGACGACAAGGACAGACGTATCATGGACGAGCCCTCCCGCAATGGATCCTACCCTCTTTCATTTGTGTGTGCTCGCCCGCCGCTTTCGTTAACTCGATAACCTCGATCAGACACCCTCATCCCGCCGGCCGCTGCTATCAAGGCAGGTAGGCTGCCCGCAGGCTCGGCCGAAGACATCCTGGGGCTGGACGGCGGCGGATGTCCCCAGGGAGATATATAGCCATCGGTAGACCTTGCTTTGGGAGGTGTCAGAGACTCGGATGCTGTAGCTTCACTGCGGATTACAATGACGGAGATGGCTGGTATGACTTTTATTCTCTCAGACGTTGTGCTACTACTGGCCACTGACGATGATAGGCACTACGACTTCCACAATTACTTCTTCAACTTCACAAGCTTTCCCTCTGACGATCTCAGAATGGACCACGGCACAGAGAGCAGGTAACGGCCTTGAGAGGTTACTGGCCCTCCGCGCCTCCGAGGAGAAACTCAACTCCAACGCTTGGATCTCGCTCGCCACACCCGCCCAGATAGAGGAGCAATGGCGGCACCTGGAAACCTTGAGTAACGCTGCAGGGCCGGCATCGTTGTCTCTCTTCGGTGTCCCCTTTGCCGCCAAGGACAACATCGACGTTGCTGGATTCCCAACCACAGCCGCCTGCCCTAGTTTCGCAAAGGGGCCTCTGGAGCAAGACTCGACTGTCATCACCAACCTCAAGGCATCCGGTGCCATTGTCCTCGGCAAGACGAACCTTGATCAGTTCGCCACTGGTCTTGTTGGCACGAGGTCACCCTACGGCGCCGTGGGAAATTCGTTTGATCCCGAGCGCGTTAGCGGCGGCTCCAGCTCTGGCAGCGCTGTCGTCGTCGCCCGAGGCGTTGTCCCCTTCAGTCTCGGCACCGACACGGCGGGCAGCGGACGTGTGCCCGCGGGTCTGAACAACCTCATTGGACTGAAGCCTACGAGAGGTGCCATCAGCACCGCGGGCGTAGTCCCGGCATGTCGCAGCCTCGACTGCGTCTCCGTCTTCGCCCTGACGACCGAGGACGCCGAGACGGTGCTCGCCGCCGCCGAGGGCTACGACCTCGCCGACTCCTTCTCGAGGCCGCGGCCCAAGACGTCCGCCGCAAGCGGCCGCCGCATGGCCGTCTGCAGCAACCCAGAGTGGCACGGCCAGGACGAGCAAGAGGCCGCCTACGCCAAGGCGATCGCCAAAGCCGAAGGCCTCGGCTGGACCCTCGAGCCTCGCGACTTTACACAGCTCTTCGAGCTCGCGAACCTCCTGTACGAGGGCCCCTGGGTCGGTGAGCGCTATGCCGCGATCCGCGAGTTCATCGAGGAGCACGAGGAGGACATGGACCCCACGGTGCGGACCATTGTACTCAAGGCGCGCAACTTCAACGCAGCCGACCTATTCGAGGCGGAGTACCGCCGCCAGGACCTCACGCGGGATATTGAGCGGGCCTTTGGCGAGTTTGACGCCATTCTGGTGCCGACGGCACCCACGTTCCCGACGATCGACGACTTGAAGAGGGAGCCTATCAGGGAGAATGCGATCCTGGGCACGTACACCAACTTTGTCAACTTTATGGACTGGACCGCGCTGTCGATCCCCGCGGGGTTCAGGACCGATGGCTTGCCGTTCGGCGTGACCCTCATCTCTACGACGTGGCAGGAACCGAGGCTGATGGCCATGGCGCGGGAGTGGCTTTCGACGGCGCCGAGGCGGCTAGGCGCTACGAAGGCCGAGATCCTGGAGCCGCTCAAGAACGTCCTCGACGAGACGACGATCGCCGTCGTCGTCGTCGGCGCTCACCTCACGGGGTTCCCCCTGAACAAGGACCTCACCTCCCGCGGTGCCGTGTTTGACAAGGCCACCAAGACGTCGCCGAACTACCAGCTCTTCTCGCTCAATACTGGGAGCCCGATCAAGAAGCCCGGCCTGAAGCGGGTGCAGGAAGGCGGCAGCGCCATCGAGGTTGAGGTGTGGAACCTCCCTCGTCCGGAGCTGGCTTCCTTTATCAAGACCATCGCGACGCCCCTCGGCATCGGCTCCGTCGAGCTCGAGGACGGTACGTGGGCGCAGAGCTTCATCTGCGAGCCCTACGGCCTCGAAGGTGCCACGGACATCACCTCGTTCGGAGGTTGGCGCGGCTTCATGGCGTCGCAGGCACCCAAGGCCAACGGCGTCAAGAAGACGGCCCGCGAGATCAAGACGGTTCTCATCGCAAACAGGGGTGAGATCGCCGTGCGCATCATCAAGACGCTGCGCAGGCTAGGCATCAAGACTGTCACCATCCATTCCGAAGCAGACGCCAAGGCGCATCATGTTCGCGACGCCGACGTCTCCCTGGCTCTCGAGGGCACCAGCGTCTCGGAGACGTATCTCGACGGGCGGCAGATCCTCAAGCTCGCGAAAGAGGCCGGCGCGGACGCCATTATCCCGGGCTACGGATTCCTCGCCGAGAACGCCGACTTTGCCTCGGACGTTGAGGCGGCGGGGATGATCTGGATTGGCCCTACCCCCGAGCAGATGCGGAAGCTCGGCCTCAAGCACCTGGCGCGCGAGGTTGCCATCTCAGCCTGCGTTCCCGTCGTGCCCGGCAGCAAGCACCTCCTCGAGAGCGTCGAGCAGGCTCTGAGCGAGGCCGAGCGCATCAAGTACCCCGTCATGCTGAAGAGCACGGCCGGTGGAGGCGGCATCGGCCTGAGCCGCTGCGACGACCCCGAGAGCCTGACGGAGGCGTTCCACAGCGTGCAGCGGCTGGCGCAGGCCAACTTTGGCGACGCCGGTATGTTCGTCGAGCACTTTGTCGAGCACGCCCGGCACATCGAGGTGCAGATGCTCGGCGACGGCGAAGGCAACGTGACGACGGCCGGCGAGAGGGACTGCTCGCTGCAGCGGAGGAACCAGAAGGTCGTCGAGGAGAGTCCTGCCGTCTTCGTGCCCCTGGCCGTACGCGCCCGGATGAGAGAGGCTGCGAAGAGCCTTGCCGCGGCGGTCAAGTATCGCAACGTCGGCACGATCGAATACATTTACGACGTCGACACGGAGGAGTTTTACTTCCTGGAGGTCAACACCCGACTGCAGGTCGAGCACCCGGTCACGGAATCAGTGACGGGTCTAGATCTTGTGGAAGCCATGGTGAAGATCGCTGCAGGGGACAGCGGCTACTTGTTCATCGGTCACGAGGAGGGATTTGAGGTCAGAGGCAACTCTGTGGAGGTCCGCGTCTACGCTGAGAGCCCTCTGCAGAATTTCCGTCCCTCCCCTGGCCGCCTTCTCGACGTTGTTCTTCCCGAGGGCGTGCGTGTCGATACCTGGATCGAGGCCGGCATGGAGGTATCCTCGTCGTACGACCCCATGATTGCCAAGATCATCGCCACAGCCGACGACCGCGAGTCCGCGCTGGAGAAGATGGCCGCCGCGCTGGCGAAGACGACGATCACGGGCGTCGAGACAAACCTCGGGTACCTCCGTCAGATCATCGGGTCTGAGCTGTTCCGGTCGGGCAACTTCATCACGTCGTCCCTGAACAGCTTCAAAGTCGAGGCATCGGTGGTTGAAGTGATCGAGGCGGGCACGCAGACGGCCGTCCAGGACTTCCCCGGCCGGAAGAAGTTTTGGCACATTGGTGTACCGCCTTCTGGTCCCTTCGACGACTACTCGTTCAGGTTGGCCAACCGCATCGTTGGGAACGATTCTAGCGCGGCAGGCTTGGAAATGACTGTCCAGGGGCCTTCGCTCCTCTTCCACTCTGATGCGGTGGTGGCCGTTGCTGGTGCCGAGGTCGAGATAAGGATCGACGGGGAAGTCACACAGACAAGCACTGCTTTGACTATCCGTCAGGGTCAGACACTGACCGTCGGCCGAGCGGTCAATGGATACCGCACCTACCTCGCCGTACGGGGCGGCATTGACGTCCCCAAGATCTTCGGCAGCCGGTCGACATTTGCCTTGGGCCAGCTTGGTGGCCACAACGGCCGCAACCTTCGGTCGGGCGACCTGCTCCCCCTCGGCCAGGCCCAGGCCCCAGAGGTGTCCATGTCGGTGGCCACGGCTCCTCGAGCCCCTATTCCTGCCCAGCCCAACGCCGTCTGGAGCGTGGCCGTCGTGCCTGGCCCACAAGGCTCCCCTGACTTCTTCACCGCTGAGGGTCTGGACACCCTCTTTGAAGATGAGTGGTCTGTTCACTACAACAGCAACCGGTTCGGCATCCGGCTTACCGGCCCCAAGCCCCAGTGGGCGCGTCGAACGGGCGGCGGAGCAGGCCTACATCCCTCGAACATACATGACACGCCGTACTCAGTCGGCAGCGTCAGCTTCACCGGTGACGAGGCTGTCATCCTGACCTGCGATGGGCCTAGCTTGGGAGGATTTGTCGTCTTCTGCGTCATCGCCTCGTCAGAGATGTGGAAGCTCGGCCAGATGCGGCCGGGCGACCGGGTGAAGTTCCAGGCCATCAGCGCCGACGAGGCTCTCGCGCGGGATATCGCGCTCGAGCAAGCCATCACCGACCTGGCGCCTCTGCCGCAGCATGAACTCCCTGTTTCCAACGGCCAGGGGCCACCTCACCAGTATCTGAAGCCTCTGCTGGGCGATATTGGGAGCGACGGCCGCCAGATCCTGTGTCGGCAGGCGGGTGATCGTGCGATGCTCCTCGAGTTTGGGGAGGACGACTTCTCGCTTCGTACGAGCTTCCAGATATTTTCCTTTATCGATCGCCACCAGCAGCAGCCTATTCCCGGCGTGGAGGACCTCACACCCGGAGTCCGCACCCTCCACGTCCAATACGCAGCCGGCATCTCACCCCTGACGATTCTCGCCGCGCTACGTATCCACGAGAACGCCTCTACGCCGTCCTCGCTGCCGTCTCGCTCGTTCCGCTTGCCCCTCGCCTTCGACGACTCCGTCTCCCAGGCGGCCATCGCCCGCTACGCCGCCACGATACGCGACAAGGCGCCCTGGCTGCCCAGCAACGTCGACTTCCTCCAGCAGCTCAACGCGCTGCCCTCGCGCGATGCCGTGTCCGACCTCCTCCTCGAGGCGTCCTTCCTCGTGCTCGGCCTCGGCGATGTCTTCCTCGGCTCCCCCTGCGCCGTGCCCCTGGACCCCCGCCACCGCCTCACCGGCACCAAGTACAACCCCTCCCGCTCGTACACGCCGCGCGGCGCCGTCGGCTTTGGCGGCAACTACATGTGCATCTACGGCATGGACTCGCCGGGGGGGTACCAGCTCGTCGGCCGCACGGTGCCGATCTGGGACGAGGCCCTCGCGACAGCGTCCGCTGGCGGCGGCCGCGATAGCGGGGCGGCGGCGGCCAAGCCGTGGATGTTCCGCCTCTTCGACCGCATCTCATTCTACCCCATCTCGGAAGCGGAGCTCGACGCCGCGGTACGCGAAGGCCGCGGCAAGGCGCTCGTGCGGGTCGAGGACGGCACCATCGAGCTGGACGCGTACGAGACGTGGCTCGCGGCGAACAAGACGGAGCTCGACGCCGTCGTGGCCGCGCGCGAGGCGGCGTTCCACGGCGCGCCGTTCCTCGAGGAGCTGCTGCGGCCGTACGACGCGCCCGAGGGCGCCGAGCGGCGCGCGCCCGGCGGCCTGGACGTCGAGGGCGAACGCGTCCGGGCGCAGATGCCCGGCAAGTGCTGGCGCTGCGTCGTGCGCGAGGGCGACGACGTGGACGTCGGCGACGCGCTGCTGTGGATCGAGTCGAACAAGATGGAGATTAAGATCGCGAGTCCCGTCAGGGGCCGGGTCGCGCAGGTCCTCGTCGAGGAGGGAGACATTGTCGGGCCGTACGACGACCTGCTGATCGTCAAGGCGGAGTAGGAGATTCGCGTAATGTTGTCTGGTTGATCGTCCAGGCGGAGTAGGAGATTCGCGTCATGTCGTCTGGTTTTGCGTGAGTGTACGGCACGAGTTTAGGATTAACGAATTACGATTTTGCCCAGCGGTCCCTCCTTGATACTCGCGCCGCGTGCATGTGTTGTGACCCTCCTTGATGCTCGTGCCGCGTGCATGTGTTTTGAGCCATGTCGGGTAACGGGCGAGGGTCCAGATGATTTGGCAGCTTCTGAAAACGAGCCAGCCGTTTATCAATATAAACCAGCCGGCTAGTCCTTCGTACGAATGAATCACCGGCGATGGCAGATCCCCTGTATCGTCACCACATCGGCGATGGCTGTCCCCATGTATCGTCACCAACTTGGACCTCGGGTACAGACGGGGGGCACATGGTTGCTGGGCTAAATAGATAGCTTGAAGTCGAATAAAATCAAGAACGCTCACTACATGACGAAACTTTTAAACCCCTACTCTCGAGCCAAAAAAAGAGCCCACCGCCATCCCGGGTCCCGAGCAGGGCACCGTCCGAACACCTCGGCCGCCAAACACCGCACTATGGTACAGAACACCTACGCCGGAAAGCAACCTACCCACCGTACTGTAACATGCCATAGTCGCCAAACGTGTATCTCAACAAGCCCATACGGAGGCGACGGGCTCGCACCTGCCGTGACCCTCCTGCAACTTAACTCATCCCTCACCCCTCATCGCCGTATCTGCCGCGCGAGTGTGCAGATGCCTCCGCCTCCTGCTCGTCAAACACTGAGCGAGCAGCCCGAGCAGCCGTAGAACGACGGCCGCCGCGGACCCATGTCGAACGCCATGCCGGCCGTGACTGTCTTCGCCGCAGACGTGTCGCCAGCTTCAAGTCCCGCGGCGACCTCTGCTGCTTGGACAGTCAGACCTGGTGCTAATTTGGGAGTGTCTGCAGGAGCATCTTCGATCTGGACGGCACCTGCGGTAGGTGGTCGGTAGCAGCGAGAGACTCTGCCCCACAGACACCTGCCGCGGTAGGACTCACAGCCCCAAAGGCGTGTTCACGCGGGCTACAGACCCAGTTGGGGAGGGCTACACCGCCGCCTGCACCATTTATGATTTTTGAGGCCATGTTGATAAAGCCATCAGCCTTTGCGTCAGGCCAGTAGCGAGGCCAGAGAAGCGGCTCGATAGTTGACAGCCACTCAAGCTGCGAAGCAGTACGGCCGTGACGCGGACTCTGGATCTGGATCGACTTCCTGGTGAACGGCGCCACTATGCGGCGGCGGACGATGACAGATGTCAAGGTTGCGTCGATCCCTCCCCAAACTGCCGTCCACGTATAGCTCGGATAAGATAATAGACTGCGAGTGCCGCTGCGGACCAGTCTCCTGAGCCGGAAGATGAAAGATGTGTATAGATCGATACCGGGGTACATTGTGATGCCACCTCGAAAGCCGCTGTCCCGAGTAGGTTACTGGACTCCCAGGTCCCCAGGGGTGCTGTGCTACTCCAAATCAATGTCAAGCCCAAGGTGTGGGGTGTTCAGGGCGAATATTTCCTGTAGCTGGAGCTTTGTTCGCTAATCATGATTAAGCGCAGTGCGCTTCATCGTCAAGACCTGGGGTAGATATTCCCACAGGAGGGTGTCTCGCCGCTGCCCAGAAGTAAGACTGTCCGGGTGTGGCGCGTTCATACCACCATCATCAACCAGATGACGGCAGCTCATTTCTCGTGGTGAAATGCCAGGGTCGCCTGCCCGGGAAAAGACCGGAACAACGGCGTTGTAGGGACAGATGGTGACTGCATCGCGGAGGCTACCGCTTGACCGCCGCGAGCTTTCTCACCAAGGCCCATAGCGTCACACCCGCATGACCTCCCCCGGCATGCCAGCAGCGCGAACCGGGCCAAGGCCGCCCACTTCGGCCTCCAGGAGCCGGAGAGCCTCGCGTGCAAACGGAACCGCTTGGCTGCGTACACGCAGGCTCCAGAGGTACTCCTCGACACGTTCCGAGTAGAAAGAGGCCTCGGCGTCGTCATCGCTGGTCGCCCACAGCAGCCCGGCAAAAGTGCCAATGCTGGCCAGCTGGGCAGAGGCCATGAAGCCCCAGAAGGACTGGGTGTGCTCAGGTTGTAGGTTAGATATGATTGTGGCCGCGGCAAGAAGGCGGGAGCGGGCGCCAGTCCGGATGGCGTTGCGGAGCTCTCGGGGAGCAGATGAACTTATGTTGCGGAGCATCGCACGGTGTAGAGCTAGGTCAATGGCGGTATAGGAGAGATGGAGAGATCCTGCAAGAGCCACGATGATCAGCCCCGAACACAAAAGGCCGTATATTTCGCGTCATGGTGAGGCCAGGACAGGGACAGACTGCATTCTTACCGTTTGCGCACAGCTTCTTCAGCCGGGTGTCCCTCAGCTGCAAGGCTTCGGGCAGACCGTTGTACCATTCCCGCAACATCATGACGATAGGTTTCGCGAGCTCGGCGACGCCGATGGTGCCGATCTGGTCCAAGGTGCCGCCTCGTCTGGTGGCCTTGGCTGTGTAAAAGGTGCGCAGCACGTCGCTCAGAATGAGGGACAGCTCGATGTGGCGCAGGAATAGCTCGCGACCCACGACAACCTCGGAGCTGCCCTCCGGGTCATGTTCCTCGTCCGCAGCGTTTTCCGGAAAGTCCTCGATGCAGCACGGCTGGACATCCCAGTCCTCGTTGGGGCGGATGAGAAACGGCTTTCCGTGGACGAGGGCGCCCCATTTGTCCTGCATGAAAAGAGCCCAGGCCAGACGGCGGCGAAGGCCCTTCTCCCAGTCCGGAATGGCCCAATCGCTGCAGTCGACGTGCAGGCCGAGTCCCTGAGACAGCGCGATCAGCTGGGCCGTGACGTTCCAGGTGTTGTTCTTGGCACGCTGCTGGATCAAGAGGCCGGCCTGGAGGGTGGAGATCTTGGGTCGTTTCATGTCATCACTCATGGTCCGCAGGGCGAGGACCTCGAGAGCCATCTGGTCTGGCTGCCAGGAGGACGTCGCCAGGGTGCGGTCGTAGAGCGACCAGTCGAGGGCCAGCAGGTAAACGGCGGCCAGCAGGGGAGGTGAGAACTCGTGGTAGGAGCGGGCGTATTTCTCGAGAAAGACCTTCTTGTGGAGGATGGGAAAGCTGGGATGCACGATGCGGAAGTAGAGGTTGACGAGGGACGAGCCCAAGGGGTGGACGACCTTCTCGATGGCATCCAGGTCGGCGATGCGCTGGGACTCTGACGTGGTCTCCCTGTCTCGGTGAATGAGGAAGAGGGTCTGGTCGTCGAGGCGGCGGACGGATCTGGCGGTGGAGTCGTCGGGGCGGTGAAGGTCGAGGAGGCACGGCTCTCTGTAGTTGGTCAGGCCGATGTACTCGGAGTGCGTCTTGAGATGCAGGCCGAGGGTGCCGTCCAGGAGGGAGGGCTGGTGATGGAGGTACGAGTAGCCGACCTGGTCTGAGCCGGCCAGTGAGGGTGATAGGGCCTCTAGATGCTCAGGGGACGTTTGTCTGACGTGTCTGTCAGCGTACGCACGGGCGATGAAGGGGTGACTGGCGGACTCACTCAAGATCCTCGTAGTGGTCGAGGGGCAAGGGGGCAGAGGCCGAGGCAGCCCCCGGTACCGAGGTCAGGCCTGCCGCTGAGTGCGCATGGCCAGCCGGACCGTTGGACTGAGGACGGTGCTCGGGGGGATCGGTGGCCTTCCGGCGCTTGCGAGGCAGCGGGCCGCGGAGGTAGGTGCAGGGCTGGCCGTGAAAGGTGCACATGACGCACTTGTCGCGGCCGTCCTCGCGGACACATCGGGTCTTGCGCTGGCGGCAGATGTCGCAGGGGCGGCTCTGAGCAGACATGGCGCTCTGGGCGTCGGGGCCAGGTCCGAAGCCGGGCCCGTGGCCCTGACCGTGGCTGGAGGGGGGAGCGGCGGCAGAGCCCGATGCGGGGGCTGAAGCCGAGGGGAACGGGACTGAGCCCGAACCAGAAGGTGGTTGCGACGGAGCGGGCGCGGCCACCGGGAGTGGCGCTGGTGTCGATGCTGGTGCTGGTGCTGGTGCCGGCGCAGGTGCGGGAGCCGGCATGGCCGGCGGCGGGCCAAAGGCGCCGGTCTGGTCCATGGTGGTGGTGAGGTGAGACTGGGTAGCGATGTGTCGTTCCGTTCAGGTGAATGTGTCAGTGGCGGCAGGACCAAGGGTTCGAGAGGTGGAGAAGGATATCATGGCGCTTTTCCGGGGTTCATTGGTGGGTGAGCGTCGCCGAGGTGAGGTTGAGGTCGAGGTTGACGACGATGAGGAGAAGGCCAGGAGGTATTTCGCAGACGAGGTTCATCCGGTGATGGGAGAGAGCTCGTCACGCTGGACTCGATAACCCAGATGATGGCGCTGCGTCTGGGGCCGATAGGTAAGGTATAGAGAGACAGAGGTGCCAGCCAGCCAAGGCCAAGGCAGGGGAGGGTCACCCTTGTTGGGGGGGGGGGGCTTGCAGAGGCCGGGGCTGTCGACGACCCGGGGTTTGAAGCAAACCTGCAAGATAGGCGGAGGCAGGCAAAAAAAAGGCTGATGGCGCTCTCTGATGAAGTGGTATGGTGCGATGTGGTGTAGTGTGGTGTGGTGTGGTGGAGGTGGCCCAGCCGTGCGTTATCGTGTGCCGATGGCAGAGGCGATAAAGTCGCTCATCAGGCCGATAACGCCCTCCTCCCGCGTGCCGTCTGGTCTGCCTTTACTGCCCGTCTCGGTGTTGACACGCTGCAAGGCCGAGGCTCTACACTTATCCGTAGTGGGCAGACAAGACGCATAGAGAAGAAGGGGGGGGGGGGGGGGGGGGGGGTAGAGGAGTTGGTGGTGGGGAGAAGTGGAGGTGAGGTCAAGGGGAAGCCATCTCGGAAGGAGTTTAGCGGGAACTGGTGTCAAAGTACTCCCGCGTACTCCAATGCCGTGGTGAGCGTGCCAACATACGAGAGGATACATCTCCCCAACGTGACCCAAATGCGCGGAAACAGCTCCCCCCCCCCTTCCTTCCCCCCGGCTCTGGGGCCGTTCGGGGGACGCGGGATGCCACTGGCCCCTGTTTTTTAGTGGTCAACGGCCGCTGATTAGTGGTCGACGGCCGCTGACGACAGCTGATGATTTGGAGAACCCCCTAAAGCACGATTTGCTGGCCTCAACACCACACATCACGACAACGAGACAACGACGGCCTCCACCACGGCATCACCACGGCATCCACGGCATCCACGACGGCAACCACCACGAGAGCTTCCTCCCGTCCACTGCCGCAACCGAATCCTCTCCCTCTCGGCAGATCCCTGTGCCCAGCGACGCGCCCCCCCCTCGCCGCCGCGCCCTACGATGCCACGGCAATAATACGCCCTGCCTGGTTACAATGCCTCAGGCCCGACCCTATGCATACGGAGCTCCCACCCACGAGGACCATGCCCCCTCCGAAGAAGACCTCGGCCTCCTCGCCGACGACCCCCTCGCCGACCCCCATGTCAAGTCCCCACGCACGCCGAATCGCGTCCGCTTCGACCTGACGCCCTCCATACACGAAGCTCCCGCCCCCGGCTCGAGCAACGGCGCGAGCAGCTTCGACATTGAAGAGCCCCCCGGCTACTTCGACCGCAACCATGATGATCACGATGACGACCACGACCACGACCGCGCCCACGACGGCGACGGCGACCACCAGCGCCACCCCCTGCTGACCGACATCGAGGCCCCCTCGGTCGCCCTCGCCAACAGCCCCTGGGGCGCCGAGGAGGACGTCCACGACTGGGCCGAGCAGCAGCGCCAGCGGCCCAAGTCGGGCCTGCGCATGGCCTTCATGAACATGGCCAACTCGATCATCGGCGCCGGCATCATCGGCCAGCCCTACGCCTTCAAGCAGGCCGGCCTGCTCGCCGGCGTGCTGCTGCTCGTCGGCCTGACCTTCGTCGTCGACTGGACCATCTGCCTCATCGTCATCAACAGCAAGCTCAGCGGCAGCGACAGCTTCCAGGGCACCGTCCAGCACTGCTTCGGCCGCCCGGGCCTCATCGCCATCTCCGTCGCCCAGTGGGCCTTTGCCTTTGGCGGCATGGTGGCCTTTGGCGTCATCGTCGGCGACTCCATCCCCCACGTCTTCCTGGCCATCTGGCCCGACCTGCGCGACATGCCCGTGCTCTGGGTGCTGGCCAACCGCCAGGTCGTCATCGCCGTCTTCGTCATGGGCATCAGCTTTCCCCTGACGCTGTACCGCGACATCTCCAAGGTGGGATTCCCCGTTCGCCTGTTCGCCTGTTCGCCTCTGTTCGCCCGCGCCCCCCGCGTGTCCACCCTCCCGGTGTCCCCCCCGAATGTTCCCCTGCTAACGGCGTCCAGCTGGCCAAGGCGAGCACGCTGGCCCTCATCAGCATGGGCGTCATCGTCGTCACCGTCGTCGTCCAGGGCATGCTGACGCCCCGGGCCGAGCGCGGCTCCTTCACCCCCGCCCTCCTGACCATCAACGGGGGCATCTTCGAGGCCATCGGCGTCATCTCTTTTGGTAAGTCCACCACCGGGCGCGCTCCTCGCAGCAGCAGCAGCAGCAGCAGCAGCTGACAGACGGCACAGCCTTCGTGTGCCACCACAACTCGCTCCTCATCTACGGCTCGCTCAAGACGCCCACCATCGACCGCTTCTCGCGCGTCACGCACTACTCGACCGGCATCTCCATGGTCTTCTGCCTGCTCATGGCCCTCGCCGGCTTCCTCACCTTTGGCGACAAGACGCTCGGCAACGTGCTCAACAACTTCCCCGCCGACAACGTCATGGTGACGGTCGCGCGCCTCTGCTTCGGCCTCAACATGCTCACGACGCTGCCGCTCGAGGCCTTTGTCTGCCGCGAGGTCATGTTCAACTACTTCTACCCGGGCGAGCCCTTCAACATGAGGCTGCACCTGATCTTCAGCACGGGGCTCGTCGGCGCCGCCATGGTCATCAGCCTCCTCACCTGCGACGTCGGCGCCGTCTTCGAGCTCGTCGGCGCCACCAGCGCCTGCGCCATGGCCTACATCCTGCCGCCGCTGTGCTACATCAAGCTGACCACGCGCTCGTGGCGCACCTACGTGGCCGTGGCCATCGTCGTCTTCGGCACCGTCGTCATGTGCATCAGCCTGGTGCAGGCCGTCGCGAAGATGATCAGCAGTGAGTCTCTCCCCGTCGCACGTGTGTGTGTGTGTGTGTATGCCCGGGGTCGCTAACGCATGTCCTGCAGACGAAAACGGCGCGGCGCAATGCATGTAAGATAAAAGAGAGCGTGTACGATGAGACGATACGAGATGAGGAGGACCACAGGACTAGACCGAGGCTGCAGACAGGAGAATGTACGCCTGGCAGGGTTTCTCCTTTCTTTCCTTTTTTTATAGACACGAGCCACTGCACCGTTGCATAGGTAGTGGTTCCAATTTATCGGAGCAATAGCACGATTCACGGAATGAACGCCCTCCTGGCTCCAAGCTGCCCTCCCACGCCGTCCATCGGACGCCAACCCCGTGCCACGCCAGGACTGATCCCACGAGGACCTCAACAGCTCGCGTGCGCGGCCTCGTCTGGGCAGCAAGTCATGAGCCGCGCGTTGTGTGATTTTGCGGCTGCTGTGGTCGCCAAAACCTCCGAGGACCACATCGGACGAGTGACACATCGTCCGAGCGAGGTTGACCGCCAGGGCTGTTTCTGTCTGATGTCACGTTGAATGCCCAGTCATGCCAGGGTCCGGGAGCCACTGTGTCCAGCTGCCGAGAGCGCCAGAGCAGATTCCCCGACGCCAAGCGTCTATACAAACTTGATATTGCGAATATCCAGGAACGAATTGTCATATGTAAGATCGGCAGGGGGCGTGCGGGCTGGTCCCCGGGGACGGGCGCGGGAATCACCACTCGGTGCCGATGGAGAGGAATCCACATCACAGGGCAAAGGCCGGCAGAACCTCAATCTACATGCCGCGAGCACTGATCCCCTTTCATCAATATCACATCTCGAGCACCGCCCCCCAGCCTGCCGTGACTTTCCATCGCATCCCGAAAACAGAAGGAAGAAGGCTAGTGACATGTCCTTGCACGACAGTCCCACTCGGGGCCATACTCGTACTCCAGGCATCCAACCCTTTCCCCCTCCCCCCCCTCCCCCGTACCGGCAGACAGGGATCACGGCGGCGAATCAAAGCGACCTGCCGAAAGGAGAGAAGCAGCGCGAGCACGAGATGCTACCGTACGGCCTCAAAGTCAACAGGATCGCGTCGCAACGGCGGTGACGATCATCGACTAAGACGAAGGATTCGTACGGCTCTAGCCGGGGGGCGTCCGTCCTTATCGAGTGAGGGGGGGCATTCGTCCCGACCAAGTGACGGGGGGCAGCACATATGCGGGAGCCGTCTCTCCTTAAGATGGTGGCCGCGGCCCTGTCAACGGTCACGATACTTGTTGAACTGCCTCGTATCACCAGAAGCAGACGATACTCGCCATCAAGATGCGGACCAGCCTGCATGCCGCGACGCTCGCCACGGGTGAGTACACTGCTCCGAATCTCCCTTGCTGGGCTTCAGTACTGACAGTCACAGCGTTCGTCCGTCTCTCATGCGCCCTGAGCGCGACAATCCTCGCGGACACCAACCGAGACGGCATCATCGATGCTGCTGACGCCGAGGGCAGAGGCGAATGGACCGAGGCCAGAGGGGCCGTCTTCCTGCCCAACATTGGCGACTCGGACCAGCGGTGCGCCAAGGAGCTGGTCATCATCAGGGAGACCCTAAACCCAGACCCAGATGCCGAGCTCGACAACCTCACCGTCCTGAACAACTTCACCGACACCTGCAACGACGCGTCCGACAACGTCCAGCGCAACCCCAAGTACCTGGCGCCGCTCAAGACGCTGCCGACCCGTGGGCTGAGTGCCTCTGCCGCAGGCTTGATCCGCGTGTCCGACCCCCTGGCGGCCGAGAACGTGCGCATCTTCCGCAGGGACGGCGACGACTGGACGTTCGTCGACGCGAACCACACATTCGCGGCCGAGGAGCTCCGAGCCGGCCTCGACCTGGGCGTCGATGCCCGCGATGTGCGTCGCGCGGGCGCCTGGGACGGCACCGCCGTGGTCAGCTTTACCGTGTCGGACGGCGCCAAGCGGGCCACCGACTCGGTCGCGCTCCGCGTGGCGCCGGTCCTGACGCACCACCACAGCCAGTCCGTGACGCGGGCCCTGACCACGGCGGCGACGGGGAACGACTCGCAGGTGCCGTTCGTGCGAGACTTTGTGAGGAACGTCGCGGACGCCGGCATCGACGAGCCCGTGTACCTGTTCAAGCAGGGGGACATCTGGACGCAGGACTTCTTCGAGCCCGGCTACGCGAGCATGCCGGGGCCCGAGGGTCCCGTCGTCATCCGCATCATGATCAGGTCCGCCCAAAGCTACCGCGTCGCCGGGCTGGAGGTGTTCGAGCGCCTTCGGTCCGACACGGTGGGCGCCGTGCAGCAGCTGGTCGACGGCAGCACTACGGACTCGATGGGCAATCTCGAGACGATCCCGCCGTACACGCACGACGGAAAGTCGTACCCCGCCGGCCGCATCGTCATGGGCGAGTGGGACGGAGTGAAGCCTCTGATCTTCGACTTCCTGGCCGCCCAGGAAGCCCAGGCGCCGCTGGCGCTCGACACGGCGTGGCTGTCCGTCGGACACGTGGATGAGTTTCTGCAGTTCCTGCCCGCCGACAGCCCGCGCGGCTGGGTGATGATGGTCGGCGACCCCGTCGCGGCGCTCGAGGTGCTCGAGACGGCATCGCGCGACGGCCACGGAGGCGAACGCGCCATCTCACGCCCCGAGATGCCCGGCGAGGACCCGTCGCTGTGCATCCCGCCGCTGACCGTCGACGAGGTGCTGCGGTTCGACGGCCTCGCCGGCTTCAACAAGGGGGCGGCCGAGCGCATCGACGGCAACATCGAGCTCCTCAAGCGCGAGACGGGCGTCACCGACGCCGAGATCTTCCGCGTGCCCTCCCTCTTCTACCCCTTTCTCCGGTTCGCCTTTGACTGCGGCGACAACCTCAACACCACCACCACTCTGGGCGCGCGGGGGCCTGTGCCAAGGGGAGGCCCTTCCTCGAGAGCCATGTCCATCATAGACGCCGCGCGGCCCCCGGCGGCCAAGGGTCTCGAGCGGCGCCAGACCTCCTTCGGAGAGCAGGTCACGGCGCTGTACCCCGGCACGATCAACAGCGCCGTTTTGACCGACTCGCTGGTTCTCGCGCCCAACCCCTGGGGCCCGGTCGTCGACGGCGTGGACGTCTTCGCCGAGGCCACCTCCGCGGTCTACGCCGAGGCCGGCTTCAACGTCACGTACCAGGACAACTGGTTCTCTCACCACCAGCTGGGCGGGGAGATTCACTGCGGCTCCAACACGTGGCGCGACACCAGCAGCCCCTGGTGGTGATTCGGGGGATGTGAAGCCTCGAGCAAGGCAGCCGGGACGCTGGCCGCTGGCCGTGGACTATGGACTGGAAATGTAGTCATGTCGAGGATAGGTAGCCACTGAGCGGTCGTTAACACAAGCTGAATATCAGAAACAGCTGAACATCAGGAGCAGCTGAATATCGGGAACAGCTGAATATCAGAACCCACCGCTACCATTTTCAACTCGAACCCGAGGTCTATCTCCTCCACTATGTGCCTCACATACCTGCGCAACATCCCGCGTGACAAAGCTCCAGCTGTGACGGACCCCCGGATGGAGCCGTCGTCAGACCGAGTGGATCATCCTCGCACATCGCCGCTCAACGCTCGCTAGCCCACCAGCTACCTTAATTAGGTAGCTTTCTTGCCCAATCGTGCCCCAACTCCAAGCTCCGTCGGTTCACGGGATCACCACAGCCCTGACATTTACCACCCACGCCATTGGACCGCCGGTGACATCACGTGACATCCCCTTCTTCCACCTTATCTAATCCGCCAGACGCATCGTCTCCTGACGCGCGGGGTAACTCATCTCTCGATACCTCACCTCCCGCTTCATCGATCAAGTACGGCGTCTCGTGGTCCGGAGCTCGAGCCCAAGCGGCCGCTGACGGACGTGTAGGTCACCGAGAAGAAGAAAACCACAACCCAAAAGCCCAAGATGTACCCCGTCAACGCCTCCCACAACGCCTGCCCCAAGTGCAGCGCCGCCATGTCGAGCGACAGCAAGACCTGCGCCTCCTGCGGCGCCGTATGTCCACCCCCCCTCCTCCTCCTCCTGTCCCGGGCGGAGAGTCTGCGTACTGACGAGTGTCCCCTTTTCAGTCTTGCCCTGTCTGAGGGATCAAGCTGCGATCGCGGCAGAAGGGGAGGATGTCGGGAATATGTATCAGTGCGGCTGCGTAGCGGGCGGGTAGGCAGGCAGGCAGGCAGGCGTCGAGGTGTGATGATGACCGTGATGAAGCTCTCCAGACGGTAGAGCGGTGATGACGTACATGAATGGACGGCAGCCGGGCAAATGAACCAAATTGAACAATCCTATGCAAGCTCTTTCAGCGTGGTCCTCGTGCCGAGGAGATTCCTGATACACCGGTGCAGGCGACGGCTTCACAGCGACGTCCTGGCTCCAGCCGATGCCAGGCATCCCCGGGAACTCGTCTTGGTCCTTGACTACGAGGGGGTGGCTCCTTTGATATGTAAGGTACTCGGAGGAATCCAGGGCAGGACACCAGCCCGGGACACCAGAGGAGGACACCAAGGGGGACGTCAGGACAGGACACCACGCCGGGACACCACGCCGGGACATCACGCCGGGACACCACGCCGGGACACCACGCCGGGACATCACGCCGTGCGCCGGCAGTACAGACACAGCAGGAGCAGCGGATTGGGCAGCAATATATCAGACATGTAATTCAGAGCAGAGGAAGGAAATCACAACACCTAAAGCGTACCCGTCTCCTAGTCTAGGCCGAAGAGCACGAGGAAACAGAGAAGGGAAAGGTGAAGGAGAAAGAAGGTGAAAAAGAAATCGAAACAACGCAGAGCGAACCACAGGTATGATATAGCCAGCCACCCCCCGAACGACAGCCGCAAAGAGTCGGCCGCGAGTCCAACAAAACTACAAGACCAGAACCACCACACCGCACCGCCGGTGCCGTCCATGTTACCCCGCCCTGCTACCCTGTGATCCTACTACGCCTAGCCTCGAACGCTCAGTAAGCGGCGAGGCAGGTCTACCATCCAGTCAAGATACGAAACCACCCTCCCGCGTGTATGCCCTGCGAGCCCGCACAGCGAGACAAGACGAGCATGCCCCCCGCGCCCTCCTGCCGACGGCGCGAGGAAACGAGGGGCTGCCACCAGACAGATCACGACACCCGGACCTCCAGCAAAGACCAAAGGACGTGCATGCGTGCGCGCGCGTGTGTGTGCAAACTTCTTGATGACAACGAGACGATATTGATCAAAACTCCAAATTCCGGGAACCTATGCAGGCGGATATAGCCCTCGCCCTTCAAACCGCCGCGACGACCCTTGCTCATCCGAAAAGCCGGGGAGTAAAATTCGATTGGGGGGAGGTGAATGAGGACGATCGATTGGTATGGAGATTACAATGGGGTGAAATGGGACACAAGAGTGGTTGAGGGTCCCAAAGCGGGAAGGGGGGGGATAGAGGGAGAGAGAGAAGACGGCGTGGGTGTGTGCGTGTGTGTGTGCAGAGAAGTCGAAGTGCGGGTATGTATTTAGAGCAGGTTGCACTTGTGCTTCTTGCTACCGCCCCGGCTGCGCGACAGCAGGGCGGCGCGGGTGGCGTGCTCGAAGACCTCACGGACACCCTCGTTCGTCTTGGCCGAGCACTCGAGGTACTTGTAGGCACCGATCTTCTTGCGAACCTCCTCACCCTGTGATGTGAAGCGTCGACGTCAGCATGTGTCCGGGCGTGCGTGCTCCGGCGGGACGATGGGCTTACCTCCTCGGGCGACACGGGCTTCTGGCTCGTCTTGCGGAGCTCCTCGATCGTCTTGTTGTCGTAGCGGAGATCCTTCTTGCAGCCGACGAGGATGATGGGCAGGCCCTGGCAGAAGTGCAGAACCTCGGAGATCCACTGTGAGAGGGAGAGCACGTGTCAGCGATTCCGATGTCACGACGTCGATGGGAGGGGAGGGGGGATGATGCTCTGGCGAGGGGTCGCCGGGCAATTGGGGGCCGTCGTACCTTCTCCTGGACGTTGTCGAGCGAGTCGGGGGAGTCGATGGAGAAGCAGATGAGGATGACGTGGGAGTCGGGGTACGACAGGGGACGAAGACGGTCGTAGTCCTCCTGGCCAGCGGTATCCCACAGGGCCAGCTCGACGTGCTTGCCATCGACCTCGACATCGGCGACGTAGTTCTCGAAGACGGTGGGGACGTAGACCTGAGAGGACAGGTGAGCTGGTGCGCGGAGATCAAGGCGGTCGATCAAGCGGTGATGGAGGTCATCGGGGATGGACGAGGCGGAGGCGGCTGGCTGCACGCCAGACGGCTGCCGGGCGGGATTCTTACCTCGGGGAAAGTGCCCTTGGAGAAGACACTGCGTGGGATCGTCAGCACGGATCAACAAGCTAGAACGGCGATGGGGAATCGGGATGGCGATGAGGCCAGCGACCGACGGCCACGATGGAGGTGATGAGGCATGTCGGTCGTCGTGGGCGGTGGACGCAGCACCGGTACCGACAGTTGGCCGGCGTCGAGAGGGATGGATGGATGAATGGATAGATAGATGGATGGTGGTTCGCGAGGTAGCTCGAGCTGGGCCGAGTGGTACTCACATCAACAAGCAGGTTTTACCGCAGGCACCGTCGCCGACAATGACGAGCTTTCGGCGGATTTCGGCCATGATGTCTGTTGTGCGGGTGGTTTGGATGGAGAGGCGACTGGAGGATGGATGAGGTTGTGGTGGTTGCGGTGGTGGAAAAGGGGATGCAAGGCGCGGTCGGGGGTCGTGGAGTGATGGAGAAGTTGAGTTCTGCTGCGGTCGGGAAGGGGGTTTGATGAGGGAGTGATGGGCAGGCAGTGGGTGGCAGTGGCAGTGGCAGACGCAGGCGCAGGCGCAGGCGCAGGCGCAGAGAGAGGCAGGCAGGCAGGCAGGGCAGGCAGGTAGGTAAGCTGCTGAGGTACGGTGCGGGTAGTGGAGTTGACTTGACGACGGGCTCCCCCGTAGGTAGGTGCTAGCAGGCTGGTGTGGGGTGGGTTCAGGTGCTGCTGGGAGGAACACAGCAGGGCAGCTTTCGGTGCCAGTGGCCTCTGTCGCTGGGCAGCTCGGTTTTTTGGGGGGAGGGGAGGGTCGCCTGGTCTGGGCTCGGAGGCTAGGTCGGCGTGGGACGTGGGTAAGGGCGTGCGTGGGCGTGGGTGTGGGCGCGCGTACAGGTCGGTGCTCAGGGCCTCGGGTGGTATGTGCGTCAGATGGCAGCTGGGGTTGGGGTTGGGTCGCGGTGATGCGAGGTAGGCGAGGTACTTGGTAAGGTGCTCGGTGGCCAGGCTTTGTGACACGGGCAGGCAATTCGCAAGGGAAGGCAAGCGAGCTGGAACGGGACACAGAGGGAGGAAATACGCTGGAGGAGGAAAGTCCTAGGTCTGCCTGCTTGTCACGTACCCAGGTCCTGTTGATGACGATGATGATATGTGATGTCCTGTCTGGCTGCCAGGCAACCCTCCACCCCAACACGTGCCCACGGTCTCAAAGGGGGGGGGTTGAGGCGAGGCGAGGCGATGTGAGGTGCTCGGCGTCAGTGTCGGGATACGCCAACGCCAGCCCCGTCTGTGGCTTGGAATTTGCGCTGCCACGTCTAGATCGTCCGAAGTACCCCTTCCATGTGACCGCCACCCATGATGTACACAAGACAGGTGCCTCATTAGGACCCTCGCCTCCAGAGGCAGCCGATAACAGTTCAGCAATCAGCCTGAGCCGCCAGCGTCAGTGCCCAGGACTTGTTTACTTGTGCATGTGCATGTGCATGTGCCTGTGCCTGTGCCTGCCGAATACTTGCCTGGGGCCCTTGGGAGGGGGGCGGCCACAGGGGCCAGGGCGGGGCGGACGCGGCAGCCATTGGGTGGCCTCGTCACTGAACACCCCAGTATCTCATCCACTAAAAGCAGCACACTGGGGGCCGTCGGCCTCTCGCTCTCGCTCGTCATTCAAGAGGCAGCTCAGCTCAGGTCGCCCCGACCGACCGACTGACCGACCGCTGGCAGCTGGCACCGCTGACACGGATAGATAGATCAGCAGCACGCAGATTGCCTCTTTGCTTTCGGGTTTCAGATCATGCCCACCAGGCTGGCAACAGGGTAGACGCGTTGCTTTTACCCAGGATGCTGCAGACATGTTGTTTGCTTTCCCTTCTGCTCGCAGACGGCGTCTGTCGTCCCTCGTCCTCGCCGTCCTCTTGTCCTCGTCCTCCTCAGCGTGACCATGCCTCGCCCTTTTCTGGTCCGGCCTTAGAGGTGAAACCCCGTGCCTCATCCTTCCACTGCGAACAAGGGACACCCACGCCCGAGTGCCCGTCCGCGCGAATCGAATCACGAGGACTGATTCGGGAGCTACTTCTATACGGGACGCTGAGTCGGTCAGCAAGGCTGCGACTCTACCGCTCGCCAGGCCGGCCCTACATCAGTCACACCGCAGATTCGGACATCGTAGCTGCCGTGACTCCGTGGCTGGGGTTCTCCCCAGCGCCAGTCATGTCCTGTTCTACCTATTGTTGAGCACCAGAGAGCAAGTCCTGCAGAAATGCAGGATCTAGGACTCTGGACCTGGCATATGACAAGTCGCAGGATAGGTCGCAGCCAGCCGCAGCCGCCCACCTCCCGTTTCGTTGACAAGACTGGCCCCGACCGTTGGCGTCTGGAGGCCAAGCTCGGGGCATGAAGGCGACGTGTGAGATGGGCAAGACAGCGGAAGATCATCACGCCTGACACCCAACCGTGAGACAAGGCCAATGGAACGAAGTCGGTGCTTGTTGACAACCTCACAGTGCCAGTGGCCACTCAAGACTGCCGAAAGCTCGGCAATCAGATGCGGGTGGCGCCAGATGGCTGACAGTCCCCGGAGATGAGTGATTGCTGAGCACTACTAGCCAGCGAGCGGCCCGGTGATTCTCCGGATTCTCCGAATACTCCGTATATTCCGTTGGTGTATGCCCCGATAGAGCGCCCTCCCCCTTTGGCCGGTACAGGTACAGAATGAGAGTGGATCCACTCCTGAACGTCCCATCCACGGCTCCACTCGACGCGACCAATCCCGTGGGCCCATGCACAGGCAGGGGAATTTTGTCGTGAAAGCTTCAAGCTCGGCCAGATCGAGAACGACGCACGAGGTAGACAGACACCCACCACTCCGCCCAGGCCCCCTCAATGCGGTGTGCCCGATAACCGAACCACACCAGAGACGCCGACTGTACTTTTATCACCATGCAGAAGCTCGTCAAGCGCACCGCCGAAGCCCAGCGGGCCGCCGCCCGCCGCACCTCCAAGAAGTCCCTGGAGGCCTTCCGCAGGACCAAGCTGGAACGCCGCTCCGAGCAGTCCCAGAACATCGAGGAGATTGCCGGCGACCTGCGCGCCGCCCGTCTCAACCGCGCCGAAGCCTGGGACCTCGGCCCCCTGACCCCCCGCCGCGATGTGGACGGCAACTTCACCCACGGCGCCACCCTGCTGTCGAGGAACAGGCCACAGACGCCCTTCAAGGCCTGGGAGATCGAGCAGCGATGTGCCTGGGCCGGCGGCAGCAAGCTCCTGAACATCATCAAGAACGACCGCGTCGTGGTCCTGGAGGGCCCCGACAAGGGCAAGATTGATCTCATCAACAACATCGACCTCACCAACGGCACCGTCGAGCTCAAGACCCTCGGCAAGGTACGCATCCACCCCCCCTCGAACTTCCGTCATCGCCACGGCCCTCGGCGTGCACGCCTGCTGACATGACCTGACCTGACAGTACCTCACCATCGTCCCCGACGTTCACCGCAAGGTCGACCCCTCCCAGCCGCCGACGTCTGCCACGACCGGCACCCTCCCCATCTCCGCCGTCCGCCTCGTCCACCCCCTCACCGACCCCGTCACCGGCCAGACCCGCGACGTGATCGTGCGCTCCCTGACCGCCGGCCCCGTCAAGCGCCACCGCGCCACCGGCTGGAAGGCCTGGACGCGCTACATCACCGGCCTCAACGTCGCCGTCCCCTGGCCCGAGCGCGAGGTGGTCGAGCGCGTCGACCACCCGGCCGACACGCTGCGCGCCGCCGTCGAGGAGCCCACCTTCGTGCCCTCCCTGCTCGCCTGCCCCCTCCCCGACACGCTCATCGACGAGCTCCGCAACAAGTACTCCAAGTTCCGCACCCGCCACGAGGCCGCCTACGTCCACCGCAAGGAGGCCGAGGCCCAGGAGAAGAAGGCCGGCCGCGCCGCCGCCGCCAGCATGCTCACCCCGCTGCAGGAGTTCAACCGCCAGCAGCGCGACGCCCGCCGCGCCCGCGGCCAGCCCATGCTCACCGAGGAGATGCTCGAGAAGGTTGGCCAGGTCATCGCCAGGAATAAGGCCGCCGCCCTCGGCGCCGCCGGCGTGACCGAGGTCCGCGAGGCCCCCGCGCACCTCCTCGACGGGGCGCGGGACGGCCCCTCACCGACGCCGCAGCAATGAGGACGGGGTGGCAGGATGGCAGGATAGTGTACAAATTCAAGTCAGGCGAGGCGGGAGGGTTTAGATGTGCAACAAGTGTACTTTTAGCGGCGAATAGACTGCGTCAATCTGCATGGGGTGATTCGTCTTTCATTTCTCGTCTATGTATGGTCACTCACGCCCCGAGCAGCGTCAGCTTCGCAAAGGCAGACACGACAGGCGCCTCCTGCCTGCGGCTCCTCGCGTCGAGATACTCCCCAAACACGGCAGCGCCTCCCGAGGCCGCCGCGGCGGCGCCCTGGCCCTCCGGCTGCTCGGCCGCCTGGCCCGGCAGCGGGACGAAGACCTCCCCAACGGCAACGCGGCACCCCTCGACGACCTCGCCCATGAGCGCCTCGACGGCGCGCGCCCGCTCGCCCATGTCGCGGCGCACGAGCGCGAACACGAGCGCGGCGACCTCGGCGCCGACGCTCTCGACGCGCTCGACGAGCCGCCGCACCGACGCCACGAGGTACTCCTCCTCATAGACGGTGCCCTTACGGCCGCGGGCCCGCTTCTTCTCCTCCCGCCGGCGGTTCTTGCTCGTCGCGCGGCTGACGCCTGTGCCGACCGTGCCGACGCTGCCCGCCTTGCCCGTGTACCGCGTGAACAGGCTTGCAGAGGTGCTGATGCGTGAGCTGGCGGCGATGGAGACGTCGTCGGGAATGTCAGCGCCGCCCGGCCCGCGCTCGCCCTCGTAGAAGGCGAGGGGATCCTCCTCGGCGCGGCGGCGGAGCTCCATGATGCGGGGCACCTGCGCGCGGAGCTGCGCCTTGCAGTCTGCGAGGAGGTCGGTGGTGCTGCTGAGAGCGTCGACGAGGGCGGGGTCGAAGACGGAGAGGAGGAGGTCGGGACGTGCGTGCTGGGAGATGAGACGGAGAGCCTCGGCGAAGTGGGAGCCCTTGCAAAGGGAGCGGATGGCGGCGTCGAGGGAGGAGAGATACTCAATGTGGATGGTGGCGGCGGAGGCGTGGTCTTTGGCCTCGGTGAGGGCATCGGCCAGGGAAGACGCGAGTTCTGACAAGACGTCGGGGGAAAGGGGGGGTGTCTGTTGCTGGGCGGCATAGAGGCACTCACGCCAGCTAGAGGCGCCCGAGGCGCGATAGCAGGCCGTGGCCTTGGGGTAGTTCTCGAGGAACTCGTAGGCGAGGCCAGCATCACGGAACTTGGATTTTGATTCGAGATGCTCGGCAAAGAGGTTGGTAAGGGCGCGGTGCTTTGGCTTGTCATATCGGTAGAGGTCCAGCGCCTCCTGATAGAGAACATGCTTGACGACGTATTGCTGCAGTTCGTCAAAGGCTTCGAGAGCCTTGAGGTGAGAAAGAGCCTTGGCACGTCGTTCAAGATGGTCGTCGATCTCAAAGTGACGGCGCAGGGCAGGGAGCTGGTGGAGGTTCTGTATGAAAGGCAGGTACTCTCGCGGGTCTCTTTGCGATTGCTGGGCCACGAGCAGTGCCAATTCGAGGTTGTAGAGGCCCAGGGCGTTGTCGTACAACCGGTTGACGTCGACCAAGAAGCAGATGTGCTCGATGGCTTTCTCGGCCACCTTTTCGTCTTCTTGCATCAGGCCGGCCACCAGTGTCAGGCCATCATCAAGCGCTGGAGGTACTTTGCAGACATGGGCTGTAATTATGTTTTGCAGATTCGTTCCCTTCTTATTCTGCAGCCCCTTCAGGATCGAGTTGCAGATCTTGTTGACCTTGGACTTGGATGCTTGATCGGTTGCAAGTGCATCGGGAATAGCATCCAGGGACTGGGTTGCTGTTCGCTTCGTGTCCTTGTACATGTTTTGCGTGACGTCTTCTTCCCTGTTGAAAGTCAGTTGAAATGTTACGTGGGAAGTCGGAGGTCTACGTACCTCAGGGACGAGAGGAAGAGATCAATGTATGTCACGTCCTCAAGCTGCTCCAGGAAAAGACCAACATTGGCCAGGAATTGATCAGGCTGATGGTCATAGAGAATGTTCATATCCACCCGTTGCGTCCGACAGTAGGAAAAGGCGCGAGCGTAGTTCTTCTCGTCCACGAGCTTCCTGATGCCGGCCACAACCATGGCACGAGGGTAGATCGTCTCAAGGTTACCCCTGGGCATCTGCAAAACAATGCTCATGTTTGTCGGCATGGCAGTGATCAGACGGGCGCCGCGTTCAATGCTGCGACACCTTTCGTCTTCTTGCGGTTCATCGCCAGGGACCTCCATCTCTTCGGGGTCGAGGAGATGGACGAACTTGACGAGGTGGTTGTTGGTTGTGAAAATGATATGGTCGTTGGTCACCACGAAAGAGGTGCAGTTCTTCGCGAGCAAGCGCGAATCCGCGTACAGATGGCCGTTGCGGGTCATGCCGATGGCCACAGTTCGGTCCTCGATGTTGACGAGATGATGCCACGCAAGCTGCGCCGGAAGCTGTCGTCCGAGCGATGTGAGGCCTTGGCCTCCAGACAGGCTGAAAAGCTTTCCGGATCGATCCTGTGCATATGCCTCGGCATCTGACAAGCCGCAGTGGCTGGAGATGGAGGAAATCGGGTCGACATCGCTCAGCTCGTGAACGTTCGCCAAGCTGAACGTCGCAGTAGAAGACGCAAAGCTGTACGTCTCAATCTTGAGCTCTTGATCGAAAACCAGGATACAGATCTCGTCTGGGGCCGAAAAACAGGCCTGCAGAGGAACTCGACCAGACACATTGATCGACGGTGTATCGAAGGTTACTGAGCCTAGGTGCTTGGGGCGTGTCGAGCGGTCTCCTTTGGTTTCCCACTGGAACAGCTCCAGTCCCTGGCGATGCAACACTGCCATTCGAGAGTTGTCCATGTTGAAGATAGTTTCAACGACACTGGCGCGGACGTCGAGGTCGAACAACGACATGGGCGGAGGTACATTGGCTGTGCGAATAGGGGTAACCTTAACGGTCTGTCCATCGACAACGGCAACGGCACCATAATCGTGTGGGGGCTGGAGAGATCCTCGGGCGACGGTGAAGGTGTACTCGGAGGATGTGAGTAGATCTATCGGACGTTAGCAAGGAAAGAATAACCTCCCACAGACACCTCCCACGGAACACATGCCTGTTGTCGCCAAAGCGAACCTCAGTGCCTTCTCGGGGTGCCAAGCCAACCACGGCGTCGCGGATGTGTGAGGGATCTCCTGCTTGAGATACCAGTGATAGTTGCCCATGGTCCACAGCTGCACCTTGTCGTCCAGAATAGCGGCCAGGACCGTCGAGTCGGCATTCCACTCGAGTCGAATCCTGTCTTGCGCCGTGACAGGTCCATCAGGGGACCGCATGGTGAACTGCCCGTGTCTCAGGCCGTTCCTCTCGAAGAAGACCACATCGATCTTGTCCTCGAACCGCTGCACGCCTGCGAGCAGATTTCCCGCCGGGCGCCAGCTCAAGGTCCCCTCGAGCCCGTCGACGGGTTCACTGGCGCTGTCGAGCACGCCCTCTCTGGAATAGACCCTCACCACTCTCCTGGCGCCCTCGACAGCATTGATAGCGACATAGGCGCCATCCCCCCTCCACGTAACGGTTACGCTTCCATCGTCCTTTGCACTCAAGACACCCTCATCCACGCGCTCGGGAATGGTCGGATCCCGCAGCGCCTTCGCACCGCGCCCCTCAAACTGGGTCTCCTTCTTTCCCCAGCCGACGGAAACATGCTTCGACGCCTGGAAGTCCCGTGCCGTCATGGCCACGTCGGCAATGGGATCGAAGGACCGGCCCATGAAGACGGCGTTGCCCTCCCCCGTCGTGATGACGAGCAGCTCGTCATCGGGCGACCACCGGGCCGCGGTGATGCCGGCGTCGATGGAGCCGACCATCTCGATGTGCACGCCATCCTGCGAAGAGGAGAAGCCGTCCGGTTCCTGGACGGTGACGATGTCGCCGCCGGCGAGGATGACACAGGTAGTGGCCGTGTCGCTGAAGTGGTGGATGCTGATGACCGAGTCGGCAGCGACGTCGGGGTTGGGGCTGGGGGCGTCCCAAGAGGCGACGTTGTGAGATGTCCTGGGCCTGTCAGTGAGAACACACTAGATGTAAAGCCAGGGGACTGACAGTCGGGAGCGGTCTGATATCCTCACGAGCTCGATGGTGGCCCGCGTCTCAGTCGGTCCAAGTGTGCATAAAAGGTCATCTTTGGCGGGGTCCCAGCAGGTCGAGGTGATGTCGGCGTGGGCCCACTGACAGAAGCGGATATTGCGAAGGTTGCGCATGGTGAAGACGAGAGGTCGCGAGCGATCAGTCAGGTCTCGTCTTCGGGGGTTTGGTTCTCTCGAGTGCGGCCAGGTGAGTTGAGTCCGGCCGATGATATCTCGTTAAAGTCACTGCGCTGGAGGTCGCTGGAGAAAAAGTTCTAAGATCAGTCACTGGAGGGAGGTACTTTGGCGGGGCACTTGCATGTACCTCCTCTGCTGGGCCTGGACTGGCGGAGCTTGACAGCTGTGCGAGCCGCGTCAGGACTACCCCGTCTGTCAGAAGACAAGACGAAATTGACGCTTAAAAACACACGCATGCTTCAGATATATGCCATGGAACTCTCTTGAAGCAGAAGTCCAGAGATATTCAGTCTGTGCATTGTGCAGTGAAGCAAAGAAGGACGGGTGCCCTGCCGGGCGCCCTCCATCGAGACATCAAAGATACCTCCGAATCCCCATGTCCAAGTAGCCCCGGCAGCCAATCAACCCCCCTCCTCCCATCCCCAACCAGCCCGATCGGCGAATCACAAGCCTCTCTCCCGCGGCTGGCAACCCCTGCTCCCTCGGCACAAGCACAGACAGGTCGCTGCCCCGGATTCTGCCTTTTGCATTCGCCTCTGCATCGACAAGCTTCCGGTTTCCTCCTGTCTCCTCTCTCCTCAACTATCGACTGTTGCCTCCGGTCGAACCACCTCTCGAACCACCCTCCCGCCATCTAACCATTGCCTCACTTTTCCTGTTTCAGGCTAATAGTCCTATATATTCGACCGATTGAGCACCGTTCTACCGCCCTCTGGCCTCCCTCCCGCATTACCTTCACAGCAAACTCACAATGGACGAAGCCTATCAACAGCACTCCCACCATGCCCGTCGGAAGAATCGCTCCTCCACAAACCTCAACCATCTGACCCTCGCCCCGTTGACCTCAAAGCTGCCCCTCGACGACGACGCCTACGCCTCTGCCAGCGACTACCCGCCACCACCGCACACCACCTCCTATCTGCAGGGCAAGTCGGCGCCCACGACCCCAGGCCTTCTGACGCGTTCCCCCGTTCAGTCTCGCTCCCACTCCCGTCAGACATCTTCCGTGCCCCGCGCCCGGCTTCCCAAAAGCAAGTCTGCCTCCCACCTCGCCTTCCCCGACGACCGCAAGAGCAGCCCGCGCCAGGCCGCCTCCGGCACGACGTCCCCCGTACACACCCGCCGCCGCCACAAGAACGACGGTCCGCCTCAGGATGACGGTGACTGGCTCCTCCGCGCCGGCGTCGTGCTGAGCAGTGAGGCCAGGGAATACAAGGGTCAGATGTGGCTCACGTCGCGTGCCAGCTCCACGAGCCTGGCGGGCGGGCGGGACGCCGAGGAGGAGGCCTACGAAAGGGAGTTTGCGCGCGAGCGTGAGCTCGCCATCCGACAGGGCAGTCGTCGTGGCAGCGTTGCTGATGCCGAGCCGTATCGTTCTGCCAGGGGAAGTCGTCAGGGCAGTCGCTCCGCCAGCAGGGCTGGCCGTCGGAGCCAGCTGATGACGCCGCTCGAGGGACGCCGCTCGGACGAAGGCTACTTTGACCGCGTTGTCGCAGGCGACGAGTACATCCAGGGTCCCGACTTTGTAAACCTCGACGAAAAGCTTGAGGCTATTGAGCAGGACACAACCCAGGACGACGAGGCTGCGGTCCGCATGCTTGTCAAGGGGGAATCGGCTGGCCGCGGCTCTTGGTTCGGCTGGGCCCTCTTTTCGGTGGAGGAGAACGCCGAAGACTCCGACCTCGGCGATGACGATATCGTCGACCCTGTCGACTCCGACACCACGCCAAGCCGGAGGGGATCGTCAGTTCGTTATTTCGAAGGAGCGAACAGCATCCCGGACGAGCGCATCCAGCCCCCGAACCCTGACGAAGGTGGCTGGCGTGATGCCGCCTGGCTGCTCAGTGTGGCATCCAAGGTCATACTGTGAGGCTGGGCTCAGCATGACGATCCCAGCAATCCATCGGCTGGGGCACCGGACAACGTTTTGGTTGGGCGGGTATATTTCGTTTGGACCACTTGTACCCTGGCGTACAGAGTAACCAGGGTTCATAGAGTCGGGTATCGTATCCCACCCCGGCATAGTAAAGAAAGCGGAACGATCAACGGTACCGCAATGCCGGTGAGCCCAGGGTGCGGACAATGATTGCACTTTTTCTCCACCCTCGGACCGTCCAACGGCACCCGTGTCAAGTCGCCGGGTGCTGCCTCACCGAATGTGGCATCAATCGGCACTCGCGGCGTCACACCACGGACGCCAAGGTCATCATCAACGTCAATGGAACATTTGGACTCTTCTAGCCCTGGGATCGGCGCTGCAAGGAGGGTTGTCGACCGAGCGCCGACTCGCTGAAGGCGCCTTGAACCCCCGAGTATCTCGACTCGGGTTAATTGCTTGTGACTGGGCCACAAGGGATCAGCCTTGACCGTTCGTCACTTGGCGGGGGTGTATTCGGTTGCGTTGAGCTCGTGGCTAAAGAGTTCTGGGGTAGCTCACCTCTCCGACCGGCCGGGTTGGTCAGCAGGACGCGCGAGTACGCCGCTCTGGGGAACTGGGCGCCCGTAACGCTAAATGGGATGCATTGATGCCATATATAGAATTGGCGAGCCAGACGACCGTAACAAGAATAAGAGCTTCGTGTCGCCTGGCCCAGCATCAGCAATGTCCCGACTGATTCTGAACAGCAATCATCTGTCATGAGTACGCCCTTAGGACGGCGCGCGACCCAAGCCCAAAGGAGCAAACATTAACGGGTGTCGCGGGCCCTAGGCACCCCCCTGACAACACCGCCAAGCTCTGTGCAGTAAGACTACTGGATCCCGAGATGGGCTTAAAACCGGTTTTTTGGAGTGTGTCACGGAGCACTTGCATGCAGACTGAGGGCCTGAATGCCAACAAGCTCCCTGCGGACCGGCTGCGCTAGGAGACGGTGAGAGAGCGGGAGGCAGCGCGAACAGAGAGCAGCAACGAAGAGGGGGGCTGGCGAGGCTGGATGAGTCGAGATCAGCATCGGTGACTTTTATGGCGCGAGAGGTGGCCCACTAGGGCTCGTTATTGCGCCGTACTGTGTTAAAGATGCTGTAAACCTTTGGCTGGCAGGTTGATGAGTGAGGTGCAGGGCATCGATGGCCTCTTTGTATGATCAGCTCCGACTAGCAAATTGGCAGTGATCCATAAGGTCTGTCTGCTCTGTCCACATCCGCCTGTCAGGACGGCAAGCCCTCGATCCCTCAGTTCCCTTTCACCAGGTGGGTGCGGGGGAGAACAACTCGACGTCCATTCTCGTGGATACGGCGTTGGATAAGTCATGCCGGCGATTGTCGCTCCCTCCCCACATCCGCGTCGATCGGGTGTTGTGGTGCTGGCACGGGCAACCTCGATCTGATGGCGGAGATGCTTGGCTCGCACCACGGACGGCCTTAAACGTCGGGTCGACTGAAAACAGCCATGGGTATCGGCTGATTTGGAAGTGGGAGCCAGCGGGGAGAAAACGGTCTATACCGGCTTGGCTCGTAGTGTCATGCCATGCGCGGAGGCCGAAAATTGGAAAGAGATGAGGTGCCCGACCGTATTGGCAGCGAGCAAAAAACAACTGCTGACCGTCTGTTGCGGCTGGGCCGAGAAAGATGAAGTCACGAGGGGGCCGTCATCGGCTCCGTTACACACGGACCAACAGGGGCCAAGCTGCCAGCCTTAAATGGTAGCCCGAAACGGAAGACAGGAGATCCAGATCCAGTGCGCCGTCGCGGTGCGTCGTCCTCCACTGATGACGCCGGGGGCACAAGGCATGACGTAGGTATCGGGGGTTCAGCCCCGCATGCGCAGGGGCCGCATGGGTAGTGCAGACCAGAAGCGACGTCCGTCTGCTCCTGTGCGTCTGTTTCTGGCCAACGTCGAACGGTGACATCTCAGGATAAAAGCGTCGGGCACGCCCACAAAAGAATTTGCGGAAGTGGCAGCCCGCCGTGCTGTGCCCATGGCGTGCCCGTCGGCGATAAAATGTCTCGAGACTTTTGGTGCTGGCGTGTCTTGTCCGGCTGCTCGCTGATTCAGGCACGAGGAAAGTCCCTGCATTCTGTCCACACCTCCCCACCGCGCCAAGTTTGTCAATCTTGTCCGCCTCGTCCATGGTGCCGTTGGGCGACAGCGCAATGGCGGGCGGAGGAGTCTGCCGGGTGAGCGACAAGAAATTTACGGCAGGGAACGGAGGAGTGCTATGACCGTTTTGTTTCGCCACGACGTACCCATCCTTTTCGTCCGTCCTCCGGGTTGATCTGCCCAAACACGAATCTGTGTTCCGTAAGCCCCATATCAGAGTCGGGGGGGGGGGGGCCTGAGGTGGAGGGGTGTCACAACAGGTAGGCTAGCCAGGCGGCAGAGAGGGTAAGGTGCCCTTCCCCTCCCTCCGGGAACCACAGTGCACCGGCGTGGCACCCGCACGAGCGGCTCGATGCGAGTTGGGTACGGGCAAGGCAGGTCTGACCAGCTCTAGCGTCGCGTATGTGCCGTCGAACTGTTGGTGGAGGATCAGGAAGCCAATGAAGCTGTCAGAGGAGGACGGACGGGGGACGTGGGTGGTGCTCCGGTGATGAACCTACACGGCGCGAACACTTCGTGGCACCTATGCCTGCACCTGATTTTCTCTCTCCCGCGCGAGCAGCGTGGGATGGGGCCGGCCGAGAGCCAGGGCCGGCATGACCGCATGCACTGTGACACACGGGGGACCGAAGAGGGATGCTTGCTAGTCGGGGATACGTGGGTAAGGGGTGGTGAGTGGTGGGCGAGGACGAGCTTCTCGTGGTAACCTGCGAGGCAACACTTTGAAGGGACCAAGGCGACTCGTGGGTAAGCCCATGGCGCGAGTGACATGGCACAGTGGCGGATGAGATGGGTGTTTCCCGCAAGGTGCCCAGTCGAGAGATTCAGAACCAGCAGGGAAGAGAGAGAGGTCGAGAACAAGATGACCTCGCCCTGTCAGTTGGGGAAAGATCAGGCATTCACCCACTTGGACCGGCGTGGTGGAGAGAACGTGGATCTTCGGGGCAGGGGGGAGGGAGGAGAGGACAGGAGGCAGGAGCATCCCGGTCCCGTGGCAGCAGGGGAGAGGGCCTTTGAGGGGTGAAGAACGGGAAGGTTGTCACGGAGAAGGAAAGAACCAACGGTATGGGCCTGCCATGCATTCGATATCTCTCACTTCACGGAGGTGAGGCAAAGGCGAGCTGGTCGAGGAGGGCCGGTCTGGGTGGGAGAAAGTCGAGCGCCTCATCTGGTAGGCGGGGCTTACCCTCGCACTGTGAACCCTGGCGGACCCCTACTGAATACTAATTGTACGGTACTGGGCCCACCTCACCTACTGGCAATGTCCCTACATCAGAGCCCGCCCCAGGCCCCCGGGGTGCCGCTTATGGAATGATGCAACCCACTGGACGGTGTAATCCGCTTTGCGCCTGCACGTCAATGGGCAGTGAGGGACAGAGAGAGAGAGAGACACACACACGCGCGCACACCTTGCCCTTCTGCGGTAGGGTAGACTCGAGTCGGGTAGATAATCTGGACGGGACCTCGATACGCTCCGGCCGGGCGTTGCCTTGAACCATTCCCTTTTCATTTTTACTGCAACCACCGCACCGCACCGCATAGCACCGCACAACACCGCGCCGTACTTCAGCTCCTCCGACAACCTGGAAGAAACCCCGTCCGCTGCATTCCTGGAAACGACGACTAGCGACCGAGACCCCCGCCTCCGTCACGCGTGAATACTTTATCGTGCAACATACATCACATTTCGGCTCGAGCTACCGAGTCATCTCGCCGCCGCCACCACCCTGCTCGATCGTGAAGAAACGACACCTATCGACCTCCTGCGCCAGCCTCTCCCCACAGTGCCACCACCCATACCTTGCCATCACCCAAGTCGAGGTACCCTACCAGCCCCAGCTGGATCGTCGAACGCGCCCCCATCACTCGCCGACTTTCTACCGCCAACACAACATAGGTACGAAACCCGGTCCTCAAGCGACACGAGGCTTTCGGCCGAGCAGGCGATCAGCAAGATCCCAACTATACATACCAACAGGTGAGATTGAGGTCCTTTGTGGTGTTCAGGCATGTCATCCATCCCTCTGTCGCCCGCCCCCAGAGGGAGTTCCGCGGCTACCTGCCTTCCCGCCTACCCATCTACGTCAAAGCACCTCCCCCCCCCCCCCCCCCCCTCCCCCCCCACCTCGGAGCCCCTCATCCTGACAAGCTTGTCACCTCACCCACCTGGGCTCACTCAACTGCGGCGGCTTGGCCTTCAATTCATCCCACCACCACCCCGCGAAACGCAGCAAAAAGGGGAAAAAATTGTCTGGACTTGGAACAGCCCCCGAGCGAAGCCCTAGCGACCATTTACAGCCGCTGACCCCTGTCGTCAACCTCGCCCACCCCCCTCGTCGCGCCTTCATCTTCGCCCTCGACATCATACCCCGCGACACCAATCCCCTCCCCCTCAACTACCTACCTAGGTAGCTGGAGCGACTGCCCCCTCACTCATCCCAAGGCAGCTCTCGGGACGACCACCTAGTGGCGGTAGCCTGGGTCCTGTCCTGCATCTACATTCATCTCGCATCACATCACATCGCGCGCATCCACAGCCCACACGGCGCGCGCGCAAGCATTTGGGCACTCGTGCAGCACTACCAGGTCACCAACATCCACTCACCGGCCGGCCCTCATGCCCCATTGCCATACACTTGCACCGAAACTCGTCCCCTGTATCCACCTTCCCAAGTCTTGTCTTGATACCCCCGTTTAGGCATTCTAATCATATTGCTCGACACAGGTCTTCTCCTACAGGTGTAGCCCCGTACGCGGTACAGCATCCTCCTGCCGCTCCTCCCCCCCCTCCCTCCTCCACCCGCGTTGTCCACCCGTATCCCCCAACCGCCGCAAACCACGCCGCCTCCTCTCCCACATCAGCCACCGAATCACACCCGTGACCAACACGGAGACGAGACTTCACGATAAGACACATACTTCACCACCACCACAATGCCTGTCGCCGAAGCTGCTAAAGTATGTGTGCCCGGGCTCGCTCACACTTGGTTGCCTTTGGAACCCCGTCAAGACTAACGTGCCCTTCTTCCTCGCACAGAGTGACGATGTGCCCCACGAAGATGGCCCTTCCGAGATCGTCGGCCTCGAAGACCTCGGGGACGGCGTTGACCTGTCCACTTTCAACCAGATTCTCGAGATGGACGAACCTGGGGAGTGCGAGTTCAGCCAGTCCATCGTCGAGGGCTTCTTCGAGCAAGCCGAGGAGACCATCACGTCCATGAAGGAAGAACTGTGAGTCTCTGTTGTGGCATCCCTTCACTTCACAACCCCCCCCCCCCCCCCCCCCCNCCCCCCCCCCCTCCTTCTCAAAACCCCTCAAATCCCCAATACACACGTTCTCTCGCCCGCAGCCGCCGTGTCTGTTTACCCCCTTGACTTGTCGTTCGACCTCTCGATGCATTACATATCGCCAGCGTCGCAGCTGACCATGTCTTCCTCGTCGACCAGGGAGAAAAAGGAGTTGGAAAAGCTGTCATCCCTCGGCCATTTCCTCAAGGGGTCATCAGCCACGCTTGGTCTCATCAAGGTGCGAGATAACTGCGAAAAGATTCAGCGCTTCGGCAAGAAGGAGAAGACGGATGGTTCCCCGCTACCAGACGAGGAAGTGTGTCTGAAGTTGATCGGCGAGACCCTCGAGACCCTCGAAGAAGACTACGCCGATGTCGAGAAGGTGCTCAAGAAGTACTTCGAGGGACGCGCTTCCACGGATTAGCGAGCTCCCTCTCCACCCCCTACGGCGCCGTTCTCTCCACGTTCTAAATCCGTCACGAGCACGAGAAACCAGGGCCTTGACGCCATCGTGAACGAGAGGACGGATTCACCAGACTTCTGGATCGATTCCGCTGCGAAGCTGTTCGTCCGCTCGCGTAGTCGCCTCGCCCCGCCATCACCAGCACCCACCCTTCATACCCATTCTTTCGCGGACGGAAAGCAATTGGACAGATTTCGAAAAGCTTTGCATGGCATTTTTCAGGTCGGCGCAACAGCTCTCGTCATCAGACGGTCAACAGGACGTGCAAGACTTCTGTTATGGAAGGATCAAGCCAGTCAGCGCTGCGGAGGCTAGGTGTGCTCCGGTGTGTAGCTTGCCGCAGGCCGAATCTACCACGTCCCAGGCAGGTCGTTGCAGTCGTTACCGAATAGACCAAGACTAGAGCTCCGTCCGCTTCCCATAAATGAGGCAATATTCTGCTGCCCATTCGAGAGTTGTTCGTGTCAAAGGGCTCTCGGGTCTTGGACCAGTATCAGTCCGCAGTGCTTTCCAACTGATGATCCTAAGACCAGCAAGCAACATGCGCGACACCCCGAGGCTCAACCGGCCATCACGACCCTGGCCTTGCGCAAACTTCGCGCTCCCACATAGGCAGCCTGCTGGAACGCCAGCACTGACATCATTTGGCAAGACGGAGCGGGGGATCGGCACATTGACGCCATTGTCCTGCCGACTCTGGGCACGACCCCCGCAACAAGCCCAAGCCCAAGCCGAGGGAGCGTCCGAAGGCCTTCACCTGATGTCTCCTATAATGTCGAGCATCGTGGCCCACATAGGGGCACCAGCAAGTCATCTCGAGCAGCGACACTCTGTTGACTTACAACTCGGCCGTGGCCTTCGCGGAGCTGTTTCGGCTATCCATCTCGGACCCTTCCCTGGTCACGTGTTTGTCTTCGACCCAGTCATCAAATTCGTCTATGGACTTTTATGAAAGAGCTCCCTCCCATGGTATGACAACCACCGCTGTTCGATGCATCGGCAGTCGACAACCGATTGAGACGACCCAGTCACGAAAGAACCACGTCGACCATCCAGGGGGGGGCAGAGAGCTCATGTTTTGCACATCTTTGCATCTTCAGCTTCCGTGACCTTTCGTCGAGTTTACAATACGCGCTTGTCATCCATCTCCCGGCCTGCATCATCACTAGTACAACGGCAAAATGCCACCGAGCCCGAACCCAAGGCCGGCCTTGACGCACTTTCTGTGCATCCCTCTAGTCACGGCAGCCTCCCGGCCCCAGCTCTCTGGAAGCTTGGCCTCGTTCAGAGCAGACATCACAGATCCTGCCAGTTTCGGCGTTCCAGACGCTGCCGTACGGCCCCTGGGCACTCTCCACCTCACGCTTGGCATGATGAGTTTCCCCAACAACGAAGGTATCGACAGGGCCGTCGAAGTTCTCCAGCACGTGGAACCGCGAAAGATCCTCGCGAACGCCAGGTCCCTGTCTGCCGCCACGCCGCGAGGGGCTCAAGCTCGAGCGCCAGGCACCAAAGAGGTCGCCACGTCTTCGCTGCCCTTGACTCTCAAGGGCTTGCACTCCATGCAGCCTGCCAAACAGGCATCCGTGCTATACGCCTCACCCGAGGACCCGCAGGGGGTGCTCCAGGCGTTCTGCGAGAGGCTCAGGCACGAGTTCCTCGAGGCGGGGGTGATGGTCAGAGACGAGAGGCCGCTGCTTTTACATGCTACCATCGTCAACACGATTTACGCTAAAGGGGGGAGGGGTGCGCAGGGGAAGCGCGGGAAGAAGCTAGTGATTGATGCGACGGACGTGCTGGGGCGGTATGATGAGCATGTCTGGATGGATGGTGTGCCGTTGGAGAGGATTGCGATTTGCAAGATGGGGGCTAAGGACGTCGGCGGAGAGGAGGGTGCGGCATATGAGGCTGAGGCCGAGATAGCCTTCTAGATGGGGGTAGAAGATCATGCACCAGTTACACGCTCATCTATCAGTGTACGATATCGTATCACAAATGGTAACATGATGCGAGTTCGTATAATACGAGGACCTGAGGTTTTGACGAGCTAGATACTGGTCCAGGAAGGGGAGCAGGCAGGAAAGACCAGTCGTCCGAGCCGTCAAAGCCTGGTAATTCCAGTAACAATGAACTTACTAGTCACTGTTTCTAGCCAAACACCAGGGTTGAACAAAAGAGTCGTGCAACTCTGTTCTACCTCTCCGGCAGCGGGCTGAATATTGTATACGTGCATATTGACTTGTATTGCATCCTCTCCCGTACTACCTTATCGCATCTCCACCCTCCAGGCAACCACATCAAGCCCACCCCCCCGGTCCATCCAATCCACGCCCCCAAAGGGCTCGCTGACGGGCAGGTCATAGAGCCGCACGAGGGGGGACCACCCCACGACAGCATCTTCCCTTCTCGCCGCCGGATCCCCATGCGAACCGAAACGCAACATGCAGAGCCGGCAACACATGGCTCCGCTCCCGCCCCCATGACGAAAGAACGGAAGACACCCCGAATGTCCTCCTCGATGGACAAGCGCCGCAGCGCCGGCCCCGGCTCGCACATCCTCCGCACGGCATCCACGCGCAGCAGCGCCAAACATACCGCCGGCAGCAAAGATGCCGTCGCCAACACGGCCACCACTACCACGACCGGAGGCAGCAGCAGTAGCGGCGGCGGCGGCGGCACCAACATCATCGCCCCGCCGCCGCGGGCGCAGCTCGGCGCCGCGAGCTCGGGGGGCAGTCCCACGCCCGCAGACGAGGGAGCCAAGCCGCCCGAACCGCCGGCCGCGGCACTGAAGGACCGAGAGGCACACAGCAGCAGCGGCAGCGGCAGCGGCGGCGGCGGCAGCACGAAAGAGTCAGACGCGCAGCGCATCGCGCACCTGGAGGCGGAGCTGGGCGTCATGGAGGGGGAGTTCGCGCGGGAGCTGGACCGGCTGAGCCGGACGGAGAGCGAGACGGCGACGTTCTGGCAGGGCCGGGTGGCGCGGGCGGAGGAGGGGGCGCGGGCGCTGCGCGGCGAGGTCGAGGCGCTGGAGGGGGAGTGCGCCGAGCTGCGCGCCCAGGTGCGGGGCCTCAAGGAGTTTGTGAGCGTGAGCACGCGGACGGACGGCCAGAGCGCCACGTCGGACGAGGTCTTCGGCGAAGGCGCCGCGCGGCTGGGCAACGGCCTGCAGAACTGGGTGATCGTGCACTTTCGGAGGGCCAAGATTGGTGAGTCTGCGGCTGCTGTGCCGCGCTGCGCGGGCTGGACTGGGACTGACCGTTATGCGCAGACTTTGGCAAGGCGGGCGAGGACGTATTGGAGGAGCTGGCGCTGCTGGTGCCGATGTACCAGGAGCTGGTAGCCGCGGCCAAGGTGCACCTTCTGCAGTCGTTTGTGTCGCGGGTGCTGGTGGAGATGATCTTCGGCGCGTATTATGTCGGCCTGTCGCCAGAGCAGACCCGGCAGTTCCGAGACGTCGAGGAGACGCTCCGGTCGTACAGTAAGGGCAGTTGTCGCGTGGGTGATTTCGCAGCTGACCACGTACAGGCTCCGAGCAGGCTGTCAACCAGTGGCGGTCCTCGACTCTTACCCTGCTGCGCCGTGAAGCCGGCGACAAGATGCACACGGAGACGGACGCGGCCACCGAGTGCGTCATCGAGCGCATCAATCGCATGCTCGACGCCATCACTGATACCAAGACGACCGACGTCCGGGACCAGGCCTTGAGGGCGCTGGTCGTCAGCGCCATTGATCTGGCGCGGCTGCTGGCAGTGCAGAAGGCCGTGTTTGGCGTCCACATGCCGGAGATCGTGCCGCACCAGCAGACCATGTTTGATCCCGCAACCATGGAGGACATGGGCGGTGAGGACGAGGAGACGCTGGCCCAGAGAGACATACTATGCGTTGCGTTTCCCGGAATCATCAAGCGGGGGGACGAGAACGGCGGCAGGCTCGAGTATCGCAATGTGATTGCCAAGGCGAGGGTCTTGTGTAGCCCTGAGTGACAGGCGTTCGGAGTTGGCATACGATGAGCATCTGCAGCGGTTTTCTTTTACGACGGGTGTTAGATGAACAAGAAACACCACATTACAAAGGCAACAGCGCTCGAGTCTTGAGATGAAAGTGCCAAAGGTCCACGATGAGAAACTGTGCCGTGTCGTCAAACCGTTTTGCTGATCACCATGTACTTGACTTCAGGGATACTCTGCTTTGAGATCCCATCAATCCAGAGCTGTCGCCACACAAAGGCGGCTATTGTTTGCTTGTTCGTTGGCACCAGACACAGTTGTCTTGCCCACTGACCTTCAATTGGTTTTGACCTGTGGCAGAGAGAAGTCTCACCTTCGAGCCAGAGCAGAATACCACCGCCAACCCGCTCCGAACAAAGTCCCTCGCAGACGCTCGCGGCATGAAACACCAACTGCACCGGCGACTGAAAATGAGTCGTAACAATCGTAATGTTGCTTGGTATGCTACGCCTAGGCTTCGATTTCCAGTGCCTTCGTTCTCCCCAGCCCCTCCTTGCCGTAGTAGTCCATCGGATACACCCCTTTTCCCCAGTCGTCCTTCACCTCCAGCGCGATCAGCGCCTCGTAGGGCGTCAGCAACGGCCTCGGGAAGGCGTATCCCCAGTCGATACTCAACCGCGGACATGCCACTTGCACCCAGCACTCGACATCCGCCATCATGGCCAGCTTCCCCGGGAAGATCTCGCTCAGCAGCAGGTTGATCCAGGGGATCCCCCGCTCCTTCAGCTTCGCCTCGATCATGGCCATCGTGTGTGGGTTGCCCTGTCGGCCCAGGGATCCGAGGATGAGGCCCCAGCGCTTGGCGCCCTTGGCCGTCTTGATGGCGTCCCTACGCAGCCCCTGCATCTCGTCGTGACCGTACGTCTCCCGTGTCAGCTTGCGCGAGTAGGGGTCGTAGCGGTAGGCGGGGATGGTGGGGTTGTGGATCATGATGCTCTCGAGGTGGAAGCGGCCGTCGCCGAGGTAGAGGATCATGTCGACGGAGTCGTCATCTTTGAGACGGGGGGACGTGCAGCCCAGAATCTCGCCCTTGCTGAGGGGCGCGATCTGGGGGACCAGCACGCGGAAGCCGGCCTTCTCCAAGGAGGACTTGACGCCGTGAATGGTGGCGTTGAACTGGATGGTGCCGACGACGGCGATGGTCTTGCCGGAGGCGAAGTTGCGCTCGAGGGAAGCAAGCAGGTGCTGGGTGTCGATGGAGATGTCGACGAAGACGTAGAGGGTCTTGATCTTGGTGACGTCGACGGGGATGAGGCAACTGTGGGCGTAGTGAACGAGAAGATCGCAGCCGAGGGCGCGCGCGGTGTAGTCGTCGATGCAGCAGGCGCCGTAGGTAACGTCGCCCATGATGAGAGTCTCAATGCCGGGGCAGAACTCGGAGAGAATGTCGGAAATGGTGGTGGCGAAGATGAGGAGACCCTCTGGCATCTGGAGGGCGATCTTTTTGGCACCTGAGGTGCGAATGCGGTGAATGGTCTTGTGAATCTCGAAGCTATAGTTGGAAGGGAGGAGGGCGATGGCGGCGTTGAGGGCCGCGTCGTTGAGGATCTCGGGGGGGACTTGGTTTAGGAGGCGGGGCCCTCGCCGGGGTTTGGCCACTTGTATTGACTTGGAATCCTCGATGGAGGTGTTTGCTGTCGAGGCATTCTTGGCAGCGGCCTCTGCGGCGGTTCTGCGCCCGACGAAGCGCTTCTTGGGTTGCTTGACGACAGGGGCCTCGTCTGCCTCCTGCTGGCGATGAGACTCCTCTATGTCGGCGGCAATACCGAGGTCTGTCAAAGCCCGGTCTTCTTCCATACTGATCGGCGAAGGTATTGCGATGTCTAGTATTTCCGGGTTCTCTTTCCACGGCAACAAGTCGATTTTGCTATCGGCACTGGAGCATTCCGAGGTTGTCACGTCACGAGGAATCTTATGAGTCGAGGTGGGATGAGATTTGTTGCCCCGCGGCACTCCGGGGGGTTCTGGTGTATGGTTTAGATGAAAATTTGGAGGGGTTTGCCAGACCTCGACAGAGGAATGCATATCGTTATGGTGGTGGAGCGTGCTTTACCCGAGTTTGGCTCCTCGGATTTGCTCGAGTCACTCTCACCTGTCTGGGAGACTTCTTCCAGCCAACCAAAGAGCGAGTCAACCAACCCCCCCGACAGGGACAGTCACACTCGCGCGCACATTCATCCAGCTTACGGGTACCTGACCCCCTCTCCGGCGGCAGGGCTAGATGTCGTGTTCGGTAGCCAGGCCCACCGAGGCATCAAGCGATGTGATTCTCGATTCGGGCAAATTCAATGGCAGAGCTTGGAGGTTTACCGATGAAGGCAATGCGAGTACGACCGAGTACCGACGAAACATTCCATCACGTGCTGCGCCGGTACAAAGATGCTCAGCTCCCTGTCCTGCCAGTCAGCCCCGAGGTCCAACGTCCGGCGATTGCCCAGGGATCCCTCCACCTCCGACAGGGCTGATTCTGCTGCCTCGTGTGGTGCGGTACGGGGACCTGGAGCTAGGCGATTACTAGCAGGACCAGGACGACCTGGACTGGACAAGGCAAAAGTGGATGGCAGGTCAGACCAGACGGGACAGGACAGGACAGGACAGGACAGGACAGGGCACCCACCGAGGTGCGTGCCAGCGATGGCCGGCACAGCCCTTCTCTTCCCCAGGCCCCTCGTCCGTGTCTTGGTGTCTTGGAGGAACGCCGCCAGGAACCCGTTCAGCCCATCGCTAGGCAGCAGAATAAAGAGATCAACAACTCACGACAGCCGACATCTCGTCACCGATTGAGGGGCCCCGGCCAATTCCTTGATTCTGGCTGCCTCCTCGCCCTGCCCATCTTCCTCCGCATTCTCCTGATCTGTCTTCTTCTCGTGCATCGCATTCTCTCACCTTCAATACCCAGCGAGCTGACCCCGCGATCCGAGCTGGCACAGTCTCATCTGACCTCATCACGACGAACGACGCTGACTGACCTCAACCGGCACACCGCTCGGCCCTCTCGAATCGCGCGAATACTGCGACTCACCGTACAGGCCCCCCGGAGTATGGTTCGTTCCAGGTAGTCAGTCGAAATCGAGTGTTCGGGCGCCGCCGCCACAATGAGTTTCAGTCTCCCCATCCGATCGAGCTCCAGCAGTCAGCGCAACCAGGCGAGCAGAAACTACTTCACCAACTACACCCCGCCCTCCTCGACCGAGGCCATCAATGGCCCTGTGAGGGAGCCCGCCAGGGAGCTGCTGGCTCCCGCCGACCGCCTCATCGTGGGCGTGGATTTTGGCACGACCTTCTCAGGGTGAGTCCTACTTTCGCCCTCACCCCTCAATTGATGCGCCGGTGAGCCATGTGGCCAGCTTTACTGACACGCCAGCAGAGTCGCTGCTGTCTATACCGGTACACCCGACGACATCGAGATCATCAAGACCTGGCCCGGCGGCAACGGCATCACCTCTGACAAGGTGCCCACCGAGATCGCCTACAACTTCCCCTCTGCTGTTGCATCCCCGCCGGCCTCATCCTCGTCGACTCTCACGCCGGGAACGCCCACTCGAAATGCTCCTTCTCCGGCTCCGTCACAGGCCTCTCAGCAGGGGCCCAGCAGCGAGGGCAAGCCGACGGTCAAATGGGGCTTCCAGTTCCGCCCCGAGGAGTCGCGGCTGCGCTGCATCAAGCTCTTCCTCGACCGCTCCCAGAAACTCCCCTTTTACGTCTCACCTCTCGACACGGCCGCGCAACTGCGCCGCTATGACAAGACCGTTGTCGATGCCGTGAGCGACTACCTCACCCAGATCTACGACCACACCATGGACACGTTGACGAGGCGCTACGGCGAGTCTTTCATGGCCTCGACCAAGGTCGACTGGGTCCTCACCTGCCCCGCTGTCTGGTCTGATGCCGCGAAGAACACGACGCTGCAAGCCGCCGAACGCGCGGGCATGGGCACCAAGTCCGATATTCAGATGATCAGTGAGCCCGAAGCCGCCGCGGTCTACACTCTGAAAGCCATCCAGCCGAACCACCTGAATGTGAACGACAACTTCATCGTCTGTGACGCTGGTGGCGGTACTGTAGAGTAAGTGTGCTCCCCTGACCCTGAGTACGGCAGGACTAACACAGCCTAGTCTCATTGCTTACAAGATCATGTCATTAAATCCCCTCCAAGTAGAAGAGTCAGCCGTGGGAACCGGTGGACTCTGCGGCAGCGCCTTCCTCAACTACAGATTTGAAGAGCATGTCCGCAACCGCATCGGTCACAGCCGCTTTGATGAAATGAAGGTCAAGAAGGGCAAGACATGGCAGATGGGCCTGCGCTATTTCGAGGAGTTTGTCAAGCGCAACTTCAACGAGGACGAACACCAAGAGGTCAACGTACCGTGAGTAAAACCATATTTGCCCAAGGCTCGTCATCGTCTAATGTGCTGCAGCTTCCCGGGCCTCCCCGACGACGAAGAAGCGGGCCTCGACTGTGGCTTCCTCGTTATGACAGCCGAACAGGTCAAGGACATATTCGAACCTGTCGTCAAGGAAGTCTGCGATCTTGTCCAGGGCCAGGTTCATGATCTTCGCTCGAAAGGCGGCATCGTGTCCGGCATCATCCTCGTTGGCGGCTTCGGCCAGAGCGACTACCTCTACCGCCGCCTCAAATCACACTTTGCCAGCGCCGCGCCGCCACCCTACACAGAGCGCCCGACGCACGCCACGGCCACTGCTCTCACCGAGCTAGGTTCTATCGAGGTCATGCAGCCCGTCTACGCCTGGACCGCTGTTGTCCGCGGCGCCGTCCTGCGCGGCCTCGAGGGCAGCATGGTCATCTCGCGCAAGGCGCGAATGCACTACGGTACCTCGTACGCGACCGTCTACGACGACGAGAAGCACTCGGTCAGCGAGCGTTACTGGTCGCCACTGTGGGAGCGCTGGATGGTCTCGGACCGCATGCAGTGGCACATTGCCAAGGGGGAGGCCATCTCGCCCGTGTCGCCCATTGCATTCCACTACACGCGCAACTTCCGACCTGGACAGAGTCTCATGGTCACAGATGACCTGATTGCGTGCGAGGCCGATGAGCCGCCAGTGGCGTATGGCAGGGATCTCGTCAACGTGTGCACGCTGACGACGGATCTTAACGCTGTGCCGAGGAGTTTGTTTACGAGACTGACGACGACGCGCGGGGTAGAGTTTGATAACCTCGACTTTACGCTAGAGATGATTGTCGACAGTGCGGGGCTAGGTTTCGAGCTCAAGGTTGATGGGGTGCGTTACGGACGTGTAGAGGCCGACTTCCACTAGGCGGGTGAGGTGGCGGGCTTTATAAACGGGCTTGGCGGTTCCGAGGTCATGGCAGCGTCGAAGGCATTTGATGGAGTTGCGCGGAGGAGGCTTACCGCCGTCCTACGATATCACGAATAGCAAATAAACTGCGTGTTGCGAATACCCTTGCTCCACTGAACACTGGCGCTCCTGTGTTCACATCGCTTTGGCCTACAACTGAGCTCACAGCACCCTCGCCATCCACCGTACATGGAAGGACACTGGGCCCTCCGGCTATAGATGACCAGACGCGAAAAGACCGAACTAGGACGAAGGGTCAGCATGTTGCCTGCTGGCGCGTTTCCTACTGTCCGAGCTTCACACCAGGTAGTCGTGGCGGGTCCATCATGTAGTTACTTAGGCAACTGTAGATATGGTATGAGACTGAAGATGTTGGTCTGCCTCGTAGTCTCGCCCGACGGGATCACTGAAGCCCAGTAGCCAGATTGGTCGAAATCGACATGCAAGTGCTGTTTCCATCCTTGCAGTCCCTCTTGCCAGTCTGTCGACACGCACTAAGGGCTTCAAAGTTGGTCGTGTCCTTTACCAAGGTTCAGCCCTGATGTCATCTATCTTTTGTCTACGTCGTGGTACGACAAGTAGTACACGACTGTGAGAAGGTTCAGTAGTCCCGATAATTCAGAGCTAGACACTGAAACTCACGGAGCACAGCTGTTTGCATTTCTGTGAATCTCAGATCACCACTCCCGCATCTCGCCGGCCAACTTGACAAGCCCGACAGTTTCACGGGGTTCCGCACATATCAAACAATGCACGAAGAGAGCCCCGTTGCTCCACCTTGAGCATTGAAGTCATGTAGAAGACAATGTCGGGAGAAGCTGCCGGAATCCAAGCCTTTGATGGGACTTCAACAACAAAATAAGGGAAATTATGGCGAGAAACTCTTCGCACTGGCTGAATACTTACTCGGGTGCCTTCCACGAACCCCACACTCTTGACACTTAGGCATGTCACCTCATGGGTGTATGCACCGTGACGCCCAGAGAGCAGTTGAATGTGATAGGCGGCGAATGCTAGTCAACTACGGGCAGGGAGCAGGGAGCAGGGAACAGGGCCGAACGATCGCAGAGATGGAAACTGAGCGACATCGAAAGACAGCTCGAGGCCCAGACACCACTCGCTGGACAGCGGGGCAGATGGTGATGGCCTGCCTGGCCCCCGCGTGGGCGGTCGCGGGGGTGGTTCCAGTCTCGCGGGCTGGAGATGAATTCGCGGAAATAGAGATCACGTGATGCAAAAGGCTGAAACGGGGGCCCACCCATGCACAGGCGGCATGCTATCCGCAATTCTAGGCCCGCCACACTTGGCACATGTAGTGATTGGTCGTCTGCAAACGGACGGCGCCCCACCGAAGCAACCAGCTTCCCACCGACTGGCCCGGCAACCTAAGGTGTGCGCCGGGGGCGGTCAGACTTTTCCTGGCGGTTCTGGAAGCGTCTACATGAATGAAGAGTAGACTGGAAGCTTCGCGGAGAGCTGGTGCTCGCGGGCGCTGGAAATCGGCGAAAAGGGCTACGGAACTGCGTGTGCGTGAGCAGATGTCGCTGAACGCGTTTGGGCTGAAAGAACGCACCAGAACAAACGTCGACAGGGAATGAGGTCACCCGTCTGAGATTTCAATGAGGGGCTGACGTCGGGCTGATGACGATGGCGGGGTTTGTGGCCGTTCGGCTCGAGGTACTTTTATGGGCTGTGGGATGCAGGCGTGGTGCTAGGTACCTGCTAAGCAACCCCGCCTGCACCACCATGATGTCAAGGGGGAGCTCTGTCCTGGAGCTTCGATGGAGGCCCGTCGATGCTGGAAGGGTCCAGCACCGCTTGGGTACCAGAATTCTGTCAGAAAATTAAAAAATCGCCCCAATGTGCCCCGTAGTCCCTCGTTCTATGACACCAATCCCTGCGACCCATGCTGGGTCGAAAGCCGTAGAGAAAGAGAGGGCCGGTTCCTGAAGCTGCTCGAACGCGCATTGGTGGGGCAACCTTGGAAATGGAAAGAACGCTGTGGAAGGTTGGGCGCTGCACCCGAAACTTTTAAATCCTCGACGCTGCCAACAGCCACTTCTTGCTCTCATCACTTTCCCTCACCAACACCACAACAACACCACTACCCTCACCTCTCACGAAATACCCCCATCCAGCCTTTTTCGTGTTCTTTGATACCCATTCCCCCCACGTACACACACACACCTTCTCCCCCCCACCACAACCGCAGTCATGGCGTCCCCCGGCAAGGCCGTCGGTATCGACCTGGGAACCACGTTCTCGTAAGTGCACTCACTCCTCACACAGCGAGATTTTCAACATCGCTAACATCAAGCAGTTGCGTTGCCGTCTACTCCAACGACAAGTGCGACATCATCGCCAACGACCAGGGTAACCGCACAACGCCCTCCATCGTCGCCTTCAACGACACCGAGCGTCTCATCGGAGATGCCGCCAAGAACCAGATGGCCATGAACCCCCACCACACCGTCTTCGACGCCAAGCGTCTGATCGGCCGCAAGTTCCAGGACTCTGAGGTCCAGGCCGATATGAAGCACTTCTCCTTCAAGGTCGTCGAGAAGGCCACCAAGCCCGTCATCGAGGTTGAGTTCAAGGGCGAGACCAAGCAGTTCACTCCTGAGGAGATCTCCGCCATGGTCCTCGTCAAGATGCGCGAGACCGCTGAGGCTTACCTCGGTGGCTCTGTCACCAACGCTGGTATGTGCAATCGAAACCGCTTACCACCTGCCACACATGCTAACATTGTTTCCAGTCATCACCGTTCCTGCCTACTTCAACGACTCTCAGCGTCAGGCCACCAAGGACGCCGGTCTCATTGCCGGTCTCAACGTCCTCCGTATCATCAACGAGCCCACTGCCGCTGCCATCGCCTACGGCCTTGACAAGAAGGTCGAGGGTGAGCGCAACGTCCTCATCTTCGATCTTGGTGGCGGTACCTTCGATGTGTCCCTCCTGACCATCGAGGACGGTATCTTCGAGGTCAAGTCGACTGCCGGTGACACTCACCTTGGTGGTGAGGACTTCGACAACCGTCTTGTCAACCACTTCGTCAACGAGTTCAAGCGCAAGCACAAGAAGGACCTGTCCGCCAACGCTCGTGCTCTCCGCCGTCTCCGCACCGCTTGCGAGCGTGCCAAGCGTACCCTCTCTTCCTCCGCCCAGACCTCCATCGAGATCGACTCGCTCTACGAGGGCATCGACTTCTACACCTCCATCACCCGTGCCCGCTTCGAGGAGCTCTGCCAGGACCTGTTCCGCTCCACCATCCAGCCCGTCGACCGCGTCCTCAGCGATGCTAAGATCGACAAGTCCCAGGTTCACGAGATCGTCCTCGTCGGTGGTTCCACTCGTATCCCCCGCGTCCAGAAGCTCATCACCGACTACTTCAACGGCAAGGAGCCCAACAAGTCCATCAACCCCGATGAGGCTGTTGCCTACGGTGCCGCCGTCCAGGCCGCCATTCTCTCCGGTGACACTTCTTCCAAGTCCACCCAGGAGATCCTCCTTCTCGATGTCGCCCCTCTTTCCCTCGGTATTGAGACCGCTGGTGGCATGATGACCAAGCTCATCCCCCGCAACACCACCATCCCCACCAAGAAGTCCGAGGTCTTCTCCACCTTCTCCGACAACCAGCCCGGTGTGCTCATCCAGGTCTACGAGGGTGAGCGCCAGCGCACCAAGGACAACAACCTTCTCGGCAAGTTCGAGCTCACTGGTGTCCCCCCCGCGCCCCGTGGTGTTCCCCAGATCGAGGTCACCTTCGATGTCGACGCCAACGGTATCATCAACATCTCCGCCGTCGAGAAGGGCACCGGCAAGTCCAACAAGATTGTCATCACCAACGACAAGGGCCGCCTGTCCAAGGAGGAGATCGAGCGCATGCTCGCTGAGGCCGAGAAGTACAAGGAGGAGGATGAGGCTGAGGGCAACCGTGTCTCTGCCAAGAACGGCCTCGAGTCGTACGCCTACTCCCTGCGCAACACTCTCAGCGACCCCAAGGTTGAGGAGAAGCTTGACGAGTCTGACAAGACCACCCTCACCGCTGAGATCGACAAGTGCGTCGCCTGGCTCGACGAGAACCAGCAGGCCACCAAGGAGGAGTACGAGGACCGCCAGAAGGAGCTTGAGGGTGTTGCCAACCCCATCATGATGAAGTTCTACGGTGCCGGTGGTGCTCCTGGTGGCATGCCCGGCGGCATGCCCGGCGGCGCCCCTGGTGGTCCCGGCGGTCCCGGTGCCTCGCACGACGACGGCCCCACCGTTGAGGAGGTCGACTAAATTGATACCCCGAGCACTTTCATTTCCTAGAGTGGTCACGCGACGGATCTCACGGTACGGAGGAAGTTGGGGTTCATGACTAGACATTGCTTTCTGCGTTTTCACGATTACGACTACGGAAAAAGCACGGTTCTCAGTTCGGTTGTACTTTAATGAATTTCGGCGTTGCAGTACGCAAGCCAATACAAGAAGTAAACTTCACACGCTTCGTTCAAGATGTATCTCAGTGACTTGATGGTTTAATGGCTCTCACCATCTAGCTACGGACTAACCTTAGCACTCGAGTTTGGAATTCATGCATAGAGAAGAGATAAATGTTGTCATTAAAAACTGGCGTATGCTTCCATCGTGACCCCACCTTACACTGCGCCCTGTGGCATTTATTAGGATTATGCCTCTGCCGCATCTGATATGCCCAATTGCTGTCTGATCTTCCTCCGCCTGTCCATCTCTGTCTGTTGCCACTCCTCGTCGCTGACCTTTGCGCTCTCCAGAGTCGTCGAGAACACGTCTTCGGGCGAGAGCCTTGTCGTCCTCGCTTTCCACACATCCTCACTGCTGGGCTTGCCCGCCCCGTACTTCTCGTGCTCCTTCTTGCGGTAGTGCTCCCGTATGGCCTCCTCCTTTAACGTACCCGAGTACCCCTTGACGCGCATGCAGAACCAGAAGTCATCCCAGTTGTCGCTGCACGAGCGCATGGCTCCTTCGCGGTAAATGGCGTTCCACTGGCCGCCGAGTGACTGGCAGTGGAAGGCCATGTCGAACGCCTGGCGGCAGGACATCTCGGTGGGAAGGAGAGACTCGGAAATAGGGTCGAGCTTGGGTGCCGGCGCGGCCGCGTTGCGGTCGTCGACCTGGGACGGAGACTCCGCGGAAGATTTCAGAGAGAACCACGATGATGACGGTGTTGATCGAGTCTTGGACTGTGTAGCTGGTTCGGGAGCCTTCGCCTCTGGCTCCTTTTCTGACTTGAAGAGGTCGAGGAACTTCTGAACTTCCGGGTCGACATCGCTTTCAGAAGGCTTTGTCGATGCTGGCGGGGGGGCTGTCGATGCGCCCGTCGCTTGGTCGGGAGTAGGAGTTTTCGGAGGAGACGGGGTTGCCCAAAGCCAGCCCATTGTGGAGCGCGATTGATGGTTATTTTCAGAGTTGTTCGGTTCTCGATGTCCCAGAGTAGAGAGGAGAAACCACCCGTTATTCAGCTTGAAAGAGGGGTAATGGCGTTGCTGAGTCTCGTGCTCGCGAATGTGAACCCTTCAACGCGACATCACGGATTGGACGACAGACTCTTGGCATGCAGCCCGAATGCACGGGGCGGAACAACTCCTGGACCCGCTCAAGCTCTGGTGGGGGGGCCGGACACGGTGCGCTGCTCCGAGGATAAGCGATGACCTCATTATCACGAGCGGCCTGAGGAGCTAAGCTGATCGCGTCCAGGGCCGCTACCCAGAGAGCTTCCGCGCGCTCAACTTTCGCAGGGCATGTAACGTCAACTCATCCGGGCGACATGCTCATCGGCAATTGATCTCGAAATGATACCGAGGAGAATACTGTCACGGCCACTGGTTCGGCCTGCGCTGTCGGCCTTGCGACTTGCGCCAAGACTGTCACGATCCCCTGTCGCGAAGACCCCATTCCAGAGAGCCGCAGCGACACCTGCATCTCGGGCTTGGGAGAGCACTCTGACTGGCGAGGAGAAGTCCGGCCACATCACCGCAGCGCAGGATGAATCCATTCTCTTCTTTGATAGTGAGCATGCCGATTGATTTGCACGTAGGATTGGGTTTATACTGACTCGGCTGTCTGACAGACCTCTTCCCCCTCAAGCTTAGCTTCCTCTTCCGACGGCCATGGCAGAGCGACGAGGATATCGCCGATCTTCTGAAGCGTTTCGATAGCTCGAGTCTGGGTCTTCTCGACCCTATAAACCTCGTGAAGAAAGCCATCCCTCAAGACATACCCATGAAGGTGACCGAGATCCTTCCACGGCTTAAAGACGGGGGCGTGTTCGTCAAGGTCAGCCATGGGCCAGAGGTCTCAGCCACAGAACTTGAAAGTATGGTTGCTATGCATTCAAAACTGGAAGGATATGACTGACAGCGCATAGCCTCCATGACCAAGAAGCTCGAGGCGACGCCCATCAAACCATGGTTCAACCCCTTTCGTGGGGTCAAGTCTGGCCTCGTGAAGGGCTCACCCTGGCTAGAGGATCTCTACCGCTTCCCCAAATCAAGACTCAAGGTCGAGTTTACGCCTAGAGACCCCGGTGGAGAAGCGGTTGAGCTGTCGCAAGAGGAGCTGTACAGCCTGTTCAGGAAATATGGCAAGATTGCCGAGATCACGTCACAGCCTGCCGACTCGAAAGTCCTGCCCAAATTCGCCTACCTCGACTTTGCCCTCATCAGAGATGCCATCATGGCCAGGAATTGCTTACACGGGTACCTCGTGGGCGAGGCCATCGGCGGCGGAAAGAACGGCACAAAGCTTCGCCTGTCCTACGAACAAAAGGTTAAGGCGCACAGTATTTGGAACTGGATTGCTAGTCACCCTAGACTGGTGATTCCTGTTGTCTTGGGTTTGGTCACTGCCATCACAGTTGCCATCTTCGACCCCATCCGGCAGTTCTTCGTCAAAGCGCACATTCAGCGGGCCTTCCGTCTGACCGACAGCAAACTCTACAGATGGGTCAAGTCCCAGACCTCAGACCTCCTATCCTTCGGCCACAAGAAGGCAGACGCCGCCGGTTTCAATGCTGTTTGGAATCATCGTCGAGATCTCATCGACCAGATCCAGAACTGGTTGCTGGAGAGCTCCGACACCTTCATCGTCGTGCAAGGCCCTCGCGGCTCCGGGAAGAAGGAGCTGGTGCTGCAACAGACTCTCGAAGGACGCAAGAATGTCCTGGTGATTGACTGCAAGCCAATCGTCGAGGCGAGAGGCGAGGGTGGCACAATAAAAAACATGGCGACGGCCGTGGGCTACCGCCCAGTGTTCTCGTGGGCCAACAGCATGAGCAGCCTCGTCGATTTGGCCGTGCAGAGCACGACTGGAGTGAAATCTGGGTTCTCTGAGACGCTTGAAACCCAGGTTGTCAAGATTCTCCACACAGCAGCGTCAGCGCTGAAGGACGTTTCGCTCGCAAGCCGGCACAAGAACGACAAGGATGCGGATCTTTCTGACGATGCCTACCTCGACGCTCATCCCGAGAAGAGACCTGTCGTGGTCATCGACAACTTCCTGCACAAAAACGAAGAGTCCAGCATTGTGTATGAAAAGATGGCTCAGTGGGCTGCGATGCTTGTTCAGAACAACGTCGCCCACGTCATTTTCCTCACGAATGACACATCTTACTCAAAGTCCCTGTCAAGGGTGATGCCTGACCGAGTGTACCGACAGGTGGCTCTCGGTGACCTCTCCCCTGACGTGGCCAAGAAGTTTGTGGCCAGCCGCTTGGAAGTCGATGACAACGAGAAACGGAAGAGCAACGAAAGCGAGAAGCAGGAGGAGCCTCCACGACCCGACCTATCCGAGCTCGACGACTGCATCGACCTTCTGGGCGGCCGCCTCACCGACCTCGAGTTCCTAGCTCGCCGCATCAGAGGCGGACAAACCCCGAAGCACGCCGTGGAAGACATCATCAACCAGAGCGCCACCGAGATCGTCAAGATGTATCTGCTGGGCGGCAAAGTGGATGCTGAAGAAAGAAAGTGGTCCACTGAGCAGGCTTGGTACCTCATCAAGTCGCTTGTGTCGCAGCAGAGCCTGCGGTACAATGAAGTATTGCTGTCGGACACCTTCGCGTCCTCTCAGACGTCGAAGGCAGCCAGTGGCGAGCTGGCGCTAGAAAGCCTCACCAACGCCGAGCTCATCACCGTCAAGACTCATTACGGGCGCCCGCAGACCATCACGGCCGGCAAGCCGATGTACCAGGCGGCTTTTAAGGTACTTGCAGAGGATCCCGTGCTGAGAGCCAAGATGGATCTTGCTGTCTTCACTGAGATGGCCAAGGTCGAAGCGAAGACCATCGACAAGGTGGAGACCGAGCTCGCACTCCTGGGATCGCTCCCGAAGCAGCCAGCACAGGCAGGAGCGAGAGTCGAGTATCTGCTCAATAAACTCGACAAGAGCCAGAGGAAGATCGACGGGTACGATAAGGAGATGGCAGCGCTGAAGAAGGTCCTCTCGCAAAAGTTCTGAGAGGCCGACGTTGGGCAGGGGTTAGTGTAGTGGGACTGCATCCATGCACTGTAGTGAGCGGACAGCAGGCCGCGTTTGTATGAAGACACCACTCGAACAGGGATGACTGCGAGATGATACACGAGAACAGTCAATAAAATCGATACCCTCTACTAGACTCTGAGTCTTCGAGCTCCGCTGTGAGATGCCTCGCGGACCTGTCGTGCGATGGCCGCTGCATGACGTCAGGCCTTATCGTAGCTCAGGTGCGCATTCTGCCCCTCGCTAAGCCTTTTCGGGGTGACGCGATAAGATCAGCACTTTGAGACGCCACGGCTGAAAAGCATTCCTTCGAGTACAGAGACTGGCAGCCTTGATTGGCATAGAACTAACTGTGCGAATGAATATACAGAAAAGAATGTACAGGGAAGCCTGGAATCTCGATAAAGCGTCTTGTATGCCTGGCCGTGGCACCTGACGTCGGACCCCTGCGCAAACCCAACGTCGCTGAAGTTGGCTGTGCCCTCGCAGCACCAGTACTCGATTTGGCTTTTCGTATAAGTCTACCCCATAGATGGACCTGTATGTCACCATTTTTCGCTGGCTGAACCTGGGGCTCCATACAAAAAAATTGGAAGGAAACTTTGACGACCAGTGGCTCGGTTTGATCAGTGATGCGACATATACAGATCAACTAAAGAGATCTGGAGTATTGGGCCGAAGGCTTGAGGAACCTTCGTTGGTGGCGGGCTTGTTAAGCCACCTATTGCCTCAGTCCGACAGGGAAATTAATAGCATGGATGGTATAGAGTTCAAGGCATACGTCTAAAGTCAATCGTGTCCGTCTCGACAAGCATTAGAATGCGGTGGTACGTGTGCGCCCTCCGACGATCGATCCCCAAGTTGATCTATATGCTGAATTTCCCGGGGTAGAATCGACCTCCTTCTAAACCTTTTGCCTCAACTTGAGTCAGTAAATGACCACGGTACAATAAGTAGCCTCGTAATTTCTATTCTAAGACATGTGCAGCACAGTCTGGCGCTCCCATTTGTTCCACGAACTCAACACACCTTGAGATGCGAAGACTCGTGGCACTGCGACTATAACATGCGGAGCGCGCCATGACATTCGCAGCTGGCACCGGCTGGCAAATCTGTCAGAACTTACCGGATGCGGCGCCAAGGCAGGCACAGGCCACAAGGCCTTGTGCTGACCTAGCTTGCCCGCTTTGTCGCTGAACCTATTACGAAAAAGGCCCACTATATCAAGACGGATCTCTCTACCGAGCTGCCACTGCTGGCACCACTGGCAGCGCCAGACGTTACCTCACCGCGCCTGCAGTCACAGTCTGAGCCTGCCCGTACAGCATTCTGCTTTTTCCACCAAACCCAAACACCACCACACTTCCCCTCCGACCCAACATCGACCGACCTTCCATCGCGGCAGATACCCGAAATCGAAAGTTGATCCTGCTGCTACCAGGATTATCTTCCCTTCGTTCATCTCACCTTTGTTTGGCCTTCGGCTCTTACGACCAGACCACACCTCGGACAGCACACGAGTTCAAGCGCGACTGTACCTACACCTGCACTGCGGCCGCCTTGGAGCTTGCTTGCCTGATCCAAGCTCTTTCGGTGATCTTGCCAACCCGTTCGACCACCTTCCATTTCCCACAACAACTTCGCCCACAAACCTTGGTAGACACGTCTCTCACCCCGGTTCTCATTTCAGCGTCGGCCACTACTTTTGAAGATACCCTGCTGGCCGACCTTCGCGTTTCTCCGACCCTTTCGACTGTCTTCCGGTACTTCCAGGTGACGAGCAAGTAAGGCTATCTTGCGACCACGAGCATTCCTCCGCTGCCGTCATCTCCGCCCCGCAGGCTTGTCGCGAATCCCAACACCACCACCGGGAGCTGTCCAATCTTGGACACTCCGCTATTGAAGCAAGCTGTCGTCTCCGGCAGTTCATTCCGGGCTGTAGCGGTGGGGGAGTATTCGTCTAACCTCGCGGCTTGGCCGCCACGGTTCTCAAGATGGGGAAAATCACCAAGACGATGCAGCCTAAACACGAGGAGACTCTGGTGAGTCCGAGTTCAGCAGAGGGCACCACCACATCAGAAGCTAACTACTGTCTAGTCACCTTGGCTGAAGGATTTCGTGCAGTCGGCCTGCGCATTACCCCTTCCACTCCTTCCCGACCACATCGCCACCTTCCCGACACGATGGCCGTTTCCGCGAGGCGACCTGTACCACTGGATCCCGCTTCTCAACCGATTCGACAACATTCTCGAATGCTTCAGCGGCACCTACAAGTTGAACGAGGGACCCCAGACTGGCGATCTTGGCTGTCAGCTGCTGCTCAACCAAGGCCTCAAAGTGGAGGAATATGGCAAGGAAACATGGGACATGGACCGGCTTCGCAAGCAGGGCTTTGGCGAGCAGGGCGATCGTCAGCTCATCGAGTCCATTCTGAGGTTCACTCGTGTTCTGCTCGAGCACTGCGGCAACAGAAGCATTTACGCCAGCAGCAACCACCTAAACGACCTTCTCCACGCCACCGACCTCTCCGTCATCATTGCGACCCTCGGTGTCGGTTCCGAGCTGGCCAAAAGATATCAAGCTTCCGTTAAGCGTATCGGAAGCCACTCTCGTCACGTCAGCACTGCACTGCTGGCCAACCACTACAACATCGCACTTGAGCGTGTACAGCAACTAGCCTCCCCCTTCGTCAAGACACCTCTCATCTCTCTCTCTGATGCTGTATCCGGCACGCCTGGATCCGCTGCCAAGGGGAAAGAAAAGGCCCAGGCTACCGGACAGAAGAACGCCGCGCCCATGTTCGCCAACGATCTCAGTGCCATCGTCAACTCGGAACCCGGCCAGTGGAATGGTTGGGGTGATGTGAAGATATCATATACTGCCGCCACGGAGTCCAAGGACCAGCCATCTGCAAGTGCTGTCGATCGCAGCTTTGCGGGATCCAACCTCCCAACCACCCCAACGCCCTTGCGACGCAGCACGACCATGGGCGGCCCGGCGCAACAAACCCCCAGATCGGCCCGGCAAGCAACGGGTGACGAAACGTCGCCTTCGACCGTATCTCGCTCCCCCGCGCCGGTGCCGGAGCACGCCCCGTCAAGCCACAGGATTTTTGACCTCCCGCAGTCCGTGGTCGCGTCTTCGTCCATCTACGACCTCATCGCCCGTTGCCCCGCAGATCTTCCAGCACAGTCCCGATATGAATATCTCAGCAGAATCAGGATTGCCAAGGCGCTCCTGGGCGATGCGGAGACGCGCCAGCAGGCCCTCGCCATTCGTCTCCTCGCCGTCACCAATCTGGCGTATATCCATCCAGAGACTGTGTTCATGGAGAAGGTCATGCGCCAGGACATCGACGAGACTCGGCGGTACCAACTTGTCTACCAGTTGGCTGAGCTGGTCCACCCTACCTCCCCAGGATCCAAGCCTGTGCCTCTCTGGGTCCAGTCCATTGCGCTGGCTCTGCTGGAGGCCATCTCGGGCTTCCAGGCCCGTTACCAGGATGTCTTGTCTGCTCTGAACGCCAACGTCAACCACGGTATTCTGTTGTACGTCATCCGCAAAGCGGTCGCGGGGATGAAGGAGGATGAGCCGGTCGACAAGTATAACCAGTCCACTGAGGTGAATGAGTGGCGCAAAGACCTGTTCTCCCTCACACAGCACTTAGCTATGTCCACTAGGGTTGGGGCTGAAATGGTCAGTGCTGGTCTCATGGACGTTCTGGTCGAGATCATGAAAACTCGCTCTAACGTTGCTCAACGCAACCACGCGACCATCTTGAGTTTCATAGACGGGCTCATCTGGTCGTACCAGAACGCGTTCCATGCTTTCTTCAATGGCGACGGCCTCGATGCCATCTCGGAGCTTCTGGTCACCTCCGTCGAACAGGGCAAGCAGCTCGAGGAGGCTGGCCGTGGCACACAGCCAGAGTATCACTCCTCCGTTGTGGACTACAACATTCCCTTCCACCAGCAACAGACGCTCAAATGGCTGTTAAAATTCATGCACCACATGATGACCAACTCTTACAGCCTTGGGGGCAACACTGACCGTCTCCTGCGGAACCTCGTTGATAAGTCTGACCTGCTGGGGAGTCTTAGAGAGATCATGCAGCACACGAAGCGTTTCGGCTCTGTTCTTTGGACAAACTCTGTCACTGTTCTGAGCGATTTCATCAACAACGATCCCACGAGCTTTGCGGCCATCGCTGAATCCCGGATGATCGTGAGCTTCCTCGAATCTGTCACAGGCGGCACTGTGCCTGAACAACCAGTGGCTCTGCGAAGCGCAGAGGAAGCGGGTAACAATGAGGAAGAATCTGCTCAGGAAACCAACGACCAGGTCACTCTCGAACCTGACAACAAACCGCACCCTCCACCAGAGGAGGTTCTGGCTGCTGGCAGAGACCGCCCTCTTGCGCAGGGGATTCTGACGAGCCCCGACGCCATGCTCGTTGTACCGCAGGTCCTCAACTCGATCTCGCTGAACAATGTCGGCCTGAAAATGGTCGTGTCGTCTCATGCATTCGAGTCCTATTTCGAGATATTCGAGAGTCCGAAACATGTCAACTGTCTCGAGGGCGAGCAGCATCTTGCGAGCAGCGTGGGCGAAAGCTTCGACGAGCTGTGTAGACATCATCCCGCTCTGAGAAACCCCATCTCGGATGCTGTCATCGACATGGTGGCTAGGGTACGATTCCTCGGCAAGGATAAGGCAGCGACAGCTGGCTGGGGAGCGAAACTTGTTTTCGACGATGCTGCCGGCAACGTCATTCCTGCCGACGAGAATATCGTTGATCGCCTCAATGCTTTACCTGTCGCTGCCGAAGGCAAGAAAACGACTTCCACCGATGACGCGGACGTTGAGATGACAGACGGAATAGAGACCGGCAACGAGGAAGTCAGCAGCAGCACAGCCGCCAAGGAAACCTCGACACCAGCAGTCACAGCGTCCAACAGTGTGACGCCCTACGTCCATGCCCTCGGCCTTTTCTTGACGACATATCTCTCCAACAACACCATGAAGACACACTTCATCCAACGAGGAGGTATCGAGTTGCTGCTTGACATTGCCGAGCTGCCCAGTCTTCCGCATGACTTCAACGAATCCAGCGCCTCGCGGAAGCTCTTCTCGGTGATTGCTCAGCTTGTTGACCATTCTCCTATTTTGGGGCTTCCGGCTCTTCTCAAGCGGGCACAGACAGCATTCGACACACTCGAAACCTTTGCTAACGCAAACGATGGGCGGCCCTACTTCGCGCCTTTCGTCCAATCTGAGACAACAGTGAGCATGGACAGCGTGAAGGCATGGGACGCCAGCACAAAAGATAAGATTTTCACCGGCACCAAGGTCGTCAAGGCCTTACTCAACGCCCAGTCCTTCCTGAAGACTCTGTACGAGTGTTTCCCATCCTCGCCACGTTCCTCCTCTTCGGTCTCCCTGTACCCCATCAACTTCTTCGATTACTACCTGCAGCTGATTAGGTCCATCGGGCCACTGCTGCGGGCGGGACTCACGGAAGAAGGTGCTGTGCACAATGTATTGCCTCAGCATTGGTGGGCTAAGAAGATTGGACCCGGAAACGATAGTCTCGCGTTGCTTGGCCGGACTCCTGCGGCGCCAGCGTCCCCTACTGCTGATGGAGAAGATGTCCTTCTACCCGACGTGCTTGCGGGCAACTCCAAGACATCGTCAGCAGACGACAAGGGCGGCGCCGCAGCTGCTCAATCTAAGCGCCCTACCAAGCAAGAGCAGGCAACGGCACGCTACAAGAACTTCGAAACCCTGCGGGTGGTTCTCCATTCTATGGTACCGTCGTCGTTCCCTTTTTTCCAACAACTCGGCAAGGCCATCTTGCCTCGGCGCGGCGGCGACACATTCTCCCGACAGCATCACATTGATCTTGCCAAGGGGCTTTCGGCAACAATCATCGACCAGTTGAAGCCCTCGATGGCGGTGGAGACCCCATCTCCCAAGGACTATCACTACTGGATCATCATGCTTCACACGCTCAGCGAGATGTTGATCGACTCATCCCCTAGGTCAAGCGATCGGTCTGGGTCGCAAATTATCATGCCTGTCTATCTTGCGTTCGTTGAGCAGGGCGGCTTCGATATTCTGACGACCATGGCCCGGCGTTTCGCGGACAAGGCAGCCGATCAAACTGGCAGTTCTGAGCCAAGCGCTGCTACCAAGATTTGTTCATTTGGTCTCAAGAGAGCGCTTGACCTGTTTGCTACTGTCGTCGACGGCAAGACCATGTCAGACTCGGCAGCGCAATTTGGGCTCATCCCCCGTTCTGCTGGATCTCGGCCAGATGCACCGCTGTCTAACCAGATGGTGCTCAACGCTCGCATGGCCATTTTCCCTGTCGTGCGCGAGATTTGGGATTCGGCCTTGATGGAGAAGACCCAGCCGGAAACGTTGAGCAGGATCATTGATATTCTGAAAACCGTTTCGGCTGCGAGTGACGAGTCTGGTCAGTCTGGCACACCTGCTTCCGATGTGCTGAAAAAGGTGCCCAGCGCCTTCAACTGGCGTGCCCATCAGACTGCGCTTTCCGCACTTTCTCAGGAGTATGATGATGGCTTGGCACGGGAGGCTGTCTATCGAGCCAACGGCAATCAGAATTCCGCCACCGAGTACTGCCGGGCTCACAAGGCTGGCACGGCCGGGTCTCGAAACCCAGTGCCTGCGCAAGATGCCTACTTCGCCCCTCCCGCTGAGCCGACACGCCGTCCCAGTCAACAAGACGCGCCTGCCAGTTCCGAACCGATGGCTCTCGATGCGCCGCCTGATTTCGACAACCTCATAGGCGATGCTGTGCTGGACGAACTTGAGGGACACTCATCTGAGGACTCCGATGACGACGATGACGAGAATGAGGAAGATGACGATGATCAAACTGGTCCAGATTCGCAGGCAGCAGGGGGTGCCACTCTGCCCGCGGCAACGAGCGAGCCTGCGCAACAGACGACTGATCCTCGCACAACAGCGAAAGAGACGCTTGACAACCATCGAGAACAGTTCCGCAAGGAGCTCATCTCTAGATCGCTGGACATTGTACGGGCACACCCTCACTCGGCTATAGAGGTGTCCGAGTTGATCAGCGCCATGGTGTTCCCCCAGGAAGTTCGAGAGGACGTCGGCGAGACGTTGACCAGTGCTATCACGTCTCTTTCCTCCGACACAGATGAGATTGATTCCGAAGCCAACGGTTCTACAATCGCTGCATACGCTCATTTGTTTGCGCTGCTCCTTCGAGACAATGCCTTCCTCGTCTGCAATATCGATACATTGAGGGCCAACGTCTCAACGTATGTCGGATTCCTGAAGCTGTCGTCAGCACATGCGAAGGACGAATTGCCGCCTTGGATTCCGTACATTCTTCTCATCGTCGAGATTCTATTGTCTCACGACGAGAAGCCGATCGAGGCAACCTGGAAACCGCCCACATCGGAGACCGAGGCAATCCAACCAGCCGTCATCCAGAAGCCAGATGCCATCTTGTCCGACAGCGAGCAAAGCGAATTGCTTGAACGTATTCTCGACATCCTGCCGAAACTCGGCAAGGAGGATACCCTCGCCATCTCCGTTCTCCGCGTTCTCGTTATCCTGACGCGCAAGAGACCCCTGGCCCGCAAGGTCGGGGAGAAGAAGAACCTGCAACGGCTCTTCGTCATGGCGAAGCAACTGGCCGGCGCCGGCGCCAACCGGCTGAAAGACACCAAGACTGCCGGGTGCATCATGATCATCTTGAGGCACGTCGTCGAAGACGAGGAAACCACCAAACAAATCATGCGCGCCGAAGTTCGCAACCTCTTTGACAACCCCCAACGCAACCAACGCAACCTCGACGTGACTACCTACCTTCGAAACCTGTCGGCTGTTGCGCTCCGCGCCCCTGATATCTTCATCGAAGTCACCAACGACATGACAAAACTGACCCGCTGGTCACCAGCCAGCGAGGGTACCCCGCGTGCTCATTATGTTGCCCTCAAGGAAACAGAGTCCGAGGCAGCTCCAGCCAAGACCGAACAAGATCAGAGTGTTGAGCCCACTGTGCAGGCGACCGAGGATCTCACGCTTCACGACATCAAGCAGTCTACCGAGACGGGCGACAAGGACATGACCGATGCGCCCAAACCAACGGTGCCGCGGCCGGTCATCGAGAACCCTGACGGAGTGGTTCACTTCCTGCTTTGCGAGTTGTTGAACTACAGGGAGGTTGACGACAAGGAGCCTGTTCAGCCCAAGGATTCGAAACCAACGCTGGCCGGCAACACCCCCGACTCGCCTGCCGAGGAGAGCACACCCGAAAGCGGCCCCAGTCCCGATGCCAAAGAGAACAAGGACAGCAAAGACAAGAAGTCGAAACCTACATTCAAAGCCGAAGAACATCCGATCTTTATCTACCGTTGCTTCTTGCTCAACTGTCTTGCAGAGCTTCTGCAAAGCTACAACAGGGCCAAGGTTGAGTTTATCAACTTCAAGCGGAGTGCGCCACTGCAGACAAACACCCCTGTCAAGCCTCGTTCTAGTGTCCTGAATTATCTGATTCATGACCTCCTCTGTCAGGGTGGCTTGGAGAACCCCGATACTGTCATGGCCAAGAAGAAGGCGGCAACGTCAAGTCAGGCACAGCAAGTCTTGGTGGCTTTGATGACCAAGACGGGCGAAAAGGTTATCGACAAGCACCGCGAACGCTTCGAATACGATGACGATCCTGATTTGCTCTTCGTCAGGAAGTTTGCGCTAGACACAGTTCTCAAGGCGTATGAGCGCGCTGCCACGCCAGAAGAGCCTCTTGAGACCCGATACACCAAGATGCAATGCTTGGCAGAGCTGATGAACCAAGTTATTGGCGAAAAGGAACGCGACCCGCCAGGTTCGACGAGAGGCCTGGGCTCACCGCAGGCCCGCTCGCAGGCTCAGCTGCGCCGTATGATGTACGAAAAGGGGTACTTGGATAAGCTCACTTGGTCCATCGCCGATCTCGACTTGAACCACTTGGGAGTCAAGCGCGCCATCAAGTATGTTCTTCGAGTACTGCGGGTGCTTACCGACACCGCCAAAGAGCTCAGCCGCTCGAACGTCATTCCATTCACTGCTCTTCCCGATATCGCAGATGACGAGATTGCATCTTCATCATCTATGTCGGACGTGGACGATGACAGAGAGGAAACCCCGGATCTCTACCGAAACTCTGCTTTGGGCATGCTCGAACCCCGCGGCAGCGACGACGAATCGGAGGACGAAGAAGGCAAGCACTACCAAGGCACTCTCAATAGATGGGCTTTTCGTAACTAACATTTTTGCAGACGATGACGATGATGAAGAGATGTACGACGACGAATACGGCGACGAACTCGACTACGGCGAGGAAGAGATCTCGGACGACGGCGACAATGGCATTAGTGATGACGACGACGAAGAACTCGGTGAAATGGGTGAGATCGAGGGTCTTCACGGTGACCCTGGAGTCGTCGAAGTCGTCATGGACGACGATGACGACATGGAAGATGACGATGACGAGATGAGCGACGACATGGACTCTCAAGACATGGAGGACATGGAAGATCGCGTAGATGTGGTCGAGGAGATTGTCGATGAAGACGGTAATCCTCTTGACGACGACGGCGCTTCCGACTGGGAGAGCGAGTCAGATGATGATGAGGAAGATGATGACGACGAGGAGATCGACTACGATGCGGAGGTCCAAGATCTTGACGAGGCTCACATGCACGGCCTGGGACCTGAAGAAATCCTCGACAACCTCACTCGTGCAGTCGTCATGGCCGATGGAGAGTTCGACCCCGAGGATATGGAAGGCCTCGGCGAACACTACATCGAGGACGATCGTGGCGATGAAGACGGTATGCCCAAGCCCTGCAGCTCACCATGGCCGTTGCTGATGTGGACACAGATGATGATGATGAGGATATGGAGGAAGACGAATACATCTACGATGAAGACTATCCCCGTATGTCATTTCCCCCTATAGACGCACGCGCCCACACTAACCCAAGGCAGATGATGAAGCCCCCCCCGCCAATGTTCCGGGACAGCTCGGGTGGGATACTCTTGTGGTAGAGCCATTCCCCAACGGTCATCACGGCCACCGCCATCGCCATGCTGGACATCGCAGTCCCTTCCCTCCTGGGATACTGGCTGGTGGTCCACGCGACCCCCTCGGAGGTATGTCTCCCTTTGCGCCCCTGCGTACATCGACGTCCTTCTTAGTGACGTCGAGGCGATATTGTCTGCTCTCATTGCTAACGTTCACCAGACTTCCGAAGCTACTTCTCTCGTGGCCCTCGAGCAAATGCTGCCCCGAGCAACGCCGATGACGGCATCAACCCCCTCCTGCGTCGCACCAACCAGGATGCCGAGCCCACAGCCCGGCCTCCTGGCGTTCCTGGCTTGGTCGGCCTGCGTTTCCCCCCCGACATCTTCGGCCCTGGCGGTGGCCGGCACGGCGGCCTCATGGACAGTCCTATGGCAATCCTGAACGACATTGTCGCTTCTCTACCCGTGATGCGCCATGGGCAGCAGTCAGTCCACCTTTCAATCACTCAGAACGGACGCGGCGAACTCAGAGAGTACCATGTTGCACCTCGCGAATCAAGAGGTGAAGCTCAGCGTGAGGGCACATACCACGAGCCTCAGCAAGCTGTTGCTTTCACTCCCGACTCGACATTTGAGCGGTACCAAGAGGAGGCAAGGATGGTTTTCGGAGGAGCCCTCTATGTCGAGAAGGCCCAGCGGCTGCTCAACTTGATTCTCTCCAAGTTGATTCCTCCGGCTTTTGAACACGAGAAGAAGCTCAAGGCCGAGGAGGAAGAGAGACGTCGCGTTCGTGAAGAGGAGAGGAAAAAACGTGAAGAAGAGGAGCGACGCCTCAGGGAGGCCAAAGAGGCCGAAGAGAAGGCTGCACGTGAGAAGAAGGAAGCAGAGGAACGTGAAGAACAAAGGCGCATCGCGGCTGAAGCACCGCCTCCCACTGTCAACGAGACTGCGGCGGCTGGCGCAACCCGCGGCGCGGACTCCCAAGCTATGGAAGGGGTCGAATCTCATGGCGCTGCCGAGTCGGCTCCGGCGCCTGCTGCTGATGTTCCCCGAGTTGTTACGACGATCAGGGGCGAGGAGGTCGACATCACCGAGCTGGGTATTGACCCTGAGTACCTCGCCGCACTCCCTGAAGAGTTCCGAGAGGAGGTCATTGCGCAGACAGTCAGCTCGAGGCGCTCCCAAGCGCGCGAGGACGCTGCAGCTGGCGAACAAACCGAAGTCTTCCAAGAATTCCTGGACGCACTGCCAGAAGAAATGCGCAGCGAGATTGTGCAACAGGAGCGTCAAGAGGTGCGCCGGCGCGAGCGAGAAGAACAACGCCGTCAAGCTGCGGGTGGTGGCGCTGAGCAAGAGATGGATGCTGCAAGCATTCTATTGACCTTCCCGCCCGAGCTACGCCACGAGGTCCTGCTGGACCAGGGCGAGGACATCATGGACCAGCTTCCAGCCGAAATGGCTGCCCAAGTTCGCCTCAGTCAGCGAGCAGGCAATGCCAGAAGTCCTCCTGGGATCGCACGCAGGCCAGCACAGCAACAAGCCGAGCCTGGACAGGAGATCGAAACCAAGGTTCAGCGCAAGACGGTGGTGCAAATGCTTGACAAGCCTGGGATTGCAACTCTGCTGCGTCTCATGTTCATCTCTCAATACGGGTCTATTCGCAATTACCTCTTCAGCGTTCTCGCCGACGTGTGCGAGAACCGACACAACCGACTCGAGGTCATTAGCACCATTCTCCTCATCCTTCAAGAGGGCAGCACGGACATGGATGCCGTCGAACGCAGCTTCAGCCAACTTTCGCTTAAGGCGAAGAAGCCCAAGGACAAGGAAGCCGATCCCAAGACTCCTCAGGGTCTCAAGCGAACGCTGACATCCCTAACCACGTCTGGGCATGTCCAGACCAACTCGGAGATTTCGCCACTACTCGTTGTGCACCAGTGCCTCGACCTGTTGCAGGATCTTTCCACCAAGAACCCGCATATCCCCATGCTGTTCCTGACCGAACACGAGAGTGTCGGCTCCTCTCTCAAGCGAACACTCAGCCGCAAGGGCAAAGCAAAAGACTCCAAGGCCCACAAATACGCCATCAACGCCTTGCTCAGTCTTCTGGACCGTGAGCTCGTGATGGAGAGCTCTGTGGTCATGGCCTACCTGGCCGACCTGCTCAACAAGATTACCGTCCCGCTCGCAACCATGGAGCGTAGACGCCGGGAAGCCACAGAGAAGGCCGCTTTGGAGGCGAAGAAGGCAGCAGAAACAGCACCGGCTGCTGACACCTCGCCTTCGGCTCAACCTACTCCTCAGGTACAAACGACTGAAGTGACCGAGGGTACATCAAGCGCACCGACAGCAGCTGAGCCTCCTGCGCCGGTAGAGACGACTGACACCAAGGCTTCAGAAGATGACAAGAAGGATGACCTGGAGAGTACCAAGTCGACAACCGCAGACGAGTCTAACGAGAAGAAGGGCAGGCAGATGCAGGTTCCTGTCATCCCGCCGCATCACCTCACCCTGGTCGTCAAGATATTCGTTGCTCGCGAATGTAGCTCCAAGACCTTCCAAAACACTATCTCCGCTATCAAAAACTTGTCTGCCATTCCGGGCGCCAAGGCGGTGTTTGGCCAAGAACTGGTCCGTCAAGCTAGGGCACTCAGCGAGCGCATCGTGCTTGACCTCGACGAACTCCTGCCTCACATCAAGAAAGCCACGACAGGCACTGAGATCCAAGGTGTTGCGCTTTCCAAGTTTTCACCGGGCGCGTCAGAGCAAAACAAACTGCTCCGCGTGTTGACTGCTCTGGACCATCTTTTTACCGACCCCAAGAGGAAGTCAGACGTCGCTAGTGAGGATGTGCCGAGCAACGAAAAGCAAGACCTCGTCCACTCTCTTTACCACAACTCGACGTTCTCGAGCATGTGGGACAAGCTCAGCGAATGTCTCAAGGCCATTCACAAGCGAGAGAACATGGTCAACGTTGCAACCATTCTACTCCCGCTGATTGAGTCTCTCATGGTCGTTTGCAAGAATACTGCCACAGCCGATTCGCCAGCTCAAACCTCAGAGAAGGAGATGCTCCTGTCAAGCCCTCCTCCCGAGTCTCGCATGGCCGGCCTGTTCTTCAACTTCACCGAGGACCACCGACGTATTCTCAACGAACTGGTTAGAAACAACCCCAAGCTCATGTCAGGCACTTTTGCCCTTCTCGTCAAGAATCCGAAGGTCTTGGAGTTCGACAACAAACGAAACTACTTCAATCGGAGCGTCCACAGCCGCGCCAGTACCCAACGCTCAGCCTTCGCATCCTTGCAACTGGCCGTTCGTCGCGAACATGTCTTCCACGACTCCTTCCGGTCCCTTTACTTCAAATCTGGCGATGAAATGAAGTACGGCAAGCTCAACATTCGCTTCCATGGCGAGGAGGGTGTTGATGCCGGAGGTGTCACTCGCGAGTGGTTCCAAGTTCTCTCGAGGCAGATGTTCGACGCAAACTACGCTCTGTTCATTCCCGTGTCTTCGGACCGTACAACCTTCCACCCGAACAAGCTCAGCGGCATCAATGATATGCATCTCATGTACTTCAAGTTTGTGGGTCGCATCATCGGCAAGGCCTTGTATGAAGGCCGGCTGCTTGACTGCTACTTCAGCCGTGCAGTGTACAAACGCATTCTCGGCAAGTCCGTTTCCGTCAAGGACATGGAGTCGTTCGATCCGGACTATTACAAGTCGCTGGTGTGGATGCTGGAGAACGACATTACGGACATCATCACCGAAACCTTCTCAGTCGAGGATGACGAATTCGGGGTCACCACGATAGTCGACTTGTGTCCCGATGGCCGCAACATTGCCGTGACCGAGGAGAACAAGAACGACTACGTTCGCTTGGTCGTTGAGCACAAACTCTTGTCCTCAGTCAAGGAACAGATGGAGCACTTCTTGAAGGGCTTCCATGAGATCATCCCGTCGGAGCTCATCTCGATCTTCAACGAGCAAGAACTTGAGCTGCTCATTTCCGGCTTGCCTGATATCGACATTGACGACTGGAAGAGCAACACGGAGTACCACAACTACACTCCATCGTCGCAGCAGATCCAGTGGTTCTGGCGCGCCGTACGGTCATTTGACAAGGAAGAACTGGCCAAGCTGCTGCAGTTCGTGACGGGAACCTCCAAGGTCCCCCTTAACGGATTTAAGGAACTCGAGGGAATGAACGGCGTGAGCCGATTCAACATCCACCGCGACTACGGCAACAAGGAACGTCTTCCCAGCTCACACACATGCTTCAACCGTAAGTTCCCATGCCATCACTACCCCCTATGCCAAACTCATACTGATCTTCTTCACAGAGATTGACCTTCCCGAGTACGAGAGCTACGAAACGCTCCGTGCTCAGCTCATGAAAGCCATCACAGCTGGCAGCGACTACTTTGGCTTCGCCTAGACTATGCGGCAAGCGTCTGCGAATTCGGCGAGTTGTGATCAAGGCATAGAAAGCATTTGCATGGTTTTGCGGACAGGGCGGTTTACAGGTTCACGGAAGGGCAAAGGGGTGGGATTTTGGTGTGACGCGAGGGCTTTCCTCGCTTGCAACCCCTTTTCTTCCGTGTGCAGCCCGTGGATGGGCAGGCGATCTCTTCACTGCGTTGTGTCGTTTGGTTTCTCACCGCACGATTTTATCTCGCGAGGTCCTGGAGGTGTGGGCTTGTCACGGCGGAGTGCAGGCCGCCCGTGCCTGGTCCCGCACCGAGACGGCCGAGTCCAGAGGGGCGTGCGGTATTGTAGAGTATGAAGTGCCCAATTTATAGGAATCACGAACACAAACGATCACATAGCCTCATTGTTACGCGAGATGCCCGTGCTAGCTATGTCGGTTTTGGTTTCGGTAGACAGGTCCCAGGCGGTAGATGGTCGGGTAGCCCAAGCTTAGCAGTCGCACGATGGCTTCTGACAGAAGAGGCCGGAGTCTGAGGGTGGTGATATCACAGAATAAGCGGTCACGGCGTTGCACGTCAGCGCTACCCTGGGAAGCATACTGCTTAAGAATAGACATGATCAAGTCTTCATAATTCATTACACTACCACCAGGCAAGAAGATCGCAGCCAGCAGCGTCACACATGAGCACAACCTAGACTCTCATGAACAGGAGCCGTAGACACCGTCTCGTGGTTGTTCAAGCCCGAGGGACAGCCATGAGACATACGCACAAAACAGGGTCACGGGCCGCCAGCGCGAAAGAATCATGGTATTATGCGTCAATGATGCGTTTTCCATTGTCGAATGCCTTCTAGTACATTCGTGTCGATCGATGATAAACTGCCAATGAGCCACGCCAGGCTGAAGTTTGTTTCCCCTTACCACGCCGGATGCAAGAAAAATCAGAAGACCGGAGCATCTCTTTTTCATTTTCCCAACGCCATAACTTACTTGCGCATGGAGGAAGCGCGGCGCTTGCGAGCGTCGGCCTTCTCGGCCTTCTTCTCGGCGACACGCTTGGCGAGGATCTGAGCGTACTCGTTCTGCGGGGAGAGGGTCAGCATAAACTGTGGCAGCATGATGCGGGAGGCGGTAACGTACGGCCTCGTCCTTGACCTTCTCGGATTGGCGGCGCTTGAGCGCAAGGCGGTGGCGCTTGTGCTGGAGGCGCTGGGGGGTGACCAGGCGCTGGATCCTGGGGGCCTTGGTGTAGGCCTTCTTGCCCTCGCCCTTGGGCTGGACCTCGCGGCGGATGACGTACTTGCGGACCTAATCACGGGGGGGAATCACGGTTAGCAACCGACATTCTACTCGGTCTTGTCTCGATGTGTGTATAGCCCAGCACGCGGGGGTGGTTCCCCTCTCTCCTCTGTTCGAGGGATCGAGAGAGGCCCCCACGGCCTTCTCTTTCTCACACTCTACCCGGCCTGCGTGGACAGGACCGGGCAGGCGATGACGAGGTGGCTTTTCGAGGCGGAGAGGAGCGCACGTACATCGTCATCCTTGGTGAGGCCGAAGAACTTTCGGATCTTGGTGGCGCGCTTGGGGCCGAGGCGCTTGGGGTGAACGACGTCGGTGAGGCCGGGGAGGTCGGCCTCGCCCTGCTTGACGATGGAGAGGGCAAGGACAGAGAGGTCCTGGCCGACGATGCAACCACGGACGGACTTGCGCTTGCGCTCACCAGTGCGGCGGGGGCGGTAGCAGGAGTGGCCGTCGGCGAGGAGGAGGCGGGTACGGTAGGGGAGCATGACACCCTGCTTCATGGGGAAACCCTGCTTGTCGTTGCCACCGGTGATGCGGAAGATGTAGCCCTTGAACTCGTCGCCGAGGGAGTCGGCGGGGACCTCAGCGCCCATCTGCGAAATCCCATGTCAGTTTGTTGTTTTCCACAGTTGGCGCGGCATGTCGTCGAGATGTCGAGTCGATCGGCGGGTACGTACGCGCTTCTCCATGAAGATGGCGAGCTTGCGCTCATCTTCGATGTCGATGAGCTTCTGGCTGCCGTTGGCAGGGTAGGAAATGTTCAGCTGCGAAGGGAAAAAAGTCAGCACTGAACCGCTCCCCGCGAAAAAGTTCCCAGCGGCCGCCAGCAACGACGACGTCGGTATTCCGGTCGCAATCAAGATCGTGATCGAATAGAGACGTTCGCCGCTGCTGGAGGAGCTCGAGATAGAGGTCTTCGTACCTTCATCTTGCCGGCGCTGGGTGGTGCAAGAAATTGGCGTTAATTGTCGAAGGTCGTTGGGCGTAACGAAGAGTTCACGAACACAGGATCCACGCTCGAGGAAAAGTCGAAATGGGGAGCGAAGAGTGTGCGCGCTAGGGTTTGCTCTCTACCAATCAGAATGGGGTAGGTTGGTGGCCCGGGCAATGGAGAAATTATTCAGCCGTTCGATCTACAATTGCTGGTGCACGGACTACATACCATGAGGAACGTACCTTTTGAGGACCCACCTAAGGATCCGGCGCTCGGTGCTCCTATGGACGTCTGTCAGCTTACCTCTGACGTCCTCATCCAATCCATTGATACCATCCATGCCTCGATCCTGCTCATCCTTCTTGAAGGCGGCCTTCTGACGTCCCCATCGCGAGCTGGTTTTGTTCTTCCCTTCTCATTCTTTTCCAGGCCAGTTTTGTCAACAATCCGATCTCTCGCCATCCAGTATGTCTCAAGTCAAGGTCTACCCTCCAAAGCCTTCTCGCCAAACATCAGACGACCTGCTGCCGCAGACCATACAAACGCCATCGGGTCTGGCTCTTCTTGAGCTTCAGGGTACCATCAATCTTCCTGAAGGCTCGGTAGATTCAGATGGGAAAGCCACACAAAGTATTCCCGTGGGGAGAATCGACTTTCCTGATTACCACCCCGACACCCAAGAGGCCGGCAGCACAGCATGGATGAAGCGTGTCTATCTCTACGTCGGACCCCACCAAAGACTTACCGGAGAAGTCAAGAAGCTGCCCAAGGCGATAGCCATTGTTCGAAGGAAAGATGACGCGCAACCTGGCCCAGACGGCGAGGAGCACCTCGAAGTCGCCGAGGTTGTCAAGTACAAGCTTGTCTTCTCGCATCGGCCTGAGCCTGTCAACACGGAGATCGTGTAGGATGAGCAACGGACGTGCCACGGCTAGCGACTATGATCGACGTAACACAACAAAGAAAGCGACCCCGATAACCGGTTCTACCAGAGCACCTCTTTGCCAGCTTCGTTTTCTCGCATCCACGATGCAACGCACGCTTGTTAGACAGGCGCCAGTCGCTGCTGCACCTGAGGAAGCTCTGCGATATTCGACACGGGTCTTGACAGCCATGTTTCCTTTATCCATCTGCGCTCCATGATCACCTTGGGTCTTCTGTGGAAAGGATTGGAAGTCTTGTCCCGGGTCCAGACGCATTTCCCAACATCCTGGGCCCAGTGGCAACCCTAACAGCCTTTGGCGTGAAATGTTTTGCCGAGCTCTGGCGAAATATTTGAAGTCCGCGTACTCTCTCTGATGAAGCTCATATCATAAAAAACACAGCCTCACTCCTCTATATCGCACCAATCAGAGAGACCTCAAGCCGCTTGATCGCCACATATCTACTATTCAATCCTGGTCTGCCCTTCTCCTATGGTTGTCAGACATGACGCGGCTCGGCACGCTTGCGATGTGCATACTGGGCATTCCTCTACGAAGCCCACAGGAAAGCGCGGTATCGGCCCTCAACCTGGCCACAGGCAGGCATGACAATGTATACTCCCTAAGACGAGGCTTTTTGGTGGCGTCTTGAACGCATTAAATCATCACACAGCCCCAAGTCTGATCTCAGCGTATCTGATCGGTAGGGGTCACGTTGTGCAGGGGTAATAAGGTCAAACTTGTGATCGCGCAGCCCCTAGCGCCGGCTACTTTCCCTGTTCACCAAGAGAGCAGTATGGCTTAGCATAGCTCAGATTTTGAAGCTTCGCGCGGGTCTATCGCCGAATCCTTCGAGAATCCTTCGCACATGGCGTCGGAACCCCTGCCTTGCGCTAAGCTAGACGATCCGGCAACGGCCCGTCGGTTGTGAAGCCGCACCTGCTGCCCTCTCGCCCTCATACACGCATCCTACATACAGCGCTTCTGCAGTCACAGCCTGAAGCGGCAGGTCAAAGTCGTAGCCATCGTAGCCGCTGGGAGAATCCAATAGCCGCATGCGTCTTGAGTCTTGGCTGCAACTTATAGGAGCTTCTTCAGCGTCACTTGCGTAGTGCAGGGACGCTACTCCAAGCACAATTGCTCGAGTCCAGTACACATATTGAGCATCATCGCCCGCTGACGAGAAACGAATCACGGTACTGCTTCAGATACGAGTCCGATCACGCAGCACGACTGTGGGATCTCACTACCAGATACATCTTACACCCACCCATCGGCACGCAGGACTCCCCAGGGTGGGATGACCCTGCTATGTTTTCCCAGTCGCTTCGCTACAAGGACTGGCTGCTGCTATTTACTCCGTCCGTCCAATCACTACTTCACGAAGTCACGTCGTAAGATGTTGTCAGCTAAGCGACATGAGCCCCTGCATGCGGAAGGATTCTCGATGTCCATTGCGGTAGTGCTATTCGCGTATCCGTCACACCGCAGGTTCCGGGATGCGGTCCCGTTTCCAATCGCCTCGACCGGCTGGATCCGAATCACACCCGGCTCCGCGGCATGCTCCCTGGCCGCCCCGGGTACGACATAGATGCTGCGGGGTGATGCTCTCACCTCCCAAGGCGTAGTAGTTGAGGTTTCTGAGAGGGGAAGGCCACCCTCGCGCAACCCCTGGGCCTAAGTCGGCCAGATCTCGTTCAGAAACAACAGGGCCCGGAAGAACGCCCCTTGAGCCGATCAACATGTTCACCTTGACAGTCTGCGATCTTTCCATGAGGCGTATTAACACGGTATACAAAGGATCGCATGCCTCAACGTCGGTTTTGTATTCTGTCTACCTATACCAATCAACGGCCATGAAAAGCGACGACAGCTGTATGTACAATCACAATACGTTACATCTCAGCCATTGCAATCATGAGGCAATCATCGGTTCAAGGCTCGGGCGGGACATCGCACCGTCTCACTCTTGCGCTACACCCTGAGGCACGGCGGCTCAGAGACGCCAGACTCCCAACAATGTTGATGGCCGCAGCACAGCACAAAGACCGCCTCGGGGTGAATGATGGATAGAAGGGTCAGTGGTTTTAGTATAAATGAGTGAGGATCCCATCTCCTTGTTGAACGAACGAGTCTTCAGCATTCTCAGTTCGATTGTCTTCTCTCTCAGTCGTCATTGCATTTGCTATCATGCGCGCCTTCGGCCTCCTTTCTGTCCTCCTTCGCGGAGCGTCTGCTCACTGTAGGTTCCGAGCTACAAACACCAAAGTTCTTCGTCTCACTCTCACAGATGCCTTCTCCCGCCTGATTGTCGACGGCGTCGACAGCGCCAACTGGGAGTATGTTCGTGACGTAGCCAACGGCGACAGGTCCTGGACCGCGAACCCGGAGTATGGCAAGGTCGTGCCCCAGATGGGAACCCCCGATCTGACATCGACGAATATCACCTGCGGTCGAAATGCCTTCGAATCGGCAGGACGTACCAAGACAGCCACCATTCAGGCCGGGTCAAAGTTATCATTCGGCATCCACATTGATGGTGGTAACGAATACCTGGCTCAGGGTGCTGAGATCAACCACCGCGGTCCAGCCATGATTTGGCTTTCCCGGGCGCCCAACGATGACCTCGAGTCCTACGCCGGCGACGGCGACTGGTTCAAGATTGGCTACATTGGCCCGAAGAACGATTCTCGCTGGGAGACCTTCCAGGAGCAAGAGGCAAGGCCCGACGTCCACGTATACACGAAAGTCGGCGCTAACAGGACTGCTAGGTTCACTTCAGCATTCCCAAAACGACACCTCCCGGAAAGTACCTCCTACGAATCGAGCATTTCTGGGTCCTGCCCTGGGTCCACATGAGCCAGTGGTATGTCAACTGCGCGCACGTTGACATTGTCGGCGAGGGCGGAGGCGAGCCTGAGGGGTTTGCTCGTTTCCCTGGCACTTACACCCTCACAACCCCGGGTAAGCCATTCTGTCGGTGGTGCTGAACTGCTTCTGACTGAATGTGCTAGGTCTCATCGCCACTGAGAACCAGATCATCTATCCTCCGGCCGGACCTCTGCACCTGCTCCAGTACACACCTCCCCTGCCGGTTGTCTGGGAGGGTTAGGAGTCTTGAGGCCTCGTGGTCTACAGGTGGCCTCGCCGTATGAAGAATCACGGATGGCTTGGACTGTCATTAGGCTAATCGCACGAAAGTGGTACCGCATGGTTCCCGACGGTACCCTTGTCTGTTCGGTCTACGCAGGCTGTGGTGGTCACGTAGCTTATGGCCTGGAAGTCGGACCGGAAATAGGTAGTTCTTCTGGCTAGCAAGTAAATCAATCTACACCATCATCACAGGTCGAGGGGCTCGTTGTAAGTCTTCAGCGCGTGTACTTCTGAAGGCTGGAAATATACTAGCTGAGTATCGAATGCCCATCACTAACAAAATCCATCATACCACAATATTGGCATGATAATTGGCTTTTTGGTGTTAGTGATCGCCCCATTCGACCCGTCTGCATAAACCTACGTGTTCAGTCGCGTCCCCTAACATTTACTAATTTACTCATACCCCTTGAGAAACTTGTACCCGGGGCAGCGCGGGCACAAGCCAGACTCAACGATGACCAGGCAGAGGCGTCAGAGGAGTCAGATAATGAAATGGCGAAGAACCTATGGCCAGGCGGCGGAGCGAGTCCGCAATGGATTCCTGAGCGAGGGTCTGGCGCTCGGCCTGCTCCGCGGTCATGCCGCCGGCGGTCGCGGGGCCACCAACCGGCCAAGCCCATCGTACAATATTCCTCAGTGTATACATGTCGAGTTTGAAGAGATACCACCACCCAGGCCCCGGCGGCTCGAAGTTTTCTCCCGATTCGTAAGCCTCCCGAACCATGCCAGCTGTCGGGCCGTAGTGACGGCCGCCTCTGCTGTAGGTCAACGGTTCCGTGACCAAGGGTTGTTCCTCCGATGCTTGGGGGGTGACGTCGTACCAAGCACAAATTCTGACATGCTTCCTGGTCGGGAACGCTAGGATGGTATAGTCCATCGAGCAGCTCTGACACGAGCCCCGGACTGTGCTTGTGCCATTGTTGCGGATGGCCACGTGCACGTTGGAGATGAAGATTCCCTGCAGCGTCGCTAACGATGGAGTGACTGTGCGCGGCGAGTATTGCATGTGAGGACAGAGGCGGATGGCAGGGACGTCCTGAACTCCCACCGGACCAGGGAGGCCCCCGACGTGCCACGTGTGTCTGGTGATGAGTCTATGGCGGGGAGCAACGCCATGGTCTTCGCCTTGGTCGCACCCCTGTTGTTTGATAACCTGGGGGTCTATCCAAAGCCAGAGCCGAAGTTGCGCTCCTTGAAAGTAGAAGTCACGCGACTCCAGAAGCTGGCCGAGATATCGTTCTTGTCCGCTTGTCAGTGACTTCGGGAAAAGCTTGACATATTTGAGTATGATCTGTTTGTGGTGTTCCTGGTACTGGTGATGCCTAGTAGCGTCATAACCTATATTCTCACTCCCACTCTCGCCGAGAGACCTGCTCTGAAGACAGGGAAACTGCAAGGTGTGAGGGTCTGGTTGGTCATTGAAAGATACGGGATGCAGAGAGATGCAACGCCGACACACCCAGTGGCCAGGACAGTCCAGGGATGCTTCGCTAAGGTTCTTGATGCGCCGGTGGCTGGCTATTTGAGACTTGTCTGGCCCGGACTCTGTGGACCATGCTTGAGATTCCATGGTTCGGGAATGGCTTTGAGCAAATTCCGCAGATGGGAGCAGTCGAGAGCCACGAGCGGTGTCGTTGGATGCGAAGAAGCGCCTGTGGCGGGGTGAATAGTGAGATTTGTCGAAATTTGATGGTGTTGTTGGCAATCCTTTTGAGGTGCGTTAGGGTAACTTGAGCAAGCTTTCGCCTCATTGAAGTTGCTTCGGGAAGCACAGATTCGACCTTTCATCTGCAGGGAGATCAGACCTCTGGGTTAAAAAAAGTGAGTCGGGCGATGAGATTAACTCTAGAGGTAGGCTGCGTGGGATGTATCCGTCGGCTTAGACGGTTGCTTCAGGTATGAGGACAGTCTCGGATTGTCTTCACTTGGTAGGGGTGAGTTTATGGAGTATTCTGGGTGGTCTATCTTTCTCCGAGATTGAGTGAGCTGCATCCAATATATGGACGGCCCCGTGGCCATCCTCGTGCCTCGCAGGGTCCACAGCTACCTCGGTGGTCAGAAATAGGGTTTAAAGCGAATTTTGCCGTACGGTCTTTCGAAGACTATCTAGGGTCGTGGCTGACGCCATGATATGTTGTCTGGCTTTTTGGTTTTTGAGTACACAGGTTGTCCACAGTTGGGAAAGGGGTGTCGAGGTCATTCCTGGCCCCGAAGATTCATCCATTGCACATGCAAACAATTCCAGTCTTAAAGTGAGGCTGTGGCTACCCACCCACGGTGATGAATTGAGGCGAAAGAAGAGCTTAAAAAAACAAACGAGACCAAACAAGAGCAAGTCTTTCCGTGCGGCGGACTATCATGGCCTCAGATGGAGCAGGCCAGACGACTTGGGCTGCAAGAGAGGAAGTGGGGCTGCGTTCTGCGATGCACATTACCTTAGCCAGGTACAGACAGCGCGGCCAGGCCAGTCCCATGATGGCGGGGTAAACTAATTCATCCCCCACCATCCGTCTCCTTCACACGCCACCAACAACACGACCATCCTGTCCCCTGCCAAAGTCACAGCTCTATAATTCGCCAACATGCTCATCAAGGAGTCACACGTCGACGTGGCGACGTCAGCCGACGGGAAGCAAGGCTCCATGAGTGAGCTCCCCTCATCTCAACATGTCCCTCTGCCTCCGACATCGCTAACACCTCACAGGAATCTATGTCTTCCACCCGAGCATCCCTGGATACCCCAACGCGTGAGATGTGACCCGTTACTGTCGAGACCTGAAGGTTTCCTAACCAGGACCAGCAAGTTCCCTGGCGTCTGCCTCTTCTCCGAGATCTATCAAGGTACACACAGCGCGGCCCTGATGGCGAGAGCAAATCCCGCTCCCCCGCCATGATCTGCCACCTACACAGACCGACGAGACTGACCATCCCCCAGTGACCGGCCCCGTCGCTCGTTTCGCCCGCCAGATCGCCGGCCAGGGCTACATCGTCGCCGCGCCCTCCTCCTACCATGACTTCACCGGCCCCGAGGCGCTGGCCTACGACGTACCGGGCACGGACAAGGGCAACGCCTGGAAGGTCGAGAAGGTGAGCTGCCTCCCCGACGGGCCGTCGAGTGAAGCGTTGCCACGCAGGACTGACCTCCGTCATGTCATAGACCCTAGAGTCTTACGACGAGGACTCTCGCCGCACCGTCGACCACCTCCTCACCCTGCCCACCTGCACCGGCCTCATCGGCAGCACCGGCATGTGTCTCGGCGGGCACCTCGCCGTCCGCGCCGCCGTACGTCCCCCCCCTCCTTCTCTGCCGTCTTGACTCGCAGCTTGCTCGCAGGCGTCTCGTCTGACCCGTCGGAACCGCAGCTCGACCCCCGCATCACGGCATGCACCTCGTACTTCGCCACGGACATCCACACGCGCACCCTCGGCCCGCACACCGCCGCCGACGCCTCCCCCGCCGGCCCCGACGGCAGCATCCACACCCTCGACCGCCTCCCGTCCCTCGCCCACGCCGAGGTCGCCATGATCTTCGGCGTCAAGGACACCCACGTGCCCGCCGCCGGCCGCGACCTCATCCGCGCCAAGCTCCGCGACGCCGCCGTCACCACCTCCTTTTACGAGTTCGCCTGGGCCCAGCACGCCTTCATCCGTGACGAGCTGAGCAAGGGCCGCTACGACCCGGCCATCACCAAGGTCTGCTTCGAGATCCTGCTCGAGCTGTTCGGCCGCGTCCTCAAGACGGACCTCGGACCCAAGGAGGGCGTCGCCGAGGTAGAGCACGTTTGCTAGGGAGGGTCCGTCGAGCGCGGAAGCCCCATCGGCCAGGGCGGGCTTGTTTGCACGAGTCGGCCGCAGCATCACATGTGGAACGAACTAGCGGCAAGGTCTTGTCATGATCCTACATTCTTGTCTTTGTGTATGTGTCTAAGTCATTACGGCCCATCCGGGGCCTTGTCATAAAAATTGATGCCGATGTTTTTCCACCAACGCCTTTACCGCTGGGGAGCCGGCCCCTGGTTCTGCCCCTGGCCTTGTCCCTGTCCCTGACGGCCATATGGCTGGCTCTGAAGCGGGTGCGGCCTGCTCTCGACCGGGCTCAAGTTGTTGCCGGCGGTGAAACTGTACGCAGAAGAAGGCATCCGGTTGACACCGGCCGTGTTGTTGTAGTATCCGCTTCCATACGCTTCAGTCGAAGACTCCTCGTCGTATGTCTGTAGGCGGGAGGTTGTCGGCGCCAGTTGAGCGCCTTGCCCATCTGGCTGGCGCGAGTCCACCAGCGACAGGTTGGAGAGGCCCTCGCCGGCCTTGCGCCTGCCGCCGCGCGTGCTAGCGCGCTTCACAAGATCCGCCCGGACGCGGTCAATGTCGTTGGACCTACGCTGGTCCTCGGAATGACGTCCGCGAGAGCCCGAAAGAGTCTGGTCATCACCCAGGCGGTAACCCCACTCCTCGCCGTCTGCAGGATCCCTAGTGTTGAGACCCGCCACGGCCTGCCTTTCCTTAGTCGAGTCGGAATCGGCACCCTCGGCTGGCGCAACCTCGTGGGGCACCATGCGTGCAGCCTCTTTGTTCTTGGCAGCCTCCTCACGAGCCGCAGCGGCGATCTCATCAGAAACGGCAACGGAGTACGTCGGGTTGGTAGGACCACCAAGAGCCTCGCCGCCGCCACCAGGAGCGTAGATGGGCACCTTCTTGAGGGCCAGGGCAAGGGCGCACATGAACTTGGAGCGGCGGGTGGCGCGCACAATCTCGTTGTGCCAGTTGGACTTGTGCTTGATAACAACATCGAGGGCAAGCTTATCGAGATCACCAACGCTGCTGACACCCATGGCGACATCGGGCTGGAAGTCGCGGGAGTTGTCGGAAAGACGGACGAAGGCCTCCATCTCGTGGCGGAGAGTCTCAATGTCCTCGAAAGACGTGTCATACGAGATGTTGATGGTAATGACTTCCTTCATAGCCTTGCTGCGAGAGACGTTTTCGATCCAGAGGTTGTTCAAGATGATGTTGGGGACCTACCCTGTGTTAGTACATGAAGAACTGCAGCTGGGCCAGATGAGCTTACCTGGACGACCTGCATCTTGTCGATACGGGTGAAAACAGTGTACAAAAGAGAAATCTTGTCGACGACCAGCTGCTGCTTCTCGGGGCCCTGGATGTCGACGCGGTCACCGACGTCGTAGGGGTGCTTGACGAACAAGAAGATGCAGGAGCCAAGGAACTCTTGGGTGGTGACGGCGAAGACGAAAGACAGCGACAGAAGAGCCGTGCCGGCAGTAGCGACAGTCGTAAGGAAGCTGCTCTGGAACCAGGCAAGGAAGATGAAGATGACGATGAGGAGCACAACGAACATGAGGACCTTATCGAAAACGCGTAGAGCCTGGCCGATGTCCTTCATGCCCTCCGTGATAGCCTTGCGCTCCTTGCTGACCTCGACAATTGCGCGAGTCATCTCGTCAAGACTGATGTCGCCGTTCATGTCTCCGTCGATGGCGTTGAAAGCCTCCTCAGCCTCCTCCTTGTACGAGGGACCCAGCACCTCTTCGACGTCTTCCAGGTAAAGGGCGTCGTTGCCCTCACACACAAAGGCCATCCAGATACGGCGGGCCAGGGCCTCCGAGGGCTTCGTCTTCTCGAGGGCTTCAATGACGATGGAGTGGGCTGAGTTGGGGTTGAACACCTGCTTGCCGGTGATTTCGGACGCAACATTACCGAAGGCAGCCGTGACCTTGTCGCCGACGCGGCCGATGTTGCCAACAAACTTGAGGGGCACGGCAGCTCCACCGACCTTCTTGCCGGTCTGGGCGAGGATCGAGTCGGAGATGATGTCGTCGTCTTCCTCGAATTCGGCGCAGTACATGGGGAAGAGGGTGCGGGAGGCGTCGTACAGCAAGCCAAGGAGGTACACCTCGCGCTTGCAAGCCTTGATGCGGAGAGCGAAGGACCGCTGGTGATAGGAAATACCAATCAACTGCACAATGGCCTTCTCGGCGAGGTAGACGGCGGCGGACGTAAACAGGGCACCGAGGATGGTGACAATGACCTTGACCCAGTGAATACCGTCATGGGCGCTGAATAGGCCGCGGAAAGTGAGCCACGAGGCGAGGGCCCAGAAGAAGAAGGATATGGGAATCTGGAGGTTCTGTAGGACCGTAGCATACTTGCGCGTTCCAGTGCTGACGACACCAACAACGAACATGAAGACGCGAGGAAGGAGCCAGGCGATGACCTTGCCGGCCCAGAGGGTGAGCCAAGCAATCTCGATCCAGAGGAACAGCTCGAAGAGTGGGGGACCGCCAACGGGGTCATCCGAATCTTCTCCATTTCCACCCTTGCGGCGGCTTCCCACGGGAAGATCATGCCTGTGGCCCGTAATGGGAAGCACGACCAAGGGGATGGCAAGCAGTATGCCGATAGGGATAATGTAAACGAGGTAGCGTGTGACGACCGAGGCGCCAATGATCTTCCTGTACAACCGGCCCATGGCGTTCACGGAGACCTCCTCGGAGCCAGCTGTGTCGTTCCTCGAGATGGCTTTGCCCTTGCGGCGACCGGCGCGGCCACGAAGCTGCTGCTTCTCGTCGGGGGTATCTTGGCCGGAGCCGTCCATAGCGGAGGCCATGTTGGGGCGGCGGGCGCCGGTGGAGCTCGCATGGCTCTTCACCTGCGTGAGGGGGATGTCGTTATCTTGAACCATCTCTTTAGAGTGGCTGCGCCGAATGGGGATGAAGCCGCTGTGTCGAGGGGAAAGGGTCATCGGGGAAGCCCGGCGGCGATGATTGAAGACGTAGAAGGGTTTTTGTTCCCGGTCAGGGTACGGGTCCTGAGGGTGAGGGAGGGAGGGGAAAGCTTGGTGGCTTGTTCGAGAGGGGATCCTGATCCACCTCTGACGAAGGTATTGGGTGTCAAAACGTCGAGTCGATGCACACGAGACGAAAAAGCGTCCAAACGTCAAACGTCGAGGGGGTCAACGTGGGAGACGGGAAGGTGGGCACGATGACGACAAACCAATTCCAAGTAACGACTGGCAAGGAAATTGGTATCTGTTGAGGTCAAGGTTGAGGTCGAGTGCGTGGAGGGCCACGAACAGGGAAACAAGTAGGAGAAAAAGGGAAAATAGGAAAAGGCGGGCTGAAAGGGAAGCAATGGAAGCGGGCGTGGAGGCGGGATCAGCAAGGCATTTCAAGGAACATGGAATCGAGAATGTGAAGCACCTCACCAGCCGAATGGAAGACGAGGATGACGATCGGTAGGGGTCCGCTGGGGTGCCACTGCCTGTTCCGTCCACAGTACAGAGCGATCAGGGGCACCGTCTGAAGAATCCACAGTGAAGGCCCTTCAGTGGGTCTCGGGCCTGCAGGGGGGGCGCCACGGTTGCCACCGTCTAGCCTCTCTTTGGTCCGTGGTCCCCCTTCCCACTGACAGGGCGCACAGGGGGCCAGGGGCGGCGGGCACGGCTCCAGGGGCGTGAGACGGCTAACTGGCAGGAGGCCGGTGTGCGAAGGAAAGAGTAACCAGGTGGCCGCCTGTTCCTTGTTTCATGCTTGGGAACCACAGATTGGCCTCTGGCGAATCATCAGACGGCCTCGGAGAGCTCCCACCTCAGGGTTTCTCTCTTGTTGGTACCACCCCCCAACCAGTCCACCAGCAATCCATGCAAACCATCAATGTCCAATTTGCTATCGACCGACTCGCCAGCTCCTCTTCTGCTCTTCTACCGGCTCTCGTCCGGCTCTCGAACCAGGGGACGCGTACTCCCGCACCAAAATAAGATACCCGACCCCTTGGCCCGTCTTGGTGTGCTTTCGAACGGGCCTGGCCACGCCCGTTCAGCCTCCTGGACGAGCCTCCACAGCCCTCCACAGGCCCTCCACAGCCAACGGATTATAGAACCGCTGAAGTGAAGGACCGACCTCCTTGTTCGCCCGTCCGCGCGCTTACTTGCTCGCTGTTACCGCCATTGTTGGTTGGGTTGTTGGCTTGCCCGTGACGGTACGCACCAAAGCACAAGACCTCATCGTCGGCCACGACCCCCATTGCAACCGACCGCAGGTGGACGGATGGATGGCGAGGCACAGTGCCACAGAGTCCGTCTCCGCCCCGTTGATTCCGCTCCATCGTCTCCAGCGTCTCCAGCACAGCTGATCATCACCCAGCTGGCCCACCGTCACAGTGGGCTCCAGCACTGCAACGTCCCTACCAAGATTTCGCTGCTCCATTGACCCCGGAAGGTAGGAGCTTAGCAAGCCTCCCTGCGCTGATCATCTCGTACAAGACACGTCGAGACGCCATCAACGTAATGCACCAAGTCGGAACGAGGACAGCCCAGCACTTAGCATCATCCTGCTCCTATACGAAGACGTTGAGAGACTAGGCGGTCGACCATGTACCGCCGTTGATGTCGCAGCGTTTCCGTTTTCGTCAATTGACATCCCATAGATTGCGCAGCGTGATGTCGTGCAGGCTCCCACTTTCCAGCTTCACTTAACCTCTTACACGGTACCTAGGGCGATGGACCACCGACGGGAGAGAGCAGTGCAAGCAAGGAAGGCCTCGTCATTACGTGGGGCCTACGAAACATTTGCACGCCGAGCGGCCACCCTCCCAGCGCCTGGACGCATCCGCGCAATGACAAACGGCGAACAATGCTTTACCTCAGGCCGTCGCTGACTGTCAAAGTCATCAGTTTGCCAGAGCCATGACCTGGTGTGCCTCGGGGCTCCTCACGAACCGTTTCGCCGTGTCCCGCCGCCTCCCGCTGCCGCCGTCAGAATTGGTCCTTGCTCCCACCGTCCGGCGAAAACAGACTGCTGGAACATCCGTCAGCTCAGCGCCCCAGCGGCACCACAAGGTCCCACGACGGCATCAGCTAGTACGGCGCCGTGCGGTTGGCATTCGTCACTCCCATGCACGGCAGTCCACGCCGTCTCTCAAACCCTGCCGCTTCGGGGTCTTCCATCCCCGAGGCAAACGGCGTCGTGCCCCTTTCTGGCTTTCAGGGGCAGATGGTGCCGATTGCCAAAAGAAAGGTTCCTCGACACTGGCGACAGCGGCGCGACCGGAATTGTTGTGGTGAAACTCAAGCAATGTTGGGAGCCTTTGTCTTGCCAAGGTACCGAATTACAGAGATGCTGTGCTCGACCAAAGATCATCTGCATCCAGACCTCAGTGACCGGATTGCGTTTCAAACAAGCACGACCAACACGACCCGATCTCAAACGGTTGGACTCGCTCTTTCGATCGCAGCACGATGCTCCGATCAAAAGTCTGCGCACTACAGGCACGAAGAACCCGGTGGAAGCTGATCACATCCCGTACTTGGTGCTCAGCTGCGTTAGTTGACATGCCGTGGCCCGCTCATAGCGCCATCACAAGACACGCCGTCTGCGCCATCAGGGGCTGATCTTTTTTCGCGTTGTTCTTGCGACACTGTGCTGCTGGAATGCCCAACGACCCTTCGTTCGTGAGGCTGCATGGCTTTCGGGCGCCCTACTCCCATTGGGTCATTGTGTCTCAGATGCTCCAACCTCGCGCTTCGAGAGGGCTGAGCCCCGAGGGGCCATCGCGGGGTTGGTGATCGGTCAAGTGGATAGACCGTAGTTCGATGCTGGGTACGAAGATTGATTGACATCATGGACGAAGCGCGACGGCCCCCGAGATCGAGGCATCATGTCTGACGTTACCGCGTGGGGTCCCAACCACGTTCTTCGGACGATCTTGAGAGTTTCATGATTGGTATCTGGTAAAAATGATGCTTCTACATCTCACGACTGTTGACTATGAAGTCGCCAGTGCTCGGCCCCTTCTCCACTGGTCCTTTCCCTGGTGTCCTACAGGGGTCACACCCTTCCGAGTGTGCGATCCTGACCAACATGCAGATAGATCTCTTCATCGTAACCCACAATACGTCACGCCCACAGCCTAGAAAAGCTTATCAATGCTCTTGCTGTTGCTCTCGCGCTCCACACGTGCGATGAACTTGTCCCGGTCGGAGCCCTGTGTAAGCTTGTGGCTCGCCTTGAGTTACTCCTCGGGGAAGATGCTCCAGGGCTCTCTGCCGCGGTCATCCGGCCGACCCGGTCAAGGATAGTAAGGATCACTGAGGGTGAAAGCCTTCAGGACTTTGCCGATGCCGGCTTCATTATACTGAGTCTCGGTACAATTGACTGTGGGAAAATGCCAGTCGAGATCTACAGACGTGTAATTTGGACCGCGACTTACTGGTTCAAGTCGATGAGCCACATTTTCAAGGTACTCCGGGCGAATTTGAGATTAACAGCGTCGGACAGTTCCCCTGGGATAAAGGCCTCAGCTCCTTTCGAGGATAGGGTTCTACAAGGTCGCAGCGGGAGGCTTCCCAGAAGATCAATGGAAAGTCGACCCGTATACACGCGGCACTGAGGCTCAAGGTCATAATTACCTTCGAAAGCTAATCCAGGAAAGACAGCATCAAGGTGTTATTGCCTTAGGTCAACGGCAATCTACTGATTGCCTGCTGCCTGCTTGCATACGCTTTGACAGTAGTTTGACCTCCTGCCTGATAGCGTTGCCGACACTGAAGCCTCTCTTTATGAAGGCATCAGCTCGATGATTCAGGGCCCAAAAGACTTGAAAGGTGCCCTGCAGTATCAACAAGAGCAGCCGGCTCGCATAAGTAGAAAATGTGCAACAGCCAAACATCTTGACTTTCGGCCAGCGCTCACCCCTGCCAAGCGAGCAAACAACAGCGGAGAAACCCCCCGCTGATGAGATTACGAGTTGAAGAGCGTTCAATATTATGCCGCCGCCGCAGGCATGTCCCAAAGTGTTATGGCGCCAACGTTCTAACAAGTCTCCTCTTTATCGCCGCAAGCTCTTCATCCTTGGCCCGCATGTCCTTCATCAGGTCTTCGTACTTCTTCCGCCAGAGAGCTCCGTTGCCCTCGCCTTGCCCATGCTCGCCATCGTCCACGTCCGCGGCCGGCGGCTTCATCCACCGTTCGTGCTTCACCGTCTGTGCCATCCTGTACGTTCCCTTGACGCTCCCCAGCCGATACACCCACGAACACTCAAAGTGCGTCCGGTCCTCGTACTCGACCAGCCGCTTGATCTGCATCTTGTCTGTCGTCATGAGCATACGGCCCCCGGCCAGGGCGGCCACGTTGATGAGGAACGCGGCCTGCGAGGCGGCAGCCTGGTAAAGGGCCTCGATGATGCTGGCGACGAGAGCGTGTGCCTCTTCAAGACTGCAGGGCGGCGTTCGGTTACCGCTTGTGTCGAACCAGTCGGCTCGCAGGACCTCGGTGTGGAAGTACCCAAATGTGTTGTCGAGGTTGGTACGCTCCTCCATATCGTCGAAGAAGCCGATAGGGGTATCGCGGGGCGCGAAGCCGATGCCAGGCGCGTCCTGGCCGGTGGTCTCAAAGTTGAACGCCGGATTTTCAGGGTTGGGGGGCGGACCTGGGCGGGGGGTTGTTTTGGCGCGGGGAATGCTGACGGTTGGGCCAGCACAGGAAAAGGACTGGTCGCTGTGACTGGTGTGATTCGGGTTCGGCTGGCCGTTGACTAAAACCTCGGGAGGAAGCTGCATGGGCGGAGGAGGGAAGTGAGGATGTGGCGGCGTGGCGAGGCGGACAGAGCCGCCCACGCGCTCCGGGACCTGCAGTGATATGCTGGGCTTGGATGGTCTCTGCGCGTGGAGGCCATAGTCCGTAGCGGGTGGTACTACGGTACTCGGGGGGGTGGCTAATGGCGGAGCACTCATGGGCGTGCCTGCCAATGAGGCAGCTGCTGGGGAAGTATCGATTGCTGTGGATAGAGCCTGAGTACCGCCATCAGGTGTTGAAGTATCATAGCTTGGTTCGGTGGGTTGGTTTGGGGTGTAAGGAGTCTGCTCGGTGTTTCGGTTCATGGGCGGTCTACCCCTAGCCTTGCCGTTGGCGTTGCCTCCTAGCCCCCGGCTTCGCCAGGCGGACGACACGACCTTTGCACCATGGCGGCGCTGCTGATGAGTTTTGCCCTTGGGGGTGATGGCAGATCTTGGCTCCGAGGTATCTCCCCAAAAGGCGTTGCGTGTTGTTGGTGTAATGGCTGAGAGGGGGCCATGGGGGTATGCCGTCAAGGGCGTCTGCACGTCCTGGGCGTGCGGCCAGCCGCCAGCCTCCAGGCCGGGACGCAGCAGGGAGTCCGGTGGTCGTGAACCGAACGGCCCTCTTGCATCAGGATGAGCCGACCACGGGCCGGGGCCGTCCCGAGGGGCGCCATACTCGTCCACGGTTGGCGAGTCGATCCGGGGGCGCTGGGACGGAGAGTTGGTGAGGTCTTCATCGTCGGCACGCTTCTTCCCTCGTTTGGGGCGTGCCTGAGGTACTAGTGCCCGCAGGGCCATGTCGTCCACGGGGGCGACACCATCTCGACCCTCTTGGTAGATGGGGGTCGGGTCGGTGGGGATGTCAGTCCAGTAGGGGTGAGGGATACTCATGAGGTACTCGAAGAAGGCGTCGACGTGCATCGAGTGCATCCAGCGCTGGGCATTTGTTAGCAGATTCGAGTGGATGCAGGCGTCTTCCGGGCTGGGTACCTTTAGCCTGACGGCGTACTGCTGGATTTTCTGGGAACTCTCCCCCTTGTCCTTATCTGGCGGGTCGACGCCGAGCTTGAGGGCCAGCTCAGCCCATGTCTTGAGCTGTTTCGTCTCAAGCTGCCTGACGAGTAAGAACAGGTTGAAGGCAGTGAACGTTTTGCCACCGGACTTTGGCAGAGCACGAAAGGCCTCTCGGAGGGTACCCGTGTCCGTCTCCAGGGGCACCGCGGGGTTGCAGTACATGATGAAGGAGACGAAGGCATCCTCGAAGGTGGCGGTGTCGACCTGCCTGCTGGGGAGCGTGGGCCGGACGAGCAGAGGCACGGCGTCGGGCTGTGATGAGGTCGGAAAGGAAGGGGTACGTATCACGTGGCCATGACCGTTGGACTGTCCGTTGGGCGGGCGCTGCGAGGGCTGTTGAAGATGGGCTGAAGCCATCGTGAATTCGTCATGCGGCCAAGCTTGCCGGAGCTCACATCATTGGCGGCTGCAGGCAAATTATGGGTTTTGGGTGAGATGAGGAGCGGGAAGGTGCAGACGCAGCCGCAGGTGCAGCAGAATTGCTTGTGCCGGACGCGACACGGCGCGCGCGGGCCTCTCGGGTGAGGTGTGGGGGATGGATGAGGCAGAGTTGGCGAGGCCGGCTGTGATGAGTATCCGATGAGGTTGTCCTCAGCCCAGACAGCGAGACGAGACACGGTTGACGTTGTATTCTGAGTACTAAATTTAGCTCCTCCTCTCATTGACGGTTTCCCGCTGCTGGCGCTGCATTGGGTTCATCGTCGTCTTGGCAAGTGCGGCCAGGTGCAGGTGCAACCCACCCCTACTTCTGGCCTCTGGCAGGCAGGTGCACAGGGACAGGTGCAGGCAGGTGCAGGCAGGTGCAGCACACCATCCGGCAGTCGCGGCCGTGTCAGCATCTGCTGATACGGTCTTTGGCACCGTATGGCGTCATCCTTTCTTACCCCAGAATCTACAAATCGGGCCAGCACCTCGTCTCGGTCGACCTCGGCCCATTTTTGGGATTTGTCATATTCGTTGCTTCAGAAGCTCGACGACGCCCTATGCATCGCCCCGAAGATGGGTTCTACCAAGCCCCATCGGACTGGATCGGATTATGAGGATCGCTGCTTTTAGCCTGAGCCTGTCCTCGTGGAGGCCAGTGGCTCATCACACTCAGCTACCTATACCACTCGGTAACGCCAGACATGGTGTATGACAGAACGGTATCTCAACAAGGAACGCCTGACCCCTTCCGCCTGCTTGTTCCATACGCCTCGAGGCATGACCTGACCAATACACACATGTCGATCTTTGTTCAACCATGTGTGTACTGAACTCGAAGTCTCTCGGACTGCCGTCATGAGACTGTAACTTGGCTGCCTTCCAGGTTTGGCATCATATCACCACCGTGACCGCCTGTCTCGCCAAATCATCCCGCAGTCCAGACACCATGGACGCGTTCACGAGGGTACATCTGCGAACCCTCTTGACCCGGCGGCGGAACACGCTGGTTAACAGGATCCCGAAGAAGCAAAACAAAGTAGACATCAAGTTCCAGAGACCGCCCTTTGCGATGACGGTCCGCTCATAGGCCGCTTGCAACCCGTCAAACTCAACGGCCTCCACGCCCGCTGCGGCGTGGACGTGGCCGAAGACGTGCAGCCGAGGGCGCACACGCCAGAGCTCTCGCAGCAGGTGGTGGCACCCCATATTCAAGAGGTCGCAGTGGCCCCGAGGGGGGCCGTGGGTGACGAGGACGTCGGTTCCCTTGGGGATGACGCCGTGCCAGACGTCGTCGACCCGAGGGTACTGGAACGCCCAGTTGCCGTGTCGTGGTAAGAGAGGGCTCCCGTAGACTCGGAGGCGCCGGCCGTTGGGGCAGGTGACGGTGGCGTCTTGGTTCTGGAGATAGAGGATGCCTTTCCAGGCGAGAGAGGCCCGGAGCGCTTCTGGTGACCTGGCAGGGTCGGCGATAGACCTGGTCCTGCTACCGGTGGCGTCCTGTTTCGCGTCCAGGAGGAGATCGTGGTTGCCTGCGACGACGATCTTGACGGGATGTGGCTGGGAGGAAAGCCAGTTGATGGCGGCATCGAGCTCCTCAAAGGTGCCGGACTGGGTCATGTCGCCGGCGTGGATGAGGACGTCGCCATCCGGGAGGCGAGGCTGGGTGTTGTGGGTGTCTGATATGCAGACGACGGATACGGGCGGTGAGCTGGGGGGAGGGCTGGAGTGTGGCAGAAGCCATTGCTGCCAGGAGTACAGCTTGCGGGCGATGAAGACGCAAGGCTGCCGTAGGAACTCTTCCCTGGCACTCGTAGGCGGCCGGTGGATGAGGGCATCAAGGCCGGTTCTGCCGGAGAAAGCGGGCATTTCAGAGAGTCTTGGGAGTACGATTAAATTGAGGGGCCGGCCATGGAGGTCGTGGCCATTCGAGTTATATTTTGGCTGACATCTCAGCACCCTTCTGTCAGAAGTTGCCAGTTGTCCCCGATCACGGGTGGTCTGTTTACTTGACTGCCTAGTCCACGGCTGAGCTTGGTGAACTCGAGCCAGAGCTGGGAGCCTGGACTGAGCCGAGCCTGAGCTGAGCAAGAGCGGCGAGCACACTGCTCCATTCTGACTGGGGTGCACTTGTGGTGGTACTTTCTTAGGTACCTTACCTGCAAGTAAGTGAGGTACTACCCCAAGACCTGCTAAACGAGCAAACACCGCACTTCATCCGGCTTCTGTCGGGAATAGTTTGATCTCCAAGATGGCCAGCGAAGCTTTACTAATCTGGCGACGAGATGCTGCGCGCCCTTCCGTCGTTACTCCATCATTGGCCCCTTGTCATCAATTGCGTGATCGGCTTGGGGTCACCACAGCTCATGTTCACCCCATCTCCGAATGACTTCGTCCGTGTCTGATTTGAAATCCGTCATTGGTCTTCACCATATAAGAGACGAGTGTCTCCTCTCGAAGTGCTGCATGCTCAGCTCACAGTCTACATCAAGTTGCCCAGCCCTTACTTATACCACCAGTTACCAACTCTCAATACCACTCTGCCTGCCCTCGCCGCTGCCATCACCATCAGTGGCAAGCTCATCTTCCATCTCGCAATCCTACTCCCCCCGGTCTCCTACTCTGATATAAATCACCACTTCGCTTGACGTCCGCACCGGAGCCATGTCTGGAAACACGACCGCGACCCTCAACTTCTACGCCCCGCCTCCCGACGGCGCCGCTCCCTTCAACCACGTCGACCCCCCACCCCCGGGCGTACCCGTGCGCAACTACACGACGGACTCCCGCCCCGTGCCCATCACAGACATCCGCGGCTCCGAGTCGTCCTTCCAGGACCTCGACCGCGACGCCTTCGCCCTGCTGTCCGGCCAGCCGCCGTCGGCCGAGACGGCGTTCGAAGACGACGCCTCCATCCAGGCGAACTACTACCCGGAGCTCGAGGCCCTGCTGCTGAAGCACATCCCCGGCGCGCACAAGGTCATCTTCTTCGACCACACCATCCGGCGCGCGCGGCCGGACAGCGCGCGCGAGCCCGTGCAGCGCGTGCACATCGACCAGACGGCGCGCTCCGCCGCCCTGCGCGTCCGCCGCCACGCCGCCGACCCGGCCGAGGCCGACCGCCTCCTCGCCGGCCGCTACCGCATCGTCAACGTCTGGCGGCCGCTGAACCGCGGGCCCGTCGCCTCCTTCCCCCTCGCCTTCGCCTCCAGCGCCTCCCTGCGCGACCAGGAGGTCGTCCCCGTCGAGCACCGCTACGCCAACGGCTACACTGGCGAGACCGCCGGCATCCGCTACCACGACGCCCAGAGGTGGTACTACCTCAGCGGCATGACCGGCGACCAGAGGCTGCTGCTCGAGTGCTTCGACAGCGACGCCCTGAAGGACGGCAGCCCCGTGCGCGGCGGCCGCGTCGCCCACACCGCCTTTGCGCACCCTGACACGGCGCCGGATGCCGAGGGCCGCGAGAGCATCGAGGTGAGGGCGCTGGTGTTCGGGCCTTAGCCTGGAAGAGTCCTCCTGACTTGGGGGTGGGGATGAGAGGAAGGAGATGTGGTGCGAGCGCAGCAACAAGCATGTAATGAATGGGCCATGAAATCGTAATAGCAAATTGGGTATCTGCACTAAGTACCTCGAAGGTCCCGCGCCGTGTTCGCGGCCGCGGCCACCTCGCCGTGTGCTGCTTCCCCCCTGATTAGCCCCTTGCCAGAGGTCCCGTATGCCGATGCTGCCTGCGCGTGGACCTGTCCGCTGGGCCGACAAGCCCTGTGTCCAGATGGAAAACCCGTTCCGCCAGTGTGAAGCCAAAGTCATCATTTCAATCATATTCCGAAACGCCGTTTTGTTGCCAAAGTCCCTCGCCTCGATCGATCCTTCGCCTGTCCGCCTTCGCCACGTTCAGTTCTTCCGGGTCTTACCACGGGCACTGCCTTGGCGGCTCATGGTGTTACCACCAGCGGCGCTGCTCTGGCGGCTCATCGGAACCGCGGCGGCGAGGGCCGTGGCGAGACTCGGGGGCGCGGGTTCACCGGCCTCGACGCTGGCCAGGTTCTCGTTGAGACCCTTGGGGTTGGGGCGGGAGCTGGTGCGGAAGCCCGTGAAGTGTGTCCTGACGTACGGCGCCACAACCGACTCGAGCAGCTTCTTGCTGCCGTTGGGGTGGTCGATGGAAGCGCCCGGCTTGTGCTTGGCGTCGTACTTCTTGTAAAGCTCCATGAGGAGGATATCCGAGTTGGCTTCGTCGACGGACAGGGAGGTCGGGCAGTTCTCGGTGACCCGGCCGTTGGTCTTGAAGTACGAGGCGATATGAATCGAGGGGATTTTCGTCGGCTCGTGAGGCTCGAGGATGTCGATGTGCTTGGGAAGCTCCAGGGTGTTGGAGGCGTCTGCCGCATCGAGCAGGTTCTGGTTGATGCCGGCGCGGGTGCTTCTTGTGGTGTGGGAGGCCGTGCGCTCCATCATGGGCGCAGAGGCCGACTCGCCGTCTTGCTCGGCGCTCTCGTTGTCGCCATGACCCGAGTCGCTACCATTCGGGGATGTGGCGCCGTTGGAGTAGACCTTGTGTTTCTGTATGTACTTGTGAGCAGCCAGCGATGCGTTGAGGCGCGTGAGCGACAGCTCCTTCTCGGTGAAGAGCTTGTCGAGGCTGTAGGCGGGACCGTGGTGCTTCGCAGCGTAGCGTAGCTTCTCGTTCTGCCACAGGGGGGTGGTCGTGTTGGGGTCGAGAGCCCTGCGGGCGGGAGCAGGAGATCCGTCGTCTTCGCCGGGGACTCGCTTCCGCTTCTTGCCCTCGGAGTAGCCGGGGATGTCGTCGGCATCCTTGCGCAGTCGGGTGGCTCGCTTGTGGGTGCCGCCGGGACTGGCAGGGTTGGTGATGCTGAATTGGTTCGGGTGGAGGAGGAGGGCGGAGGAGTCGGAGATCTCCAGCGCCTCCTTCTCTTTCTGAAGACGGTACTTTCGGGAGGAGACGGTGTTGATGAGACGGTCACGGAGGGTGTTAGCCAGCGCCCGGTGCTCTCGGTTGGCGGCCTCGATCTTGTAGAGGTGCTCGTTCTGGTACTGGTGGAGACGGCGGTCGTGCTCGTGCTGGGCGGGCCGAGTTAGCTGGTGCGAAAAAAGAGGAACAGTGACGGAAAACAGAGATTGACGAACCTTTTGCTGCGCAATGCTGGAGTCGCGGTACTCAATCAGATCCTCCACCTCCTGCAGGAAGTCTTGAAACCTGGGACCGGACATGTGGAGGAGAGTGCGAGTGTTCTCTGGCAGGGCCTCGGGGGTCTGCGCCTCGGCATGCTCACGGCGAGCGCCCGCGATGACCTCGAGGGCATCGGAGGCATAGGGATCAAGACGCTGGACGAGGGTGTTGTCGACCTGGATCTTCTGCAGCTGGTCTCGGTAGGTGAGGTCGCGCTCGCGGTGGAACTTTTCGTTGAGGAAGGCCAGTTTCTCGGTGATGAACTGGCGCTTCCTCTCCCGTTTGGAGGGACCAGCGGCCGCTGTTGACTCGTTCGCAGCCATGTGAGCAGTGCGGTGGTTTGTCTGGGTTGGGGGGTGGTAGGGTTGCAGGTCTGGTTGTGCGGTGTCGGAGGTGACGAACTCGGCAAGGAAGGCGGAGAGTTGGGAATGGGAGGACCAAGGTCAGGCGGGACGCTGGACGCTTTGGTGGTGCCGATCCAATTCAGCCTTGCCCGGCGACTGATCTGGCAGCCAGGGGATTTGATGGCTCTGGTGGCTCTGATGGCTGGCGCACAAGCACAAGTCGATCTATTTTCGTCCAATGAGGGTGCTCCAAGCTCAACGCAATGGCCACGGCCAATGGCCAATGGCCGTGGGGTCATTTGTGCATGCGATGGAATTGTGAACATCGAGACCAAATTGTGAATACTGGCTTCGTAACTTGACTCTTGAGCTACTTGGGAGTATCGACTCTAGGTCATACTATATCACAGTCTGGCTGGACATTTGTTTGGATTTTCTACGATGGGACATGTATAACTTCTGCTCTATGCAAGCTCCATCTCATGGGCTGCCACCAACGACCAGTGATCTGAATTACTACCGAAAGACATGCGATCAAGTTGGCCATCCGATCCATTCTATATCAGAATGCGTCCCAGGGAAGCTTTGATCAAGACTGTCACGTAGCTGGGGGGGGAACAAATGTGCCCATTTACTTACCAGCATCGAGGGCACATCTCCAAGTCCATCCCAAGCCATCAAGAGCTGTGATACACGGAGAAGAACCTCTTGTTCGAACGTTCTGAAGAATTGAAGCCCTATGGGCATTTGCATGCCTCCTGCCGTCCTTCCCTACAGCCCGCTCCGCAGCTTTTGCAACTGGCTCATCAGACCGTAACCTCCAAGCACCGACTTCTCTTCCTCGGCCTTCCCCTTGATGCTCCCCTTCCTCGGCCTGTTGCCCTCTCCAGCCTCCTTCCTCGCCGCCGCTTCCGCCTCCCTCAACAGCTCCCGGTGCCTCTCCTCCACCATCTTCGCCAGCCCCTCGATGAACCTCACCCGGCCGTTCTCCTCCGCCGTGCCCTTCCACACCATCGTCAGCTCCTTCAGCTCCTCCACCCGCTCCGCCGCCCTCTCGATCCCCGCCACCGCGTCCCCGTCGCCCTTGAGCAGCGCCGCCACCTCCTCCCGCAGTCCCTTGAGCACCTGCTGCCCCTTCTCCTCCGTGCTGTGCTGCTCCCCCGCGCTGCCGCTGAAGCTGCCCGTGCCGGGCTCCGGCGCCGACACCGAGAGGAAGCCCGAGGCCGCCGACAGCTCCGAGGGCGGGAACACGAACTCCATAGCGTCGCCAAACGTCTTGATGACCGAGTCCAGGCGCGACCGCACGAGCGTAAGAGTGCGCAGCTGCTTGATGTGCGGCGGCTCGTTCGGCAGCGCGGCCACCTCAGCGCTGGCGGCCGGCTCGTCGTCGGGCGCGGGCGTGCCGGCGGCGGCGGCGGAGGCGGTAGTGGGCGTCGTCGCGCTTGAGGGGCGTCTCTTGGTCTCTGCGCCGTCCTTGGCCGCTTGGGCGGTGCCCGCCTCGGGGAGGCCCTCGGGCAGGAACTTCTTGATGTCGGGCTGGAGCGTCTCATTCATCGTCTCAGCGAAGCTGAGCGTCTCGCCGCGCAGGAGCTCGACCTGGTAGGCAAGGCGGCTCCCGCTGCGCAGGATGTCGTCGGTCAGCTGGGTCAGGGTGTTCGATAGACGGGCCGTGTGGGCGTTGAGCTGGGAGAGCAGTGTCTGGGTCTCGTTTGAGAGGTCGGCGAGAGGCACTGCCTGGTCGTTGCCTCTGGAGGCCGAGCCATGCTGCAGAGGGGGCAGAGTGGCGTTCAGAAAGGCCGCAGGGTCGAAGGATGGATCGAGAAAGTCTTGTAGGAAGCTGTCCTCGACATGACTGGATTTTGGCTGAAATACGGGCTTGGATGGCTGCCGTGTATGGATGGGGAGGATCTTTTGAGAGACGGAACTCTGTTGGCGTCGGTGTTGCGCCGACTTGAAGTCCCACGACATTCTTGTTGATGTGATGATTGGTTGCCGAAGGTGTTTTCAGGGTGAATGTGCCACAGGTTCCAACCGGCCCTCATCGAACATGTAGTTTGGATGCGGTGAGCTGTTGCGTGAGGCTCAACGTGAGATGGCCTGCGTTGCCGTCGGATTGAGGCTGATGGTGTCGAGTCGAGGTGGACACATGGCAGCTCCATTAGCGGGTCCGGCCCCTGTGGCTTGCCGAGACCGCTGTAATCGATTCGACGGGCCACCCAGAACACCAAGCGATATGACTTCCTCACAGCAAAGCGACTCGCCAACCACTACGGGTTGTTGAACACTGACAAGATCCAGTTTACGACCTATGAAGAATATCTAGCAAGCTCTACCAAAAAGGCACATTCAGAGAAGCGCTATCTGCTGCCGGTCAAGTGGTGCCTTTACCGTGCACCGGCGAGGACTAAAGACAAGGAGACCGGGGATCCCGTTGCGCCACCAGCTACGTTTACGACTGTATGTTTCTTCTGTAGATGCCATAGCTACTTATCATCTTTGGGCCACAGTAGCTGTTTCCTCTTCAGGCACACCAGCATGGTGATGAATATCGCTGCCCAAACAACGATTAGACAGCCCGCCATGACGCAGGACAAAATCTTAAGCCCTCCATTGTCAAACGCTTTCGCCATGGCTTCCGTCGCCGTGATCAGTGCGGTGTTCGGGAACACAAATGACCACCATGTCATATGGAATGGCATCGTCCTGTCTGGCTTTGTGTATTTCCACAACGAACCAACTGACACGAGGAAGAACCACATGGAGAGGCCCCAGAGCCAGAGGCCGACCAATACGGATATGATTTTGACGATCCCAACCGCTTGATCAGTGCCCATGAAGTTCTCGGGCAAGATGATATCTGCCTGGCTTCCCAGTTGTACTGCGAGGAGTCAATTGACGAAGTTGACGGCAAGGGGAAGATTGACTGACCGAGCCCGGCAGCAGTGAAGGCATAAGGTCCTATTGATATGAACTATGGCATCGTCAGCTCAGCATATTTTGGAAAACAGCACTGAATCGCGTACCACACCGGGTCGCTGTGCGTCCCTTGGCAGCTTCTGCGTCATCAGCCTGTAAATGAAGGCCGACGAAATCATGAAGGCAATCAAACACCCTGCGCCTTGGGTCGCGACGGCGCTGAGTGCAACGGCCGTCGTGTTGACCTTGAGCTCTTGGCCCGAAGACAAAGCCGACGCTATCAGATTGCCAGCAAATGGACCATTGAGGAGCAATGGGTAGGCTGGAAAGACCCAAACTGGTGTCATCATGTGTATAGGAAAGATCCTGATGCAGCAGTCAATCGCCACCCTGGATTATGGCAGGATGTTGGAGCTTACAAAGTAGACCAGAGGATCAGGTATATTGTGGCACTAACCATGACACTGAGTGCCAGGTCGATCCAGAACATGACCTCCATGGTTCGAAGTAGCCAGGAGCCGGTATGAGGCACGCCATATTGGCAGATATTAATCATGATTACAGTGATACTAAGAAGTCAGACATGGTTCGGAAGTGAGGGATGGAGCACGCACGAAACAAACTGTACTTGGTCAGCACTGGTCATTTCGCATGAGAACTGTCGGTACTTACGAACGATGGTATAAAAAGGGACTCCATCTGGTCCGTAAATGAGTTCATGAAAGACCCTGGCCGTAGGCGGAAGCGGGTCAAGAGCAAACCGAGGTTTGTTATGAAGAGAACCATGTTGAAGATGAAAAATGCAACGCCAACGCCATCGAGCCACGCGCTTCGATATGAGACTGAATTCGCCATCAGTATATACTTCAGTGTTTGACTAAGAGAAAAGGGCAGGTGCCTACGCGAATGCAACACGCTAGCTATGCCGCCGGTAGCCTGTCGTTGATATGGTAAGCTCGAGCTATCAGATTTCCTGGCAGAAAGTATACCATTGTCTATGCCGTTGTCAGTAGTGAAGGCGTGGTGTTGATGATGAGACTGACCATGGCGAACCATGTCCATTGGTGGCAAGCAATTCTATCCCCGATGCTGACTCTGCCGGCGGGCTTCGCCGTGGCATCAGCCAGCATCCTATTGAGGCTAGAGCCATGAGAAGGGCCAAGCGTTGGACGAGATCTTGGGCCACTCGGTGAAGCCGTCGTGCCCTTTGCGACATCTTGAGACGACCCGCGGGGGTTGGTGGCCGTCGAGCCAACATCGGCAGGCGTGCCCGACGGATCGGCAGGAGGCACACCGAAGAAGAACGGCGGATGATTCTCGTCAGGCGACTCATAGCCGCTGGAGGTTACAGGTTGTGCCACTTCGGGACGTGGGGAGGCCATGGTTGCGCTGGGGCATCCAGGTTATCCGGCCTGTATCCCAGGACCTTGACCAAAATGTAGAGCGGGATCAGGAAATCGGGCTCGGTGTAGCGAAAGAAGAGGCTGATATGAACGAGATGGGTCAAGAAGATGACGTGCCAGAGGACCAGCGAGCCCACGTTTGCCAGAGGCATGATCTCATGCCTTGGTGTTGTGGCGCTGATAAGGTATGGGCCGGGTCACCAGGTCCAGGTGGGTATCCAGAGGGGCCGATCGGAGGTCCAAGTTGATCGCGCGCTTAGCGAGGGGAAAGGACTGTGATGGACCTGCTCTTGGGCACAAATGGATGCTTAGCCAAGGCCGCGGAGGAACTGGTGATAGCGGCAGGGCTGTTGATAATTGGAGGTGTCGTGAGTGAGACAGCCCAGGTGACCTTCGGAAGTGAAGTCATTGAGCGTTGAGCATTGGCATTCCAAAACCGACTGGCCCACGCTAGCCGAGCAAGCAGTTGGCGCACTGTAGATGGGGCAGCTGCATTCAACACGCCGCCTAGGCCGCATGTCGTCATCTAGCACTGTGCCTTGTGGTCTTGGCAGTTGGATGCACTTTCCCATCTATCCATCTGCACCTGCTGCAGTAACGAACTGGAAGCCTTCCGGACATCCTCGGAAAAAGCTATCAGGAGGGACTTCCAAATCGGCTGCTGATTTCACATGATGCATCGCCATCAAACCTACCAGCGCCTTGGAGACCTGATTTGGCAGTGGTAATGACCGATTACCAGGCACAGTCGCCTTGCTCATATCGTCAACTCGCTTACTACCTCTGATGGCTCCCGCCCTTATTTCACTGGAGCCATTCTCACTACTTGACAAGGACGAGCCTATCAGCCTGGTGGTTGGATCCGCTCTGTCGCTTGACCTTCCCGACGGTCATGTGCCGTTCTCTTCATCGGAGGTCTTGAAGGACTTGGTGGGACAGGGAGATCTTTGGGTTGCACGAAGAGGCGCCTGCAGGCTTGCGCTGGATGTCATGGTGGGTGCGGACTCGGATGACCTCGGAGATCCAGCGCTCGCTCTCATTGTCGAAAAGATTGCGTCCACTTTTGGAGAACTTGGGGTACGCCAGCTGACGAGGTCGATACGTGCTTGTCGCTGACGTTGCACAGCTCTGGAGCCAGCTAGGCGTGCGACTAACCCGCGACGTCAGCCATGATCAACCACCCAACGCTGTGCTCTTTCGTCTCGATCACCCAAGTTTACAGTCGAGTCTTCTGCCACCGCCAGGTGTCCCCGTTGCCGGTTTTGAACAGCTCACTTGTTCCCTCTCCTTCCGCTCAACGGCCCCTGAAGAATGCAGCCGCGTGTCAACGGCTTGTGCGCACTTACCGCAGCAGAACAGCAACCAGAGCCCTGAAGGGGCACACTTCCGTCGTGAAATCCAGTCGATGGGCCCTGACGACGGCCGCAGGGAGTAGTCAGCCCCAGCGGCTGTTGACGAGCCTGTTCACCTCACAATGCCTTCGCTTCGTAGCCGTCTTCTTCACACTTCGTCCCTTGGTAGACTCATCGAAGTTGGCGCTTTTGCACTGGTCACAGGGAAACGCAGCACCTTGAAGGGCATCGGAGCGCCTAAACAAAGAATGCCGGCTCCTCTGACGAGCCTTGCTCCATCCGTCTTCCACATGGACTACCTTACAGTATGATTGGCCATGTTGCCAAAAGAAGTGTCTAGTTGACATGTTTGGTAGGCCGTTGCGGACAGGTCCAAGCTCCTGCCTGCCATTATATCGACCATGACAGGCTTGGCCTCGGTGCAGTCGCGGCCCCTGGCAGCAGGTTTTCCGGGGAATTTTGAGCGGACACGCACGCGAGCAATAAGCCGGATGGAAGCCGAAAGGCAAGCTCGGACAGACTTTTGCGAAGTCCAGAAGAAACTCTGGAAACTGATCACTAGCAAGTCTAAGATACCACTCAGGGTACAGCCATCTGCGAGAAGAGAGAAGGGCCACTCTCCCGGGCTGACCAACGCACATGCTCCACAGCTTCGAGGATCTACGAACCAGTCTCTATCAAAGGAGACGCAGTCGACGATAAGCTTGGCTGGCGGCCTATCGCAACATGCACTGCACGAGACTAATTACACACTCTTTGGACTTCAGGATGAACGTCCTGACCTTACTAGCGTGGAAGTTTGGAGTGACTGGGACGACAGACTCAGTGAAACGCCACAGACATCTCAAGAATCGTTGCAAGAGCCATCAAGGACGCAGCATGCGAGTGCGGGTGCCAGCTCCACACACCCCAATATCCCATGCCAGGCGGAGGTCCCAGATGACGTGGACACACAGTGGTCGGACTGGGACAGGTCTTCATCCGGGTTCAAACGATGGGATTCACCTCAGCCAAGGGACGAGGCCGATGAATACAATCCGTGGTCAGATTCCTGGTCTGCTGGGTGGAGCGATTACTCAGGCCTGAAGGGACTGCAAGACGAGGGTTCGTGGGATGTCGACAACCACCAGCAGTCCGAAGACGACGAGATGTGGGATGATGCTGGGGACTCGATGTTTTCGCAGGATCTGCCGCAACATATGGACATCTGGGCGGACATGTCCGAAGACCATGTTCTGCCACGAGACCTCGGTGCCAACAATGAGATGGGATCACGATCCGATGTGTGCTTCTGGCCGCCCGCAACGGAGGGACCAGCATACCAAACATCACCTATGGACGAAGCTAATGACATATGGGGGACAGGGGACGTGGATGATCATTCTGATATTGGGTGGTAAAAGTCTAAGTATTGAAGAAGGACTGCTGCTGGGTAATGTTCCAGGAACAGCTCGTGATATTTGCAGCGTATGGTCGAATCGGTTTGTACAACGACCGAACCACTCGTGCCCCGTGTGCCACCAGCTCGGTCTCCAAGAAACGGTATACATCTTCGCTCGTCGTCGTCAAGCCCCTATCGTATTGGCCCGGCCAATGGCAGTGTCCAAGCAGCATATCCAAGCCAGACGGTCGGGTAGTGTCCCCGACAACTATGGCCGCGCTCATTTCTTCCCCGCCGGTTTCTTCTCCTTCTTCTTCTTCTGTTCCGGTTTCAGGGTGGCGAAGTGGATGTACCAGATGAGGAGGCATTGCAGGATGATGCCGACGAGGACGACGATGAGGATGGTGAAGAGCATCGGCTGGTCGTTTAGGGTAGCGACAGCTTCGTCGCTGGCTCCGATGGAGCCCATGAAACCGAACTGGCCGCTCATGATGGGCGATTATGGGGTGGGTGTTCGAGGAGGGCGGGTGTGAAGTGGCCGGCCGGCTGCGCGCTTGTGCTGCTTGTCGTCGGGACGTTCGAGCGACGGGTTGGAGATACGGCGGTCTTGAGGATGTTTGGTCGTTTGCGCCCGGCAAAGTGGATATTACAAAAAGATAGACGGTCAAGAGACGAGGACTTTGTGAGGGTATCGAGTATCGAGTGCGCCTGTCACCGGATGAAGAAATGGACGATGCGATCTAGCTGGGTGCCGACGGGCAGGAAACGACAGAGGATGACGCGGAAGAGGAATGGGAGAGTCTGGAGCCGGGAAGAGGAGAAAGAGAGGCCACTCGGCGATGGGTCTCGAAACGAGAGACGTCGGATTGCGCTCGAACGACTCGAGGCTTGGAGGGACCCAGCTTTGGGCCGGGGCGCGGGCGAGCAATGGGCAGCGAGCGGTGGGCAGCGGGCAGGCCTGTGGAGGCGCGACGAGGGTGCCGCGCTGCCGCCATCTCGGGGGTAGGCAGTAAGGGGGTTTGGCTCGTGTTTCACAGTTGCGCCAGAGTCGACTGATTCCGCGAGGTAATGATTGGGTGGCACGACGAAGTCCTTGATCGCTACTGGGGTGTTCGCTGTGACATCACGAGATTTGGCCCTGAGGTTCTTCAAACTGTTTTGGATGACATCCTGATCAATCCGTTGAACGCGGGAACCAAATGCGACGGATGACGGCGGTCCAGGGGTGGTGCAAATGGGGGTCATCAATTCATCAGTGCTCAGTTGGGCCAGTCAAGGCATTTAGACAGGACGAGACTGCTTAGGCTTAGGTAAGGAACCCGCCAGCCTCCCATCATGTGACTTCGTGCTTCGAGCTCAACCAGCCAATGGCCTTGGAGCACCTTGGAGCTGTGTGGATCTCCATCGTGGTCCAAAAAATTGTCCAGCTCGAGTGTCGCGCGACATGAAGCTGCCCCTACCGTACGACGACATTCCGACTCCCTATCCGGCGACGACCTCAATTGCTGCTTAATCTGAGCAGGCGCGAAGCCTCAGATCACCAGCAGCCATGAACGCGGCACGACCCTCCTCGGGTCTCCTCTCGAGGTGCCTACGACAGTCCACCCCGACCACCTCCGCCGCCCCTTGCCGCTCCTTTCAGACCTCCGCCTCGAGGCTAAAGAAGAGGTCACGATTCAAGAACATCAAGGCCTCCGAGCTCGGGCTCACCAAGCCCGCCGCCCTCAAGAGCTTTGCCGCCCAGAATTTCCCCGACTACACCGAGAAGGAGAAGGAGTTCCTGCGCGAAAAGTACACACCCGAGCAGTTCGAGGCCCTCGAGGCCGGCGAGGCGGCCATCGACCCTCAAGACCTGACGAAGCAGGGTCGGATACGAAATGACCCCTACCGCATCAACTACCTCGAGGACTTCGCGACCGTGCAGCCCATCATCGACGCCAAGCCGAAACAGCCCATCGTGCCCAGGGAAGCCGAGTTTCTCGGGAAGAAGGAGTGGGTGGACAAGTACATCGACACGCTCGCCAACCATGCCGAGTCCAAGATGCAGGACACCATCGGCAAGGCCGTCGCGCGGTCACTGCGCAAGGTCAAGCAGACCAACCCCGACAAGATCGACTTCACCGAGGAGGAGCTCATCGAGCTCGAGAACAACCCGGAGCTGAGGCGGAAGTACATCATCGAGGAGTCGGACGACGGGCTCTGGGCGAGCGCCGAGGCGGAGCGCAAGGCGAACCCCAACGCCGAGATCCCGGGCGAGGAGTGGTGGGACAAGATCGACGAGACGTTCTACAAGGAGCTCGAGGCCGAGTTTGAGAAGGACGCCAGCCCGCTGGTGGAGTCGAACAAGCTCAAGATGTGGAAGGCCATTGACGCCGAGGAGGGCAGCTCGGCGGTGGCCCCTGAGCTGGGCAAGGTGGAGGGTGTCAAGGGCCAGTACAAGGAGGTCGAGGACCCCGAGGACGAGGGCCGCGACGCGTCGGGCGTGTACGCAGACGTCAAGAAGGCGCTGAACTTCAAGATGCAGGAGGTTATGAGCATCCTGACCAAGAGGCTCGCCACGCGGGTCGTCTCCAACCAGACACGTCTGGGCAAGATCCGGAGCTACAGCGTCATGGTCGTGGCCGGCAACGCGAACGGCAGGCTGGGCTTGGGCATGGCCAAGTCCACGGACGCGACGATCGCGACCACCACGGCCAAACTGCTGGCCATTCGCAACATGAAGCCCATCCGGCGGTACGAGAACCGGACCATCTTCGGCACCGTTGAGGCCAAGATTTCCGGCACGGTCGTGCAGCTCGAGGCTCGTCCGCCTGGTATGTGATCATGATCCCCCGTCCTCTTCCTCGAGACGACACCAAGCTAACCAAGCACTCACAGGATTCGGTCTCCGTGTCTCGCACCGTCTTTTTGAAATGGCTCGCCTGGCGGGCATCCACGACCTGGCGGGCAAGATCCCGCGGTCCAAGAACTCCATGAACACGGTCAAGGCGGCTTACCATGCGCTGACGAACCAGCCCGATCCCGAGCAGATCGCCATCGGCCGGGGGAAGAAGATGGTCGACGTGAGGAAGGTCTACTACGGCGGATCTGTGTACTAAAGGAGCTTTTATATTTTCGTTGGGTTGTTGTATCACCACTGTACATTGCCAGCGGCGCAGTTAGATCTCCAAAGTGTCGTCTGATTCGTTTGCCATGTTCATCCTGTCTGGGTATCGTGTCTCGTCCATCGCTCGTCGCCCGTCGCTCACCATCCCCTGTGATGCCTCCCATGTGTGCTTATCACGGCGCCCCGTCTCCTTCTCGATCAGTAATATCGAGGTCGACGTCTCATGTCCCTTCGTCCCGCGAGCCACCTAGTTCTCCTCGTGCTGACCGCCCCAATCAATCTCCTGCTGCAGCACAATGCTGTACACGCTCGCCTTCAGCAGCGTGAAGACCAGGCTCGTCTTGCGCTCCAGCTCCCTCAGCCCGTCGAGAATCTCGGTGCTTGGAAGGCCGCTCATGTTGTCGAGGACAGAGGCCAGCTGTTGCCGCACAGCCGATTAGCAAACCGCGGGGCGATCGGGGGAGTGGGAAGCGGTACCTTCTTCATGTTCTCCGCGAGCCGCTCGTACTCCTCCAGTACCTCCTGTTCCAGCGGCGTCAGGTCGGGCTGCTGCGCCAGCATGTGGGCGTCGCGGGATTGTTCCATGGCTGGTCGGGTGGTGGGATGCGACCACGTGCGTGGGAGTCGGTGGTAAGGTCAGACGCGGTTGAACTTTTGGGGTCGCGAGGCACGGTCGATGGGTTGGTTGGTGAAGACCCCGCGATGGGTTCCCCCGCAGTAAGATTGACCAATGAGAGGACTGACACTGACCCGATTGTGCAACTGCGTTATCGAGACTACATGTGAGGCGAACTGATTCCTCTGTTCCTGACGACAGTCGAGCTTTGACAGACTTGCAAGTTGAGGTCCGTCCGGGTGGGCGTACTTGCAGTTCCCCGGCGCGGGAGAGAAAGACCAAGTAGCATGTCACTCGACCACCGAAGCACAACAACACAATGTCTCAGTCTCAAGACCACTTACACTTACTATTTGTTCATCATACACCCACTGTGACGGGCAGAGGATCAGATGTCCCTTGCTCTCAGCACTTAACATTCACTTCCATGCATGCATTTCTCCGAGAGGTCATGATATCCATGGTTCTGTCACGTCGTTTTGTAACTGTTTGCGAAGGTATGCATTGGGATCCCTAAGGGCACTGCTGATCTCACACTCGGCGCATCGTGAACCTCATATGATAGGGAATCGATAAATTTCATTCTACTTGTTGCTTAAAATTGTACTTGGTGCTTAATGTTATACTTGTTGCTTAATGTTGAATTTAGTGCTTCAAGTTGTACTTGGTGCTCAATCTTGTCCATGTTGCTCAACGTCGTACTTGCTGCTAGCAACAATTCTATGGCGCCACGACAGTGGGCACTAAAATCTAGCGGCGTGACCGGCGCGAACTTCCAGCTTCGATCTGGGCCACGGTAAGGTCTATGAGGCAACGGAACTTGCGCACACCACTGCGTACGGCAACGCCATCGTGGCACTCGTAGTCGTCCCCAGGGTACAGGATACAGTTTCCGTAGGTCTTTCCATCCAAACCAATCATGTCGTAGTTTCTATCCCTGTAGATTGCTTTGGTTGAGGTCAGCATGGGGACGATGAAAATGTAGCCCAGAACGGCGACTTACTGAAGTGGTACAGAGGGGTGTTGCTAAAGTGCATTTCCACCTCTTCGATGTCGCTGGCCGCTTGACCCCCTTCGCAGCCGCCCTTGCAGCGAACACCGGTCAACCCGCTGACGTCGGTGCGGTCGAAGAAGTTCTTCGCGTTTCTCGCATCGGCGCAGTCCGGCTCTCCCGGAAAGATGTGCCACATGCCGTGATGGGTGCCCCCGACGGTGCCGCTTTCACCCCCGACGTAAAGGTCGAAGTTGGCCGTGGCAAGGGCGGCACAAGAAAGAAGAAGAGTGGAAGAGAGCTTCATGGCGATGGTGATTACCGGGTAGGTCTAGAGGCAAAGTTGAGGATTGGTTGTTGGGCTTGGTGCTGGGTTTGATTTGAGGGTTGGAGATTGTTGTGATGAGATGATGAGGGCTCCAGAGATTATTGTTAAGTTGAGTGGAAATAATCATCTCTTTTATACTCCGAGACGGTCCAAGTTCAGCGTGATTCAAATGAAATGGTACAGCCGGTTGAAGGCTGATTGTGCTATACACACCAGCGGCCGCACGCCGCGTCTTGGCGGCAGGCATTCTGAATCCTAACCACGAGAACCTGTCAGCATATGCTTTTGAGGTTGCAAAGTCGTCCCAAGACTGAAGGATCTGCATCTTTTAACGTGAGAATCTGACATGACGGCCCCGATCCATACACATAGACATGCCAAGGGGGAAGGGTTCGCATCCTACATTGCGACAGTTACCACCACAGTGCTTGATAGGCGGACGACAACGTGACAAATTCCTAACTGAGGTGTGCATGTAAGCGGTAACATTACCACAAAAGGCAACAGTGCCTTGGACGTCAGAGGCAATGGCTCACTCTGTTCAGGATTACGCCACTCAAAATGTCAATAGATATTTGAGGAAGAAGATTGGCTTGGCTATGATTATCTGGACGTCTCCGTACTTGCTTATCTGCTTTGAGCGCGCTGCAGGGGTATTGAAGGGACAAGAAAGTGATATGCTGTTGCAACTTGGGATGACGGTTGGCTTACAAACAGCATTCCTCTCTCACTCGATCTCACATTCGTACATGTCTGAATATAGCAACATCATGGTGCCCAGTATTGCGGGAACTTTTGACCAATCTATTTACTAACTAAATATGACATCTCGGATGATTTTTGATAGTCCCAGTATGGAGTGACTGCCCTCGGATGGAGTCGTAAGTGGCGTTGACAATACATCCCGGAGGCTCATCGCTTCTCCTGGATCAATCGATATCCACACTGCTTAGAATCAGCACTTGGCATGCTGACCTGCCAAGAGGACAGGCCGGAGCTATTTGCGTCTTCCATGCTTCTGGCATCTCAGCCGTTACAAGGGCCAGTCAGCCCCCCAGAGCTGTCTTGTTCCTCTCGATGTTCGACTGGCGTGACCGCTGACGAAGAATTGCATGGCTCACTCGTGAGGGGAAGTTCAAAGAGAAGAATCTTGTGGAAAACGTTCTGTGTTGGTGACCTTCTTCCTGGCGTTCGCCATTATAACGAGAACTATCGGGAGGGAAGCCTGATTGTCAGGGGATGAAACCATGGTGGACGTCAAAACCACTAAGGGACCTACAGACCCCAGTGAGTCTTCAGCAGCACCGCAAGGGGCTCGAGCACTTAGAGAAGGAGATAAAAGGAAGAACGAAGGACCTTAATTACAGAAGAGAATTATCGATCATTCTACGTCTTCCCACCTATCTACCAGCAGTTGATCACGTGTTGAACAAGTCCTTCACTCGTTGCTAAACCCGTCCTTGGCACTGATCACCAAGGCAATAAAGATGCGCGATTCCATAAGACCCCTGCATGATCCCCGAATCACGAGAAAGTTCTTGGGATAGCCGGACATCAGGCATCTTGTAGCTGTTATGGATGATGTTACTCAAGCAAACGGCGGGGCAGCTCTCTAGGCCAACCTCAGACACCATTTCTAAGTCAAGAGACGCGTGCTTGATGCATGATTCGAATAAACCGTGACAAGAGCGTGCAAGAGTACATGAATATCATTAACGAGAAAACTCAGACTCCTTCATCATCATCCACCGCCATGGCGCAGTTGTGAATCGAGCCACCCGAAGCGTGTTGTAGGTCGTCCACCCACTCACCAGGGGACTCGAACACAACAACTACTGCACACGACAGGCAACCTAGCACATACGACCATACCTACCGGAGAACTCGGGATCCCGTCCGCTCTCCCCTAGATAAACCGGTAAGGGCTGAACTAGTAGTTGGGTGGGTGACCACCAGCGAATCCTCGGTGTTGTATGTTTTGCGTTTTGGTGTTGCGGGGCACATTTTTGCGTTGAGTGCGTCTTTCTACCTTCAAACAGTTTTCAGTCCCATGCCAACAGAGGCCGGTCCTCCTGCCACACATGGCTTGATTGGAACCAAGCCCAGCTTCACTCAGCAGGCACTTATCAACACATCTTCGTCACTCGGTTTGGGAATTCAGGCGGACAGATCAAGTGTATTCTTCCCTCTCCCACGCAAGAAATATCATGGCATCCATAGCAGTTACAGCAACAGAAGCAGGGAAACAACGTCATATCTCCCTTCTTTCCCTAAAACGCCAGGCCAATCATAACTCCCAAGACACAAAAAGGTTGTTTTGAGCGCGATAAAAAGCCAAGATAAGCAGACGACCCGTGACGCGGCCGGGCTGGGTTGGGCCATGGAGAGACCCATGTTTCGCCCTCCTCTACCCTCACTCCTCGCTTCTCTCTCCGTCTCTCCCTTCGATGCGTGTTTGGCCTCTGTGAGGCGTTAATGAGTGTGGATGGCACGGGTGTCTCGTACGATCTCCTTTGTGTCATGTCGTCCTGTCTCTGCGCCTAGCTTACAAGCTGTGGTTTCTAGATCCGGGATGACTGTTGTGTTGTAGTGGTGGTATGATGAAATGCAGCGGAGAGTGGCGGCAGACATATCCGCTGTTGGAGGCTCAGTAAACGAGAAGGCCGCTACTTTTGGTGGTGGTGGTGTCCGTGGTGGTGATGATCTTCATCGCCGTCATGATGCAGAGTGACGCTGTTGAACTCCTCGAATGGGTCCACGACGGGTTCGCCGGGAGTCGCCAGTCCACTGTCCAGAGGAACTCCCTTAAGGTTCATCGGTCGAGACCTGCTGAAGTCGACGCTCTCGCTTTCTTTGACGTTGCGGAAGTTGATGGTATCAATGCCGCGACCTTGGTTCGGGACAATAGGCGGCTTCATGTGCCTAATCAGGGCCCATTGCGTAGTGCGGAAGAAGGGATGCGCCTTGATGTCCGAGGCGCCAGCCTTGGCGCCGAGTCTCCGGTTCTCGTCCTTGATCAGGAGTTTCCTGATCAATGACTTGCATAGGCTAGGAGAATGTTAGCGACTGCCTGCCTGCCTGCTATCTCTGGGGGTAAACGTACTTGGAGATCTGCGGAGTGCCGGCAGTGTCTGGGAACGGGATGTCCTCCCTAAGGATATTGGCAAACGTCCCATTCCGGTTCTTGCCCTTGAAGGGAGTTGTGCCGTACAGCATCTCGTAGATGAGAATGCCCAGCGTCCACCAATCCACCGCACTCGTATGACCGCTACCCTTAATCACCTCTGGCGCGATGTACTCCTCCGTGCCAACGAAGGAATTCGTCCTGAAGTTGGCGATGCATGATCTCGTGTCGATGTGGAGGGACGACTCGCGGGTGCCGTTCTTGCCGATGATCATGGTCGGCTTGCCGCCAGGATCAGACTGCTTCGAGAGGTCAAAGTCGGACAACATGATGTGGCCGGACTGGTGGAGCAGGATGTCTAAATACGTCAGATATGTTCGGTTGCTCGTGAACTCTTCACTCACTCTCTGGTTTCAAGTCGCGGTAGATGAAGCCCATCAGGTGGAGGTACTCGAGAGCGGCCGTGACCTCGGCGGCATAGAACCGAGCATCCTCTTCGGGAATGCATTTGCCGGGCCGCGTTTGCAGCGCGCGGAAGAACTCACCGCCACTGCAGTACTCCATGCAGAGGTAGAGGTAGTCTTCGGACTGGAAGGAGTGATAAAGCGTGACAATAAAGGGGTGGTTGCTCGTGGCCAGGATCTCCTGCTCGGCAAGGGCTCGCTTGATCTTGTTGCGCTTGATCATCTCCTTCTTGCTCAACACTGGCAAGGTTAGCAGCCGCCTGGTAGGCAGACATGACGGCCGACGCACCTTTCATGGCATACAGCCGTGTGCTCTTCTTCTCCCGCACAAGATAGACCTTGCCAACATCTCCCTTGCCGATGAGCTTTATCTTATCGAAGCTCTGAGGCCCGACCTCCACATCGCGAACCTTGATCGAGTTGGAGCTGTATGTGCGCCTGAATGCCAGCGCGGTCCTATTCGGCGGTGGCAGCCCAGCGAGGATGTCCTTGTCCGGGTTGGATGAGGTCGAGGCGCTGACGGCGGCGGACATGTTCTTGAGGTCGGACGAGTCGACGAGCTCGAGGGTTCCAGAGTCCTTGTGCACGACGAGCGGATCCTTGCCCAGCTCGGCGGTGGCAGGCCGCTCGTTGCTGCCCTTGCCCTTGGCGGACTTGGTGAAGAGACCCTGGGCGTTGGGGGCGCTGGCAACCCTCCTAAGCTTCCTTGCCAACTCTTCCCTGCCGGCGTTCGTGGCCTGCTTGTCGGGTGCGCCGTTGGTCGACTCGGCCTTGAAGCTCGGTGTGTCGGGAGGGCTCGGAGGCACAGAGCCCTCGTTGTGGTGGCGGAGGCCGGGCTGGCCCTGGTGAGCAAAGTAGGGGTTCGCGTGGGCTGTCGGGCTCAGGGTCTCGTCGAGGGGGTTTCCCTCGCTGGCGGTGGTGTTGGTCCTCAGACGGCCGACGGTAGTCTTGAAGAAGGTGGTGTTACGGATGGACGACTTGTTCTCGGGCTTGTTGGGAGGACTGTCGTGTGCAGAGGAGGACTTTTCGGTGTCCTTGTCCTTCACCTTCTCGTTGTCCTTGCCGGCGCCATTGATGTTGATGCGGAAGAGGTTCTTCAACCTCTGGTTGAATTGGTTAGTCGTGCTCCCATTCTGGGGTTTGGAGGCAGGCATCTCGGTGTTGTGACGGTCATGCGACCAGGGCTGCCATGGCTGGGAGGGGATGGAAAGGTGCGGTGTGGATGGTGCAGGTCGGTGAGGACGGGGTTGATGGAGGATGGTTTGGGGGAGGGCGAGGTTCAGAGCCGGCGATGGCGGATGGCGGGAGTCGCAGCGGCGGATGCTGAGGTGGGCTGGAGGATGGGCAGGATGGCTTACAGATCCAGGCCAATGGCCAGATGGGCATGCTGGGGGGGGGGGGGGGGGGGGGGGGGGGGGGGGGGGGGGGGGGGGGGGGGGGTGGTCGTGGTGGAATGGGGTGGCAGGCGGACCGACACGACGGGCGGCTTGCCTGCAGTGGGCAGGTGCAGGGTGGTGGTGGTGTTGGTGCGGCTTTTCCCCTTTTCCCCTCAGAACCTCGTGGTCACCCACCCACTCGCTCCTGTCTCTCACTCACTCACGCAACCACGCACTGGCAGGCTGGGATCGTAGGTACCTTCTTAGTGCCCAGCACCCCCCGACAGTGGATCAGTGGCGGGCACCGCGGGCTTCCGTGCAGCATCTGGTTCCACTACGAACGCCCCAAACCGCCCCGAGCTTGCACTACAAGTGGCCGATTGGCGACGCTGCCCGGGGTCTCGAATGCTCTTTCCCGTCACCGGACTGCTATTTGGTCCGATGGGACAACCACCTCACTGTCACCATGCCAGTCACTAGCAGCAGCACCCGGCTCCAGCCCAGCATCTCATCTCGGGTCTGTCGAGGCAGGGCTGCCTGCTCGACGGGCCGGGTTGAGGAAATAGGGATTGTTGACGACACGAGTTGCCATTCTGGAATGCCTGGCTTGTTGCTTGCTTCTGCAACGGACCTCGGATGCTGGGCCTTCCATCGTTACGCCGCAGAATGCAAGACAACAAAATCGCCGGCAATTACTCCATCAGTGAGTGTGCATGTAGGCAAGTCCCTCTCTGTCTTGCAACTTTCTTCGCCCATCCTACTCTAGCAGTGGAACACGGCCAGCAAGCAAACATCCTCCCAGCAAGACATCCATCCAGCCGACCGTGAGAATTTTTTTCTATCCTCCCAAGTACCGGCAGAAAATCATTCCTCTCTGGATTCGCACTCGTTGCCACCTGCAGTACATCGACCAGTGGCCAGAGGAAGCCAGCACATCAACCCGGGCAAGTGGGCTGGCCTGTCCCCACGTGTGCTCCAACAGCTTTCCCCTCAACTTCAACCCCCCCTCCCCCCCCCTTTCGGCTTCCGTGCTGGTTTGCTCTCCCAGAACCGGCACCGGAACCCCCCCTTGGCAGGGAGCTTAGAAATCGGCCAGACCCCGTTCTGGGCCCCCTCCGACCCTTTGGCTCCTCCCAGGCCCTATCTATGCTGATTGATTGGCCAGGTAGGAGGGGGACTGGCTCAAATGTCCACGATGCCTGCGTGCCCTCGCCGATGGAAAGCTGCGGTTCACGAGCGCATCTCCCATCCCCTCCCCACCGTCTCCTCTTCTGCGTCAATGTGCGTCGAGATTCCAATGCTCGGTCACTGGGCTGCATCAATCGTGCTTCTCCACACACGAAGCCAAGAGGATGATGTCAGACCCCAGGCTCGAGTGTCACAACTTTGGAGATTGATGCAAGTGGAACCCCGGAGCTTGCGTTGCGTTGCGTCGCGCTGAACGACACGAGATGCACATGCGCAACGGCGCCCAACTCACGGGTGCCGCGCATGCCCACAATGGATGGACTCTGATGTCGTATTGAAGGTGCCTGCATGGAGAAGCATTCTCATCGGCTTGCGTCTTTCCTCAAAAACGATTGAATGATTCAATGTCAAACGCTGCGTGGGTATATTTAGAACGCTAAACTGGACCGACTCGCCTACCACCACTCTGGCCTGATCGAAATGATGGTCATCTCGTAAAATTCTCGAGGCCTGTTTCGACACCCACATCGCCGAGTATTCCGGTTGAGGCGCAGCAGAACCAAAGCATTTCGCCCTATCCGGGACCCTCCCGGCACTTAGCCGCCCCCCGATCATGCCGCCGGACTCTCACCGTCGCCGTCCTCCCCACTCTCCGGGTCGCTGGCCAGGTTCTGGTCCCGCAGCATGAGGAGCGCCTTGAGCTTCTTCCTGTTCGCCCTGTACGTCAACAGGTCCTCTGACTCCTGGTTCCTGATCGACGGCGTGACCTGGGTACCCGTCTTGTCGAACAGGTAGTCCGGCAGCTCCCCTGTCCCGTCGTCCGCCACGTACCTCTTCACCGTGATGACCGGTCCCTCGCCCGCCTGCCACACGATCGGCGGCATGTGCACCTCCTCCAGATGCCCTGCCAGCTCCTGCGCCGTGGAGAACCTGCGCTCGACGGCCTTGCACCTCGCCCACCGGCAGGCGCTGCCCTGCTGCCCCGCCCGCGCGTGCACAACCTTCACGTGCCGGCGCAGCGTCTCAAAGTTGTGCAGCTCCGCGCGGCAGCCCTCCCACTCGCACACGAACCGCACGAACCGCGGCGCGAGCGTCTCGTACACCTCCCGCGGCTTGGGCTCCGCGGGCTTCGGCGGCCTGCCCCGCCGCCTGCCGGTGTAGTAGTTGATGACCTTCGGCGTGCGTATCTTGCGGGTGCCCTGGGGGGCGGCGGCGGCGGCAGCGGCTGCCTCGGATTCTGACACGATGCGGCCGAGACTGGGACGGTAACCCTTTGGGCGACCCGGCTTGCGCTTCGGTGCCGTAGCAGGGGCTGGCAGGGAGTCGGAGCCTGCAGCTGCCGGGGAGGATTTCGAGATGGAGGATTTGGCGATCCTTGTGGCAGCGGGTGAGACTGGGTTGCTGAGGCTCACGGGCTGCGCGGCTTGAGCCGCCAGACGCCGGGACTGAGGTGACATGTCTGAGGCCACGCCATGGTTGCCGAGCGGTTGAGAGTGATTGAGTGCGGTGATCGGCCTCTTGCCAGGCGTGGTTGAACCGAGGACGACTTCGATGCGGGACGATGCTGGAGACTGTGGCGCGGCGGTTGCAGGTTGGAAGGAAGGGCGAATCTTTTTAGGCGTGGTGATTTTGGCTGATCCTTGAGAGCGCGGGGAGAAGAACGTGTCGATGGTCTTTTGCTGTGATTTGACATGCTTGCTTGATGACGCGTGATGATCCGAGCCCAGTGGCCATTTCTGGGCTGAGTTCATTTTGAGTTGAAGATGCCGTCTCTTCGACAGAGGACTGTCACGTCGAGGGTTTTGAGACGCGTCTGGCTCAGGACGAGGCGTGAGGTCGAGGACGAAGTAATTTAGCTCTGTCGAGAGTTCCTTGAGGTAAGGACTTGCTCTTGCCCTCAGACTGTACTGCACCACGACGTGTGGCTAGTTGGTGGCAGCTGGTGACACTTGAGATCTCCTGGCAGGCATAAACCACCAGTAGCAGACTGGACCACATGCATCTGGAGTACCAAACACGGAAAGAGTTGCTTGATTTCTCATCATCGGACCCCCGCACGCCGATGCAGACATCTCTTGAAAGCCACTTCATTGGTTTCAAGCCGTAGGTTTCTTCCGCTGCTCCCGGTCTCGTCCGTCCAATCTATCATGCTTTAGGCGAGCCCCTTCGGAATTCAAACTGCGTATTATTAATCAGACAGGATGATGCATTGTGGTCAGCGTGAAGCCTCCCAAATTCATGATGGCGTAGTTGTGGAAGTTGATGGTATCATATGCTACATCAGCACGACTTATATCAAGTGATACCCCTCGACAGAGGATGTACTTGACTCTCCGTCAATCTTACCCATTCTTCACACCACATCGATCTACTCAAGCACCAGGCCTCGAGTGTGCTATCATCGCATAAGTGCTTTATCGATTATTCTTATACCAAATAATCATCATGGCCTCCAAGTCCTTCTACACAGTCATTGCCGGAGCCGGCACGGGGACCGGTAGTTATGCTCAATCCTTCCCGGCCGAAAATGGTTGCTAAGCTTCCCGCAGGCCGAGCTGCAGCAGTTCGCTTCGCCAAATCCTATGTAGTCGTTCTCCTTGCCCGCAAGCCCGAGAGCTATACCGACATTGTCGCGGAAATCAACCAGTCGGGTGGACAGGCCATCGGCATAACCGCAGATGCAACGGACCCAGCGTCTCTGAGCTCAGCGTTCGACACCATCAAGGAGAAACTGCCCGACTCCAAGCTCGCGGCGGCCATCTACAACGTCAACGGCGGCCACTCCCGGGTTCCCTTCCTCGAGCTGAAGCTCGAAGATCTAGATGCCAGTCTCAATGCTGCGCCGTAAGCTCCCAGATTGAATCCATGTGAACACTGCTGAAGAATCACAGTCGTGGCTTTACCGTCTTCGCCCAGCAGACGCTGCCCCTCCTCCTAGACTCCGTCTCGGATTCGCCTCACCCACCGACCTTGATCATCACAGGCGCCACAGCCTCGGTCAGGGGCTCGGCCTGGTTTGGTAGCTTCGCTGCCGGCAAGTTTGCGCTTAGGGCGCTGGGTCAGTCTCTCGCCCGCGAGTTCCACCCTAAGGGCGTGCACGTGGCCCATGCCATCATCGACGGCGGCATCGACACGCCTTGGGGCAAAGACTATGTAGCGAACAATGGTGTGGCGGACGGGAAGATCAAGCCTGAGCAGGTAAGTGTGGTCCCTTCAACACGCGAGTCTTCAACGCTGACAATGTCCTCTCTCCGCCAAGATCGCCGAAGACTACTGGCACCTCCACACCCAGCATCGGTCTGGTTTCACGCAGGAGATTGATTCCAGGCCCTACGTGGAGAAATTTTGAGGCCAGCCTTTGTAGGGTCAACTGGGGACAGACAGTGAGAATGTATACCTGAGTCGGAATATTTCGCAATACTTGGGCCGTAGTCATGGTGATCGCAATGACATGTGATGGCGTGTACCGGGGAAAAAGTCATACTTCATTCGTCGTTGGCGAGCGGTAGACAGGTCCGCCGTCCTGGTTGCCGTCGCATCGTGCCGCTCCAGCCGCCGCGGAAACCCATCGTAACGGGTGCTCGGAATCGGCGTTGTGCGTCGCGCTATCGGCTCAGCAGGTCTTCTAATAACAGTGCAGCTGGGTCTGCCATTTTCAAGACCCAGACGATTCGGCGCTCGGAACCGTCGACTCCAACATGGCGCCCACGGGTGTCCCGTGCAGAGCAGCCACGCGTTCAGCCTCCTTCCTCTCCCGCGCGGCCTCGGTCTCTGCTCGCAACTTCTCCATGTTCCAGGCGTCGCTATCCTCATCGTCTTCGTCTTCGTCCGCGGACTCCTCATCCATTTTCCAGGTGCCGCTCTCGAACATGGCACGACCAGTGGCCTCCTTCGCCTTCTTCGCCTGCTCCTCGGCAGCCTTCTTGTCCAGTCGGTCCTTCTTCCACTTGGCGAACGACTCTGGTGTGACTGGCGTGAGGGTACCGGTAAGCTTGTGGCGCTCCGACTCCAGGAAGTCCTCCAGGGTGAGCGTCTTCAATGGTGACTTGTCCAACAAAGCCTTCTCTGCCGCTCGCTGCTCCTTGGTCTTCAGAACGAATCTGAGGCAGTGTTAGCAATGTACATCAGGTGGATAAACGTGATACATACCCTGGCGGCAGAGCGTGCTTGTACATGCACTTATCACCTCCATTGGGGCAAATCCAGAACCAGCCATACTTGCCCTCCTCGATGGCCTCGACGAAGAACTTGCAGACCTTGTCGGTACTCGTCTTCTGGTTGCCCTTCTTGGACAGAACGACGGATCGAAGCTTCTCCTCGTCCCACTCGGCGGACGTTTCGGCCTTCTTGGTCTCCTCCTCCTCGGCTCTCGTATCGGTGTAAAGACTCTTCTTGTTGACTTTGCGTTCGTCCTCGACATTGTGCGAGAACTTGCACTTCTTCCCCTTCTCGCAGTTGCCCTTCTTGAAGAAGATGCAGACCACGGTCTTGGGATCGACACCGAACGGAACCTTCTGGATCTGTGCAGGCTTGGCGACCAGGTCGGCGAGTTCCCTCTTGGCCTCCTCTGCCGCCCGCTTCTCCTTCTCGCGCTGGAGTTTCTCGGCCTGTTTGCGCTTCTCCTCTGGTGTGCCGCCGGACTTGGCTTGCGCGCTTAGTTGAGCAATTTGTTTTTGAGCAGCACCACCCTTCTTGTTCTTCATGCCAAAAGTCTTGTCGGCCACGGCCTGCGAGCCGGAAGCCTTCGTCTTGGCGGGCTTTTCATTCTTCTTAGGCGCCATGATGTCGGTCGAGCGCTTCGATTGTTGGATATGTCCGGAACCGAGCAGGGGAGCTCTTCAAGCGGTGACAACCAAGGGCGTCACGGACAGGTTGTCGAATAGTGGTGGGGGTTTGGCGAAAGTAAGAAAGTGGGACTGGGAGAAATCCAGGATGAAGTCACGCCTCAAAGGTCACGTGCATGGCGGGGTGTTCCAAGGTGACTGACGCCAAGGCAAGACCACTGAGAGGTACGTACCTCCGACTGGGGATAAGCTCCAGTTGTCCAGTTCCACCCTGGCCATTGAAGCCAGCTTGAGTTCGGCATCTAACCACTCCACGAGCCATTCTCAGAGAACGCATCTCAGGCATTTGCCCCCAAAAAGGTCAGTCGGCTTTCGAATTGCCAAGCTGTATTTCTGTGAGGGAAATATCTTTGTGGCTGACTTGATCCAGTCCAACAGGTCTTCTGGAACACGACAACGCTCGAGAACACCATCCGGATCTATCACCCAGCACATCCAAGATGATTTCCGACAACGACCTATACCAGCTTGCGATTGTTTTGGGCTCCAGTGCTATGGCTCTGATTGTCGTTTACCACTACCTCGAGGTCAACGCTGAGGACGAGAAGGCCCCCGCGGTCACGGGAACACCGTCATCCAAGCCGGCGGCGGCATGAGCACCTTTTGCGCGGCGCAACGCCCGCCATAGATGGAGCTGAAGCGAAAGAAAGTGTACAATACCTAGGTGGGATGTCTGGGAAATTAGGCATCCATCAGACAACGGCTTTGGTCTGTTTGCGACGGCGCTCAGGCCCGGTGGGATTCCAAGATGATTCGACTTGCCCGCACCAACTTCAACGATAGATATGTTGCGGAGAGGTGTCTGTACGGCTTCGGACATTTGCCAGCAAGATCCGGGCGAAGACAGTGACGCTTCTTTACTCCAGGCTCGATCAGTCGCGGACGAAATACCAAACTTGATACCCCCTTGCTGCTCCCACTCCACGCCTGTCTCTTCTTTGTGCTTTCCTCCATGAATATATATTGACCCGTCCTACTACGATGAACCAATCATCAGAGCAAAAGAGGTTATGGACAATTGCCCCGTGAGCTGACGATGGCTTTCGGGCTCCAGCGCGAGCCCCCTCGAGCCAGCTGAGTTAGCAAGCCAATGAGAGGAAGCGGTACGTGCCTGGTCGCATTGTGGCTCATCATCACCTGGGCGTCCCAAACAGGGTTAGCGTGCCACGCCCGCGCCGGTACCGTTGTTTTCTCGGGCGCGACTCCCCCCCAAGGTCCCAAGGCAGAAAAGGCTGGTCTGCTGTCCCTCCCTGCTCTCCGTCCTTCCACCTTCCCAACTCTCTCCTTCCAAGTTCATCAACACAATCATCGACTCCTTGAGTTCACCCAGACGCGCTTTCACTTCTTCTTCACTGCGACCATACCGTCACTGCAGTCTTTTCATTCTTCACAAATAATCCACCGTCAACCGACCTGTCTCCCGACTCGCGCAAGCAAACCGCGTAGGACCAGACATCCCACTTCTCTCAGACTACAACCCGCATCTCTCTTCGCGCTCACCTTTCAGCGACGTCACCCAGCTGCCTACTATCCTAGCAGCTTGAGCCATCAATAATTCACCCATCCTCGACGTACTCCATATATCCATCACCGCCATCATGTCCGGCAAGCTCGACCAGTCTCTCGACGAGATCCTCACCACGCGCCGCCGCTCCAACGGCCCTCGCCGCCGCTCCCAGCGCCAGGCCACCACCACTGGTCGCCCTGCGACCGCGGCGCCCGTTGGTGGCGTTCAGAAGAACCCCAGAAACGCGCGCACCCCCGCCAACAAGCCCACCCCGGCCAAGGCTACCCCCCATAATGGCGAGAGCAAGATCATCGTGAACAACCTCGTAGGTCCACCGATTCTGAATCTTGGTTGAACATGACTGACAACCAACAGCCCAAGGATGTGAACGAGCAGCAAATCAAGGTATGTTGCCGTTGAGGCTACCTTAGTATTCGAACATTAAGTTCGACATGTTTTCCCTCGCTCGCCCACCTTCCTCCGACGGCATTTCGGCGATACGTACTCGTGTGGCTCCGGACACGAGAAGTCGCCCTTTGGTCTCAGATAATATGCCGCCAGTCTCCCCAAGAGCACATCGCAAGCCAGAGCTGCGTTGTGCTCGAATGGGTTGAGCACATCCCTGTCACGCCATGAATATCAGTTGAGCCCCGGTGCCTGGTCAGCACCACAGTGGCCTGATAAGCGTCGACGTATAGAGGGATGTAGGTTGTTTGAGAGGACGCGAGCAACCCACGAGCGTGGCCTGCGAATTTTCCCCGGATCGAATTTGGCTTCCAATGATGGCAAGCAGCGAGCACAGCAGTGAGCGATCGCGAGCACAACTTTGGCATGAGAGAGCAACACCCTACGGTCTGAGGGAGAATAGTATCGAGGTCTGGTAGACTTGTTGCTTGCTTCGAACAGTGCACCTTCCGGGTCATACATCGACGAATGCGGCAAGATACTTGGTTCCAGCAGGATGAACTGGCAATGAGGGACTTGTGGGAACTGGCATTGACGGCGAAAATGACGGCGTGTTCTGGGTGAACGGATTGCCCTTGGCTCAAATGACCGCTCACTGCTCTGCTCGCTGACGAATTTGCGTGCTCGACGACCTCGGCTCTGCGGAATACTGCGACGAAACGCACGCGCTTGCATACTTATCTCTTTCGGATAACTAACATCAGACTCAGGAGTACTTCGCCCAGTCGGTCGGCTTCATCAAGAAGGTCGAGATCTCTTACGGCCCCAACTCGGTCAGCCGTGGCATCGCCAACGTCTCCTTCAGCAAGCCTGATGGCGCTAGCAAGGCCTTCAACAAGCTTAACGGTCTCTTGGTCGATGGTCGTCCCATCAAGGTAAGAAAGTGTAGCACATCTCTGCTGTCGCATCAGCTAACCGGGTCATCAGATCGAGATTGTCGTCGGTGCTTCCCAAGCTGCGAACGTCATCCCCGCCGCCAAGACGCTCGCTGAGCGCACCTCGTAAGTGCACACATTTCAACTTTGTCATCTATGAGGTTGTTAACATTCTTTTGCAGCCAGCCTAAGTCGCAAGCCAAGGCTCAGCCCAAGTCGGCTGCCTCGAACAAGCACAACGCGGCCAAGACTGCCGGTGCCGCCGGTCGAGGCAAGAAGCCCCGCCAGGCTCGCACTGCCAGGCCCGCAAAGAAGACGGCCGAAGAGCTCGACTCGGAGATGGCTGACTACTTCGAGGCTGCCCCTGCCGGCGCCGCCGAGGGAGCCACTGGTGCTGCCGCACCCGCGGCCACCAACGGTGACGCTCCCATGGACGAGATCATGTAGATGTGCTTAGATGCATATTCTTTAGTGGTGTCGGACACCCCTTTCAGATTGATTACAGGGGCAAGGCAGGTTTCGGGCACGGATTTTCTTCTTAGGGTTGGTCTGGGTAGAGCTGGGGCAGGGTATGCCCCGTAGCTAGGACGGGGCAAGTTTTCCAGACAGGAACGGTGGTGGCTTTCCCTTTCCTTCGTCTTCGTTCATTTCCGGACATGAACAGTAGCAGCGCATGATTGTATTATACCACACAACACCAAACCAAACATGACGGAGGATGCCATAAATTAGTCGATAATAAGAGCACGGGCTAGCTTGCATGATACCGGTATTTTGATGACGAGTGTGGGACATATTGTTCAGATTCAACAAGTCATTTTCATGATTGAATCTTAGATTTGAGTAGCGAGCGTGAGATGGGCGCCTGCTGCGTGGGACTAGCCTCAAATTACGAGTGTGAGCTGGAAATGGCAAGGGTAAAATGGGATATATCGTGCGGCTCGCCGGGAGTATCCCGTCAATGATGTGCCAATCACAACTTTATTGCTACGAGCGTAGTCGTCACAGAAGAATTTTGAAGCACTCTTGGCGGTCGAGCACAATCACAACCATGCCGGTCGTGTCCGCATGTTCGGTAAGCTATCAATCCCATTCGCCATCACGCCTCCAGCATTCATGTCAAAAAACAGACTGGGGAAAAAAAATCATTTCTTTTGCTTTCATCATTGAGTCGACATGACGGCGCACTCAAGCGCGTCTACCGCAACCTTGCTCTCGTAGTTCGTGTCTGCGTGGGTATGATGGGGGAGGGTGGGGTAGCGAGAGGGAGGGGAGGGGTCGAGAGCCAGGCACAGCTGAGGGGGGTTGTCTAGTAAGGCGCCTATTTCGCGGGCTCCTTGGCCTCAGTGGCCGCGGGAGCGGCGGCGGGCTTGCTGGCGGCGTTCTCGCCCTCGAGGGCGGGCATGTCGTCGTCGTCCTCGCCATCGTCGTCCTCGTCACCGCCAAAGTCGGCACCACCCATGCCGCCGGCGGCGAGCTTGGAGAAGTCGATGCCGCCGAAGTCGCCGCCGCCCATACCGCCCATGCCGGGCATGCCACCCATGCCGCCCATGCCCTCCATGCCGGGCATGCCACCCATGCCCTCCATGCCGCCCATGCCAGGCATGCCACCTGTGAGGGGGTTAGCTTCGGGAAACCTCGAGAGGGGGGATTGATCGTCATGGGGGGGGAAACGTACCCATGCCGCCGAACTGGGAGAAGTCCTCCTCGGGAGCCTCCTCCTGCTCGTCCTCGTCGACCCACTTGTCGAAGTTGGTCTTGAGGAAGTGGACCTTCTTGGACTCCTTGAGCAGGCGGGGCCAGTACTCCTCCTTGAGCTCCTTCTTCTGGAGCTTGAGCTCAATGTTCTTGCCGGTGTGGTTGACCTTGCTCTCCTCCGTGTCGATCTCGCCGTACAGCTCGAGGTCGAGGTGGTAGTCCTTCTTCAGGGTGTCGGAGTGGCCGTCGAAGGTCAGGCCCGTGGGCTTGAGGTCGAGCTTGAGGCTGGAGGCGGGGACGTCAGGGACGGTGATGGTCAGGTAGACGAAGTTCTTGGTGGCGTCGGAGGCGCTGGAGCGCTGGGCCCAGAGGACTGGCGGGTGCGTGTTAGCTCTGGCGGTCGCAGCTCGGCTGGAAGCCCGGGGTCAGGGGCAGGGAGCCTGGTTGTGCACATACCCTCGGGAGTCGCCTTGGTAGCAGACATGATGTTGTGTTTTTGTGGAGGGTGGAGGGGTTGTGTGGTGGGATTCTGCAGAGAGGGGTATGGTTTGATGAGAGTGGCTGCGTGGTTGTCAGGAATGATCAAAAAGCAATGGTGTTGTTGTGTGGTCGTGAGAGGAACAGTTGCGTACCGGTCGAGCTTGCAGTTGTTGAAAAGGCTGTGGCCGGGGTGATGGTAGCGCTTTTGCGATGACGGACGATTGGAGGGCAGTTGGTCGGGAAGCTTCCATAGAAGGTCCGAGAAAGTGAAAGATTTGGTAAGGCATGGGGATTGTGGGCCCCGGCAAGGCTGCCGCCTCAGCCCCGTCGTTAGGGAGGTACTCGTGCTGAGTGTGTGGGTGACTACGAGGCAAGACGTACTGGACTACTGCCGCCCCTGCGGTGACGTTGCTGGAGCTTCAGTGGTCCCTTGCCCCACACACAGGCGGGGTTCAGCTGGAAATGCTCAATTCGGTTGCCAGCAGCATCTTCCATGTTTCTACCTGTGGAACAGAACACAACGAGTCTTGTATTTTTTGGCAGCCATTGTTCCCCTGCTTACAACTCGAGCGACTCGACCAGCCTATTTCAGAGCCGAGGTTTTGTGGGCAACCCGTGCATTTAGCCCAGTGGCCGAACGTGATCGTCACAACATGCTCTACATGTCGAACCCATTGCACAATATATCCTGCAACAACCAGATGCTCAGGCTCGAGATGGCCGAGGCCCACGTCCAAAACTCTGCAACGGCCACGCGGGCACCTCTATCGGACCTCCATGTTGCGGGTGGAAGAACAGATGCCTGACAATTGATAGCCGTCGTGATTTGGTACCGAATGTAGCAGTTGGTAGCGCAGCCAGACCTAAAACGCAAGGCTGGAAACAGCATCCAAGTAGCTTGGCAAATCGTGTGCTGCTGTGCGATTAGAAATTGCCTATGGGAGGCGATCCCGGCTGCCCTTTGGGCTGGACCTTGGTGTGGTGTGGCACCCTTCCGAAGGATCGCAGTCTAGAACACCATTTGCCTAGACGCCTGACGTAACCGGAGGGGCGAAACGGGCACTGCAGCCATGCCATGTCAGATCAGCCAGATTGCCGTGGGTATAAGAAGCTGATTCAAATGAGCCTCTGTTCTCAGCTGTGTGCGATGCTGTGAGCGTCTTCTCCTTCCTTCGACTTATCACTCTCAGCCGCCTCAAGACTTTGGCCCGTCATTGCTACAGCCTCGATAGCATTGTGAATAGAATGATGGAGCCCGCTTCTTCTACCGAGAACACCAAACCGGACGTATTCCCGGACGACCTTTCTCCCGTACAGAAGAATGCTCAACGCGAATTCATGCTTCTCACCCGCCGCGTGCGCAGACACCCTCTCGGTATGCTCCACATCGGCCATGACGGCATGATGCGCGCCCTTGACCATATGAGCGCGGTCGTGGATGCCGTGCCCCTCGAGCCTAGCCTCATCAAAGCGTACCTCGATCAGTCAGACTACGACGAGGAGCTGGAGGCCATGTATCGTGGTGCTGACGGGACAAAGGTTCCTGCTGAGCAATGGTACCATCCCCCACATGGGATACTCCCTCCGCCATGTCCCGAGGAACACGTTGAGGAGGGGAGAAGGCTGCTTGAGAAGATGGGGAAACGGGTTGAGATTACGCCGGGTGCGAGAAGAGGCGAGGAAGGGAGAATATGTCCCGTGACAGTCAAGTCTGACTACAAGATTGAGTTACATGAAGGAGATGATGGTGCAGTTGCTAGATGATGAAATGGTACATTCTCCCCATGATAGTCAAGTCTGACTATGCGATCGAGGTATATGAGGATGATACTATAATTGCTAGATGATGACGTGGTAAGTCGGAAAGACACTCGAAAATTCCAGAGCACAACAGTCCGTGCCTGGAAGCTGACGAAGGAAGAGGCATTTGAGGTAAGCGAATGGGGTTATGTGCCGGCCAGCAGCCAGGTGACCGTGCGATGTGAATAGATACGCTAATATGTTTCATTCTGACAAATATGCAAGAACTTGACTTGAACACAAGTATTGATCATGTGCTCTACTCATTGAATCGTGAATCATGTCGTAGACCCCGATAAACAAAGCTTGGGGTTGAATATGCTGTTGGGGTCAAAATGATCGTTGGGGGGTAAAATGATTTCCTTGTGTCTATCCCCTCCCTGGGGCAATCTTGAGTGGAGTAAATAAAGAATGCAAGACCCCTAAGATGTTTAGCCTCCAACTTGCTGGGTCTCTCGCATCTGATTTCGGGCCGTTTGGTATTTCGTACAAAGAAAATATAACGTTGGTCCGCTTATAAATCGTTCTCGCTCTTCGTGAATTTCTAATATGATGGATTCGGGATAGCTGATGGTATTGATGGGGCATGGTCGAATACATTAACTGTAGCTCGCATGCGTCATACGGTGGTATTTAAGGCCTGATAAAGTGGTCGGGTATGCACACCCATCACAGAACTGAAGAGCATACAATTTCGACCAAACCAGCACCTGCAGAAACAATGGCACAGCAACAGATCTTCCGTTTGCACAAGCGCACGTCTATCAACGACCTCGTTGTTGAGAATGGCCCCGTGCCCTCCCCAGGGCCTCGTGAAGTCTTGGTCAAGGTGCGCAGCGTCGCGCTGAACTACCGGGACTTTGCAGTTGCCACTGGACGCTACCCGTTCACAGTCAAGGACTCAGTGGTGCCCTGCTCCGACCTGGCGGGAGATGTGGTGGAAGTCGGTCGCGGCGTCGAGGATGTTGCCGCCGGCGACCAGGTTATATCCAGTTTCGATTTGAAGACTCTCTACGGTCCGATCACCGACTGGGAGCACGGGCTCGGCGGAAATGTGGACGGAGGCTTGCGAGAGTACATCGTGCTGCCGGCGGAAGCGATTGTCAAAATTCCTGTCGAATCGGGCCTCACCTATGCTCAGATGGCTTCCCTCGTCTGCACGGGCACCACAGCCTGGAACTCTCTTTATGGCAATAAGCCACTGAAGCCTGGCCAGACGGTACTTTTCCTCGGTAAGTAATCTGTAGGGATGCTTCCAGCTCTCTCGAAACAGTACTGATACCACGGCAGGCACAGGTGGTGTGTCTCTCACGGGGCTCATTCTCGCCAAGGCGGCTGGCGCAACGACCATCATCACCTCGTCCTCTGACGACAAGTTGAAGCTGGTTCGGGAGAAGTATGGCGCTGACCACTACATCAATTACAAGACGACCCCGAACTGGGGTGCCGATGTACAGAAGCTCACGCAGGGTCGCGGCGTCGATTACATCTTCGAGAACGGCGGCGCCGGCACGATCAAGCAGAGTCTCAAGGCAATCGCCTACGGCGGCATCATCTCCGTCATCGGCTTCCTGGCGGCTCCGGGCCAAGAGTTGCCTGACGTGGCGGGACTTGCGCTTTCCAAGGGTGCCGTGGTGCGAGGCATCATCGTCGGTTCGAGGGAGCAGCTTGCGGACCTGACCCAGTTTGTCGTGTCTCGCAAGCTGCAGGTCCCGGTTGAGAAGGAGTTTGGATTCGGTCGGGATGAGGTGGTGGCTGCTTTTGAGTATCTCGCGAGCGGGCAGCACACGGGGAAGATCTGCATCAATGTACAGTAAGCTGTCATTGTGATCTCATCTTCTGAATGTCGCACCGAACATCGAATATAGCAATCAATTTATCCCAATTGGATGCCTCATGAGACAAGACTTCCGTGTAGCTGTCGCGACTCGTTTTCCGGTCTGTTTCCTGCCCTGCAAAGCTTCGTCGGTGCCATCGCAGTCAGAGTGGTCAGCATCTGACCTACCGCCACTGAAAAGTCTATGATGAAAGCCATTCGTATGTGACTGCATCGAGGAAGCAGAAAAGGCGTCAACAAGTCGGCATCGGACTGTCCTCCCGACGACGGGAGTCGGACTCCGCCCGACATCCACTCCGGCCGGCGGCCTGCGGGGACTGCGGGGTCAGGTTAAGGTTAACAGCGCCGAGCTCCACCGGGATCCTCGCACCTTCCTCATCCCGCCTGGCGCCACTCAATTCTGTCTCCTTAATACTGGTGCGAGGGAACCAGATGACGACACAAAATCACCGGCTCCTTGGTATCGGACTTTTTGACAGGCAGGCCGCCTGTTCCTTATCAGCGTGGTACGCTGCGAGTTGAGGAAGGGATCAGCGGGAGCTTCGATGGCTGGGACTTTTTAAAGCCAATCCTGTCCCGTCGAGATGCCCCGGCAACCTGCTGCTACTGTCCCAGTCGAGTTCAAGCTCACGATAGCTGCGCATTAATCCATTGGGCCTCTTCTGCTTCTCCGTCATTATGCGCTTCCAAGAGACCCTCGCCGTAGGCCTGGCCCAAGCTGGCCTGGCAGCAGCTCAGTTTGGCTACGCCGACAACCAAGTCACCGTCCTTCAGGACGAAGACCATGTGGCTGTCAACTTCCCCGAGGTTGAAGACATCGAGCTCTTCTCGCCGGCGTTTACGAGCCCGGACACGGTCCCCGAGGCCTTTGCCAACGGCACAAGCGGCCCCACCGACGAGCTGACAATGGACCACTTCCTCCGCACGCTCGCCGCCCGCAACGACTACATGACCTACCACAGCCCTTCGTTCCAGTCGGAGGAGGGCCGCTCGTTGCCCTACGTCCACCTGTCGACCTCCGAGAAGCCCAGCAGGAGCGGAGGCCTCAAGAGCTACGCCAACACCACGCAGCCGACCGAGAAGGTGCGCATCTGGATGCAGGGCGGCGTCCACGGCAACGAGCCGGCCGGCGACCAGGCGCTGCTCGCGTTGCTCGGACAGTTCGACGCGAACGCGACCTGGGCGGCGTCAATCTTGGAGCACGTCGAGCTGCTCGTGCTCCCGCGCTACAACCCCGACGGCGTGGCCTACTTCCAGCGCTACCTGGCCACGTCGTTCGACCCGAACCGCGACCACACCAAGCTCGCGCGGCAGCAGACGCGCGACATCAAGAAGCTGGTCATGGACTTTGCGCCGCACGTCGGCGTGGACTGCCACGAGTACACGGCGACGCGGCCCTACGGCGCCGACGACCAGTGGCACGCGGCGCAGGACGGGCAGTTCTCGGCTATGAAGAATCTCAACATCCACGCGGACATCCGCGAGCTCTCGGAGACGCTGTTCGCCGACAGCGTCGCGGCGGCGATGGAGAGCCGCGGCCTGCGGTGGAGCCCGTACGTCACGGGCAACGGCGGCAGCGACGACATCACCCTGGACGAGACGAGCTCGGACGCCAAGATGGGCGACACGTCGGTCGGGCTCAGCCAGGCGGTCATGATCCTGACGGAGACGCGCGGGATCCGGCTCGCGGACCAGCACTGGCAGCGGCGCGTGGCGACGGGCCTCACCATGGTGCAGACGCTCGTGCAGACCGCGGCCGACAACGCCAAGCTCGTGTACGACACGGTCGAGGCGGCGCGCGCTGACTTCATCAAGAGCACCGACGACATTGTCATCACGGACTACGCGACGGCGACCAATGTCTCGTGGCCGTTCATCGACGCCCGCAACGGCAGCATCATCGACGTGCCGGTGACGTTCATGAACACGACGCCCGTGACGGCCAACCTGACGCGGTCGCGGCCGGAGGCGTACGTCTTCTCCCGGGCGTGGCACGACGTCGCCGACAGGCTGCGGGCGGCGGGCGTGGTGGTGGACGAGCTGTACGCGGACTTTACGGGCGAGGTGGAGGCGCTGAACGTAACGAGCTCGGTGCTGGCGACAGCCAAGTACGAGGGCGTGGTGCGGACGGTGACGACCGAGTCCGTGAGCAAGGAGGTGAAGATCCCGGCGGGGGGTTACTGGGTCAGCACGCGGCAGAAGAACGCGGCGCACGCGTTCAACGTGCTGGAGCCAGAGAACATCGACTCGTACGTGACATTTAACATTCTGCCGGTGGATGTGGCGGACGAGTATCAGGTGTACCGTGTACCGGCGTGAAGTAGTGTAGCAGTCGAGGTAGGACAGACGAGTAATGAATGACTCCAGAAGTGAGATCAGAAAACCGGAGAATCAAGCTAGGCCCGAATAGTGAGGAGAGAGAGGTGTAGGGTCTTAATCCCGCAGTCTGGACCTCTTACCATCAACAAGGCTAGATGGCAGAGTGGTCTAATGCGATAGACTAGAAATCTATTCACTTCGGTGGCGCAGGTTCAAATCCTGCTCTAGTCGTTACGTTTTGCTTTTGTCCCATGGGATTTCAAGTTACCCCAGGACATGGAGCAGCCTCGGAGGTAAGAATGGAGTTGACGGGATCTCGCCGAGGTTGACAACTCGTGAGTGCAATTTTGCACCTCAGAGGGTTTAAGGTGGCCAGCTGATGCCAGTCGATGACGGTCTCTGCCAGCCGACAGCACTCGGCGGGGTAGTGACCCATCCAGGTCCGGCCCGGCAACGGGTGACAGGCCGATAAGGCCTCACGTCACCGTCACTCGCGAGGCAACGTCAATCGATCAACCCCAGTCCAGTCCAGGCTTCAGCCAATTCATCCCATCACATGCAACGCCCATAACCTCCCACCACCCACCCGGTGCGCCCTCCTCCTGCCAAACCGCACCACAGCGAAACTCCCGGAGCGTCGAGGCGCCCTCCCATTTTGCCCATCATGGAGACCATCCGGTCGATGTTCGCCAAACCCGACCCCCAGGCCCAGGTACGACCTCTCGCTTCCCAACCCCGCCATGGACGAACCTCAGACTGACCCTTCGTGTCCTCCCCTCCCCGCGCAGCTCCGCAAATGCAACACCCTCCTCCGATCCAACATCCGCAAGCTCGACCGTGATATCCTCGCCGTCAAGCAGGTCGAGACGAAGACCAAGAACCTCATCATCGCCGCCGACAAGCGCGCCCAGCGCGACCCCACGCGCGCGCGCCAGGCCCAGAAGGAGGCCCGCGACTTTGCGCGCGAGCTCATCCGCGCGCGCAAGACGAGCGCGCGGCTCGTCACCTCCAAGGCCCAGCTCAACAGCGTCCAGATGCAGGTCAACGAGGCCTTTGCCGTGCGCAAGATCGAGGGCTCCATCCGCGCCAGCGTCGGCATCATGAAGGACGTCAACACCCTCATCCGCCTGCCCGAGCTCGCCGGCACCATGCAGGAGCTCAGCGTCGAGCTCATGAAGGCCGGCGTCATCGAGGAGATGGTTGGCGAGAGCCTGCCCGAGGAGATGGACATGGAGGGCGAGGAGATCGAGGCCGACGGCGAGGTCGACAAGGTCCTCGGCGAGATCCTCAAGGACCGCATGCCCAAGGAGAAGCTGCCCACCGCCCCCGTCCACCAGGAGCCGAAGCAGGCCGAGGAGGAGGACGAGGAGGACAACGAGGCCATGATGGACCAGATGCGCGACCGCCTCGAGGCGCTGCGCAGTTGAGACCAGTCAGTCATCGCGGCGCGATGCCGCTGGAACACGGAAGCGAAGCGAAGCACGGGGTATCTGTCTGTCTATACGCATGTTGCGCGGGGCGTTTGGAGTTCTGTGGGCTGTTGCTGCCCTGGCGAGGCCGTCGGGTGGCGACGGGCTGGTCGGCTTGCATGAGGGAGAGGGAGCTTGCGATGTAGCTACAAGAGATCATGATATGACTCATGATGCGACGCCGCCCATTCTCCGGCGTTTTGGTCTAGATGTCTGCGTTGAACGGTACAAAATTCTCATCTTGGTTGGCCACCAGCATGCTTCAGAGTGAACGCCGAGGACCTTTAGAAGTGATGGTGCAACATGTTAGGGTGCTCCCAGGTCAAATCGGCAATTAACCGCTCGTCCCACCATGTGAGCTGCCCCGATTCTTGGCGCGTATTATACTTCGTGTCTCAAGCAAATGCCAACACTGAAGAGGACGTCGTCATCTCTTCCTCGCGGTGGAACTATTGGATTTACCGCCATTCACCACAATCTAGGGCAAGAGACAAAAGTCTTAAAGTCGCTCGAGTCATCCATGCTCTCTTTCGGTCTACACCAACGTTCGCTCTTCGCCACGCGCTCGGTCCACTTCCCCCAGCGTAGGTACCGCTCGTGACCATACCTCACGCCGCCAGGACGAGTGCGGAAGCGAGGATGCCGATGTTCAGGCCAAAAGCTCTGTCATACACAGGCTTGTGGTCGGCCTGGAACCGCTGCGTGCCGTACATGGCTGCAATGTTCGCGCTCATGATGATCCTATCGTTTTGTCAGCAGCCGTTCCGAAAATCTGCATTCTATCAAGACAGCACTGCACTTTCATGGCCATTGCGAGCGAGCGCTTCTATGTGTTCGACACGTCAGAGAAAACAAGGCAGTGTTCCTGTGAAGACTCGGTTCAGGATGTGCCCGATCATGTGCATACTGATACCGGCCATGAACTTCTCGCCGCGACGATCACTACAATACAAGTGATCCAGCGACTACCTGCCTGCCTTTCCCTCGTATTATTAGGGACTTTGAGGCTGAGAAGCACAAGGCTGTGTATTTTATGAGAAGGAGTGTGGAGAAGGCGAGGTGATCACGAGCCCGATTTTCATCGATTACGAGGGGTAACGAATGTATGAGTAGCTGGAGATGAAAGGGGCCAGAGAATGAAACTGTCAAAATCGATGAGCTTCGGACTTTACCAAGAAGTGGTGTGATATTTTTTCAGTAATTATCATCAACCCAAGACTTTATCTGGCTGAGGTGTGCGTATTGCAACCCCCGTGGTATAATCGGCAGCCAGGGGTGACCTACTCAGGATTATCAGCGGATGCAGGTTTTCCAGACGAAGCTCAAGCATCCATACCTCATGCTATTGAACCAAACTAGATAGCTGACGCAAGATCACGGGGAAGGACCCCATGTGATCTCCCTATGTGAAAACCGCCCTTGGGCGATCACTGGGAGCCGACAAGAGGAGCTCCCCTGCTGGAGGAAAACACACTAGCGAGAGAATACATACAACTTGCAACACCGAACCAAAGATCCATAGCTCTTATACACAGCCCCAGCTAAGGATTGGGTTCACGCGAGCCGTGGAGCCCATTCATCAGATGCTATCGCTCATCTGCCAGAGAGTTGTAGCTTCGGAGTGTTGTTGCTGTTAGTGACCAAAAGTGGCCAACCAGTATCCGGCCCCATGCCCCTCAGGTGATGGTGCAGTCCCTAAGCCAAGTCTTCTTTGCTCGTGACAACCTTCGCAGCACCTAGAAGTCGAGGGTATCTGATCAACAAAGCGGCATAGGTCCAGTCCACGAGTCAACTCACCAGAGAGCCGGGCTTGGAGACAGAATCCAGCCACAGCAAGAACGACGGTGACGATCAATGTGACCAGGGCGATGACTTCAGCCGTCGGCAATTGGTTACCAGATGATCCCGGGCCTGCAGTGCCTTGATAAGTGCAGGCTGTTTCGTTCTTCATGATAACTTGGCAATGAGAATCCATGCTTGTCAGGTCAAGCTGGCAGTCGTGATTCTGGTAAGGTTTTTCGGCAAGATGACTGAAGGTAACATGTTCTTCTGCTAGATCACACTTGTTAAGAAATGGCATGACATGCCGGTTCTATTATGTAGGGCCAACATCCACACCAAAGCAAAGACCACTTGCGTAGATGGAGGCAGTGGGTGAACATTGATCGGCTCCGTGCGCCTGCCATCTGACCAATCAATCCATCCTATGAACCGGAATTCCCAAGTAGGAGCCCCAGACATGATAATGCTAATCTATAAAGAGTCCGGAAAAAAAGCGAATGCTCTTGTTGGTCGACAACCTGCAGCCTGCCCTGGATTGTTTCGGATCTGGAATCGAAAGGATTGGCTCGTCGCCCGTACACAGTCTCACGCTAGGCCGGATTGGTTCCGGAATTCCTGTTGACGATGCTCATGGCTCTTGATGTTGAGGTGCCGGCCTCAGCACTGCAACCCAGATCAGGCTGGCAGACGGAAGAAAGCCTTTATTAGAGGAGGCCTGCCCACCTCGATTTCTTCTGGACTTCACTTCTCAAGCATTCTAGATCCATCGAGCCTGAATACTTTGTTGACTTTCCTGGAATTGCGTCTCTCCCGACTTCCAGACCCGGTAACACTCTCTCCGAGTCTCGCCAACGAACATCGCACTCAGCCTCATCCCCTGTTGCTCACCCCTACTCCAATTCACGAAACCCGTTTTCACTGGTTTGAGACACCCTCAATGGCATCCGGACAACCAGATAACCTTGCTCCGGAAGGCGTGCCGGAAGACGGGAACAACTCTTCAGACAGCCGTCGTGAAGCGCACCAACCGGGTCACCATCAGCGATCAGCTGTGCCGAATAGCATCGACCTTGGGCCAATAGGTAAGACGGACATCCAAGTACTTCGTCCATGCATCTCACTTTAGTAATAGATCAGGACGTCATTCATCCCACCACTGGCATCATCGACGAAAATCTCTTCGATTCACTCCTGAAAGACTCCTCTGATATCCCCGACAACGTGATCAACACGGACGAGGCGTGCTACGACTTCCTTGAAACAGTCCCGGCTTTTGATATCAATGCTATCGATGCACAACTTCAAAACACTTCGACAGGTCTTGATTTAACGTTCAACGAGGTCGGTCCACAATACGACCCTCACGGAACCTTTTCAGGGCTTGGCGACGTCGACTTGTTTCCTCAGCATTGGTTTGGCGAAGTCCCTGGTCCGAACCTTGACGACCTCTGCGTTCCAGGACTTCAACCTTTCGACATCCTCAACCATGCCGAAGCACAGGGAATGACGCAACCCACAGGAGGTGATCCTCTACTTGACAGCGCTTGTCAATCCCAGGCAGGTGTGTATATAGCTGCCGATGACTCCAACCTAGGGAAACCAGACCATGTTCAAACAAATACCCTGAAAAGTCTATCATCACGCTCAAAACCACCCATGCGCCTCAAACCCATCTTGCCCAAGCCCACCGACCCGAAGGGCAAAGGCCCCGCGACCCAGACAGGCAACTCGAACACGGCGTTGTCTATCACGCGGACTAGCATCGGGAAAAGGAAACGAGCACCCACCGTCGCACAGCCTGCCGAAGACTGCTTCTCGGTCTTTGCGGCGAGCGGTCTGGTTGCCGAGGGCCAGCCCGCGGCGGGGTTGCGGAAGCGAGATCAGTATGCCAAAAACACGTGCCTCAGATGTCAAGTCTCGAAAGCCAAGGTATATACTACTCCGATTGTTTGCCAAGAACGTAACATTGATCTGTCTGCAGTGTTCCGGTGGTTTTCCGTGCGAAAGATGCATGGCTCTGCGGTGTGGGCCGAGCAGGAAGAGAGCCGCGCTGCACTGGATGGCGTGCTTTGACTCCAACATAGAGGAGCTGAACTACTTCATAGACTGTAAGTGGTCTCTCAAGATCTGAAGGAAGATTTATTGATTTTGCAGTCTACAATATGAAATTTGTTTTCGGCACTATGGACGGGGGTCCATCCCACTCAGTGCCTGAGCAATACCATGTCGACCTTGCCGAAGATCTAGAACATCTAAAGGTGTTTCAAGCTTCGAGCGGTTTGTTCGACTATGTAACCGGGATCAGCGCTGATGCCGGCTTTGCCAAGCACATACATGGTCAAAAAAGCTTGATCGGGTTACTTCCTGGGTCGAATAGCTCCGACGGCCGCAACATCTGCAACGACCACGAGGACCTCATAGTTCCTCGACAAATTATTCCATCAATCAATAGCGACTCGACCCCTTTTACTTGGTTCCTCGCAGCATTACATTTACAGCCACGATTTCTCTCACACGGAATAAACTGGAGCGGAGAGTTGTACGCAGTTATCAAGTCTGCAGCTTTCCGCGTGGCTTTCGAGTTGGTGGGGCGACTATTGCAGAAGGCCAAGGCCGAACGATGCACCCCCCTCGAACTCAGATCTCTCTGCGACATTCTTCGGACTTTGTCGTTTTTCGTACACACAGACGACATGCAGCGGCGAATCGTGGAGGCGTTGTTCGAGGCAGCCGCTGCAAAGGCATACAAGGACCCTTTAAAAGCCAAAGCGTTTCTTGCCAGAGCGGCAGACGACCACAAGTTCAATCGACTTGGCAAGCAAGGTAGAAATCGCTATGGAGTGAGGATGAAAGACTACTGGGAACCTTATCGTGCCAAGGAAGAACACTTGAAGAGCTTCCTCCAGTATTGGCTCGACCGATTCGGCGGCTCCAGGTCTCTGGAAGACGACGGCTTCTTGTTTCTTGTTCATACGCTTCGTCGTCTGAACATTGAGGAAGAGCCTATGCCCTATCAGCACCCGGTAGAGACAGCAAAGATCTATTGGAGTGAGATCTGCGATTTGGGTAACGCCCCTGAGAAAGCGCGAAAATCTCACTCAAGATGCTTTTCTAAATTGTATGAGATAGATATGGGCGGGAAGGGGACATGGTTAGATTTGTTTGACCTTTTTCGAAAACATTTGTTTGAAAGGAACTGTGCGTCATGACGCTGATATATCAGGCAGACTAGAGCAGAATGCCACATGAATCACCTGGCCTAACATTGCTTCAAGACGGCACACGTCGGCTGGACATCCACCCGCATCGCCTCCAACAATTGGCCTCGACCACCTTCCGATGTAACCTCCTCCTCACCTCCCAGGGGACATCCCAACCATCTTCATCAAACAACCTTTCGCCCCTCTGCAATCTCAGCACTCATCTAAGCACGTCTAAGCAGCGACGCTCCCGTCCGCCACATCTTATTCATCCCACCGGCAGATACGCGGGACTGCGCACGCGCGGCGGGCCCTCCCGAGCGGACTTCCGCCTGCATTCTGCCCGCCTCCGCAAAGCGAGCATGCACGCTGCTGAGTCAACCCCCGGCCCTGCATCTCTCATCGGCACGGCGATCGCGCCTCATGCGGGGTCTGCCTCTCGGTGATGGGATTGTCATCATGACCGAGATCACCATCCACCAATAACCCATGCGGCGGAGTGGGCTTGCAGCTCGCGATGCGAGTAGAGGAGTGCGGAATGGCGCCAGAGGCCAGGCTGGGCGCGAAATGAAGGGTGGATGATGGAGAGAAAAATTCGAGTCGGCAAGACGACGGACAGTCGGATGGAGGGGCGCATCTCGATCGTGAGCATGGGATGCTCTGAGGTTGGATATAAAAGGAGACGAGAGTCTCTCATAACAGAATACCCTCCTCTTCTTCACCCAGCAGCCGCCTCATCCTCACCTCGATCCCCTCCATCACCCGCAGCCGCCTCTCATCGTCGCCATGAAGTTCTCTTCCGCCCTCAGCCTCGCCGTCTCGGCCCTGGTGTCCACTGCCGCGGCCAAGCAGCACAACGGTAACTTCCTCCTGCTACCAGGCAGCCGCGGGAATCCCAACTGACCTCTCACAGCCTTCGTGAACGAGCGCCTTGAGAAGAACGACACGCTGCTGCTCGTCGTTGACATCCAGGAGGGCCTCATCAACCTGGTCCGCGACTTTGACGCGACGCTCTACCGCAACAACTACCTCGCTCACTCGAGCCTGGGCAGTGTCTTCGACCTCCCCGTCATCCTGACGACCTCGGCCGAGACGGGCCCCAACGGACCCCTCCCGGAGGAGATTCTCAACTTCAACCCCACGGCGCCCCTCATCCGCCGCAACGGCGAGGTCAACGCCTGGGACAACGAGGAGTTCCGCGACGCCGTCCGCGCCACCAACAAGTCGCAGATCGTCCTCGCCGGCATCACCACCGACGTCTGCACCACCTTCCTCGCCCTGTCCCTGCGCGCCGAGGGCTACTCGGTCTGGGCCAACATCGAGGCCTCGGGCACCACCACCGATCTCATCCGTGATGCCTCCAACGACCTGATGCGCGCCGCCGGCGTCACCATCACCAGCACCTTCGCCATCGCCATGGACCTCATGCGCGACTGGCGCGCCACGCCCGGCGCCAAGGAGCTGCTGCCCTGGCTCGATACCTACTATCCCATCTATGGCAACCTGGCTCGTGGCCACCGCGCTGCTGTCACGAACGGCACCATCCAGCCCGGCCAGGACGACCTCCCCTTGTAAGGGCCGAACGGACGGCCGAGGACCCACGGTTCAGTCGCGGCCGGCATCACTCCGGCTGAGACTGACCCTCGGGGAGACCTGGATGGCGAAAATGGTACGCTCAGCTCACTAGAGGCGAGGTCCTGACTCTAGTCGCGAGCGGTGGGTGTCTTCATACCTTCGGAGCCCATCTCGGGATGTAGGTGGAGATAGGCATAGCTCGAGTCGCAATCAGCTGTAAATGAAAAGCACAGTCGTTCCAGAAGAGACTATGTCATGCGGGCCGTGAATCAATTCCAGGCGAAAAGCCATGAACTAATGCTCTTTAATGACTCTCGTGCCGGTGAACGGACTTCCGTCTCACATGTGTCGAGCACTTCGGGATGAACACCGACGCATGGACATGAGGTGTCGACGTAGAGGAGGCGACGCGCTGCTTGCCTCCCCCCCTACGAGTAATGTCCCGAGAACTGCCTGCAGCCCTGTTGGCCCGTCGGCAGCGCTAGAAGCACGGTAGATTCTTCTGAGGCCGGACTAGAAGGTGCTCGTCGGAAAACGAGTCAGTTGCACCAACCTGTTCAGAGCTTCTCCGGGCCTCTCGCCACTACCCTCAGTCACTCCTGTGCAGTGGAAGCCCTCGCAGCCTTCTAGGCTGTCGCTGGAGCAAAAGTCAAAATTTAGACAGACGTTTCATTCCTGGGGAGCACATGGCGACAACGAGTGCTTCAAAATTCCCCGTTTGTCCGTGTCCGGCTGCGTGGCAGACTTCCGGTCAAATGTCCGATGGCGCCGGCGGCGAGTCAACGCAGTACCTACCGAGAAGAACTGCCCGGGCCGGGAACAAGGAACAGCGTTTAGCCGTCCGCTTCTCTCATACCCAGCTGCAGACTCTGCGTCGAGAATCCTGCACTCTGCTACCATCGAGTGCCGCGGCAAGGCAAAGCATCATGTTGTGTATGTCGGACAGATTCGGTTGCCCAGTCTTGGTGTCGCCAGGCACAGCGTGGAGAGGGCGGTGTGTAGTGGGGAGCCGCGGCCGTTCTGGCAGTTTCCGGGCCGTCGAGGATGTGATGACGTAGTGGCCACTTCACGCAACGTGCAAATCAAGATACAGTTATTCTGGATTGCCTTCCACGTGTAGACCGCAGCTGCGCCGGCGAAGTGCCGGGTACACCCGGCTGTCGCGGAAGCGTGAAGGACGAAGGGAAGCCAGGCTGCGGTGACTGGGATGACTTGCTCATGAGTTCTCAATGTCGTGCGGCGGCTGCCGGCGGCCTGCTCTGCCGAACGTGTTTGTTATGACGAGAGACAAGTTGGAGAGGAGGGCGTATCGGGATCAAATGACCAATAAGGCGTTGAACACCAAGTCTGTCACAAATGTACGCATCGCAATCAGCAAACAAAAGGCTACAAGCCTACCTGGTTTGAGGAGGACGAAAAGTAAACGTGATATCGAGTGTGCTGGGCGCTTTGATACGTGACCAACCACGCATTAGAGCGTCGCAGGTGCTCAGCACGGGGGCGCAACAAAGCACTCGTTTCGACGGAGGACGGCGCTAAGACCTCGACTTTGCCTCGATCACAGCGAGTTCAGCCCTCTTTCTCATGCGACATGTGATAGCACGCCGACTGGAGGTGTGCAGTGTTGGGCTCGGTTTCATCTCGACTCCTGACTTCAGGCGGTCACGAGCACACGACGAGGCGGCGCGGGATTGCCCTCTCATCCCATCCCACGCTCTCGCCCAATCTCGAATGCCTCCCCCCACGTATCGCGAGCGATGCGGGATACGCGGGGGGCGTCGATCTTCCATGCTGCGTGCGGCACGCGGCGGTATGCGTGGAGGGTGCCGCCCGAGTTACTGAGATAAGCCAACCACCGCTCGGGGGAAGACGCTGCGGTGGTCGCACGTGAAGATTGAAGTGTGGAAATTGGTCACCACGCTTGCCCGGCTTGACTGCCCCCCCCGCCCGACGACTGGACTGAGGCGCGTATCGCGAACTTAATGACCTGCCGCGAAAGGCAGCTGACAACCGTGCCGCCTGTACTGAACGAGCACGGTTTTCTTGCGCCATTCCCAGCCGCCCCCTTCGGGTGTTCAGGCATGGCCAGGGTCGGTAATTCGGATTTCGTGCTCTTCCTTGCACATGTCGATGGGGCCTTGCGATGAAGCTAGAAGCAGAAAAAAGCCGACAGTCAAAGGCCCGACATGTGGGTTCGTGGTCAAAGCATCCGAGTCTGTTATGCGTTATGGGTGCGCTTGACAGTCCAGGCCCAGCGAGAGCCGAAGCGCATCTCGCCCTTTCGCACCGAAACCCCGAACGCGTAAATTCTTCGGGGATACTAGGCGGCCAGGCGGCCAAGCGACCAAGTCAACTGGCTGGGCTACTGGGGCATCTCCAAGGGTCCTGGGTCCAGCGGCGATCTCTTCCAGCTTGACAGGCGGGCCCGGAGGCATGAGCAGGGAGGGAGTCGCCCTAAGGAGTCTCCACGTCCGCCTGGCCCCGGAGATCGAACCCCCGCTATGGACGGATTTCAGGCGAGAAGGGTCCTGAAGTCGCCGCCGAGGATCAAGGTCCCTGCTTTTGCTTGGTCGGGAGCGCTGCCAAAGGGTCTCGAATCCTCCAGTCGTCCGCCTGCCTGCCTTCCCGGAGAATCTGGAGCCCTTTGACCCCTCAAGCGCCCCCCGCCATACCCCTCCTGAAGCTGCGTCCGTGGTCGGTTCTCGGACGGTCGTGAGAGCGCGGGCCGGGCAATGATGGACGGCCGGGTCGGTCCAGCGCTTTGTTGAGGGGCACTCGATGCGTCGCAGGCTGGCGCGGCTCTCGCGAAGATCTGAGGGTGCGAGCGAGGGTCAGCCTACCAGCAAGCCATCGACGTGGTTGGTGGAGAGAAAGGCGGTTTCGCAGCCGGTCGCCTGGAGCTTCCTCTTGACTGGATAAGGGTTTAGCCAACGAGCGAAGGCGCAATGATCACGAGTCAGGGTCAGCTGAAGTAAGCAATCAAATCAGGACACTGCACAGCAGCTGCAACTGCGATCGCTGGACACCGCCGCGCGCTGAGGTGAGTCTGGAGGACCGTTGGAGGGTTTCCGGGGCGGTGAGTCATGTCGGGGTCGGACAGAACAGGGCGGCGGCGTTGGACGGTGATGCATCGTCACCGCCTCAACGCCTCTCTCTTCACCGTTGGATCGATGCAGATGCAGCTCTGACGGGACGGGAGCGGCGGCAGGCAGGCGGACTGGCAGCGAGGGATGCGCCCAGCGGTATCATCGGCGGGACACAGAAATGGCGGACTGTGACCAACCAAACAATGTTGAGGGGAGGGTGAGGCCGGAAGTGCCTTTGCAGGAATGCTGACGATGACACCGACGTTGTTGGCCACCACAACCCAGCGCTATTCTTGCCAGGCAGCGTCGCAATGGGTGCGTGTTGCTGATTGTGTGGCTCGTACTCGAGTCGCCCAGCACGCCGTGGCCACCCACCCACGCAACTCGCCCACCAGCGAAGCGCATTCTGCCTGGCTGGGGCGCCCGGGGTGACTGTGATTGTCGGTGAGAATCCCACCCCAATCCCGCCAAACACTAAAATCCATCATCCTCAGGGCTGGTGGTGCCCTCGGGCGGAGAATGGCAAAAGCGCAAGGCGCGCGAATGAGCGGGCGATGCGTCGGATTCGGCGTCTGAGAGGCCAACTCACTCCGCCAGTGCCCGAAGAGGTGAGCCTAACAAGGAACGCCGACGATGACTCTTCCGGCTCGACTCGTTTCGATGGTTGTGACCAAGACAAGTCTCCCCGTATCCGCGGAAGGGAGGGAGCGAAAATGTGTCGCGCCGTGCTGAGACCTGGAGAAGGCGGCGCAGGGGATCGCGGGGGCGGGATCCAGATTGGATTGTTCAGCGTTCAGCTCCACGTCGGCTTTTGTTGGCCTTGTTGGCTTGGGAGGGGAATTTGGTTTGTATGTCTGCCACTCGGATGAAACCGCATGCCGTTCATTCGTTCGAGTCGCTTCTCATCAATGTGATGAGCCTTCCCCCTTTCTCTTTCCGCCCCGATCACGGTAGCAGATGCAGGGGGGTCCCATATCGAGTGTTTTTTGCTGGGTGCTGGGTGCTGGTTGCAACTTCCTTTTCCCGCCATCTTCAAACAAGTGCCAGCTACCCTTGCCTGCCTCGTTGCTTCCTTGCCTGCCTGCCAACCAGGTCTGCCTGCCAGAAGCAGCGACCGCCTCCCGGTGGGATGGAATTGGGAATGGGGAAGGACCGAAGCACGGTTGGCACGGGCTCTCGCATCTCGGGGAGGATGCCGCGAGCGGGAGAAGGAAGGAAAGAGTGGGCCACTCGTCCAGGACGCCTGCCTTTTCAGTTCCAGACACCCGGCCGTTAGTCCCTGTGGATACGTACCGAAAGTGGCAAGCAAGCTGGGCCCAGCAAGCAAGCAAGGCAGGTTGACAGCTCACTTTGGGGCGGGCGGGTTTCCTCCCGGCGGTGTTGCTTGCTTGTGCTGGGCGCTGGCCCGCCGGCGGCTGCCTTCCCCGGACATCCCTGGCTTTGGGGGGGGACGCCTGGGGGCCTGGGGCTTCTGGCCTCTCGTTGTCTCGCTGTCCTTGCTTGTCTCGCCCGGCGGCCCTGCTCTGCAGCCCCCCGGGTGGCTCTCGAGCCCTGTAACGGTGCAGCACTTTAGGCTTGACCGCCAGCTCGGGCGTGACATGAATGAGCGGCGAGGCCAATGAAGCATGCGACGTCGATGGTAATTACGAAAGAGGCGGTCTGGTCAAACACCGCTTGGATTTTTGGTTTTTTTCTGTGTGTGTTTTTTTGGGGCGCCAGCTGCGCTGTCATTTATCGGTTTGCGTCTTTCCCTAGTTTGTCCGCCTTCGTCGCGTTTGGGTCGCCTGGCCAGGTCGGTCGGTGTCGAATGGCCGTGGGGGCTTGGGGGCCTGTGAGGTAGAAGGGAGGGGGGGGCGTCATGCTCAGCGCTCACCTCTATTGTCCGGCGGTCAATCAATCAATCAATGAATCCATCCTCAGCCCCGGGGCGGACAATCAGGTCGCGCTGGCTGGCTCGTAATGAGGTCCTCGTAACGAGGAAGAACGGCCACCACTCGTCCGGCATGAAAGCGTATATGGCTGCGCAACTCTGCCACCTCTTCGCCTCCTTTTCCTGGATTCCAGCTGACCACGTCTCCTGTTCCCGTCACGACCCGGGCCAACTCGTCACCTCAGCCAGCCAGCCTGCTGCCTGACCAAGACACCAACACCTGCCCTCTCTCGCATCAGCGTCATCCGTCCTCCGTCATCCGCCCCCCAAAATACATTTGAGATCAAGAAAACGACCCGGACGGCAGCCCCTTGGCAGAACCCCCGAGACCCAAAAGAACATCCGAAAGACATCTCATCGCGTCCCGCCCGCCTGTCTCGTCTCTTCGGTTCCCCGGTCCCCATTTTCTCGCCATCGATCGCATTTACCCTGGCCGAACTGAACCGAAACTCTGGTCTTTGCTTTTACCAGGTCGCGAAAAGTAGCCTCCGCCTGCCTTTTCCGCCTGGCCGGAATCGAATACCGACGGACGGACTGACTCAATCTACCCTCCTTGGCGCCTTGTCCTCCCGCTGGGGTTGGACATTTCTTTCCCCGGCCCCCGTTTAGCCTCGCAGCCTCGGAAGTCGGGACTCCTCCCTCCCTCCCTCGGCCTGCCCTGCTTGCCTGCCTGCGCTTCCCGCCCTCTCTCACCCTCAACGCCCAAAGCCCCAAAAGCCCAGACCGCACACCCTCCCGCGGCACACGGTCCCACGCCCACCCCCCCTGACACGCCCCCTACCTCTCACCCCCTCGCACACACACCCCCCCTGACTCTGTCCCCCCCCCACCCTGGCAATCCCGACGAGACTGGACGCGACCCACCCTCAATTTACCGTGTCTTCCTCGCCTTTTGCGCATCCGACCGGACAAGATCCCGGGACACAAGGCTTCACCCTCGAGATATATATCCTCCCTCCCCACCCTTCACCATCGTCCCGAACTTCTGGCCCCCTTCCTCCCCACACACACATCGGACTTCCCCAGACCCTGATCACAACATCATCAGACGTCTAGTCACCTCGACCACCACCGACATCACCATGTACGGTTCATATGGCTCTTACAGCTCCATGGGCTCGTCGACCACATCGGCGCCCATGGACATCACCTCCAGCAACATGCTCGCCCACGACAGGTCCTGCGCGTTCCCCTCGTGGCCCCGCCGCGACTCGCTCTCGTCGGCCGAGTCGGAGCGCCCGACCTCGTACCTCTCCGACGACGACCTCTTCCCGTCCGACCCCTTCGAGGATGACGCCCACAGCGTGACGAGCGCCGGCTCGTGCGCCTCTCCCTCGTCGCACCTCGCCGAGGAAGAGATGCGCCTCCAGATGGAGCGGGAGCGCCAGCGCCACGCCGCCATGGAGCGCGAGGCCGCCCTCCGCCACATCATGAACGAGAAGGAGCGCCGCCGCACGGCCATGGCCATGAAGCGCCGGGCCGCCAAGGGTGCCTCGAGCTCGTCCAAGAAGAGCCCCAAGAGCAAGCTCGCGTCCATGACGCCCATCTCGGAGGCTCTTGAGTAGAGGGTTCCGTCGTCGCCTGTGGCGATGCGTCACGGCAACAGCAACCAAACTTGTAAGTGCGGGTAAACACCAGAAAAGTGGCGAGCCAATCACTAACAAGCTACGCAAGATGACCAACACGACCTGGGATGGATTGTCATCACAAAATCCCATTACCAACGCGGCACCTCCAGTCAGCATCAGCACCAGCATCGCCTCCGGCACCAGACCCAAGCAGGCAAATGCTCGCATCTCGCGCGTAAGGCAGCAACGCGACGATGACTCTTTTGTTTTGCTGTCATGACGCACCACACATTCATTTTTGAACGTGTCGTGTGCGAGCGAATGGTAGGCAACGACTCGTTCGCGGCGCGATGGCCACCAACACGCGCACCACTCAGCGTGGTGACGTGTGCGCCGCGACCGGCAGCCAAAAGTTGGTCCTGCCGACTGCGGACTTGGACCAGGGCCTGCTTCAGGCTTCCAGGCTCGAGAGTTCAGGCTCCCAGGGCTTGGGGGTCTAGCTCCCGGACCGGCGGCCGACAGCCGACGGTGAAGAACGTGGGATGGGGATGCACCCTTCGGGGGCATTCGGGCGCTACGCTACCCTAGAGCGATTTTCTGGCGGGCTCGGCTGGGCAATTCCCCCCAATGCCCCCGTCCCCCACCGCCTTCCTCCCACCCCCACTGGCGCCTGCCACTTCCCAGCACAGCACAGCGAAGTGGGAAGCGACAGCCGACGGAACCTTCCCTACCCTACCTACCTACCTACTTGGGACCTCCCTGCCCGTTTCTCCGCCTCGCTCCTGCCCTCGGTCCATCATCGGCCGGGCGGACTCGCGTGGGTGAAGCCGACGCCCCAAACCTTTTCCACCACCTTCTTTTTTCCCCGCCTGCCCTTTCGCTTCTCCGCTCGGCAGAGATTTCGGTCAATCCACCGAAGTTGGCTCCTCTTCTTCCCTTCCCCATTCCCACGAACCAGATGCCGGATCCTTGGCATCGGGGAACCACCGGGTCTTCAGCTGTTCGCCGACACCCTCGGCTGGATGTGGAAGTGGATGGGCGCACTCCTACCTGTTAGCCCCCCTACTTGTTTTATTTTCTTGTTTCTTGCGCCAGAGATACCCCCGAATGTCGCCGCCCGAGGCTATGGACTCGAGGCAGGCCGGATGGACGAAGCATGGACCGGGCGTTTTCGCATTTACATCAGCATCAGCTGGCACGGCTTGGACACTGCATACTGGCATCAGCGCGGCGGCCTGCGAGGGCTGCCTTGGTTAATCAGATACCCATCGAATGAACTTGATACTCCTACTATTGCAACTCGTCTACTCGTGAAACTCCTCGTACTCGCATTCCACGTGACTCGGCTTGGTGGCTTGCCCCATGTGTGGCTTGATGAGCTGCACATCACGTGTCTCAGCCGGCGGCACTATCAGCGGCATCATGCACCGTATCATCAGCCGTCCCGTGGTGCATCTTCACGCTCTGCCGAGGCCTTGCGCCTCGGCTCCCTTCATCGGCATGCTACCAAGGCGACCTTGAGCAGGCAGTCGCCACGGCCCTGAGACAGCCGGCGGCGAGGTACACGAGCTTGCCGCCACGAGGGCAGACCAAGGCATGTCGAGCCGGGCAGCCACCTCACTCCCCTCGTGTGTCTGGTTTCGCATCGTTCCGTGTCAGCGGCATCCCTTCATTGAGCAGAACCCGTGCAACGCTGCCGCTCGGCCTGCCCATCCTGGGCCGATCGCCGGGAGAGCGACGGCCCCGGCGTGGTGGCACGGGGGGAAGGGGGCGTGGCACTGCCATGTGCGACCCTCTTGCCTGCCGGTGTCGTTGCGTGGAGGGCAGGAAAAGGGGTCTGTCTGGCCTACGGCTTTCACGCAGGTGATATGGGAATTTACATGATTGTCATTATTGTTCTCTCACGTGGACTGCCGATCCCAGGCCCCTTTTGCCACGACGCGGCGCTCGCCTCGACTACCGCCCTCCAAATGTGCCCCTCGGAACTTCAAGACACAGGTGCGAGAAAATCAGCCAAAGTGAGTCACCTGCTTCGCGCCCTCGGTGGCACCAAGGTACGACACGCGGTCCTTGGTGTAGAACTCGACGCCGACCTGGCCGCCCAGCGCCGCCGCGCCGCCGTCCAGCCCGCCGGCCTTGACGCACGTCACGTCCGGCATGACCTCGAGCTCCGTGTACAGGCTCGACCCGCAGTCGCCGCAGAAGAAGTGCTTGTTGATCTTGCCGCTCGCGCCCGTCGCGTCCCACGTCTTGGGCGTGCCCTTGGTCACCGAGAAGGCCGTGCGGGGGACCACCGCGTTCGAGGTGAAGGCGCCGCCCGTCCACTGCGCCGGTCAGCTTGCGAAGAAATGACTGGGAATGGTTTGGTGACGAACCTTCTGGCAGTCGATGCAGTGGCAGAGGGCCGTGGTCGCGGGCTCGCCTGGTCATTGTCAGCACACTACGTAAGCACGCAATGAGGGGCGCAACGGCGGCATACCCTCGAACTGGTAGGCGATGGCCCCGCAGGCGCAGCTACCCTTGGTCGTCATGTTGCCGGATTGGGAGTCTGGGAGGGCTCGGGTTTCGAAATGGGCGAATGGAATGGGTTCTTTGCGTCAACTCTAGCGGGATGTTGTGATCCGGGGGTTGACCCGGGACATCCAGGTTCTCGAGGACCGGCGGGTATTTATACGGCAACGGGTCCCCACCGCCCATATGTCGGTCTAAGGGCGCGCTGCGCTCTGCCAACTCTTCGCCTCTTTCCCTCCCTTTCCCGTCCCATCCCCGCCGGGGCCACCTCTCTCGGCGTTTGAATCTCAGCAGCGGCGGTCTGGGAGGGGGCGCTGGGCCTCTCAAATCCCGCCGTCTGCACTGCCGTTGGAGAGGGGCAGAGCTCAAGTGCGGGGAGAGCTTGGGCGGGACGCCGATGGGCCGGCGCCATGACGTGGGGAGTCCCGATTGGGATGTCTGCGATTGGCGACCAGCTGGGTTGATCCAGATCTCGCGGCCGTTGAGCTTGAGCTCGTGAGGGGGGAGGCAATCGAGTCTTTCGAATTCCAAATTCCTTCTTCTACCGAGATGATGCTAACGCCTCGGTAAAGCGAAAGTTTACAATAAGACGCTCCTCTGGTTTTTGTCTGTTTGAGCGTGATAGATGTGACGTCACAGCTGATCGACCACTGTGAAGGAGTCTCCCCAAAGAGAGCTCATTACCTATTCAGGACACTGTTACCAGAGCCCCGTGTTATGTCCATTGGTCTTACTCACGCTCTTGGCCAGCTGGTTATCGTGGACTGGCATAAACGTGAAGCGAATCTGTTCATACTCAATTTGAGGTATCAGCTGGCAGTACAGATCACAAGTACTTTGAATCACTACTCCAAGGAAAGAGGAACAAAAGCCGGCGAGGTGCTCATTGTCTGGTGCTGGTTACTTGGACCATGGGTCGGCCCATTTCACGGACCCTAAGCCAGGCATCGAGGCTGTGACGCGCAGCATCACCGGAGACCACTCGCAGGTCTAGCTGCATTGTTATCCAAGTCAATATACGCCAAGGAGTAACCCCGACTACAGAGACTCTGTTGTGGTTCCCCGGTCCCAGGGGCAGAGGCCCAAACTGCAGTCCGGCGAGCGCTATAATCCTCAGCTCGCACCAAATCCCACGACTTCACACGTGCTTGCAAAGAGAAAACTATAATTGGAAAAGATTTAAGAGACAAGAGTAGGAAATGATCTAAGAGACAAAAGTAGGAGAATCTGTGCAGCATCGAAACATACACCCAAAACTCCGACGCCCCCGTTTCCCCCTCGGCATCAACCCCCATCCATCCAGCCACACCACCCGATAGCATCCTTCACCTACGGTTGACCAGCGTCGTCGTCGCTCCATGCTCGCTCGTCGTCAGCGCAAGGTCGTGCGTCGAAAACAGCCAGCCGTATCCCGCCTTCTTCAGAGCGCCAACCCACTCTAGTAACCCGAGCCTGCCGCTCACCTTTCCCCCCAGCCGCTCCTCCAAAAAGCCAAACAAATCCTCAGGACTCAGGCTCGCCTCGCCTTGGTGGTGAACGTGTCTAACCGTGTCCCTGCCGTCGTCTTCCCGGACTCCCAAGATCTGCTGCACCAGACGCGACGTCTGCACCACGTCAAACCGCCCGGCCCAGGTGCTCCTCTCGGGCAGCGCCCCGAGCTGCATTGTCGGCGCCACGAGATCCTCAAGAGCAGCTCCGTCAGCGCCCTCGTCAGAGCCCGGCGTCGCACGCGGCGTGAAGCGGTGGATCGTCACCGGCACGCCGAGCTCCCGATTTGCCTTCTCGAGCAGCACCTCGCTCGCCCACTTCGAGGCCACGTACCCCTCTGACCCGTCCACGGGCGGCCTGTTTGCTGCAACGGATGCCGCTGCTTCTCCAGCTTTGGTTCCATACCCCTGGTCCAGGTTGTCTAGGAGGAGGACCCCGCTGGACGAGAGGAACTTGATCGGCACGCGACGCGGCGCGGCGAGACGAAGAAGCGCCTGCGTTGACGAGACATTTATGCCGCGCAGCTCGTAGTAGCTGTCCCAGAAAGATCGCTTCGCGCCCGAGTGAAGGATCAGGTCGACCGAGCTCGCGATGTCGTCGGCGACGTTTTGTCGGAGGCCCACTCGTGGCGCAGAGAGGTCGCCTAGGTGGATGACAACCTTGTCACTGCTAGACAGAGACGCCGGGATTCGGCTCTGCGCGTGAGAGAGATCATCACCGCGGACGGCAACACAGTGGATGGTCTTGACGGTAGGGTCCTCGACGAGCTGGCGTAGGAGGTATGGTCCCAGGTAGCCCGTGACGCCTGTGAGAAGGACAGTCTTATCTTGCTTCTTGATGTCTGTGTGGCCGATGGTTTTAGTCGCTGGGCTGGCGATGCGAACCAGCTCCTCGTCCAAGGCTGTCTCTTCGTCCCAGTCTACAGTCCTGATGACACGAGAGGCTTCAATACGAGCTGCCATGACGCCGAGGGTCCCCGCGTCTAAGAGCTTGATGAGGGGCAGCGACACGTCGAACGCATCTCGAATGCGGGACTGGAGCTTGACGAGCAGCAAAGAATTGCCACCGACGGTGAAAAAGTCTGTGGTGGCGCTGATCGTGAAGTGACCGGCGAACTCCACAGGAAGGACTTCGCGCCATGCCAATGCCAGCCGGGTTTCAACGGCAGTGAGCTGCTGAACGTGGAGCCCCTCGATAGGGCCCTGTGATGATGGGTTCTGTGGCAGCGGGAGCTTTGCAATAGCGGAGCGATCCTTCTTTCCGTGTAGGTTTTTGGGGAATCCATCAACCGGAACGACCATAGCTGGCTGCATATATTTCGGCAACGGCAGAGTAGGGAGAAGCTCGAGCAGATATTTGACGGGGTCTTGGGGCGCTCGCTGCTCTGCTGAGAAGATGACATGGGCCACCAAGAGCTGCGATTCCGCACGCATTGTCACGACCACATCGGAGACGCCCCCTTGTCCTGCCTCAATAATGGCTGCTTCGATCTCAAGCAGGTCGACACGGAAGCCACGGATTTTAACCTGGCTGTCGCCCTCCCGGCGGCCTTCATATGTGAGGGTTCCATCCTCACGGAGGCGGCCCATATCGCCGGTACGATATGTCACATTCCAGCCCTGCTTCTGATATTCAGTCGACCCGAACCTGCCCGTCAGGAACTTACTCTCCGTCGAAGGCTGGTCATTGAGATATCCAACGGCGACACCACAGCCGCCGATCCAGATCTCGCCGGGGAACCCCTGAGGAACCGCGTTGCCCTGATCGTCGGCAATGCAGATTGAGTAGTTTGGATTCGGTCTGCCCGCTGTGACGGCGCCCTCTTCTTTGTCGTCTCGAAAGTTGATCTCAGCCATGGTTGCCGAGATGATGGCTTCGGCCGGCCCATACGCGTTGTAGAGTCTAAGCGTCTGGTGTCCAAGCTGCGCGAAATCTCGGACCAGCTTTCTAGTAAGCGCCTCTCCACACGCCAAAGCGTGCTTCCAATGAGTTGCCTGTCGAAGCTGCTCTGATCCGGCCTGTAGCACTCCAGAGTACTCTGAGGGCGTCAGAAGCGTCCAGGTGATCTTTTCTTGTAGGATCACTTCCGCAAGCGCCGCCGGATCGCGCCGCGTGCTCTGAGACGCTACCACGAGCTTGCCACCCATTGCCAAGGCGGTAAAGATCTGACCGATGGACAGGTCAAATGAGAAGGCGCTCTGCTGAAGGACAACTTCACGTCCGATGTCCCAGGCTCTGGTGTAGCCCTCGATATGATTGGCAAGGTTCCTGTGGCGAAGAAGAATTCCTTTCGGAACCCCAGTGCTCCCGCTAGTGAACAGGATCACAGCAGGATCGTCACCTGAAACGGTGATGGAGGGCGATGTGGCGTCCAACTCCGGTTTGTCGAGTGTTAGCTGGCTCACGTCGATGATGCTGCCTTTCTTGAATTGCAGTTCGGGTGCGAGATCGATGGTTGCTCCGTGTACCAGAATAGCTGTCGGGTTTGCGGCGCTGACAATGGCGGCCAGGCGTGGCATCGGGTTGAGGAGTACAAGGGGGACATAGACTGCGCCGGTCCAGAAGATGGCGATCACAGAGACTATCCAGTCGGGGGTCGGTTCTTGGAATACGGCGACGCGATCGCCGGCCTTCACTCCGGCACAGATAAGCGCCTCTCGTACAGCTTGTGCCTTGCGCCCAAGGTCGCGGTATGTCAGGGACACTAAACCTTGCCCATCCGTGAGAGCAATCACGTCGGGGTACTGATCACACATTTCTTGAACTCGGTGACCGAGCGTGGCACTCCACTCGAAAGTCATTGACGGGCCTTAAAAAAATGATCAGAACCCTCGAAACTCTACGTTTGTGTGGTGACCTGGGGCCTACCTTGACCGAGGACCAATGCAGCGTCGATCTGTGCTTGTCCATGAATCCTTGCCTCATCATAGTTCGTCGAGGGTTGGTCTACGAATTCCTGCAGTAAAGTGAGATAGCAATCAAGAAGCCTCTGCATCGCTGGATTATCATAAAGATAGTCTTGTCCAATAAAAGCAACAAGAGAGCCTGCGCTTCCCTCGATGATGTCGAGGGTGATGTCGTATGCCCTCTCACCGGGGTGTCTGTCGGCATTCTCCCAGGTGGTGTCGCCAAATGTACGTTTCTCCTGAGCACCTTGGTGGTGATCGAAGAATGCCTGGAATAGGGGGCTGTGGGTTGACGAGCGCGGCAGCTTCATTTCTGTGATGCAGTCGGTGGTCAGTCTTCGTTCAATTCCCGAAGCACTTCGGGGCAAAGAGGTACTCACCTTGAAGAAGCTGGTCAAAAGGAACACCGGCGTGTGCCAGACCTTCCCACACCTTGGCTCGCGTATCACGCAGCACATCCCCGAAGGCCGCGTTGGTAATCTTCTTGAAGTAGATTGGCAGCATGTTGAGGAACAGCCCGACAGTGGACATGACATTACTGTCGTGCCGATTTGCGTCAGCCACGCCAATACACAGCTCATCGATGCCGGCCAGCCTCAACAGCATGACCCTGAAGGTCGCTAGGTAGAAATGTGACGCAGTGACGTGGAACTTGCGGCAGACTGTCTTGATCTTTGCAGCCAGTTGGACATTCAGTCGGTGCTCGACATAGGTTGATCCGTATCTGTTGATGGGCTGCCTCGTTGCAGCATCAGAGACGGGAAGAATCGGGAGAACTGGCGGCATTTGTTCAAACTCGCGCCGCCAGTAATCCAGGTTGTTTTCCAGACCATCTTGCTCTATCTCAAGGCCCTCCTTTTCGGAGAACTTGGGATATTGAAGACCCTGGGGTGAAGGAGGCTGGCCGGCGACAACCCTTTCGAGGTCAGCGAGGAACGCTTCGAAACCAACGCCATCGAGCACGATATGATGGTATCCAAACACGATGTGATGATCCATCGAGCCCTTGGAAAGGAGGACGATCTGCATGGTGACGCCCTGCTTGAGGTCGTAGACTGTCCGCCTCACACGCTCGTAAGCCTGGGCAACATCCTCGTCGTCGGACACTTTTTGGTGTTCCAGATAAAGCTTGGAGTCCTTCATCAAGCCCTGCCATGCTTTATCTGATGATTCTTCATCGGCGAAGAAACATGTTCGCAAGGCTTGATGAGCGTTCGCCGTCAATTTCACCGCCCTGGCAAGATTGGTAACATTGATGCGGCCGCGGATCTTGTACGAGAAAGTGACGTTGGAGGCTGTCTGGTCCTCGAGAAACTTGCTGAGAAACCAGAATCGGGACTGAGCCGAGGATATTCTGACTCGGCGCAACACCTCGGGCGTTGATGCCACCTCCTCATCCAAGACAGACGATGCTGGACTGCCTGGGCTCATAGAGGGGCTGGAAGTAACAGCGCTGTTGGATATGGAAGACTCGTCCGGGACAGAGGCTGCTTGACTAATTTCCTGTGTCTTGCAGAATCAGCAAGGGCCTCCCCCCTATGAAGAAATTGAGATGGCAAGGTAAAGTAGTGTTTTATGCATGTGAATAAGAATAAGTAATAGAAATGGGGTTGTCTGTGACCAAGGCACAACTATGACATGTGGTCTACGGACTCGGGGGCTACAACGTGCAAATTCAATGAACAGCAAGAATACTCACCGTCACAGAGCCTTTTTCAACTTCCTTCACAGCGGAACGCATCCCCACAGCTTCAGGCAACGTAGCCTTGGGCTGTCTTTTTTCGGTAGTCTTCTGAGAAGACTCCGCGTCACTGATTCCCGGCAAGAGTTCTTTCGGCACCTGATCAATAGCGTACTGACAGAGACCGATGGTGGATGCCCCTCCGAGGATTTTCAAGACGGCCATGTCAACGGTCAGCTCTTTGAGGAACCAAGACCGGATCTCAACAGCCACCAAGGAGTCGACGCCTAATTCGATTAATGCAGCCTCAGGACGGAAAGAACTCTCTGGGATTTGAAGGATAGCCATGAGCTTTGTGCCGAAGCAGGCTGCACGGGGCACATCACGTTAGCACAACGTTCATCTTCGATGGAGGATGATTCAAATAAGAGGCTTACCTTCGAGAGACTTCCGCGCCTCCTGCTCGGTAGTGGCTGCAGCCAGCTGGGTCCGTGTCGACAAGACAGCCTTCTTCTCACCGGAATCGAGCGACTCCATCTCTGGAGGTAGCACCATGTGAGAGAATCGAGGGTTGGTTGCCCAATGGAGGCCTGCCACTTCGTCCTCCCGGGCGTAGCGTAGACCTGTAATGAGATCTGGATTTTCTCCAGAGTCTGGAATGCCGGCCATGATGCACTGAGCGACCAAATGGTGAAGGTCCACCTCCGCCACGGGTAGGTACCCATATTTGATCAAGATTGTCTCCATGACATCGCCAGCACGGGTCAGATAACCGACTCCGACCACGCTTCCTAGCTGAAGAACAGAGGCGGCCTGTCCACGGGCTCGTCGCTGCTTGACAAGAGACGTCATAAACGCATTGGCGGCATTGTAATTTGCCTGACCGCGATTTCCAATGATCGAAGACAGAGACGAGAAGACCAGGAAGAAATCGAGGGCGTCGTCGCGGAAAACTTCGTCGAGATGAATGGTGCTGTCGATCTTGGGAGCAAGGGTTTTGTTGAACACATCAATATCCATATCGAGGAAGAGCTGATCCTGTAGCACCACAGCTCCATTGATGATACCGGCCAGAGGCGGAAGATGTTGCTTAATCTCGGCCGCAAATTTTACCCAGGCACTGCGGCTTGTGGCATCGCTGTAAGAGAATTAGCTTCTTTCTTCCTGCATACAAGTTGCCTACGAAAGCTTTGAGAACTTACAAACCGGCAATTTTGATCTTTGATCCAGTGGCTTGGAGCTCATCCACCCAGGCCTGGTCGATCTTCGGGTTTCGACTGGTCAAGATCACAGCTCCAGCACCGTTTTGAACCATCCACCGACAGAGAGACTGCCCCATCTCGCCGGTCATGCCAACGAGCATGTAGCTCCTGTCAGATTTGAAGATTGTCTGTGGCTGAGGGGGGACAACTTCAAGTTGCAACGAGTCGTCATCCTGCCAGTCAATCAGCGTCAGAGGACCTACTTGCTCTGGTAATTGTGTCAGAGCTGCCAGAGAGACCACTTGAGTATCCGAAAGTAAATGGCCGACTCGAGACAGAGAATCTAGAGCAGTTGTTCTTGTCTCAGCAACAAGCGCAGCCAGGATCCCTTGGTCAAATAATTCAACATTGCTGGCGGATTCTTTCAAGAGAAAGTGGTCTTCCCCGAAGATGTTGCAAGTCGAAGGCAGGCTTTCGGAAATGAGATCCACAGACTTATGGATGCCTTGGCGTGCAAAGTAAACAAAAGCCAGAGGATCCTTGGGCAAAAGACCTCGGGTGATCCGAACTGATTCTTGAGGATGGACGTAGACAAACCCTGCGCGGTTGACCTGAGTTTGATCTCCAGTCAAGAACCCGACTTTGAACCCCTTTACTTGTGCTTTCCGAGACAGAGAGAATGCGACGAAAGGCTCGGGCTCGTGAACTAGGACCAGCCCCTTTGTGCCGGCGACCAAGTTGGCAATACGGACAGAGAGCGATTCGGAAAGCATAGCTGCGATGAACTCAGCTGGCCTATCGACGAACTCTGTTGGGAGTTCCGTCGTCAAGGCACGACTGACGTGGACCACTGAACAACGGTCTGCAGCTGCTGCAACTACCCATTCGTTCGTATCGACGGTTTGGCCAACAACGAGGAAGACAGCAGAGGAATTGCCCTGTACCTCGAGCTTGGGTGCCCATAGGGTCGAGCATCTGACGCGAATGGCTACCTTTTCGAGAGCTGTGCCAGAAGGCAATGCCTTGGGCTCGTAAGATTGGCGTAGGATCCAGGATGCGCCTTCGGGATCTCGAGAGAGATGGAACATGGTATCTTTATCTGTCCCATGTTTGATGGTGCGCCTCCGGGTGTTGAGTCTATCATTGTTTTGCTTGTGCTCGACAACGCGTGGGACCCAGAGCTTCCCTTCGTGAAATCGCAACTCCGGCTCGGTGGTCCACAGCTGCTTGTCTTTGAACTCTGGATCTTGTTCCCACGTGTCCGTGACAAGAAAACGCAAGAAAGTCTCAACGATGACCCGCGAATGCGAGTTTGGCTCCTCAGCCGTGTCGAAGTCTAGGACCTGCGCACGTAGTGTAGGCAGCTCTGCCGATACTGAACGCAAGAAACCCACAACCGCGTTTGACCATGGGTTTTCTTGTTTCTGGGCATGCGTCACCCAAAGCATGCTGCGGGCGCGTTCAACTAGCAACTGAAGAGCTTTGAGCTCTTCGGTAGACAGGTCTTTGAAAACGGGTCCATCAAGGTCCAGCAAATTCAAGACAATGGCGTTGGGGGGAAAGTCGATGTCGGGCAGATCGAGCAGTCGATCAACCATGATGACCTCGTCAAACACATGTCCGATTGTAGCTGTAACATCTTCAACGATTTGGGATGTCACAATCTCATGCCCTCCAAGGATGAAGAGTGTGTCCCAGTCTCGGCGCTGTGAAACCTTGAAGAGTGGCTTCCGCAGCTGACTGGTCCTCTCGTTGACAGCTTGCGCTGCAATGACAGAGAACGGGTTTGTGTGCAGGTCACGAGCAGGTGTGACAGCATCCACGCCGGCGAATCCAGCCTTCCGTAGTGCCTGGTTCCATCTGGATGGCGAAATGCAGGGTGAATAGGGGCGGCCGTCTCCAACGCCGAGCCACCAACCTGGCAGGCCGCCCATGGTGAACGAGTATCGGATTGTGGTGTTGTCGGTAATCTCCAGAAGAAACAAGTAGCCTCCAGGCTTGAGGAGAGACCGAACATTCTGCAGCGTACTGTGTAGGCTCGTCGTCGCATGAAGTACGTTCGAAGCAATCACAACCTAGAATTCAATCAGTGTGTGACCAAAGGAGAGGTAAATGTGTTGGGAGACTGACGTCGTACGAATTTAAGGCATAGCCTTGGTCTACTATCGAATTCTCGACGTCTAGAGTCTTGAACGCCATCTTACTCCCTGCGTCAGCAAAGCGGTCTGCTGCTTTCTCAAAGAAACCGCTCGAGATGTCGGTGAACATATACGAGGCATAATCTCCGCCGAGGACATCGAGCACAGCCTGCGTAGAAGAACCGGTTCCGGCACCTGCGACAAACGGGTAAGTGTCCGATGACTCAATTTTGAATCTTAGGAGCTTAGACATACCGATCTCAAGAAAGTTCATTCGTGGGTATCGATGCGCCAGCTGCTTGACCATGCGGCCAAGATAACGGTTCGAAGCTGGCAGGCCCAGACTGTCGCCGTAGAACTCGTCCAGCATTCCATTGGGACGCATGTGCTCTAGCATCGTCGTCTCGCCGCGGATGACAGACGGAAGGGCGCGACCTACGCTGGCAGCGAGGCGGATGTCGACCGAGCTAGCATACCTACACACTGTCAGCCTGACCTTCTATCATCGCATCCTCAAACAGATGATCGTTACTTTTCAACCAGTTCTGAGATAGCTTCCTCATTATCTTCCCGCCAATCCGGTTTCAAGAACGAGTTCTTTCCGTCCATAGGCCGGCCTATGAGGTGAGCAACGGCGTTGAGAAGATGCTTGTGGTGATCAGCACACTGCTCCCTCTCAGAAGCGGTGATGGATTGATCAAGCTTTCGCCAGTAGTAATAGCCGACCCTCTCGCAAGCCTCTGCTAGCTCGCATTCCATCTTTGAAGGCCTCTCGGCGCCCACAGCAGCAGAGCCATCTGGAGCGGCAATTCCCCAGATTGTTTCGAAGAACATGCGTCGGTCTTCGCGGGGTGTGGCTTCACCCAGTGTACTCATGCTGGCTCCTTCAACTCGCAGCACCGTTGCTGCTTCGTCATCGCTAGGATGCGAGAAGACAACATCTCCACGCATCTCTTGGGGAGGGCTGTCGAGAAGCCAGGCATCAAAAGCAAACTTTGAGCCCTCCTGGTTATCGTTGAGGTTGGCTCGCCGACAACGAGAGGGATCTACTGTGACCTTTCGAATGCTTGTCGGGAGGAAGAGGGTCCATAGTCTGCCATCTCCAGGCCAACAATATGTTCCGAACAATGCTTGGAAAGCGTGATCCAGCACACCCGGATGCACGAGGAGATTATGGCCGACGGCACCATCGATAAAGCCGGTGCAGAAGTCAAGGCGGCGTCTCATTTCAGAGAATGCACGGAAATTTTCCGTGTAGCCATATCCGGTCTTCTCAAGGGCAGAGTAGAAGCGGTCTGTGTCAACCTCGATGAGGTGCGCTGGCGTCGCACCCCTCGGCGGCAGAATCGGCGAGGACTGATCGGCAACACCAAGAACAACATTGACAGAGCCGCTTGCGACTTTCGTCAATTCAGTGGTGTCACGAGAGATGTGTGCCGCAATAGTGAAGTCAGCCTTAATGGACTCCTTGTCCTTAGTAACACGGGACAAAGTCGTGGTTGTCTCGACTGCGGACTTCTCGTCGTGGAACACGATGGCTCGACCGATGTCAAGGTTTTCGACTTCGAGAAGCTGTATATTCTCGCCATTGGCCATGATTTGAGCAGCCTCAAGAGCCACTGCAAAATTAAAAGGTCAGCTACACACTTGGTTCCCACGATCGAGGCTGATGGGAAAATTGACAAAGAAGAAGAAAATGAGAATGAAACGCTTACTTGCTACGTATCCAGCAGCAGGATACACAACCTGTCCTTGGATCTGGTGGCCTTCTAGCCAAGGGAGCTCTTGAACGCTGAGAAAGTTCCGCCATCTGAGCTCTGTTTCACAGCCGTCATCGTACCTCGTGCCAAGCAACTCATGAGGAGGCTGCGACCGGGCACGGTATGCCTTACTCTTGCGGGACTCATACCAGTACGGCTTATCGTGATCCCAGGCATATGTAGGAAGGTTCTTGAGAAGCCTGGGGGTATTATCGCTCGGAAGCAGAGCCTGCAGCGCCTCGAAATCAACAGCCGAGGATCCAAGATTTGTCCATACCGCTCCAAGACAGTCGGAGAAGGACTCGAGATCACTGGCGCCACGCCTCAACATTCCGACGCACGGCATCTCGACATCAAGCTCTCCGAATGTTTGGGTAACTGGCCCCTTCAGTGCCGGATGAGGCCCAACTTCGAGTGCCATGTCAAGCGGCGCACCATTCTTGACGGCGCTCGATAGAGCTTGGGAAAACATGACAGTGTTGACCATGTTGTCCCTCCAGTAGGCGCCGCTGATAGACTCATTGCCCTCCATCTTGGCTCCGTTGAGAACGCTTGAGTACCACACGCAACTGCTAGTTGGCGACTGTACTGTGACGCCTGCAGCCTCGATTGCGCGGACGTAGGGTTCAGCGCATGGCTGCATGTGATGAGAATGGTAAGCCGTGTCGACCTTGAGGAGTCTTGCGAAGACCTTTCGCTCGTCCAAGATGGCCTTGGCAGCGGCGATCGCTTCCTCGTCGCCAGAGAGGGTCAGGCTGGAGGACGAGTTGCTGGCAGCAATCTTGACGCGGCCGCGGAGTTCAGGAAGATCGCAAAGCTCCTGGGCCTCCTCTATCGAAACTCCGACAGCCATCATCGCGCCCTTTTCACCCGCTGGCCCTTTTGCCCATGAGGCGTAGAAGCCACGAAGATAGGCAATCTTGATTGCATCGGACGCTGAAAGAAAGCCAGCTGCGTATGCCGCACCAATCTCACCAGATGAATGGCCGACCACGGCTGAAAAGTCGATTCCAGCTGTTCTAAGAAGATCGACGAGGATGATCTGGACAACTGTGCAGAGCGGCTGCGAGAAGGCCGCTTCTTGCATATGCGATGAATCGCCATCCCGTGAGAGCTCTTCAAGGATGCGCCATGCCGGCCGGTGTTCTTCGGGAAGCGTTTGCAGGGCTTGATCGAGAGCTTCGACAAGGTCGCGAGCAAGGGGTACAGTATCGACCAACTCTTTGCCCATCCTTCATCAGTCACTGTCAGTCATCATTCGACATTTCGAAAGAGGTTTGCATGGCTATCGGGGATGGTGGGAATATCAGGTCTTACCGTGGCCATTGAGCTCCTTGCCCAGTGAAGACGCCCAACATGGCGTGTTCCCTTGTCGCCGAGCGCACGCCAATGGTGGAACCAGGCTTCTCTTCAATGCTTTGGAGCTTCTTATCAACTGCTTGCCTCAATCCATTGAGACTTGAAGCCGAAAAGGCAGCTTTGACCGGCAGAGCAGAACGTCTGGCTCTCAGAGTCCACGCCAGGTCCGAGATGTTAGTCTCCGGGTGATCTTGGAGGTACATGTTGAAAGTAGTGAGCGACCTCTGGAGAGCAGACTCTGAGCTTGCTGAAAAAACGAAGGGAGTCAACGCCGGAGCCTGGGGACGGCTCGAATGACGACCGTCATGCTCGAGAACAGGAGCACTCTCAAGGATCACATGAGTGTTGGCTCCGCCAAAACCTGTAAGATGTCGTTTGGTTAGTATTGTCGTCATCGACTCGAATTCCGAAAAACGCACCAAAACTATTAACACTGGCCCTTCGCGGAACGCCGTCGGGCAACGAAGGCCATGAAATAGCCTGGGTCGGCACTTCAAGGGGTCCATAGAATGGGAGCAGCTCCGGATTAAGGGTGTTGAAAAGAAGGTTTGGTGGTATCACTTTCGCCTGGAGAGCCAGCGAGGCTTTGAGCAAGCCTGCCAGTCCAGCCGTGCCCTCGGTGTGCCCAACGACTGTCTTGATGCCGCCGACGTACAACGGGTCGTTCTGCTGAGGACAGGTTATGTCATTCCCAAAGAAGGCCGTGTGAATGGCCTCGGCTTCTTGGGGATCCCCAGCTTTGGTACCAGTACCGTGGGCCTCGAAGAATTGGGGGCGATCGTTGGCGTTCTGCAGGTCCAAGCCTACGTCCGCGTATGCCCTGCGAATAAGCTGCGCCTGAGCTGCAGCGCTTGGCATGGTGATACCCATGGTTCGACCGTCCTGGTTGGTGGCCGCCTCACGAATGACACAGTCCACATGATCGCCATCTCTGATGGCGTCCTTGAGCGGCTTCAGGACGACAGCCACAAAGCCTTCACCGCGGCCGTAGCCATCTACATCGGCGTCCCACATGGCAGATCTACCCTTTGTAGAAAGCATGTTGACCTTGCTCAGCGCGATGAATAGTTCTATCGAGGTTTAGTTCAATGCGTTGTACTTCTACCAAGACGCGACGTACCAGGTCCCAGTATGAGATTACCTCCCGCGGCGACGGCCACCTTTGATTCGCCTGAGCGAAGGCTCTGGACTGCGCCATGGAGAGCCAGCATGCTCGAAGAGCAGGCTGTATCAATGGTCATGGAGGGTCCATGCCAGTCAAAGACGTACGAGATGCGGTTAGAGAGTATGGATCGTGCAGTGGCCGTCGCAAAGTACTGTGGGATGGTATCGACGTCCCGCATCAGAATGTCGGTGTAGTCGGTGGCCATGACGCCGGCGTAAAATGCAGTGTCGGAGCCTTGCAAGCTCTCCATGGGCACTCCGGCATTCTCAAGAGACTCGTAGACTGTCTCGAGAAGGAGCCTCTGGAGGGGATCGATCGATTCAGCCTCGACGGGCTTGATGCCGAAGAAGCCGGGGTCGAACAGACGAAAGTCCTCGTCAAGGAGATGGGCATGCTGCACATTGGCAGTGCCATGGTGATGTCCGTCTGGGTGGTAAAATCCATCGACGTTGAAGCGGTCAATCTTCCTCAGGATATCCCGCGGCTCGCGTAGCAGCTCCCACAACTTCGAAGGCGTGCTCGCCCCCCCTGGGAGGCGGCACCCGCTGCCGATGATGGCAATAGGCTCGTGGGTGTTGCTCGCCATGGTGACGTGTATGTCTGACAATAGAGCACGCGAGTCTGGTCTGCAGTGACGATGATGTAGAGAATCTTGTCTAGTGTTGTCTCTGGTTTCCCGTGCCCTTGCATCAATGTCTGAAGGCACCTGAGGTTCTACACCTGAACATATAACATCCCGCCGCCCAAAGAACGGACACGACTGCAACTGAATTGACTCGTCCTCAACGGGTGGCCAGCTGTCTGTCGTGACCCGTCAAGGCTGACTTGAACACAGCCGGTGTCTTTCATGCGGCGAAGCCGATTAGTCTTCGGACTGCACAACCTGATCCTGACGGGGTCCTGACATGCGGCCGCCGGCTCAGTTGACGGCTCGGTACATCGGACGTCGGTCGGAGTCCTCTGCTGTCAGCTCGGAATGTGGCGTTCGGTCAAGTCGGCTCCAAAGTCCCTCATGGCATGGGCATCGACGATCTGAGCGCCACAATATGGCAGATCAGATGGTGGACCAGGTACCTCTGTGGTGGCGTCTAAAAAAAGGGTGTCCTCATCTTCTAGTGTGCAGTGAGGCGGCCGCTGACGAGGAGACCAGGGCGACGCGTTGAGAGGGCCGGGACGGAGAGAAGAAGAGGAGGTCATCCAGATGGAGGGGATGCTTCGGCAACTCCATGCCGACCGGTCAGGGGCGGGACGGGACGCCATACATCATGCGAACGATCATCATGCACCACCTGAATTGGGCCAGGTAATGTGCCGGAAGTGGTCAAATCAGCCACCGGTGTAGACGTTTTGCAGTTCAGCTCGGCTGTGCCGCAACAGTGGAGGGGCGGTCATGGTGGTGGGTGGTTCGATGTGACGATGGTTACGTTCCATTCCGGTGTGGTGAGGTGAGGTGGTGAAGCTGGCGGCGCTTATGTCAGGAGGACCCTGGGGTCCTAGAGGTAACGTGTAAGCCGTGCATTAGCGCTCTAGGGCTATGTGTGCGACTTGTCTCGGCAGCATCGTCGCTGCCTGCAGTGCTTAATTGTTAGGGTGACCGTGCTGGATTCGAGGCCTGGTCTGGGTTCGAAGATTCCTCGGGTAGCTGCTTCTTGTGCGACATCCTTGGACGATAGAAATTTCATTTGGAAGTCAGTGGGCAGATGGTCGCATTAAAATGATGATGCTGCATGGTGAAGCCAAGGCGAAGATGTCCCCTTCTTTTCAGGCAGCTTGGAGCTGAGGTATGTTAGGTGCTTACCTAGATAGGCAACCTTGCCAACCTAAGTAGGGACGGACCCTGTATTAGGTAAGCAGAAGCGTGACGTCTGTGCGTTCGCGCGCCCCCCTCCTTCTCCTCCCCTGATCAGATCGCGACCCACCATCCACTCCACTCCACCCTTGATTCCTCCTCCCACCTTAGCACCTTCCCCACTCCACTCCACGCACCCGTCCACCTCCGTTATCTGTCTCATTGCCTACCTGCCTACCGACCTCGGTACCTTGACTTGCTTGACCATATTACCTTGCTTGGCCACGGCGCCGGCCAGTCTGCGCGAGCCGATTTGACATCTCGACCCTCAACCTCCTTGACCCTAGTCCTCATGGGGGCCCCAGACGTTACCCTGCCCGATGCCGTCCACTGGGCGGACCCTGGCATGTTCGACATCAACGCCATCCTCGACTTCACGCCGCCTGTCGGGAGCGATACTCTCAATGGCGGCGGCATTGGTGTTGGTCTTGGCATCGACAACCCAAGACCTACCGTAAAGCAGCTCGCCTGTGCCCGCTGCCACGCTCAAAAGCTGCGCTGCGTCCGTCGTACCACCCCCAACGACGCCAGCGGATGCTGCGATCGTTGCCTGTCTGCCGGCGCTGAATGCATCAATCGGCAGCCCCAGCGCATGGGGCGCCCAGTAGACCAGGCTTCTCGATCGCAGACCCTCGGATTCAATGTCACCAATAACAAACTCACGACAAGCCGCAGCCTCCACAATCGTGCTGGTCTGGGCGATGGTGACGATGATGGGCTATCCCCTCGCACCGCACAGCGACGGAGGACGAGCGCGAACATGTCAGCGCCCAACAGCGCGTGTTCGGCGACCTTCAGTCACGCATACGCTGCTGGTCCCGATCTCGAAAGTTGGCCGTGGCCTAGTCCGCCGCGGGACCCGTCGTCAGTAGATTCTGCCACCTCATCAGGTGTACAGGACCATGGCGATCCCTCGACATACCATACAGCGACACTCAGCGGGGGAAAGGAAGGCGGAACTGGAATAGGCGATGGACATAACAGGCTCACGCCCCAAGATGGCTTTCCAGCCGCCGCACTCGAAGACACCGACGCCCTTCTCCAACAAGACTTGGACGATCTGCCTGCTACCACGTTCCTCTCTGATACTCAAGCCGCAAGCGATGCAAGCGTGCCGCTCGAGGAGGACCCCGTTGAGCTGCTTTCCAGACTGCATCTTGAGCTGTATCAGTGCCTGACCACTGTCAAACTGGTCGACAAGCTCAAGAAGGAGAAGCTCCGTAATAAGTCAGCGCCGCCAGGAGAGAACATAAGTACCAACTGGTCAGAGCAGCTGTTCCGAACAACGGAACAGTTTATAGTTGCTCTCAAGAGCTACATCAGCTCCACGCCGGAGTCCGGCATCACCCCATCGTGCTCGTCCACCGGTGCGATGGAAGACGACGGGAGCCCCCTTGCCTCCACGAGGACGAACCATTCTGAGGACGTGGCTCAGGCTGATTCCGCAACGGGTTTGTTGATTGTAAGCTGCTACATGCGGCTCATGCAAATATTCGAGACCGTCGTCTTCATCGTCGAGACCTTTACAGAAATGGACTGCCCAGGCAGCTACGTCCAGATCCGCTTCGGAGCCTTCGTGCCCACAACCGACAAGTTACTCCACGGCCGTATGCTGGGACAGTACGTCCTCCACCTTCTGGACGGAATAACGCAGGCTGTCGATTGTGCGGTGGCGGCTCGGCAGCCCTATGCGAGAGCCATTGTCGACGTGCGGCAGGCAGAGGCCAAACTCAAGGAGCGCGTCTTGACCACACTGCGCTTGGAGCATCGGCTTCCAGTTTATCCGTCCACACCGGAACGACAGGCATGAAGCTCCGTCTAGAATCGGCAGTCTGGCAGCCTGAAAAGGCTTATGGCAGGGATCGTCGACTGACCGGATGGGGCGAGAGACAGAATCTCATGATGCGAAGGCATAATACCTGCGAGGGGTTGCACTGGGATGTAGGCTGGATATGGCGTGCGCAGCACGCACGACCTTTCTACGCGTGAGAGATGATAGGAACCTGGCGAATTGACTGACTTGGTTGCGACGGACCTTGTGAGACAGGTCGGCATCTGGAACCTTTTCTCGGAACTTCTCGGTGTCGACTGTCAGCATGCAGATCCTATCGAGCCCCGACGCTGTGCAGGCCGAGGAGCAGAATTGGGAAAGATCGACCATTCTTGTAAGTGCCCGCCCATTTAGTCCAGGGGGCTTTTGATCGGATCTGACCGGAGTGCCGGATACCTGCAGCACGCTGCCACGTAGCACATCGGGCACATAATATGTCACCGACATTCGTATGGACACGGATACCAGTGCCGGGCGAGGCTCACTGACGGCAGGGACCTGGTCAAGGGCCTTGGAATGGTACCGAGACGGGAAGCAGAGAGCAGTAGTCCCCAAGTTCGGGGACGATATTTACTATTCTGTTGTTCATGCATCTATCAACCTGAACTCCAGCAAGATTTGATTGCGGAAAGACAATGTCTGGTATTCGTCGAAAATTTGTCCTACTGGGCCTGGCCCTCGGCGCGACACGGGCAGCAGCTGCGCAGCCACTCCTGTTCCACGGGACCTCCGTTGTCATTTTCCCCAGCCATGAGACCCCTTCCCCAGCAAACAGCACCCTGCAGGCGGCCAATTTCTTTTGCTACATGACAGACCGCGGATACTTCAGCTTTGGATGGTACCCACGACCCGTTTTTTTTTCGCGTCGACATTTCACTTCCCGACCCCCAGCACCAGGCAGTATCTTAGACAGCTCGCTAACAACGTTTGTCAACGCAGGTCCGTCATCCCCAGCAGCCACAGCAACACATCGCACTGCTGCCCGGACTCCGATTCCTATCACTGGTATGAGTATGCCACCAGGGAGGGCTGCGACGAGGATGCCGGTACCTGTCTGTATCGCACGCAGAACATCCCCGTCCGCCGGCCCACGCACGCCGAACCCCTACCATTTCCGCCCCGCCCCTTGAGCTACACCATCCGGCCGCTGGACATCGGGAACCACGGCTACGGCCAAATGGCCGTGAGCTACATTGACGACGGGCAAGTGATGGTGTACGGCATCGGGACGAGGCAGGTACTGGGCGACACAGTGCAGACGAGCGAGGACTGCGAGAAGGCGTATGCGACATTGGAACATATCTATGAGGCTTTCAAACCTGATCTGGCTTTTGAGCTTGAAAATCCTTGTGTAAGGGGCGATACTACAGATACTTTTGGAGAGGATCTTTGAATTCCATGTCGACAAGTGTGTAATGGTCAAACGCTCTTGTTTCCACGATGTGATCAACAGGGGCTATTAAGAAGTGAAAATCGGCAAGTCGGTTCATAAGCCGTCGGCCTTGTGGTATCGAGAGCACCCATAGGTAGCAAATGAAGTGCAATTAGCGAAGCTACTACTCCTATGAGCACCTAACGCCTCCATCATGATTAACAATGTGTTACAGTGAGCATCAGTCATCAAGCCTCCACCGTCTCACATGACGTGGAAGACACCCGAGCAGCTTAACATGCTTGTCGGGTCCATCCACCCTGAATGCCGTTTCCTAGTCAATGCCCAGGTATTCCAGCCCAACCTTCGACTGCTGTATCGTTTCCGATCAAGCCTCTTGTGCCTTCTCACCATTGATGGCAGTCTGTGTGTTGCCAGCCTTGGCAGCCAAGTTCCTCTGACGCTTGGCTTCCTCCGCCTCCAATCCGGTAGCAGTGACCTCGTGAGAAGTCATCAGCTCCTTCTTGCTGATGCCGAGGGAGATGACGGCTCCCACAGCGCAAAGAACGGTATACAGGATCCACATCTTGGAGAGAGCATCTGCGACTGCTCTTCCATACGCGGCCCGCTCCTCTGGCCCAAATGAGCCAAGAATGCCAGACGCAGCAATGGCGCCGCCGCCGACAAGCTGGCGAGCAGTGTCTTCGGGGATTCCAGCGGCCAAGAGATCGTCCTCGTGGTGTCCAAGGATGCCCTGGAACGTGACCTGGCCGACGACAACACTGACGCCAGTAGCTAGGTTGCGGATAAAGTTGAGCGTGGCCGTGGCGGCTCCAATATCGGCGGGTGGAACAAGCGCTTGAACGCAGATGACGAGAGTTTGCATGTTGGCACCGATACCAGCAGCGAGTAGGATCTGGAAAATGATGATTCGTGGCCAGCTGCGCTCCGGGCCGAAGTCAATCATGAGACCTAGCGCCAGCGTCAAAAGCACCATGCTTCCCCGAATGATCCAAAGGTATTTTCCTGTCCGCTGGATGACAATGCCCATGACTATGCCGGATATAGTAAAGGAGATAGCCAAAGCCAGCAGCCAAACCCCAGACAGGATGGGTGTGGCCCCCAGAACAGACTGGAAGTAAAGAGGCAGGAAAAAGATGGGCGCCATGAAGCACGCTCCGTGGGCAAAGACGACGCCAAAGGTGCTCACAAGTGAGACTGTGCCAAATATGTGACGAGGAATGACTGGGTAGCGCGCGAACCTCTCCCAGACTCCGAAGATAACGAATGTGAGGAGGCCGAAGATGATGAGACAGAGGACGAACGCGGAATCCCAAGGATGACTGCTGACACCCGACTCGAGGCCTATTAGGAACATCAATGTCGCGCCGACAATCAAAGCCGATCCGACCCAGTCAATGGCTTTAAGTCCCTTGACAAGAGGCGTTCTGGGGTTGTGGATCTTCAAGAAGACAATCGTGATAACGAGAGAAAGTGCGTCGAAGGGTACTACTTGTGGTCAGCATGCGATGTACAGTTCTCGACGGCTGGATATCGTCGTCATGAGGCGAGGCCTTACGGTTGACTGCGAAAAGGTTTGTTAGCTTTGAACCAGATAAAATATTGCAGGCCATGACTGGAATTTGTACTTACACCAGAAGCACCATCTCCAAGAGGCATACTCAGTAAAGGCTCCACCTGTTCGCTCAAGTTAGTATCATAGTTCGACTTCGGTGGCTTCCAGAGTGATCCTACCGATGACAGGTCCGATGGCTGTCGAAACTGCCCACACAGCTCCGTAGATTCCATAGAAGAGCGCTCGTTCCCTAAGTCCGTATATCAGACAAGTCGTGGAACCATTGGGTCGGAGCATCATACCGCTGACTGAACATGTCTCCAACGGAAATTTCAACGAGGGTGATGAGCCCACCTCCACCGGTCCCCTGCACGGCACGGCCGGCAAGTAGCATGGTCAAGTTATTAGACAGCGCCGCGATAAGGCACCCGATCAGAAAGACGATGTTGGCGATGATGAGAACCGGCTTTCGACCGAAAATGTCGCTGACCTTTCCCCAAACAGGTGCCGTTCCAGCCAAGGCAAGAAGGTAAGCGGACCCAATCCAGGCAAAGCCCCCGTCAGAGATGTCGAGATCAGAGGCTATGGTGGGCATGGCGGGAGTGATGATGACGGCGTCGATGGCAGCGAGGAACACGGCTAGGCAGAGCGCGAGCAGAACCAGGACCAGTTCGCCCTTGCTGTGCTCGGCGGGCTCGGCAGGCGCCGAGGCATCAGCTGCATCATCAACTTCCTGTTGAGCTTCGGAGGCATGGCTGTTATCGACAGCAGGCTCTGTTGCACTTCCGGCTCCAGCATTTGCTTCGATCGCGGGCTGAGAGTGGCTCTGCGAAGATGCCGAGGACACCAAGTCCTTTTCGGTTGGAGCTCCTTTGTTGTCGGCTCCGGAGGCAGACATTCTTACAGACCGGCGCGTGTTTCGATTTCTTGCTTTCTCTCGTGTGTTGTCTGAGAAAGGTGGTTTGATAGACCTGTCGATGTTTTGTGGTCGTAGTACTGGTCAGGGTTGAAGATAGAAAGAATCAAAGGCAGACTAACCCAGGCAATGGAAGCTCCGATGCGAGAACAATCCAGCCTTTTCCTTGTTTTCCAGTGAATCAGAGGCAAAGAGACACGTGACGGCTTTGATGCTTGCATGCAAGGACGGCAAGGTAGCAAGAGGAAGGAGCACTCGGACACATGGAAACAATGACCACTAACTCCAGACGCTGAATAATGCAAATCCAGATTCATAATCTCAAGACAGAAGTCATTACGGAATTTACCTCCAGCTCATAGGAAATTCAGGGTACCATGCGTCAATTCGCAAATGCTGATGATGCAGTCTCGGACCGGACACTTGTGCTATGGTGGTGTTCGCATGTTAGTGAGTCGGACACTTACAAAAACGGAAAGATGTGTCCGAGTAGCCCCACTCCGACACCGAACGGCAGCAACAACCGGACCCGCTCCGGAGTCTGGAGATTGAGGCAAGCTCTGTGTTAAGTCCGTCTGCCGGTCAACACCGCCAGTCGATCGGTAAATCATTCGGCATGAGAAGGCGATCTTGCGCAGCCGCAAAGGTTCCGAGTCCACCAAGCCCTCTCGGCACAGCAAGCTGGAGACTCAATTGAATCACTGTCTTCGTCTAGGTACTGGAAACAAAACTGGCCGCCTAGCCCCATTTAGTATCTGGGAGGCAGACAGAGAAAGTGCGGGAGTGTACTAGAGCAACGAATCTTATGTTTACCATGGCGAGTCGTTCGTCTTCAAACGAGACGCAACCTTTGCTTGGCAATCCGCCGGATGTGACGCGGGATGCAGTAGGCTGCTCGAGTGTCGCGCCTGGAGATGGAGGCAATCCTTCAAACGACGCCCGAGACGGTGCAAGCCGTGGCTTTCGAGTCAAACTCGCAAATGCAACAGCATCGGTCGAGATTGAAAGCAATAGCATGAAACACGTGAGAGATAAGTTGAATTACATCTTCCCAGCACTCGCGATTGGCGTCAGTACTCACCCATCCCACCCGTTCCCACCCAACTGCCGACTGAATGTGCTCGTGCTGACGCAACACAGATCTTCCTTGCTGCAGCAGATCAAACCATCATCGTGTCGAGCTATGGACGTATTGGGAGTGATCTCGAGGAGCTGGACAAAACAGCATGGCTTGCCACTGTGTTAGTCTCAACAAACCCACGACTGCTTCCTAGTTGGGAGTATGAGAAAAGGTTGATCAATTCCTAATTTTGGTTCGAAAGGCAGATATTTGTGCACTACGACAGCCTCTCAACCCCTCTATGGTAAACTGGGCGATATCTTCGGTCGTAAGCCATGCCTGCTATTTGCCTACAGCGTCTTTGGGATCGGTGCGTTGGGCTGCGGGCTAGCATTAAACATGAACCAGCTGATCTTTGCGAGGGTAAGATACGCTGCCAAGGGACCAATATTCTGTATCTGCTGACTGGGGCTCCTTTACGGCACAGGCGGTCACCGGTGTTGGCGCGGGAGGCATGATCACCATAGTGTCCATCTTACTTAGCGACATCGTGTCCTTAGAAGAAAGAGGTATTTGGCAGGGCTATGTCAACATGGTGTTTGCTGTGGGTGCTGGCTTGGGAGCCCCGCTTGGTTCGTTGACACCTTACATCAGTTCCTCCGCAGGAACCATCTCCAAAAGAGAGGTCTGACAAGAACATATCCAGGAGGTGTTTTGACTGATGCCATAAGCTGGAGATGGTGAGATCTTTCCGAGCCTTGTTAAGAGTTTCACTGAGACGCATATTCAGGGCCTTCATCCTTCAGATGCCAATCTGTGCGGTTGCAACCATCCTTGTGGCAAGCTTACTCCAACTGCCCCCGAGAGAACACCACGAAAGTCGAAAATTTGAGCTCGCAAAAGTCGATTTCTTAGGCGCAATCAGTCTTGTCGTCTGCTTGGTGTCACTCCTCATCTTTCTGGACCGAGTAGCCTCGGACAGGAGCCATGAACTGGCATCTTGGATCTGGATAGCATGCAGTGCTATCTTTTTCACGACATTCCTTTGGGTTGAGAAGCGGATAGCCCCAGTTCCCTTGACGCCACTGCATCTTCTATTTGGTAAGAAATATCTCGGCGCATACCTGGCCCTTGCTTTTGGAAACGTGGCATGGTACGGCGTCATCTTCTACGTACCTCTTCTCTACCAGGCGGTAGGTCACTTCTCAGCCTCCGCTGCTGGAACCTCACTACTACCGGGAATTTCTTCGGGAGTCATCGGAGGCTTTGTTGGAGGTGCTTTGTTGAAGCGAAGTGCTGGCTCTGGGTTCCGCCGTCTGGCGCTCGGCTCCTACCCCCTTGTCACATTGGCATGCGCTGGCGTGGCCTGCTCGAGCAGTCTCCTCCTGAGTCCAGCTTCTGTGGCGGCTGCCATTACTGCATTGAGCATCAGTTTATTCATTGGAGGCCTAGGCAACGGGGGTGGCATGACAGCAACGCTCGTTGTCGTGGTAGCCGTGGCGAGTCCGGCCGACCAGGCCGTCGTAACGGCCTGCGTCTACCTCTATCGCCAGCTTGGTGCCACTGTGGGTTTGGCCATCATATCAGTCGTGTTCCGGCGCGTCTTGACAGCAAGCCTCATACAGAGGCTCGTGGATGCACCTGAATTGGATCTCGATCTTAGTCAAGTGGTCCGTCACGTCCTCGAGTCGCTAGACTACCTCGAGAAGCTCCCGGCAGAGGCGCGAGCCGTCGTCGAGGCAGCTTATTGTGACGCCTGTCAGGCTGCGCTCATTGTCTGCACATTTCTGGCTCTTTGTGCCATCTTCTTTGCTGCATTCATCAGGGAGCCCAGGAAGTCTGATCCAGTTTCGCCCACAACATGTCAAGATAATTCTCACGACGCCTGATTAACGCCCAGTCTTTCACGTCGAATGCCTACGAGACAGACTACGGATTTTCTTTCTTTGCAACCAGAAGCAAACAGATAGAATCTAGAAGCATCATCAAGAGAACATCAACTCGTCATTCGTTGTGATATAACTTGAAGCATGAAGGAACCTATAAACGACATCAAGAATGTTCGTATCAGTTACTTTACAATATAGATTATTGGTTTAGACCGATACATGTGAAGGGAACGTAGCTAAGGCTTTCTGGCTCGCAGGTCGCTCATCCATCCTCTTGAAGTATTCCACAACATTCCTGCGCCCTGGTGCGAGCACCCAAGGAGCCGGCGCCATGTCTCCTGAGACCATCATCTTCAGCAGACCGTAAAAGTGTATGTCAGCAGCCGAGAACCGATCTCCCGCAAGATATTTCTTCCCCTCAAGCTGGTCATCGAGAAGATTCAAGAACTGGTTGATCGACACCTTGCCATTGACGCGCGCCTCCGGAGTTGGCAGGCGGTTTCCTTTGTAAAAGTCGATGGTGGCCGGGTCGTTCCGAAACCAAGCGATGACTGGCTGGGCGATCTCAAGATCCATTCGGCGCAGCCACATGCGGGTTTCCGCCCTCTCGAGCGAAGTTTTTCCAAAGAGAGATTCTCCTCCGGTAGCGATCTCGTCTAGATACTCGCAGATTGCCGTGATCTCGGTGACGATGCTGTCTCCTATGCGGAGAGCGGGAACCTCGCCCCGCTCGTTGACCTCTTTGCGATAGGCCAGTCTGCGATTCTGGAGCGACATGACGTCTACATGTTCGACATCAAATTCCAGGCCTCCTCGTTCCAGCGCGAAGAGTCGGACCACATAGGGGTTGGGTGCTTGCGCGTCGTATAGTTTGAGGCTCATTTTGGCAGAGGTGAGAGTGAACGATAGATGATAATGATGAAAGTATTTTGTATTTACCAAATAAATATTGTATTTTATGTAGAGTTCAGTGGAAACATTATCCGGCGTTAATGATGCTATGTCCGCGGATTGTATATCCGGCCCCGAAGAGTCCGGTTCGGCCCACATGGTGCTTTGTTCAGTACAGAGACAGCAAGTCGGGGCCGAGTGGTCTTGCTCTGGACGGGTCATGGACCAAGTACGGGGAGGTCCGGATATTGCTGTGCATCTGGCAGAATTTTCACCCTCTAAATGATGATTAAAATCCCAGTCGTCATCCGTTGACATTTCTCCCTGCTTCTTGCTTGTCCGCGTTAGTCGAAGGAAAGGACTGAGAAGTAGACTAATACTGAAAGAGACCTACCAGGTCTCGGTGACACTCAATGAAACTAGTCCTGAACTCCAGTATTCTAAAGGCGGACGAAACTTGGAGAGTGAGTCGGCAAAACCAAGAACCCGCGAATGGCTTCAGTTTAGAAGTCTTTCGTACCCAAGCACCCCACACTCAATCATGATGTCTTTCCACCGCCAAGTAACCCCCATGTCCCAAGCGCCAAGTCCGCCCACCCGCTGGCACCTCCGACGCCTCACGTCACAATACAGCATCAAGCAGCTGCACCTCTAAAGTCTGCGACAGGGGGAATCCACGCAATCACGTCCAACCTCGCCAGTTCTGCGCCATTCCCCTCGATCTCGAGTCGCCACACTATCAGCTGATCACAAATAACAAGCACCCTTCGCGCCGCTTTCGAATCCCATCACACACACACCCATCACCCCGCCCCGCGCATCACACCGCCAAAAAAGCCCGGCGCTTGAGCGGGAAGCGAGGGCCAGGCCGTGCCGCACGGAAAGTGGGACCTCTCCAAACCAAGCATCCCAACGTCCAACTCCCTTTCCCCCCCTCCCCAATCCTTGCCCCGAAGCTCACGTCCAACTGGGAGATCATCTGGGCACTTGTCGAAGCCAAGGCAAAAGTCGCACGGGAAGAGCGAGCGCGCGAGCAGGAATGCGCATGTGACGGGACGGCGGGGCGCGTCCGGGGGGGGTCCACGGTGATGATCTCTGCAGGGTGCAGATGCAGAGTGATCGAAAGAGGGGCCCTACGGGCTGGTGGGGACAGAGGGACTCGATGGGAGCGAGTGCGGATTTTCATCATGTCTTACTAAACGAAGCTGATGATTTTGCGACAGAAGCCCGAGTCTGGTGTTGAGACTGCTGCTTCAAATGCATGTGTGCGACGGCGATCCCGCGATTGGATGGGGTGCGGCAGGCGAAATGGCCAAGCAGATGAAGGTCTTGATGTTTGAAAGGCACCGTGACGAAGCAACGAGGCGGGACTTACATCAAAGATTGATCTCGCCGGCCTATCAATCGGTCAATCTGCTGTTGAGGCTCCTCAGTGGGTGTGCTGGGCGTACCACCTTCATCTCCAAAACACTCCGTCCCGCCAATGATACCCCAAAAGGCCACCACAAGACATCACACACGCTTCCAAAGCATGCAACCCTTCAAGGCCCATTGGGAGGCCCGCAGTATCCTCTTGTCACGGGATGTCTGTTTCTTTTCTATCGGCAAGTGTGCACCACAAACATGATTATGAGAGGCAGCTAGCTCTGGTGTGTAGGTACTAGCTTATATCATCAAATGATTGGGCTGGTAACTCGATCGTCCAGGAAGATATTGGGACTACCCTGCTGCGAATCAGGCCGCATGGCACCCCGTCGAAGTGACGATACCGAAAGCCGTTGTCGCAGTATAGACCGATCTGCATGCCTGGCTGTCCTACCCTCCCTTTCTGCTGAAACGCTGCTGATCAATGGCCGTCCCACTTTGCCTGGTGAAGCAGACTGAGGCCTGGAACGATAGAATCAACATGTGCCAGTTCATCCCCAGGCTATCGAGTCGTGAATCTGGTCCTGTCGCAAGAGGCCAACTGAGCAGGACAAAAAAGTGGGCAGAAAAAGGCCGTGCCATCGCAGGCTGGTCTTTCGAGACATACCCAAGCCCTCTCCCAAGGTCCAACTGCGAGGCAAGCCAGACACAGTCAACCCATGCGACACTAGAAACCTACGAGCACTGCACCGTCGGCCGAGTTCGATGGATGCAAGACGCAAAAGAGGGGTGCCACAAAGACACATCATTCCTGTGGACGCCAGCAAGCAAGGCGAGACTCCGATCGTTTTGGATCTGATGCGGCAACAGGTAAAGTTCAGCTGCGTGACGTCGGGCTTACTGGTGGTGGTGACAGAGGGCACGATGTGCCGCTTTGAATGCCCTGGGCAGCGCAAGACGTGGGCTGCTGCATCATCCTAGGACCCCATGTGGATGGGTGACGGCCGCGGTGGCGATTGCACTAGCCGTGCCAACCGGTCTAAGTTCTCGACCTGGGGAAGAAGAAAATCAACGGTCGGGACCGAACGCTGCAATTGGAGGGGCGCGATCTGGACCTGACAGGTCATGGAACCCATTGAGAATGGAGTATGCACTGCGCTCGACACGGCAAGGTTGTGCTGACTGAGGACGTTCCCTCCCACCAGTTGCAAGCGTGGGGTAAAGTAGGTGTGCGAGGTCTTCGAACTTGCTGCATGCCATGCTTCGATAACAGCGCTAGTACGAACGCGAAAGCTGACTGCAAGACGGGTGATGTTGTGACCCGGTGTGAAATGAGATGTGACGGGTGATCACCCCTGGGCAAGATCCCAGCAAGCCTGTCAGCTCTAAGGCGCTGCTTCCGCGAACATCAAGATGATCACCTCAGGCAGGCTTCACAACCACAGTCTGGAGAATGCTGGGCCGGCTCAAAGCCTCATTTTGGTCGCCCCGCAGATTCCAGTTTCCGGTCCACTCGTGGAGTATTGAGGCGGACAGGGCTGCATGTTGATCCTGCTTTCGTCTGCCACGGCACCAAGCAAAACCTGACGTGCTCTCTGTTCACTGCCCGTGCCTCGAGTTCTGGTTGATAATGTCAACTTTCGGGGGCAAACATCACCTCATGTTTGTTAATGTGGAGGCGGTGGCAGAACGGATCTGAGGACAGGAAAGACATGTTGCTGGTTGACAACCCCATCTAGGTCTGATTGTCTAGTTCCAAGGTGGCTCGATGTAAGCAGAAGGTCTCCTGATGTTCATAACCTCAAATAGTAGAGGCGATAGAAATGTCAGCACCACTGAATTATTGCCACAAGACGGATCTGATCGGCCGGAGCAACAGAGGACGCGGTGGCATTGCACAACGCGCGAGGGACTGCGAGGTATCACTGTTGGCCTGTGCCACTTGGCTGCCGCTCCCCTGAGCCCAAATCGGGAGTGGGGGATGGGATCTCTAGAGGGCCCCGCCCACTGTGCTGACCCTCAAGCCCCCTTGTCCAGCTGTCAACGACACCATCTTGTTGATATTGGGTGCCCAACTCTGAACAGGGATCTTTGGTAGCAACATGCACTGGCAGTGACGACTGCCGTGGCGTTTGCAAAACGACCGACCGACTTGTTCTTCACAGGCGACGGAAGACGCCTGTGACTGATTGGCCAGGCATACGAGCCAGTTGCCGAATTGAGGCACATAGAATCAAGGTGGTGAGAGCAAGTGATAGCATGCATTGGCTCGCTCCTGATAGTTGTCGTGCACGAAATGGCGGCGAGGCGACGGGGTACACAGATGATGCGGGGGTTCGAAGGTGTGCCTGGCGAGCCCGGTGAGCTTCGCGGGTCGCAACGCGTGGTACAGCGTTGCACAATAGGTCATGTACAGCCTGCAGATGCTGCTGATCGAGTCTCGGGCGTGCAGTGTCGACGGGGACTTAGAGTGCTTGCAGAAGGATTGCCCAATGTGTGAGCAGCTTCCCCTGCAACGGCTCCGCCTTCCGGGTCAAGGAGGCCATCCGACAGGGTGTGGGTGCCAACTCGTATGTCGGGCAGACACTCAAGAGTCAGTCAATTGAATAGGTGCTAGCGCGCTTGAATTGGCTTTCATCCTGCTGAGGTTGACTGGCATCTGCTTGGGCTCGGGCTGGCGATTGTTGGCATGAGGTTGCAAGTTGGGCTCCGGTGAATGCAGCCACACGGCGTGCCTTAATTGTGTGCCTGCCATGCGAAAGGCAAGCCGAGACCGTTAGGGTTACATCCCGGTGCGCAATATTTTGGGCAGTGGCAGTCTCGTTGGTCCAGGCCAGTATCTGCTTTTTTGAATGAGGTCGCCAGAGGCCAGCCGATTGGGGGTGTTTTCACCACGGATGACTGGTGAAGTACAGACCAGAGAGGCGCAGGACGTGCGTGTGCAGGTACTGGATCGAGAGGGCCTTTGTCGGCTGGCGCAACTACAGACACGTTGACGGACGTTGGTTCATCAGCGGACAGGATTCCGACCCCAAAGCCGCGAGTGTCTATCCGACGCAGCAGGCGTGGGGTCCGGGCGGTCGTGTAGTGAATCTGATAGCCTGGTAGTGTGTCGATCGTCATGTAGAACAAAGCCCGAGACGGTATGAGACCCAACAAGCGCGAGGCTGCATCACGGTGCAGCCTGCGGGTGTGAGATGGCTGCGGCCGCGGGTCGTCCGAGCTGGTCCCCGCGTGGGCGATGTGGGGTGGCGGTGGAGGGCGTGGTGATTGTTGAGTGCCTTCAGCGTTATGATGTCTGGCTGTAGGTCCACTATAGAGTCCATAGTAAACACCGTGAAATGGTAGCTGTGATGGGCATCCTGATGGTGTGGTGGAATGGAGGGTGGCTCAGGCCATCGTGTCATGAGGTGGGCTGGAGGTTGAGAAACAGGGGCTCAACAATGCATTGACGATGAGGAGAAGGAGAGACCAGGAGGAGTCAAGATGGAACCGGCTCGGCCAGTGACATGGCCGTGGTGACAGAGTCGGGGTCGAGGTCACGGATGGAGGATGTGACGGATGTTGTCTGTCTGTTTGTTGAAGAGCCGGAGTGGGGAGGGGGAGCCAGAGTTCCCAGTACTTTGATAGGAGCTCCAAAAGCTGCTATCGGGGTTGTGACGGCCGATCCATGGAAGTACTGAGCACCTCGGGACCCGCAGTGGGTCAATCATGGGAAGCTAGCACCGCACAACCAGTCACAACCGGCCATGCCTGAGCACCCGCATCTGATCGAAAAGGCACTTGCGGCCCTCGATTGGCCGGCTGCAGGAGCCGTAGGCGCCATCACACCCCAGCTCGGCGCGTAGAGCTCCAACCCTGGGGCTTGCCGTGGTGCTCGTGCCCCACCCGCCCCACCGAGCCCCCCGCCCTCTCCTCCCGACACTGGACGACGTCCCATCTTTCCCCCGTCGCTTCATCTGCTGTCACTCTATCACGCCTCGAGACGACACCCAACCACCTCTGTTTTCGCTGCCCGCCGACACCGTTGCTGGGATCCCACATCTCCCGTCGGTCGGCCTACTGATTCCTGCACACGCTGGTGGCTCACGCTATGGACACCGACCCCGACGAGACACCACACAGCAGCCTTCGTTACGCCGGACCTCCCAATGCTTGAGGGGGGACTGCTTCGTTACCTATCAGGACTTGAACAGGCACGACCTCCATGACACGGCCTCCAATAGCACGGCATCTGTAAGGTACCGCCTCGTGCTTTGCGCCAAGGGGTCTCTCGGATTCGTTGGGGGGGGTGGGGGGGGGGGGGGGGGGGGGGGGGGGGGCAAGGATCGCCTCTTCCACCTCCGGCCTGTCGAGTGACAGAAAAGCAAGCGGCAGACGAAGACATGACTGCCTCCATCACCGCATCCCCCCTTCCCCCTCCCTCCTTCCCCTGGGACGCTTTGATATCATGAATCGAGTAAATCTCGACCGTCAACTATCAGCGCACTAGGCCGGATGGCGGGCGGCCCTCGACCACACCACCCCATACCGCTACCGCACCAAACCGGACGGGGACAAGAGCGACCAGGGCCACGAGGGTTGGAGAGAACTTGCAGCGCACAGCCAGTTCAAGTTCTGCGGCTAAAAATGGCATGCCAATGCCACCAAGCACATGCGTTGACCGGCGGCATGCCAGCATGTCCACTGCGGCAGTGCGGCAGTGTGGTACCTCCTCCTGCGGTTGGCCCGCTCGTCGAGACCTGCCATGCTGCCTCTCCCCAATCCCATCCCCCTTCGGCATGCGGTGGCTTGCTATCGGTCCAGTCCCTGGACGTCCAAGACGCTGATACCCTGGCTATCCTGGTCCCCTGGCCCTGCCTGCATCTTCTTGGCTCCCAAACAGATGAGCCGGTCCGTATCCGCCCCAGATCTCGCCAACCCTCCGCTTCTCTTCAACCACTTGCCAGAGCTCTAATTTTATGGCCCTCGACCCGGCCGTCCACTTACAGGCCGTACTCGACCACCTTAGCCGCCATACTGTGACTCTGCTCCTATTCGGTTCCATCACACCCCAAGACCCAAGACCCCAGCACCACCCGGGACCCTCCTTCGCGCCAAAGCTGGTGCCGTGCCAGCACAAGAAAGTCCTCCCCTTCCTTTCGCGCCTCCTCCTCCGCTCTTTCTCCGTTTTCGTCTTGTCTCCATACTCGTCTTCGTCCATCTTCCCGTCCTTCACATCGCCATCCGTCTCGTGCGCGTTCTGGTCATCCCGCCGACCTTGCCTCTCCTCCCGTACGACGCGATTTGGACATCGATCCGCAACACAAGCGCCCACCCGTCAACATCATCGTCCCGTGACAGAGCTCGGCACGTCGTCCTTCCCCGCGCCTGCTCAAGGACCCCAGGTCTCTCGCCGGTCTTACTGTGCCACTTGACGAACACGCACCCCTCAAACCTGATCTCTTTGCGCCAGCAAGCAACACCGTCTCCTGGCGAAGGCGACCTCGTAGACGCCTCTCGCCCCTCGTGTGTTTCACCTGCCTTATACAAGTCACGCCGCGGCCACTTTAAAACGAAGAGCGTCTACCACGAGTTGAGCGAAGCACATACAGCCACCGCGGGTCACGACAGCAGTAGCCACGGCTAGACGCAACCCATCCCACCGCCTTTCGAAGTCCGACCTGCGCAAGAAGAGTCCCGCCAATCTGGTCCGCCGAAACGTGGAGGGTCGTTTGGTCCGGGAACGGACATTGAGGCGTTCCATGTGATGGTCTAGGAAGAAAAGGTGCAGCTAGCCTCCCGTCAGTTTCTTGCTTCGTCACGAAACGGCCGGCCGGGCTCTTGATCGACTGCGGATTGGTATGTGAGCCGTTCCACAACAGCTCTTCAGGGCTCCTCCTCTTCCCGTACTTCTCGAGACCTGAGGGCGTGGGTAGAACAAAGCAGATCGCCTGCGACCGACCCCCTCTCCACCCCTCCCGAACCTCCCCTCCTACCAAGTGCCACCAGCAACTTGCCGGCTAACTGCGCAGCCGAAAGCAGATCGGGATTTCAAGATCATATCAGGCCTGCCATGTCCGCCCCTGCCCCCACCAGGCATCGCACCGGCACAGCCAGCTCTGGGAGATCATCGAGGGGTCGAGGCACGCAGATGCAAGACTTCACCATGTCGCCCCAGAACATCCAGCGGTTTTTTGAGCCATGCGCCGCCACGGCCTCCATGTTCCTCTACGCACAGGGCTCCTCGGTTGTTTGCGCCCACCATGACACCCTGACGATCGAGAGGAGATTCTCTAGACACTCGGACGAGGTTCAGCTCCTTGCTGTCGACAACCAGAGCGAAATGGGTGCTGGCAGATTGGTTGTGAGCTATGATGCCGGGCAGACGGCCATTGTATGGGACCTCATGACTGGTGACGAGGTGGCCCGCTTTGCCTCTTACGAGCACTTGACTACAGCAGCCTGGATGCGCAATGGCAACGTTGCGTTTGGTATGTTTCGTTCTCCTTCGCCATGACACGCTGCTGACGCATACGCAGGCAATACCCAGGGCAACATTATTCTCTTCGAGCCTACGACATCAGAACACATATCTGCGCGAACGATTGACCAGATTGCGGTCACTTCTCTGGCTCCTGCAGCCGATTGCAGGACATTTGCGATAGGGTGAGTCTCTGGACAACTCGAGTTCTCCAGACGAATCGCTGACAAGGCATTCAGCTACCAAAATGGTTCGCTTTTGATAGCCACCCTACAGCCACGATTTACCATTCTTCACAACCTCACCACCTCGAGAGCACCTTCGCCCATCGTCACACTGAACTGGCACGCTTCTTCATCCCGGCAAAAGTCGGACATGCTAGCCGTACAGACCCACGACGGCGATCTCCGGGTCTGGAGCGTTTCGAAGTCTTACAACAGTGATGACCCGGCGAAGGTGGTCAGGATACTGAGACGGACCGAGAACCAGACCACCGGACCCAACTGGATGGCATGGTCAAAAAACGGCCGCATTATCCAATATTCGGACGCGTAAGATGCTTTTGCCACTTGACCTACAGGCGCGCGCTTAGATGCATGACGCTAACAATCCATCACAGGGAGACCTCCTCGTGGGATGTCAGGACAAAGCACGTCACCTACGACAATATCCCCACGTTGGACATCGTACGAGGGTTAGCTGTCTATGGCCCTGGAGCAAGCCTGTTCACGCTCGGTGCCAACAACACTGTGCAGCAATATGACCTCAACGCCCCGTCTATCATTGTGGCAAACGTCCAACATCCCGCCAACCTGCTACCCCCCTCGCCACCCGTATCCATCGAGGAACAGGGTGATCAGTCTGCCCGCAGCGCAACGACCATTGCGACAGACTCTGATGCCACCTCGGCATCGATAGAGACCGGGGTCTCGGAGAGCGATGATGACCACCTGTCGCCCCTTGGGCGCATGGTCCGCCAGAGCGAAGCGGAGCCTGCCATGTCCACCTCCGCCGATCGCTATGATACCGCCAGCCCCGTGTCAAGCCGCAGCGGGCTATCTTCTCTATCAAGATCGTCTGCTGGCTCCGCAACGCCTGGACGCTACCCCTCGTCAGTCATGTCCCGGCCTCTGACTGAGAACACCTACATCTCGTCAGGTGCTTCGTCCCTCCGTTCGTCGCAGGCTCCCGTGTACAAAGAACGGGATATGTACTCGACGAGTAGCTTGAGCGGCACATCTCTCTCTTCGACCAAATCTCGACGAAAGCCGTCGCGTCTGCGGCACGAAGTGTTGCGGAGTCCGGAGGACTCCAAAGTTCATGACCTCTTCAAGTATACCCGCAGCCGCCTGAGCGATATCCCGTACAAGAACGTTGCTGCCGAGTCCAGCCGGTTGACCAACGATGATCTTCGTCGTCAGATGTTGAGTACCATCTTTGGCTGGCAAAGAGAGATGGACGACCTGATCCGTGATGAGATGAGCCGACATCCTGCCGGCTCAGCGAGTCGAATTTTACTGGCAAAATGGCTGGGCGACATTGACGCCGAGATCATGGCTGCCAATTCCGAGAACATGACCTCGTCTGACTGGATGCTGTTGGCACTGAGCGGCATCGGCGGCAAGGGGGCACAGCAGGCTCAACACAAGCTCGGTCTTGCTTACGTGCAGCGCCTGCTGGAAACTGGCGACATACATGCAGCCGCCACCATTCTCATTGGTATGGGTGATCATAATGACGCGATTGAGATCTACGTATCTCACAAGCGCTATATGGAGGCTCTGATTCTTATGTGTCTGTTCTATCCGGCGGTTTGGGAGCGCCAGGCAGCTCTGATCAAGAAGTGGGGAGAATGGGCTGTGATGCATGGGCAGACTCAACTTGCCGTTCGATGGTAAGCACCCACTTCTACCTTGTGGACGATGATGCTAATTGCTTGTAGCTTCGCTTGCACCGGACAAGAATCTTCCGAGCCGTGGACATCGCCTTCGGCTGCTCAAGTCAACTTCCAAAGCATCAACGCTGCGGTGAACCCTAGCATCCCCGAGATCTTGTCCCCGCCGCTGTCGCCACCAGGAGTCACCCGTGGCCCGCAACGCAGCATCGCCAAGACGTCGGCTCTGAAGCTCATCACCTCGTTCGGCGAGCAAGGAGGAGCCAAGTCCAAGTTCTTCTCGCAACAAGACGGCGGCCAGACACCTATCGCCGCCGGCGTGACACCTATTGCGGAATCAGCTGTCTCCCCTGGGGGCTTCGACGTCACCACCGCCTTCATTCGCCCTTCCAACCGCAGCCAGTTCAACACCCCTAACTCTGCCAGATCGAACACGTCCGGCTTCAGCCGTAAACGCCTGCCATCTATCGGGGAGATTCCCTCCGATCTGCCCCGTGATCTGAGGCCGAGCGAGGCCTCCACCACTCCCGTCGAGCAGAACGAAGCCCGTCGCGGTGGGCACACGAGAATGTCCTCCTCTGACCAAGAGACATTGGCTGCTGGTCTCTCGCTACAGCGCGCTGCGACTGCCAGCCCGATGATGATGCGGGACTACCCCAAGTCGTCGAGGAGGCTTCGCACCAGGGATCAGCCGCCCCCATCTCCCGACGCTCTTGTTACGGTCAAGATGGAAAGCAACGTCAACCGTCGGAACGGCTCACGTGACCGTATTCCCAAGGGTATCCAGCTGCAACTGCAACCTCTAGAGAATCCTTCAACCGGGGAGGTCACGTCTCCCGAGCAGTCGGGGACCTCATCTACTCGCTTCCACTGGCCTTCTCGTCGTCGTGGTCCGGGTTCCGTTGCGAGCTCCATCACCTCCCAGTCAAGCACCGGGAGAAGCCATCGCAGCAATACCACCGGAACAACCCGACAGGACTACATCCACAGCCTCGATACCGCCCAGCTCTATGGTAAGAAGCAGCGGAGCCGACACAGCAGCCGCGAAGGTCGTCAGGAGTCTCGCGGACGAGGAGAGCGCGAGAGCAGTCGGTCACGCACACGCAAAGGTGCATCTCGAGAGAGCTCAGGGGACCGTGGTCGTTCCTCGACCCGCAAGTGGCCCAAAGCTAAGCGGTCACCCACATCTCCCATTCCGATGTCGCCTGAGGATCTGATCAACTTGAGCACCCCGAAAATGCTGGACAAGCTAGGCGATGATCCCATCACTGTGAGAAAGAGCAGCAAATCGCGACAAAGTAGCAGGAGCCGCCAACAGAAGACAACCAGCAGGACTTCCAGCCGTGGGAGCCAAGGTCGGCGCGTCAGCCCGGATGCCCGCTCTCGGCCTGCCGCTCTGGATTTGCGAGGTCGCAGTAAGGGTCGCGAAACTTCAGCTGTCCGATCACCTTCCTCGCCCCTTCCCATGTCCGCCGGCGCCATCCACTACCACGGATCCGAGGACGAAGAGGACTATCGGAAGGCAGTTGAAGCGCGCGAAAAGTTCCGCACGCGCCACAACCGCAGCACCAGCCAGATTGAACCCAGCTCTCCGGACCCGCCCAAGAGGGAGCCATCTGAAAGCCGTCGTCGGCCGGCCACAACTTCTCCCGAGCATATTAAGCAAACAGTCATGGTGCAAGCTGCGCCTTCAACCGAGCACGCTGGTGACCTGAAGGCTATGAAAGACGAGAGGCAGCGTAAGAAGGAGCAGGCAGCTCGGGAGCTCGAAGAGCGTCGCAAGTCGCTCGCAAAGCGGCCTTTGGCGCCCCCGATCCCCCATCCCAACGACATCTCGCCGGCTCTGGCACAGATTGTCGAAGCCCCGGCCGCATTGCAAACAGAAGTCTCGCCCCGCTCCCAGTCGACCGAGCCGCCTCGGAGCATGTATGCTCGCAGCAACCACAGTGTGCACATTGGGCTGCCAGCGACCCCGAAAGCCATGCGCCTCATCATAGGATCCGAAAAGGCGGCGCTGCCCGACATGCCACCGATCCCGGCGACGTTTGCGCAACGTCATTCGCCCGCCACATCACCAAGTGAGGCTCAACCCAAGCAGGAGGCTCAACAACAACAAGAGACAGAGCCTCTAACTCTCCTGCCGTCCACGGTGTATCAGCCTCCCAGCCGGCCTTTGATTCCCCGCAGCATGTCGGCGCCCATCCCGGATGAGCCGTCAACCCGTCGCAGGTCAGACATGCCGCCACCGAGTAGTCAGAACCATGTGCGAACACACTCACGAGGCCACTCGATGCTCAAGGGCTCTACTGGCGAGATCCGCGGCATCGACGAGATGCTTGGCGGCAACAGCAAGGGTGAGTACCGGAGGGCGTCTCACGACGACAACGTACCGCCTCCGCCTCCACCACCACCCATGCTGAAGGAGCTGCAGCACCTGGCGATGCCTCCGCCGCCGCCCCCGGCGCCGCTACCCCATTTTTCCCAGTCTAGCGCTGGCGCGCTTGGGTCGGGCATGATTGAGATTGTCGTCGACGATGACGAGCAGGTCGTCGCGGCCCTTCCCATGGACATGAATGCCCCCGTCCTAGCGGCACCGGCGCCGCCTTTTAGCAAGGGGCACTCTCGGGGCCGCAGCTTTACTGAGCGGGAGAGAGACTCGAGAGACAAGGATAGCAGCATTGCGACGCGCTTCTCGAAGGCGACAGAGCGATTCCGGTCGGCGAGCCGGCCGCGTAAGGAATCGAGCACGGTGCGCATCCGATCACCTACGCTTGACGGCGGCCATGCGGTTGCGCCGTACGAGAGCGTACCAATGCCCAGCGGCTACGGCCAACAGGACCTGCTGAGGTCGCCAGTCATCACCGACCAGCAGGGTCTCCCCACGGGTCTGCACGAGAGCGAGATGATCTGATGAGGCCTGTTTTGCTGTGCGGAAACCGACACAGTTCCTCCCACCCCAGCATTCTACACGAACAATACACGACTTCGATTCTTTTGCATGGCGATTGGCGTCCAAGGCATTTCTTCGATACCACTCTTCTGCACGCGGCATATAGTCATTACGCCCGGGCCATCGTTGGGCCTGGGGATTTTACGACAGACAGCATTTTCATGGCAGGGGTAGTGGGAGACGCAAACAAACAAACGAGCACGTTGTGGTGGCGGACGAGCGCGGCATGTTGTGGGCATGCGCTCCCCGCCGGCTGTACTACTTTTCCTACTCTCCTTGACGTAGCTTCGGAGGCATTGGATATCCTGGGAGCAGGATGGGCCAGGTATGGGTTTCGCTTCATGACTGATATGACGGGGTGATGGGGAAGGGAAGGGGAGGAGGAAGATTGGTGTAGGGGGGAAAACCAAAAGGCTGTTGAAGAAAGGGTATTATTACATCGTTGCCTCACGGCATCTTTGTTTGGGGGACACGGAACGGTAGTCAACATGTCTGTCTTGGTGCTCTTTAATTGACGAGGATTTGCGGCATCGAGGGTTTCGCATTTTACATTATGGGTTCGTTCTGGTGACCGGCTGACCGACTGGGAATCGCTTCAAAAAGTTGTCAGCAGCAGTCAGCATTCCTACCTGGCCATCAATCATCTCGGGCTCGATTCGCAGCAGCCCATTCATTCATACTCCTGTGGGCTCCTCGAGGACAAAATTGACAGATCGATGAACAATGGAAGCAAAATGCAAAAAGAAGTCGTCATCTCCATCTCGTCCTGATGACCCAAGCCCCCAGCGATCGTAATCCAGCACGCCATGCGACGGTGAAGGTGCCTCTGCAGAGTGAAGCCTCCCTCAAGTGTCACCTTCATTGCTTAGGGCCGCACGCAGCATCGCTGGTTACCCAAGCGAGTGGGCGGCCACCGCGGCATTCGTACTGGGCGCCGACTGGGGGGTTCGAACTGGGTTTGGATCAGTCCGGACGAGAATTGCGAGAGCTTTCCCCGTTGGGCCACTACAGCCGTCAGAAAAGCTCAGCTTTGGGGACTATACCCCCTGTGCACCCGGACGGCCAGCGAGGGATGAGTCAGCTGCTCCACAGCTGGCAGCAGCTGTTCATGGCTCCTCGCCGGTGGTCTCGATTGAACACCACAGTCTCCATCGAACTGCTCCAGAGCCACCTCCAGAGCCAGGTTCATTGGCAGGGGTCGCGAAGAGCTTCACGCCTCCTCCCTCCACTTTCAGCGGCGGTGGGACATCAACGAGATCCACAAACCTTGAAAGTGAAACGCCTATGGCCTCCCGTCGAGAACGAGCGCACTAGCAGCGTCGCCTCGCTCGATCCAACCCCTCGCCGACTCCGCCTCCCACCATCCATCCCACCAAGCCCTCGAGACAACACTCAGCCGCCACCATGCTCGTCACCGCCCCTCACCTCCTCATCCGCCGGCCCTCGCCTACGACCGCCGAATTCACCGTCACAACGCGGCCTGCCGAGACCCTCCCTCTTCGCCTGGTCCTCCTGGCCCTCGTCCCAATCCGCATCCTCGCCGGTAGCACATCCCTCCTACTACTCTGGTCCATCTACCTCCTCTCCCCATACGCGGCTCCCGCGCCCTCCGACACAGCCAACGGCCCATTTCTATCGACGACGACCCTCCTCCGCGCCCTCCACGACCTCGCCCGCTCGCCCCCCGGCCTCTTCGCCCGGCACGTCGCCGCCACGACCCCCCTCGCGCTCCTCCTCCCCTTCGCGACGCTCCTCCTATGGGCATCCCTACGTCGCATACACAAGACCGAGAGCCTTCTCGTACTGCGGGGTCTGGGCATACAGACGTCGTCGTCGGCAGGGAGCTATCTCTCGCGCACCACGACGCGGTTCATACCCACAGAGAAGATACTGGATGTGCTGGTGAACGAGGCGTTTCGGGGGTTCGAGGTCCGGCATTACCTGGTCGTCGTTGTCGACGGGGAGGGGGAGCTCGTGGTCGTGTTCCCCGGCCTGTTGCCGCGGAGGAGAATAGTCGAGACGGTGTGGAGGGGGGTTAGGGGCTGTCTCTGGGAGGAGAGCGGGAAGACGTGAGCGACGGAGAGGAGGATATACCCAGTGCACGTCAAGAATAGCGAATCATTGTTTAAATGCGTCGACAAGTTTCCATTTATGCTTGTTGCCATGCTCATGGCTGCTGCTCGCTCGCCGGAGTCGTGGCTCCCGACTCGGCATCCCGCCTCGCCTTCCTGTCCTTCTTCAGGGAGACGCGCCAGTTGTCCTCGCTCAGCAGCTCCTCGGACGTGCCGTATCCCATACGCTGCGCCCACCGGTCGTTGATCTCCATCGGCGACGGCACGACCTTCCTCTTCATCAGCGGCAGGTGCTCTCCCGCCAACCGCCCGCCGTCGCCTCCGACGTACACCTTCTGCAGCACGTTCCACTTGACGTTCCTGGCCGGGTTCTCCTCGGGACCACCCTGCCTCGACACCAGGTCTAGCAGCCGGTTCGCCAGCAGCTCGTCGATCTTCTTCTCCCGCCACCCGGCCCACATGCCGTCCAGCAGGCCGCCCGCGCCGTACTTGTTCTCGCCGGCTTCCCAGGCCCACTCCATGCCGTCCTCCTGCTGGCCCTCGGGCACGCTACGGTCCGTGGGGAAGATGCAGTCCCACAGCACGAGCGGCACCTCGTGCGCGAGCCCGTAGTTCGGCTTGCGCGGGTTCGTCTCGACGTCCAGCATCTCGTCCACGACACCGGGCGCCTCCAGGCCCTGGCCCACGAGGAACAGCACGCTGACCATGTGCCGGATCTGGTGCCACAGGAACGCCGACCCGCGCACGTGCAGGTAGTACACCTTGGGCGCGACGCCGCCGACCATTTCGGGCGGCGCGAACCCGGATTCGGACAGGTACGGCACCGCGGACGAGACGTCGTCGACCTCGACGATGTCGGCCTCGAACATGCGGCGCATGAAGTTGGTCAGCTGCTTGCTGCCGTCGACCTTGCAGAAGTTGCGGAAGTCGTGCAGGCCCTCGAACTTCTTGGCCGCCGCGCGCATGGCCTCGATGTCGAGCCAGCCGACCTTGGGCCGGGCGGGCGCCGCGGCCGCGGCCGCCTCGTCCCGCTTCTTGCGCGGCTGCGACGGGCCCTTGGGCGGCGTGATGCCGTCGGGCGCCGGCGCGAAGGCCGGCTGCGTGAAGTAGTACCGGTACTGCCGCTCCGTGCACGAGAAGCGCGCCGAGAAGCCCTCGGGCGTGGCCGGGCACCAGGCGAGGATGCGGATGTCCGGCGGCAGGAGGCGGTTGAGCGTCTTGCAGTAGGGCAGCTCGTCCCGGACGGGGTCCCAGGGCTTCGGTTCGGGCGCCGGCGGCGCTGCGCCGGCGTCCTGCATGCTGACGTCGCCCTGGCCGTCCTGCTGCTTCTGCTGAAGGGCCTCTTCCCTCTTGCGGGCGTCCTCGGCGAGCTGGGCCTCCGTCTTGGGCAGGGGCTTGCTGCTGCGGACGCGCAGGCCGATGACCTGGCCGAAGGCGCTGACGCCCTTGTCGGTGCGTCCGCACTTGGAGTACTCGAGGGCCTTGTAGTTGAAGTCGATGTGGTCGACGTCGTCGCCCGGCGGGAAGATGAGGCAGGCCTTGGTGAGGGCGGACCACAGCTCCGACTCGATGGTGGCCTGCGTCGCCGACTGCTGGTGCTCGAAGCCGTTGTAGTTCTTGCCGAGGTACGCCAGCCGCAGCGCGATGTAGCGGTACGAGTAGCGCGAGGGGTCGATGTTGGCCGCGCCCTTCTTGCGCTTCTTGGCCGGCGGCGGGGCCGCCGAGGATGAGTCCGTGGGCGTCGAGGGCGCCGAGTGCACGATGGCACCGGCGGCGGCGGCGGCGGCGGCGGCTGCGGGCGCCTTGGATAACGCGGCCTCCTTGCGGCGGAGCTCCATCTCCAGCTGCCGCACGCGGCAGATGAGCCGCTCCTTGTCCCAGGTGTCGTACTTGATGTTGTTGGACATGGTGGCGGCGAAGGCGTGCGTGCGCCGGATGTGTTCGTGAGGTGTCGATGAGAGTAAAATTCTGGTCGTGTGAGGGCGGAGATGGAGTCGTGGGTGCGGGATACGGTGCTCAACCGCGGAGAGGCACCTCGCAGCCTTCATGAAAAGTCTGCATACGACCGGCTGTCTTTTCTAGAAGCAATAGTCGAAAAAGATGCTGTGTTTTTTTTATTGCCCAAATTCTAAGAGCGTTGATGTTGATGACCTTCGAGTGAGATGAAGTGAGTCGAATCTCAAAACGCAACGCTCCAGCCACATAAGATGATGTGGCTGTGTCGTTCAGCTCATATTCATGTGGCTGGTGCGTCCCTATCATCGGCGTCCATGTCCATCCCGACAGCGACATGGGCTTCACCTCCAGCCTGCGCCATTTGTTCACCCGACGCGCAGATTGATTCACGTAGAAAAATAGCACAATGGAGACGGAAACGGTCACTATATTGCTCGTCGGCGATGAGAAGTGTGGCAAGACGTCTTTCCTGTCGTTCGTAACCCCCCCTGGAGTGCTCGCTTCCTCGCGTCGGCTGACTCGGGATTCACTGCAGACGCATCAGCGCCGGCGAGGGAACCGGCCCCGTCACCCTCCTCCGCGACATTGACCAGCCCTACATCTTTGAGATCAAGCTCGGCCCGCGGCCCTACCGTCTCGAGTTCTACGACAACAACAGCCCGGACAGCTGGAAGCTCCTGGACCCCGACGTCGTCGTCATCTGCTATGACATCAGCCAGCGGCTCAGTCTCATCAACATGCGCAGGACGGTGCGCCACATCCGCCCCTCCTCCTCCTCCTCTCGTGCGGGCCCCCTTCTGACGTGCTAGCAGTGGCTGAGAGAGGTCAAGATGGCCTTCCAGCGGGTCGACAACCTCCCGATCCTCATCCTCGGCCTCAAGCGCGACCTGCGGTCCGAGACGGACCCGAACGGCATCATCCTGCCGCAGGAAGCGTACGGCATCGCGCAGGAGATGCGCGCCGACAGGTACATGGAGTGCTCCGCCGTGACGGGCGAGCTCCTGAGGCCGGCCTTTGAGGACATTTGCTCCACGGCCGTCAAGACGACGTCTGCGGAGGGCGGCCAGACGGAGGGCGGCTGCGTACTCATGTGAGGCGAGGGCCTGACCGGAGATCCACGCGCAGGACCCCGCCGACGATCTATCTATCGCAGAGGCATGCCGGGCGCGTTCGGGTGGTAAAACTAAGACGACCCGTTCTCCGCGCCGTGCTCGGCCTGGCCGTTGGCTGCTCCCTCGGCGGCGGCGGCGCCGCCCGCGGGAGGGAAGGTGCCGAGGACCTCGGCGATGATGTCGACGATCTCGGCCTGCTTGTCCTCGTCGAAGCGATCCTCCATGTCCTCGATGATGGTGTTCAGGGCCGAGGCGGAGGCCGGGCGAAGGTTGAAGATCATGATCATCTCGCCCTTGGCGAGCTCGTAGGGGTGCAGGCGCTGGATTAGCTGCTTGATGCAGTCCTGGTTGTAGGTGAGGGGCTGCTGGCCGAGGGGGTTGGGCAGCGTGGTGAGATATTGCACAAGCTTTCCGGGTGTCAGCGGGTCGAGGATTGGCATGAGCACTGGTTTCTGCAGAGACATACCTCCCGGTTCAGGGTTTCATAATTCACAGGGCCTTTCTTCCCAGCTCGCCTGCTGCCCATGGGCTGATTGGCGACGTGGTGGTAGACCTCGAAGTTGGTCAAGACGGCCGACTGAGCCTCGAGGATCTTCATGATGAGTGGTGAAGGCGTGGAGGACGTGAGACGACGGGCGATTCGTGGTATCGGTATGAGTGACCGTGAGACGTTCAGCTTCCGAAGCCAAGGACTATGTGTGACCGGGCCTCTGCGAATGATTCGGCGATCCAATCACGAGAAAACGTGTCGCGTCAGTGAGGCTCAATTCGAAGGGAAGGGTATGCGGGTGATGACAATCGCGATTAGAACCAGTGGTGGACTTTTCGCCGGGCCACGGCCTGCCAGGCTGTCAGGCTGTCAGGCTGGTGGGGGACAAGGAACCTGAATGGCGGGGCAGAAGAGTTCGTGGTGGGTGCTGCGTTCCAGAGTCGCAGGCGCACACGGTACGACATCCCTCCGACCAGGAGCTCGTGCCACTGGACGGCGCGCTGTGCCGGGGCTGGAGGGCGCTCCAAATACAGTGCGATCACGCACACCATGACGCAGATGGCGCAAAATTTGCCTGCATGCAGCAGCCGGCGGCCCTTGCCTGTCGTGCCGCCTATCCATTCTCTGGTGTTCCTGCCCTCGCCCGCCTGGACCGACCCAGCATGCACCTCCCCTCCGCACCTGGTGCGTGGTACATGGTACATTAGGTAGGTACTCTAGGTACATGCCGCCATGGCACATGGAACAGGGACGGACCCCACCAAGCTCGAGACTCCAGCTTTTTTTCTTTCGCTTCGGCCGCGCATACAACTACCCGCTCCCTCGCCCTCACCGAGTCATCCACCGTTCCTCTCTTGGCTGCTCGCCGACTGCAATCCAGTCATTGACCAGCCCAGCATCACCCAGCTCCCCGCCGTCACGCCATGCTGCCTCTTTGACAAGAATCTTTCTCGAGGGAAGCCACGCCGACCACCATCTGTTCCGCCATCTCGTCTCGTCTTGAACCGAACCGCATCCGTCCTGCTCCGATCCTCGGCATTCTCTTTTTGCTCTCGCACCTCTGACGTCGCCCCGCGTTCCCCCCCTCCAGACATCGCGAAAACACACACTCCGCCTCGCCGTCAGCGACGATACTGGTCGTGGTCGCTTTGAGTACCGGCTATCCGATACCACACCATTGGCCTGGCCCAGCTGGCGCATTGAACACCGCCAGACTTCTCCACGGCTCCCACAACCCGATTGAGACTCTCGCCTCTCCCTTCCTACCCCGACCACCCGAGCAGACCGCAAGGTACGCCCGGTCGATCATCTCTTCCCAGCGCTGTCTCTGACCCCCTCGGCAAAGACACAATGGTTCGCAACATCGTCATCCTCGGCGGGAACTCCCACCCGGAGCTCATCGACAACATTTGCAACATCCTCGGCGTCACCTCGTGCGAGCGCATCCTCACAAAGTTCTCTGCCGGCGAGAGCAGATGCGAGATCAAGGATTCCGTCCGTGGAAAGGATGTGTATATCGTCCAGTCCGCCTCCGGCTCCGTCAACGACGGCTTCATCGACCTCTGCATCATGATCTCCGCCTGCAAGACGGGCTCGGCCAAACGGGTCACCGCCATCACGCCTCTCTTCCCTTACTCGCGTCAGCCCGACGTCCCCTACAACAAGGTCGGCGCCCCGCTCAAGGCCCCCGAGGCCTCGCAGAACGGAAGCTACACCTTTGAGAGCGTCCCGGCCACGCCCGGCCCCGGCATTTCCAGGACCCAGACGCTGAGCAGCGGCATCGACGGGCTCGACTCCAAGCTTGCTAGGACCAAGCTGGCCGAGAACAACATGAACGGAAACTCGGCCAGGAACGGCGACCCCAAGACCCCCGGCCGCCACCAGCAAGAAGGCTCCCTGTCATCCCAGGTCAGCTTCACCACCCACGACCAAGGGAACAACCAGACCGCCCTGGCCAACTTCAAGGTCAAGCCGGGCTACAAGCAGTGGGTCGCCCAGGCCGGCACCCTTGTCGCCGACCTCATGACTTGTGCCGGCGCCGACCATGTGGTGAGTGACCCCTAGATCTCGAGGCACTACTCGTGTGGCCCGGGATTGTGCCGGCTTCGCAGCGTTGCTAATGACGTCCAGATCACGTAGGTCTTCCTGTAGCCACCTTGTCCAAGCATGCCTCCTCGTGAAACCCCCCTTCTGTCGTCGGGCTGCATGCCCATTGCAACCAGCAACTCGCTTCGGGACTCGTTTCCGGACGGATGGCTGACTGCCGTAGGATGGATCTCCACGACCCCCAGTACCAGGGCTTCTTCGACGTGCCGGTGGACAACCTCTACGGGAAGCCCCTCCTCAAGAAGTACATCCAGCAGAACATCCCCAACTACAGGGAAGCCGTCATCATCAGTCCGGACGCCGGTGGCGCGAAGCGTGCCACGGCCGTGGCTGACGAGCTGGACATGGGCTTCGCCCTCATCCACAAGGTAGGTCTGCTCGGCCTGTCGAGCGGAGCGGGACGCTGACCACTTCCCAGGAACGCCGCCCGACAAAGTACAGCGAGCAGCGAAACGCCAGCATGATGCTGGTCGGTGACGTCAAGGACAGGACGTGCATCCTGATCGACGATCTCGTGGACACTGGTAACACCATCACCCGCGCGGCGAAGCTCCTCAAGAAGGAGGGCGCCACCTCCATCTGCGCGCTCCTCACCCACGGCATCTTCAGCGGCGATGCGATCGCCCGCATCAATGCCTCGGCCATTGACAAGATCATCGTGACCAACACCGTTCCCCAGAGGGAACACCGCCGCCTGTGCCCCAAGCTCGAGTACTTGGATGGTAAGATCTTCACGTCACGCCGGCCCCCCGCCGGAGTTCTCGACTAACCCCCGTACTAGTCTCCCCCGTTTTCGCCGAGGCGATCCGCCGCGTCCACCACGGCGAATCCATCAGCGTCCTCTTCCAGCACAACTGATCGAGGGGGAACCCCCACCACGCAGCAGCATTCACACCCCGGCGTTACAACGAGATACTCTGGATCTGGAAAGTGCATTGGAAGGAATTTTGTCTGGATCCGCGCGCGCGCGCGCGTGCTCTTCAACTTAAGCTGCCTTCGTTCTCAACACGGTCGACCTTCCCGTTGGTCTAAGGCGTTCATCAGGACTTACTGCATTTAACAACCCCCGTGCTTTGAGAGCCGTGGAGAGGCCGTGCCGTGTTGTGCCGTGCCGTGCCGTGCCACGTCGTGCGCTGGTTGTCTACTGTCCTTTTCTCTCTGTCTCTCTCAAGTTTCCTCTCCCATCAAGCTCTCCCGAACGCGGTCGACCTGCGCCGGTTGACTCGGTCTCTTGACCACGGGGCTTCGGCAACTCTCCGGTTGCCGGTCTCTATGCTACACCATGAAAAAAAAAAATTACCACGGCAGCAGGGGACGATGAGTCGAGGACCGAGTCTGGGACACGGGATGCGTCTGCCGGGAATGGCTGCGGGGACGCTTTCTGTTTCTGGCTGGGGCTTCGGCTGGTTCTGCCGCTTCGCCCCTCTGTTCCATTTCTTTTGCTATACAAAACCGGGTCACACCCTCCGACATGCGCAGGTATTCCATTGGGACTGCTCAATACAACGTAGACATTGCAAGATGACGCCGTACGTACGGTGGTGAGGTTGAAGGGACGGATGTCGGTATCTGCGTCTAGTCTTACGTAATCATTTATGAGAATAGATCAGATGCCTTTTCGTGAGATGACCGTGTCGTGGGTGTGTAATGTGCGTCACTACGTTGTGTGACATGTTGGGACAAAAGGTTAAACGTATGCTGGCGCTGGACGAGCAGGGAAACAGCCAGACATTTGTCGATCGCCGCTCGCTGGGCTACGGTCAGTGCCCTGTCGTGCCGCTCTGGATCAGTCAGACAGACCTCAGTCCAATTTCGGCGACGCCTTGATCGAGGCGGCCATGAGAAAAAAATATCCCTCTCGCGCTTCATGAATACAGACCAAAATCGTCAGGAAGAAATGGCACTTGCTCAGCTCAAGGTGTCTCGGGGGTCGTGACTCTTCGCTGGAACGGTTCTCCTCCGTTCCTCGCCGCCGGTTGCTGACGCCTACGTGAGAGCGACTCTGACTCAGCCGCCTACTGCACTGGAAAGTTAATTTTGTAGACTGGATGTTCTTGCACACTGTCACCACGGACCGTGGACGGCGTTGTTTCGCCGAGAGCGCGGGCAGTGGTGGGGGCCTACGGGCACGCCCGATCGGAGGACACGGAGGCGCGAGGCCAACGTCCAGCACGCTAAATCGGACCTTGCCCCCTTTCGTCCGTCCCAATCGCAGATCGTGGAGAGCGAACACGCCGATGAGTCTGTGGAACTCGGGGGTTTGGTTTCCGCATTGAGTCCGAAGAGTCCTCGAGCCGGCCCCGCCTTGTCATGATGCCGCTCTCGTCTCCGTCTTGGACCCCGGGTCGGCCGATGTTCGACTCGTGCCGCTCCGGCGCGCCTCAAGGCCCTGGCTGTCGGGGTGAGCGCCGCTCCATCTGGTGCGAGGAAGGGCAAATGGAGAAGAAACCGACCCAGAACCTGCACGCGAACGGCGGATTGTACATGAACTAGGTGGTGCACGTCTGAGGTAGTTCTGGCGTTCCTGGAATGCGTTCCTGGACCACGCAATGATCAACATGATAATACAGTGTGGCCAAAGGACTTGACACCAATCTTCTGTTTTTAGTGAGCGACCACGGACGCAGTGCCTCCCCTCAAAACTACGACGTCGAGCGTGAGGTGACACAGAGAGCTCAGGGATCAGGATCCTCCCAGCTGCCCCCTCTGGACCACTCGACACGTGCTGCGGGTTCGGAGCTGCCATTCAGGGAACAGACAAACCGCTGCGTCACACAGCAAGTCAAGCCTTTGTCGTGTTACACAACCGGGGTGGCAGCCTGAAAGTCGTGGTACTTGCTCGTGTCAGATAATTGCTTCCAACAGACACGATGCTGCACCTCGGGCCATGCCAATCGCGTACATTCATTTACGAATCTCGCCGCGGACCCTACAAGACTCTGAGAAAGTGACAGCACATTCAGCATAATTTGTCATTACTTTGGGCGTTGCTTGCTGGTATTCGAACCACGAGGCTGAAGCTGGAAAGTCAGAGAAGCCGATTGAAGTTCTTTCCTCCTACGTTCCAGGCAGAGCTGCGGGCATCTGGCGCCTTCGGTCAGCCACAGCAAGCGAACCCCAAGTCTTCAGCTCCAGCTGCAATTGACAGTGCATAAGAGCCTCGTCCACCAGGCACGGCCTCTCTCACGCTGCCCGGCCCGTCAGGCTCTTCCTGGGTTGCTACTTCCTTCTCTGAGGACACCCAACTGACCATTCTCCACCCACCATAGTCCTTACATCACTATTGATCTCACTGAAGGCAGGGGCGAGGCTGCTTCAGCAGACGACTTCTACTGAGGACCTGCCTTGCGCAGAGCACATCACGCACACGTCTTGACACCTTGTACTCACCTGCTCTTTCCCTGCCTCACCACTTGGATCAGCCCCCTTCTCACACCAACATTTCCCTCCGAGAGCGTTTCTCGCCATCTCATCCCAAAGAACTTCCGTCTCCCGCCCGACTCCAGCATTCTTCCCTGGCGGCACCACCACCCGGCTTGCCATCGACCTCCTATCATGACGCGCCGCAAATTCAACGCTGATGTGGCTGTGGCCGTGGCCACGCCGATCAAGGGCATCTCTGGCGTCGCCCTTGGGCCCGATGACGGTGATGTTGACTGTATCTATACCAACAGCACATTTGCATCTCATCTAACCCTTCGCATCACCACCGGCAATGTCGACGACTATCCGCACCACCAGGGCTTCCACGGGAGCACGGAGTGCGAAAACGTCAACAACAACACCCTCGAAGTCCTCAGCGATCTCGTCAACTTCACAGAGAGAAAGTCTGTCGCCGACTCTTTGCGAATCCTTTCCAGGCAGATGGACAAGGCGCTGCAGTCTCTCGCTACCGAGCAGTCCGATGGAGAAGATGCCTTCATGGCGGGTGCTCTCGGTGACGACCTTGACTATGACGACGACGACGAGGAAGGTGACACTGAAGTCGAGTTCGAGGATTATGATCTCGAAATTCCAGACAGCGAGGCCTTCGGCCTGAGCTCGAAACCCGCCACGACTAGTGCCCGACACCAGGTTAAGAGCAACGCCCGTCTGCGGCAAGATCTCATCCAGGCGAAAGAAGCCGGCTTCAAGATTGGTCTGTGGGCTGACGACGACATGTTTTCACTCGGTCTTCAGGTGCGCAAGCTTGGTCTGCCGCAGGAGACTCTCACAGCCTGGCACGTCAAGCCCACCGACTACTTCGTCCTTCTCTGCCGGTACGACGACCAGTATCAACCGCTCGAGATCTTTGCGGCTCAGAATTTCCCGAGAAACCCCGTCCAGTTTCGGGTTGGAAAGAGCGCAACTTACAAGCCCTGCACGATGTCTGCTCGCCGAGCGTTCACCGAAACCGATCAGGAGACGGCCGCCTCGCCCGAAATTACAGACCACTGTGAGGCATTTGATCGCCTTTATGTGTCCGAATCTCTCGACCTGTGGATGGAAAAGGAGTTCGCTGCTCTCCTAAGACTGCGCCTCGAACATAAGGTGCTGTGGGATCAAGCAAAGATCCTGCTCACGTCTCTCTCCAAGGACGGCCACCTCCGAGCCGACATGCCTATCTCCAGTGTCCAGCATGGCTCTGAGGAGGAGAACGAAGAGGTCATCTCACCCACGGCCTCCCCCACACTCAACACTGACTTCCTCCTACGGAATTCTCAGCCCTCCGGCTCTGGCACCTACAACAACGCGAGCGGACCTTCGGCCGGTGAGGAGCGCAGTCTCCCTCTGGTTGCTATACAGTTTGCGTTGCGATATTTTGTCAAAAGTTCCCAGTACTGCATGGTTTGCCACCTCAAGACTTCAGACGACTTCGTTGCGATCAAGCCCTACGTCTGCGACAATCCTCTCTGCCTCTACCAGTACATGACTCTTGGCTTCGGTCCGAGGATTGAACATGAGATCATCAGTCAGCCCCTTGTCGTCGACCTTCTCATTACGTTCTTCATTGTCAGTTTGCAACAGAACAAGCTTCGTGAATATCCCGTTGGCTTGGATATCCGCGTCCCAGCTTTCTCAAATACCCTCATGAACAAAATCACGCTGCCAAATAGTATGGATTACCCGCATCAGTCACAAGAACCGCCCCAGACAGGCGTGGAGCCAAGTGCCATACAGTGCGTTGCCAACATTGTTCAGCGTTGCGTATTCCGCTCCCATCGAAACGGTATCATCAATGGAGACATTGTTTCCTTGAAGCCTGGAGACATTTTCGTACTTATGAGGAAAGGCGATATGCTCCTCGGCGGCTACACCTTGTATCACTGTGTCGCAGTGTCTGTCAATTATGCGACAGATGCGGTCAACTTCGACTGTTTCTCAGTTGTATCAAGCACACCGAAATCCCAGGAAGACCAGGCACCGAATCAGGGAGCCAGCGAGGCTGCGGTTGAAAAGGATGCGGACGAAGATTTCATGCTGTACCCCTTTGAGCACGACCTCGGCGATCTTTCCCCCAACCAGTCAAGAGCCACTCTCACGATGATGGTCAGCACTCTTCCTGCAGTCGCGGACATGCGAAATCATCTGACACAAAAGCCTGGTGCTAACATCACCAACTGCCCGGGTGTCTGTAAGCCATCTTTGGCGTTGTTGCGGTGGATCATTGCGTCCAACCGGTCGATGATTGTGCAGATCGATTCTTCTTCCGCTACCACGGATGCTGACGCATCGAGTCGAACGAGCGAGAAGTTGATCGGTGTCCCCAAACGGTGGGCTCAATTTCGCTTTGCTCAGGGATCTCCGGAGAAGGAGGAGCGGTTCTGCAAGGCGATCATGGCCAATTCATTGAACAAGCCAGCTCCTACGATCTTTGCTTGGCATGGAAGTCCTTTGGGGAACTGGCACAGCATCATCCGCCAGGGCCTAGATTTCTCTGTCGTGACCCACGGACGATCATACGGAAATGGTGTTTACTTCAGTCCTCACTGGGACACCAGCAGCGGCTACGCCGGCGGGTCCATGCCGGCGCTGCATAACTGGTCGAAGTCACAGCTGCAACCGTTGTCTGCCGTCAGTCTCTGCGAGATCGTGAATAAGCCTGAGAGCTTCGTCAGCAAGAGTCCACACTACGTCGTTGGGGACGTCGATTGGATCCAGTGCCGGTATCTGCTTGTACAGATGAATGACTCTGGAGTTCCGACTAGCCAACAGCCCGAGACCGACACTGCTCGAAATGATACGGTGTACTTGAAGCAAGATCCCGTATACAAGGTAGTCGGTCCGTTCAGGAACTTGCCATCGACAGTATATTCGGGTCCTTGGGCCGGCAGGGAAGTGCGGATTCCCAAGGCCGCGTCGTCGATTGCACGGCTTGGCCCGCAGTCTGGACAGTCCGGAACATCTTCAATAAGCACGATCGCCATTGATTCTGATGATTCTGATGAGGAAGACTGCGACCTCAAATGCCTTTTGATGGATGCGTCCGATGGGCAGGCGTTTCATGATGATTCAAATCCCGGCTCGCCTGGTGGCCTCGAGATGGACCCATGTAAGTCCGACTTTCGACCCGGCACACTCGACATTGATTCCCTTCCCAAGCTCCCGGCCCCGACCTGGGCAACAGATAGCGGCCGCAAGACGCTGGGCCGCGAGGTGAAGAAGCTGCAAAAGGTGCAGGCTACGACCCCCCTTCACGAGCTAGGCTGGTACATCGACTTCGACAATATCGACAACCTGTTCCACTGGATCGTCGAGCTGCACTCGTTCGACCCGACACTCCCTCTGGCCCAAGACATGAAGACCAGGGGAATCCAGTCGATTGTCCTCGAGGTGCGCTTTGGCCGTTCGTTCCCCATCTCACCGCCCTTTGTGCGGGTGATCCGGCCTCGCTTCCTGCCGTTCCTCGCGGGCGGCGGAGGTCACGTCACGGCGGGCGGGGCCATGTGCATGGAGCTGTTGACCAACTCAGGCTGGTCTCCCGTCGCGAGTATCGAGAGCGTCCTTCTCCAGGTCCGCATGGCCATATGCAGCCTGGACCCGCAGCCCGCGCGGCTCCAGCCGGCGTTGAATTTTGGGGGCAAAGCGGTTCAGGATTACGGCATTGAAGAGGCCATCGAGGCGTACAAGCGATCTGCCCGGACACACGGATGGCAAATTCCGCCTGATCTAGAGGATACGGCCAGGGCGGCTTGAATGGGCAAGGAGAGGAGGGTTCTCGGCGGCTGGAATACTGCCCTGTAGGAGGCAGAATGCTACAATGAATGATCATGAGGTCTGACCTTGTTTGGCTTTGTTCGACGATGTAGTCTCCCGTCACTTTGTTTGGGAATAGTTCACATTGGGAGTTTACGACAGCAGGTTGGCTCACCTTCCTTCGAAGTTTTTGGACGCGAGGGAAAGGACAAAGTGAGATCACTACACAAAAGTAAGTCCTAGATTGATTTCAGACTAGACGCAAGGGGTCAGTGCTGTTTAGAACTGTGCCATGGTGACGTGACGCCGTTATCATGGCTAGTAATGATGTGCCCCTGTGGTCAAGTAGTCGAGCTTCAACATGGTGCCCACTTACCCCTGCCAAGACCCCTGAGACCGATACCATCACCGTATAAGGGCCATGATGCCACTACATGCTAGCTCAATCGCGGCGCGAACTCTTTGGAGAGACAGGCTGAAGAGCCATCACAGACGCAGCAATGGTGGAAAGGTGGTCAAATCAACTCCCCAGGCGCGTCATCAGCTAGTGAGTGCCCAACGTTTAGCCTTCGCCGTCCCGCGTAGTGTGCTAAGAAACGAGATGCCTCTCATTAATGCTGTCGCTCGGTTTATACCGCAGAGCAAAAACGCTGTATATGTACGCATAAAAAACACGGTCATGTGAGCATCGCACTCGCATCTCTTTCCCAGACCCGGAGGATGTGCTCCAAACCCCCCTTCTATCCAACGGAAAACGCCGCCGGCCCATCCCCCCTCCTTGTAGAAAAACAGCAGCTTCAGTCGCGCGACCACTAGAGCTTCGCCTTGACGGGCTCCTCGGGCGCCGTGGCCTCGAGGTTGGCCACAACCTCACCCGTCTTGCTGCCGTTGCCGAAGAAGATGACCTGGACCGTCAGGTCGTCGCTGCGAAGGGGATTAGCGCGGTGGCCAGCAGGTAGGAGGAGGGGGCACTTACCGGTAGCGGCGGGAGAAGGGCGCGGGCAGGGTCAGCAGGGCCGTGACCTGCTCCTCGTTGGTGCCGCCGAGGGCGTTGCGGACGAGATGGGTGGCGACGTTCTTGTCCTTGACAACGAAACGCTCGGGGGCGTCCGGGGATATGCCCCACTGCTGGAGGCGGATGGGCGTCTTCTGGCCGCCGGCGGCGTCCTGGCCGGGGGCGTGCTCGACGGGCAGCTGGGGCTTGCTGGAGCCGAAGATGCGGGCCCAGGTCGAGTCGAACTGCGAGGTGGACGAGCCGGCACCGGCGCCGGCGGCCTGGGTCTCGATCCACTTGCCCACGAGGCCGACGACCTCCTCGCTCGTCAGCATCTCCCAGAGGCCATCGGTGGCGAGGACGAGGAAGTCGCCGTTCTCGGGGTTGACCTTGGTGGTGGTCACGACGGGCTCGGCCGTCACGTAGGGGGGCGTCTTGAGGAGCGGAGACGGGGTGCGGCCGAAGAAGGCCTGGCGCAGGCGCATGGAGATTTCGCGGCTCCATTTGTAGGTGGCGTCTCCGAAGGCGCGCGTGGGCTCCAGGCCGCCGAGCACGCGACCGTTGTGGACCACCCTGTCCTCGCCGGGGTGGAGCTTGCGCATGCGCGCCGCCTCGTCGGGGTTGCTGCCGGTCTGGTCGACAGACAGCGCCGTGGCGGTCCACTTGCCAGAGTCGGACCGGCGTCCGAGGACGGCCCGCGAGTCGCCGGTGCAGGCGACGCGGAGGAGCTTAGAGCGGCTGTCGTAGAAGGACAGCAGGGCGCAGGAGCCCGACAGCGCGGGCTGGAGCAGCTCGGCGGCCATGGTCTTGGAGCCCGACTTGAGGACCTTCTCGACGCTTTGGTGCACAATCTCATCGTCCAGCTTGGTGAAGCCCGTCTTGATGGCGGCCTCGACGGCCTCGGCGGCAGGCGAGTGGCCGGGCGCCGCCTTGTAGGTGTTGTTGAGCTCGTTGGCGACCGTGTTGATCAGGGTCTGGCGAAGCTTCGCGGAGGTGGTCCACCCACTGGGTTGGTTAGCTGATGGCCTCATTGATTTCGCTCGTTGGGGGTTGTCTTACGAGTGGCCGTCGAAGACGCCCCAGAACATCCAGTCGCTGTTGGTCACGTCGGACCCCCCATTCCGGCTGGGGACCTCGACGATCTTTTCAGCGTGGTCATCCTCGATGGGGTCGTTGCTCGGCAGCTGGACGAGATCGTATCGCAGGACGCCCTGTCCCCTGTTGACGAGGTAAGACTGCTCCGTCTTGCGCAGCTTCTGGGTGGCCTGGTCGGGGGTGATCATCTCGACAACCCTCTTGCCGTCGTTCCCGGTCGTCTTGGAGATGGGACCCTCGCCAACGTAGGTGCCGGTGTGCAGCTCGTCGGCGCCGATGACGAGCACAGTCCTGGTGGGGGCCGCGGCGTCGGTTGCTGTCGTGGCGGTAGAGAAGCTCCTGGCGACGGCGTCGTGGCTGTCGACGGCGGTGCCGTTTCCGTTGTAGGTGTACCAGGCGCCGTAGCCGACGAGTCCGGAGACGAAGGCGGCGGAGAAGCGGCGGATATACATGGAGGACTTGAGGGGCTCGATGGCGTGGGCGGCGTGCTGAGGCGACCGCAGAGGGTTTCGGGTGTGGGCGTGCTGGCGGGTGCCGTAGGAGGCGGCGGCGGCGGGCTGTTGGGGCAGGAGGAGGCCGCGGCGACTACTGCGAGCGAAGCTTCGCACCGTACATCGGTAGGTGGTCCGGAGCGCTCTGGTGGCTGCGCGATGCATCGGGATGGCGGTGGGGGGACAGGTGGGCAGGCTCGAAGGATCCGAGGCCTGTGGATGAAAGAGAAAACCGGAGCGTCGCGACTCGGCGATGGAGTCCGCGTCGGAGGATGATGACCGTGGCTGGATTGGAGATCCGGCGCCAAGAGGATCACGTGCGACTTCGAGACGAGGCGAGGCAGGTGAGGTGAGGTGATCGACTACTCGTGACCCGGCGTTTTGAAGGCGAACTGATTGACGGGCGTGGTCTCGGTGAGCCCGGTGACGAAGGAAAGAGGCGGCAAGAAGACTACCGGCAAAGAAAGGAGTGACTTGGCAGTCGATGTGTCGAGTGAACGAACTGCTGCAGCATCTACGTACGGATGGATACTGTATCTCCTGGACAGGGACAGGGATAGGAACAGGCTGGACTCGGCCGTGGACGCCCATCTGCCCCCAACGGCTCTTATCTCTTATCGGCCAACCCCACCCCAGCTCTCACCTCACCTACCTTGGGTACCTGACCGACCTGCCTGGTGGGAGGTACCCACAGTACTTACAGCGTGCGCTCACTCTCACCCTCCAAACCCAATGCCCCGACATCACAGGCCCAGCCTCGGCCTCGAATGACCACATCCCACATCCCCAAAATGTCACAAGCAGCCCCCTCCCTCGCCGGCGCAGAGCGCATCCAGGCCATTCAGGACGCCGACGGCATGTTCAAGGCCTTCGACTCCTACCCCTGGACAAAAGACAAGAACTTCCTGGTACCACCACTCACCCTCCCACTCACTGAGCCTCGCTCGCATCACTAACACGCACCCCCCTCCCCCAAGTCCGGCCTCTCCGCCATCCTCGGCGACCCCAACGTCGAGAACCCCCGCGGCGAACCCGCCGAGCTGGCCCTCCACGCCCGCGTCTTCTACTACGCCCAGCGCGTCGGCGTCCGCATCGACTTCGCCCAGTACAAGACCTGGCTCGCCGCCCACCCGGACCACGCCCCGCCCGACGTCCTCCCGGAGGAGTACGCCCGCCAGTCCTCCCAGAAGACCTCCGCCTCCGCCTCCGCCTCCTCGCTGGCAGCAGGAGAGGCGGCAGCAGCGAGCAGCGTGCCGGCATGGCAGTCCTCCGCCCCCAAGGCAGACCTCTGGGTCGACAAGTCCCAGCCTGCCGCTCCGCAAGCCGGCGGCGCCGACGAGCCCGCCTACCCCATGGGCTTCGCCGAGATGCTGCAAAGGATACAGCAGGGCCTTCCCATCCCCGGCATCAAGGAGATTCCGGATACCGTCGTCAGAGATCCCGTAAGCCGAGCCCCTGACCGCCGCCTATGGCCGTTGAGATCGTGCCATCCCGCTCACGCTGTTGACCTAGGCCGTGAAACCCTTCGGCGCGAGAGCCGCGCCGAGAAAGCCCTGGGAAAAGGCCGCTGCCCCCGCCCAGGCCGCGGAAGGGACTCCTGCGGTGGTAGACCCCAGCTTCCCGCCCCTTGACGTTTGAGTGTATGTGGAGCACTTAGGTTAGCAAAGCGTAATACCAGTTCATTCAAATGCATGCTTGACGTCAATCTCGGGCGATAAAATCACCCCGAAGCCCGCAGTCACGCGATCAACGACAGCTGAGATGAGAGGTAGGTTGGTCCACTTGTTCCGAAGAGACGCTACGCGGAGCTACCAAGGTATGCCGGTCCCTCCAAACACCATCACAGCACACCATGACGGACACAAGCTGGGCTACCAAGTTGAATTACAGGCTACCGTATATGTATCCTCAGTAGGCGAGGTTGCGGACCAGGTTTGCCTGATAGACGGAGATATTCGTACATAATAATCTTCCCTTTTCCGCTTCATCAATTCATTCCTTCATCCAGTATTTTCCGAGGAAACATCCCTCCCAACCAGTTGGTCGGCCAGGATAGTGCACAGAGCCCGGTCGCGAGTACCAAACGAACCAACCACGGCGTAGACGGCTTGTACAGATGCTGGCTGGCAGGAGGATGCGACTCCAAAAGGTGCGGTGCCACCAAGTAGTGCAAAACCATTCGTAACCATGATTTGTCCAAAGCACTAGGACCGGCGGTAGCTGGTCCAGTGTACGATGACTTCTGAATCTGGTAGTAGCTGCAACGGGATATGTTGCGAAAAGGGACAAGTGAATTATCGCAACGAGCATTGTAATGCGAAACCATGCGAAATCATAGCAGACGGTGAGAGAAAAGGCAGTGGCGGAAGTGTGCCGACCAAGGAAAGAGAGAACATGTTCGTGGTCGAGTCGGCATAGGACCGTTGAGGCGTGACATGTCGAGACGTACAGTCGAAGCGAAGAAGAACCAATGTCGACGCAGACCGCACATCTTCAGCGATACGGGTTACCAAAGCCACGAGGTCCACCGCTCATGCGAGGCATGCCCGGTCCGACACCAGGGCCGGGACGGGTGACGACCGCAGGGTTGGTGCAGAGCATGCCGACGCGCGAACCAAACTTGGAACCGCGCAGAGAGACCATGTGCTTCCGGATGTGGGCGGCGACCATTTCGCGATGCTGGGAACCAGCGTGGGTGAGGATGTACTGGACCAGATAGTTGCCGTACTGGTCGCTCGAGATGTCAATCAGCGGAATGCGGGGGCGATCGCGACGGCCCTCGCAGACGCGGTCGAGGTAGCGACTGAGGAACTCCGGACCACCAATCTTGAGGCACTTCTCGACAACCTTGGAAGCGAACTGGTCAGTGCTGTACTCGGAAGCGTAGCGGATGACGTGGTCGATGGCACGGCTGCGGTCGGGCGGAGCACCATGCTCGCAGATGTGCTGAATGCACCAGTTGCCGAACTGTCCGTGGGCCACGATGTCAATGTTGACGAGGACCTCCTCAATGCAGGGGCGCTGTAGGGGAGGAGAGCAGTTAGCTTCATCATATGGATGCCGAAAGGGGGCAGGAAGTGGAGAGATCTTACCTTGTCCTCCTCGAGACAGTTCTCAAAAATGTTCTGCACAACCAGGCTACCAGTCTCGCCAAGAGCGACCTCATGCCACATACCGCGCAGAGCTTCGTTGACGTACTTCATGATCTGCGGAGGGGTCTCGGACCAACGCAGCTCGAACAGCTTCTGCCAGACATGACAAGCATAACGGTGGATGACAGTCTCAGGAATGCGACGCAGAAGCTCCTGGACCATAACAGCCTTGTACTCCTCGGGAACCGCATCGAAAGCCTTCTGGACGACATGACAGCCGAAGGGATCCATGGACAAGTTGAGAGTGTTGCCGCGGATGGCCTCGGCGATCTTGACAACCTGCTCGGGAGTGCCGTGCTCGAAGCAGCGCTGAACCAGGAAGTTTCCAAATCGATTGACCATCAAAGGGTATGCCTGGGCAATGATGCCCTCGACGATATCGTACTTCTGGTCGGGGGTGCCCACCTTGAGCTTCTGCTGCAGGAAAATCGAAGCCTGCTGGTCATTGTGGCAGACAATCTTATCAACGATGTATGTCCAGTCGCAGGACGCGTTCTTGTCAAGAAGACGGCGGTAGTTCATGGGCTCGGTGGTGGGAAGGAAGGTCTGTCCCTCGGTGGCCATAGCCTGATGAGCACCATGACTAGTCAGTCTGGGACGAGAACGCCAATTGGGGCTGATGCTGCGTACCTCATCCTTCCAGCCCGTGCTGGAGTGAAACTCCAGAGCGTGGGGCGAAAGACCTGTCCTGCCCGACTGGTTGAAGGAAGGATAGGCGGCCATGTCCATGCTACTCTTGGGGCCGTTCATGGGGTCGTACTGGTTGACGCCAGGACTGTAGCCGCCAAAGTTACTGCTGGCATAGTTGCTAGTGGCGTAGTTGGTCTGGGCGTAGTTGTTGCCGCCAAAGGGGTGAGAGGCATAGCGGCTGCCGCCGTGACTGATGTTGCCGCGTCGTCCACCATGGTTCCGGATGTATAAGTCAGGCTCGGGGCCGAATCGCTCGGGGTGAACGCTATCTACCATGCGGTACGGACCGGTCGAGTCCATAGAGGCATGATAGAGGCTACCTCCACCAACACCAATATGGTTGTTGATGGGGCTGGGAGCATGAACGGGGTGATTGTTTCCGTGCCAGGGAGTCTTGGAGTTGCCCCAGGCGCCACGCGAGCGGTCAGCGGTATCGTCGTTCATGGCATCACCGCCACCAAGGTGGGCAACATCAGGGGTCTCCCAGCCGTTCTCACGCTTGAAAGTGGCAGGAGCGGGAGGAACAGTGAAGTCGTTTGTTGACAAAACAGTCTTCTCAGGAACGGTCTCACGCTGCTGAGTGAGCTCCAGGTCAAGGCGGGAGATCTTGTTGTGGGCCTTGGCGAGCTCGGCCTTCAGACGAGAAACCTCGTCATCCTTGGGGCTGACCTCCTTCTGGTCGACACTGGAGGGGCGAGTGGCTGGGGTGGAAGCGGGATGCTCTCCAACAGTGGGGGTGACGGGGAGCGATGTGCTGCTCGCCATATTGAGGAGACCGCGAGAGTAGAAATCGGCGGTACCAGAGGTGTCCTTGAGTGCCTTCCGCTGCTGCACGAAACGCTCCTCCTGCTCAGACAGGCGGGCAAGAAGCTGGTCTGTAAGGGTAAGAGGCTTGATATCGTTCTATGGAAGATTATCAGTCAGCGATCGATTTCAATGAAAAGTGATGGGTGATGAAATGGGAAAGATGTGATGGCAGACCTTCTTGTCACCGGCGAAGGAAGATGAAGAAGTAATGGTGATGGTAGGGCTGCCTCGAAGGGGGACCTGTGAGGTTCAATCAGTAATTGTCGTGGGAGAAGGGAGGTGCAGCCACCAAAGCCATGGTATGACCGTGATGAGACCGCAAGGCCTTGCTTTCACTGCCGTAGGGAAGGGGAAGAGCGTCTGCCGCAACGTACCTGGTTGACAAATGTGGGAGAAGGCACAGTGAGGTGCTTCTTCTCTTCAGTGGGCTTCAGGGCACCCTCGGTGGGCTGCTCGGCCAGCTTAGGGCTGGACGCAGGCGACTTGGCCGACATTGATTCGCTCCTTGAAGGGTATTCGGAAGGACTGCGAGAGGAGGCCAGCAGACGGTGATTGTACGAGATTTGAAGAGGAGACGCAAGATCAAGCCAACTTTGTTTCGGCAGAGTCGTAGTATAGAATGAGAAGTTGTGCAGGGAGGGGGGAAAAGCTAAAAACCAATGCCCTGGTTAGTAGAAGGAAGGAAGGAAGGTCGTGCATGGAGGCGGCTACGCAGGTAAGAGGAAGGAACCAGCGGGGCAGGCCCGGCGTTCGGTGAGGTAATGATCAGTGACTTGGTAGGTCACGATATGCATACCTTGTTGTATCCGAGGAAAGAGCTGCCTCTCTTGAGTTCGTAGTGCAAAACCGCAAAGTGTCGTCAAAGGTCCAGCTTGGGAAGACAGATGTTGCTTTGATGGGGAAGGCCGGTGTGCTAGCTGGCCGCGACCGTGGACAACGCAGTGCAGTCCTAGGTCTATTGACGAAGAGAGTGTTAGTACATAAGAAGATAAGAAGAGGAAATGTACTGACAAAGGAAAAGAGCTTACGACACACTCGCAGGCTAGATGTGCTCTGCAAGGTAGAGGCAGAGTACCGGTAGTGGTGGTGGTGATGGTGGGTGCGAAGGAAGAGAGCAGCAGATGGTGGAGGTCGTGTCGAAAGAGAAGGTGCGAGGAGGCCAAAGGGTCGATGTTGTTCGATCAATAGCAAGACCTCTAACCTCAGGAGTCCAGGCAGGCGTCGCGCAGGTTGCGCGTGTGCTACGCAGAAACGCAGGAAACCAACACCAAACTAGGTATCCAGAGTCTTGCACGTTACATTCAGCGCAACACTGTCTCCAATGGTCACAACTTCAGCTTCAGGTGCACGAAGGTCGGCACAAACCTAGCAGCTCGCGATACAAATAGTACTTCCCCTATTGCAAGGTTGGACAAGAGTGCTATTGATGCTTCAATCAGGACTACAAACCTCGAAGGAGCGTGTCATGGACAAGCTAATATATTAATACCGGGCGTTAATCACATTACTGCTCACTGTCACCGCTTTGTATGACTGCAGCAGCACCAACAGGAACAAGTATGAGGGGTGGCCTCGAAGGTCCCGGATAAAGACCAGGCCGACGTTACTGGACTCAAGCGTAGCTCGAGTCTCGATACATGTGTTCCATGCTGGGTGTCCGATGTCGTCGCTTAATCAAGTCGGGCACCGCGCGGTTTCGTGGGGTTCACATTGCAAAATGAAAACATGGGCACATCGACTGTATGTCTGGGTAGCAAATTTTGTGAGACGACCTCGGAAACGATGGTCGGATGCATGTTGAACAGTATTGTACAGAGCGTCTTCGGCTCGGAAGGTGTCTCTATTTCCTGGACTTCGGCGGGGCTACGGCTAGATTAGCAATGGGACGCAACACCGATAGACAGTAGAGCACCTACACTTCGTCTTCTTCTTCTTGGGGGCGCTCTTTCCTCGGGCCTTGAGCCTATTCCACGGGTCAGCACGCTGTTCGAGATCGTCGAATGCCTCCTTAACACGCACGAAGAGATGTGATCCAGGCGCTCCTCCTCCTTCATATCAAAGGTCGTAAGGTGGGGGCCGAAGGCCTTCATGACGGTGTTGATGGTGACGACCTTTCGAGGGTAATAGGAGGCCATGGTCGGACCCTTCAGTCGCTGGCGGAGGACCTTGTTGCCCATTCGGACGCCCTCGGGGTTGTACGTCGTCGCAAAGATCTGGCATTGGGCCTACGGCTGTCAGCGAAGCTCAATCGAGCATATGGGAAGGGCTTTCACCTTCATCAGGTCCAGCAACCTGGCGCGTGGGACACTCATCTTGTCGCGACCGAGCAGAATGCCGTTGACATGAGGTTCGAGTTTGCGATTGAAGCCGAATCTCGAACTCGCCTGGTTGGCTAAGGTGACGCGATGGTCCCACTCTGGAAGACTCGGTACAACGGTCGTGCGCGCTCATCGCCAAGTGGTTTTGGCGCATCTCACACTTAGCTGCATACGACGATCAAACTCGAACGAGCAAACTCCTAACATCAGCATTTCTAGTCGTTAACTTGTCATCTTTCTCCAAACTAGAGAGCAATAAAATATAGGCCGGGGCGATATTTAGCACTGTGGTTCTTCCTGTTTCGGCACGCAAAGGCGGGACCTCGCATCTCACCATGTCGAAAAGATCCCGCGACGATGACCTTTCCAACGGTCCTGAACCTGGAGGCCGGCCAGGCTCCAGCAAGCGACCGCACATCGACGACGCGTCTTCAATCGATCTCAAACCTCTCGATGCCATGCTCGCACACGCCAATAAGCTGGTCAAGCGAATTGAAGACTTGAGGAACGCCCTGCAGGCTGAAGGCTCGGCCTCGGATGTTCGCCGCCATGAGAAGCTCACAGCCAAGCTGCAGAGCACCTGTCAAGATGTCTTACCGTCCATCAAAGCATTCGCCGGAGAAGAGGCCTCTACATCGCAAGCCAAGGACCGCGCACAAATGGGCAGCCAAAATGTGAGCCTAAATCATGAATCTCCCGTTGATGTACTAATCCGGGTATAGACTGCCTCATCACAATCAGCATGCGCGCCTATACCGTCTCCTCTTATTCTCACGCCCTTTGCCGACGCCGACATCCCCAGCTCGTTGCCGCCGTTACCGTCAATCCGTGACCCCATTCTCGAGAAAGCCGCCTTTACCCATGCCGGAACCGGGGCCGCCATTAACTATGAACGCCTGGAATGGCTTGGGGATGCCTACACGGAGGTCATCTCATCTTCGCTATTGTTCCGCACGTTCGGGGGGCTGTCTTCGGGCAAACTCTCGCAGATGCGCGAACTTCTTATCTGTAACGCCAACCTCGGAACATTCTCAGCCCGGTACGGACTAGTCAACCGAGCAAACGTCTCGCCTGAAGTCAAGGCATCTAAAGAGAAATGGAAGAAGGTCCCCGGCGATCTGTTCGAGGCGTATGTCGCAGCTGTAATTCTCTCGGACCCCGAGAACGGACTGCAGCGCGCTGGAGAATGGCTCAAGGCCCTTTTCAGTATGACAATCAAGCAGCAGATCCACGCCCTTTCGAAGAAACCTGAACATCAAGCCGTCCTCGAGATGGGCGACAAACCAGCCGAGTCGAAAAGTCTCGTCAACGCCAAGACACGCCTGGCCCAGCTTATTGGCGCGAAGGGCATCACTCTCAGATACGAGGACGATCCCAGTGGTCCCAAGAACGACAAGTACAACAAGCGGCTGGCTGCCCACACAGTGAACCTTTTCCTCGACGGCTGGGGCGAGAAGAACAAATGGCTGGGGAGAGGCACGGATATCAACAAGAAAGAGGCTGGCCACAAGGCTGCCCAAATGGCCATTGAAAACAAGGCCCTTATCAAGAAGTACAGCGATAAGAAGGCAGCCCTCCTAGCCGCCGCCGGCGAGGACGACGATGGTCCTGCTGAGGACTGATGAGGATGACCGAACGAAGGTGATGACAGGACCAGGGGGTGGAGAGTTTAGAGGACCGCTGGGCGCCGGAGCGCAATTTCAGAAATCAAATCAAAGGTCAATAGCAATAGCAGCCCGCTGACAGGGTTGCCTCGACCGAGGAAGCCACTGTCTGATCTCGATTTGCGTCTGCATCCAGCAATAGGTACCCCGTGGGGAAAACATGACCCTTCACGTGCCTCGGGTGATGATGCTTACATAATACTGGGTTCGGGTGGGATTCGGGGTCAAGAGTGGATGCGGCGTGTCTGCGCCGAGGCAAATCATTCCCGGCCGAAGGCACGCTGCCAACGACGGTGCTCTGGAGCTTGCGCCGTCCAGGCACAGGTGGTGTCAAACAGCAGCTTACCCGTGGTCCCTCCCTTCGTGCATCTTACGAAGGCGTCATGATCGATCTTTGCCCGTTAGCATGCGGATCTTCTAGTATATCGATTTCGAGTTACATTGACAGGGTCTGCGACAGTCCACTTCCAAGCCGGCCGAGTGCCTAATCCATCTCCCATCATCGCGTCTTGCATTGACGGCATCCTCCCACTTGACTCGGCTCCATCGGCTCTACGCGGGCCATTCGCATTGATCAAACTTTCCTGTCCCAAACCTTCACTGCAGCCCGAGTCGCCATCATGGCTGACTCTGTAGGTGAGTTCCGGCTTGCCGGCCTTTGCCTCGTCTCGACGCTCTCCAGGCGCTGAGCTGACCACACCCAATGCGGGCAGATCGCGTGTTCGTCCACGCCTTGAACACCGTCAAGAAGATCCCCAAAACCGGCGCCTCGCGGCCACCACCCTCCGACAGACTCCGACTCTATGGTCTCTACAAGCAAGCGATGGAGGGCGACGTCGATGGCGTCATGGAGCGCCCCGCCGCCGGCGCGGGGTTGTCCGGTGACGAGCTTCAGCGGGAGAAGGACAAATGGGATGCGTGGAACGCGCAAAGCGGCCTAGGGAAGACGGAAGCGAAGAGGCGGTACATCGAGGCTTTGATCGAGACGATGCATCGCTATGCGACAACACTGTAAGCATCGCTTGCCCCCCGCCACCTCCTCGGGCCGAGGTCACGGCTAACACCATGGTCAGGGACGCGAAGGAACTCATTGCTGAGCTCGAATTTGTATGGAACCAGATAAAGAACAACAGTCCCAGTGCGTCGTCGTCAAAGGGCTCAGATCAATTCGCCGGCCGTCGATTCACCCAGCCGGCGAGCGGGACGGAAGGGCCGCTAAAGGTGCTGAGTCCGATGAGCGAAGACGATGCTGCCGAGCGAGAATCACGGAGACAAGCCATCGAAGAAGAGGACGACGCGGAAGAAGAAGAGGACGCGCCAAAGAAGGGAACCAAATGGTCCCGTAGCGTTGAGAATGCGCTCCTCAAGATGTCAGCCGAGGTGGCAGCACTGCGCGAGCAGATCACAACTGGTAGGGAGTGGAGATTCAAAAAGGAGCGAAGCTTCCCTGCCTGGCTGGCATGGGTGGTATGGATGGTGATGAAGCACCTTGCCATCGACACGGTGCTCCTTGCCTTCATCCTCCTCTGGATGCGCAAGCGAAAGGACCGACGACTTGAGGACCTAGTACGTGCTGGGCTCAAGCTTGTGAGGGAGTACGTTCGGAATGTCCTCCCATCCAGATGATGGCACCGACTCTGCTTCATGCTTATCAGCATGGGCTGCTCCAGCCACGATGCACCCAGGTAGGGCTGCCCTCCCTCCCCCACAGGCTCTCCGCCACATGCATGGGGTGGCCCAACCTGTCCTACGTCGCACGACATGCTGCGTTTCACACAGGCTACTGCCAGGAACACGCCTGTCATGCAACGACTGAACAGCATGGGCTGCCGTTTGGCCGATCTCGTCTCAACGAAAAGCCATAGCCATGAGGTTCGCTCATCAAAGGCATGGCCAACACCAAGCATCATGGAGCATAACACTCTTCACGCTCCTTGAACTTTGGATTCGAAAGTCTTGATGCTACCACGCAGCTTGAAGAGGTTGGCCACATCGATACGCATGGCATATCGAGTGTCATTCCAATCAATAACGTCGAATTCCGGCATCGGTAGGAAGGGCGTTCCCAACGAGGGGGTGGGAAAGGGACAGTCGGCAGGCTCCACGATGAGCGACTTCCATTTTTCTGTACCAAGAGCAACGGAAAGTCGCGAACAAACGAGGAGCCATTGTAACACTACCAGGACGTTGGAGAAAGTGCGTGTTCGACATCGACTGGACCGTAGGGGGGAGGGCTAGACAAACTAATAGAACAAAGCGCTTTTGCGCACTTGATTGATGATCCTTAAAGACCGGGGTGGGGCTTTGTCTCTTGATCATATGCTCGTCATGCCCCGACATGACACCTCGTGCCCGAAGTACTTTAACCCTACAGGTTGTCGACTGCAGAGGATCTGGACGCCGCGAAAGTCCGTTTTGAAAGTCGTCTCATCGCGAGGTCCCACTTTTCTCACATGCGACTGTTCCTTTTACAGATTTAACCCTCCAACTTCTCGGGTTGCCTCCTGGCGCCGGAGACATTGATGATCAATTTGACTTCAGGGGGCTGTCACCTGTAATTCTTCCACTGCTTCCTCTCGATCTACAACCCTGAGGATGCGGTGCCGCCCTTAGCGTGTCAGCTCTTGCCCCGTCGACCGTCACTGCACTTTTCACATCCAAGCTCAACGCCTGCCACTCAGGACAGCTACCGTCGGTATTTCTCCGCCCATCCACCCGTCACTCGTTGTATTCACTGACAATCCCGTAGAAGATGGCGTCGCCAGAGACGCTGGATCATCCGACGGGTGCCCTCTCGCCTCGCAGCCCAGAGACGATACGCCTCGACAGGCCCGCTGCCCATCCGATGGAAGAGGACCTCATCCCTCCGCTGGTGAACATATCTCCCGCCATTTTCGTCCGCCTCGAGGAGTCCATCCTCACGCCGCTGGCCAACCCCCCCAAGACCGAGGCCGAGCGCCTGCGGCTCATCATCCAGCGCCTCGACCGCCACGCCGAGGCCGTCAAGGCCAACCTCACGTTCCTCTTTCGGCGCGAGCAGAAGCGCATCGTGCAGGCGGCGCGGGCCCACGAGGCGAAGCACGGCGTGCAGGACGCGCCGCCGCTGGACCGGAGCCACGCCGACGCGATGCTGCACAACATGCTCCAGCCCCCCGTGCCGGGCAGGGACTACACGGTGCAGCATCCGCTGGCCCCCCTGCCGGTGCAGCAGTGGCCGAAGACGCCGAGGGAGCGGATGGTGGAGCAGCTGTTGACGACCGCCGAGGGTGCTATGACCAACCTGGACGGCTTCGACGGCATGATGGCCGGGTTGCGGGACACGTACAAGAAGGCGTTGGAGGTGGAGGAGAAGAAGGAGAGGGCGGAGGAGGCTCGGCGAAGCGGCGGCATCACTTAGAGACCGGTGTCACGAAGGAGCTGAATTGGGCCCTGGTGAGGTGGTGGTGCCACAGCATGACCTGAACTGGGTGCTGGCTGGCATGTGCGCTCAGCAGACTGCGAGACATCAGGGCACAGCGTCCACGAGCTCAAACAATATGCATATGGCGTTAGGTGATCATGGCGATGGGCCTAACACGGCGAGGTGATACACTGCACGATGATTTCCTTTTCGATATGATCCGACGATTGACAAATGCATTAGGTCAAGGGATAGGCGCCATTACGGAATGCCCGCAACCTATCCTCGAATGTACGATGTTCATCTGTAATGTCAATGCCACGCAGGTATACATTGGGAACATCGGGAGTGGGCGATGGCACACTTCGCACCGTGAGCGGCCTGGGCCGTCGCCGGGCCTGTGCTATCTGCGCAGCACCATGTACTGATCCATTGCGGGGTGTCCACCACTGAGGCACCCCAAGATAGGCTCCTACGGGGAGCTAGACGGGAGGTCCCCACAATCGCCCGGCCTACATATGTAGGTGAGGTAGGTGCCGTATCTCGACTTACAGATGCGGGGTTCCCCTGCCTGGTATTGTCACTTGCTACGAGCGTCCGTCAACCTTCTTGCTCTCATCTCATCAATATTTTCAGCATGGATTCACAGGTCAAATACCTACTCTCGCTCCGTGCGGTCCGGGAACGTGCAAAGATCGTGGGGGATGTGGCCAAGTCTGGGAAGTTAACCCACTTCGAGCTCCGAGAAGATAAGCTGGATGAAGTTGTCGATTTCGTGGCTTCCGTCATCAAGGTTAGGACACAAATCATTTTCTACACGCCTGCAAATACTGAAAAAATACGCATCAGCGCGACTTCGGTCCTGACAGGTTCCATACCATCCCTCCCCATGGGCGCTGGCAGCATTTCGAGGTCGGCGGCGTGCCGAGAGTCGCCCGTATCTTGGAGAAGTGGAAGAGCGAGGGTTGCGACAGTCGAGAGCTGACTCGTCGTCTGATCGACCTCTTCTTCGTCTCCGTTCTTTTGGACGCCGGTGCAGGCGATCATTGGCGATACAAGGAGCCCCAGACCGGCCAGATCTATGAGCGGAGCGAAGGTATCGCCGTGGCCAGCCTCGACATGTTCAACTCCCTGGCGTTCACCGCCTCGAAGGACGGAGCCATACCATTGGTCGATGGTAAGCACCATGGCCTTGAATCCTATGCCACGACTGACACACATTTCCGCAGGCAAGGGATTGGAGCAACTAGAGACGAGCGCTCTTGCGGAGGGCTTCCAGGTGTCAGACAGCAACCCCATGCTGGGCGTCGATTCTCGAGCCGGCCTCCTTAGAAGCCTAGGACAGTCACTTCTTGCCCACCCCGAAATTTTCGGGCCCGAAGGCCGCCCAGGTCTCCTCGTTGGTAAATCCGGTGCCTCCCCCTTGGAATATTGACTTGTCGCTGACAATACCCCCAGACTATCTGATCAAATCAGCCGGCGAATCTTCCCCTCTCGACGTTCTTTTCCTCTGGGATGTCCTCCAGACTCTCCTCATCCCTGCCTGGCCCAAGGACAGGACAACCATTGGTGGGACGCCCATCGGCGATGCCTGGCCTCTGAGTACCCTGCGAACCGGGGCAGTATCCGGAGAGTCCGATGCCGTTGCGGACGGCATCCAACCCTTCCACAAACTCACCCAGTGGCTCACCTACTCTCTGATGGTCCCGTTCCAGAGGGTTCTGGGGCTGGAATGGACCAATGCCGACTGTCTGACGGCCTTGCCCGAGTACCGCAACGGGGGGCTGTTCGTCGACATGGGCGTGCTGGCCCTGAAGAAGGAGACGCTCGATCGGGGCCTGGCAGCGTCAGGCGAGAACCTGCCGCTCTTCGAGGCCGGCGACGACGCCATCGTCGAGTGGAGGGCCATGACGTTGGTGCTGATCGACCTTCTGTACGGCAAGATCCAGTCACGCATGGGCGACGGCGTTCAGCTGAGCATGGCGCAGCTGCTGGAGGCTGGTACCTGGAAATCCGGGCGCGAGGTCGCAGCGCAACGCCGGCCGCAGACGAAGTCGAGTCCTATCCTCATCAAGAGCGATGGCACTGTCTTCTAGATAGACACGTCTAAGGCCAGACGTCTTGTCTTGTGCAGTCTGCTTGAAGTCAGCTAGAGCTATAAGAATGGTACCCTGCTGCAGCCTGAGTAAATGTACCCGAAGACCTAGAAAACCCGTGATGGAGCCCTGTATTGCTCGGTCTCGTTAGTTGAGGTGCCCGGACACCCGTCTTGGCCACCAGCAAGCAAACAGCCGGTGTGCTCGTAGGTTGATATACACACTTTTCTTGCGTTATCTTTCCGCCCCTGGGCGCATTAGGCACATGAACCGGCCCAGCTTCTTGCCGCTAGTTCGATCACTCGTATAAAGCTGAGGCACCTAGCCTTGTCTCACTGCCCATAAGGCGGGGCGTTCACCAAATACCAAATAGATTCTCCGCGGGCCGTTGTGGTGCTCGCCTCATGATTCTCCGCGGAAAGACGTGGGGAGCTGGTTGAGTTCGGAACCAATCACGTCCTCAATACTGGGCCCCTTTTCCTCCCGGACTCAGACCCCTTGGAATTGTACACCGCGGACCTCATCGCATGTCGGTTGATTGGAACTGTACCAGCAAGTTTCACGTGCCCCCGCGACTCGGAAGGCGCCACCGAACTTTGACAGATGCGTCGATGACTAGTATCTCATATCTTGGGTCAGGGGCCAGAAAGAGATAAAGTCGACACGTGCATCTAAGATGTCATTCTTCAAGGCCCTCAGAAAGGCCTTGCTCTGAGAACCCGATAGAGACTCGTCGACTGCCCAAACATGTCTCGTCACCACCAACACCCAGCGCAGCTCCCAGACTGGGACAACCTGGCGGTCATCCATCGCAACACGCTCCCCCCTCGAAGCGACTTCAGTCTCTACGAGACAGAGGACGGCGCCTTAACTCGGTCGTCGTCCAAGGTGCTGCGACAGTGTCTTTCCGGCACCTGGCAGTTTCACTTTGCCCCTTCGCCTTTCGAGAGCCCCGGCAGGTTCTGGGAGCCGGGCTTCGACGCCAGCAGCTGGAGTTCCATCATCGTCCCGGGGCACTGGCAGATTCAGGGTCTGGGTGGGCGTCCCCAGTACACCAACCTGCCCTACCCCTTTCCTGTCGACCCCCCGCACGTTCCATACGACGACAACGAGACTGGCCGATATCTGACGACGTTCCGAGTCGAAGATGGCCTCGGTGACCACTCGTCCCAGTTCAGGCTCCGGTTCGAGGGCGTGGACTCCGCCTTTCGGCTCTGGGTCAACGGCCACGATGTCGGCTATTCCCAGGGCGCGCGAAACCCTTCCGAGTTTGACGTGACGCCCCATATCCGCCGTGACTCCGAGAACATACTCGCCGTCGAGGTCTACGCGAGGTGCGATGGCTCCTATATAGAGGACCAGGACCAGTGGTGGCTCAGCGGCATTTTCCGCGACGTCTTCCTGCATGCCTTCCCGCGCATTCATCCCAGAGACGTCTTCATCCGAACAGAACCCGTTGGCAGCTTCGAGAATGGCGACTGGGACCTGCGCGTCGACATCACACTCAGCGCCGAGGCAAAGCTCGAGGCAAAGCTGCTCGACAACGCCGGCGCCGTCGTCGCCCAAGACCAGAGATTGCTGTCCGGTGCGACGGCGGAGGAGGTCAAGCTGCGCGTTTCGCGCGTTGCCCCTTGGACTGCCGAAACGCCCAACCTGTACACACTCGTGCTGACCTCCGACACCTTCAGCGTGGCCTTCAAGGTCGGCTTCCGCCAGGTGGAGATAGTCAACGGCGTCTTCCTCGTCAACGGCCGGCCCGTCAAGTTCCGCGGCGTCAACCGGCACGAGCACCACCCCGACTCGGGCCGCACGGTGCCCTACGCCTTTCTCAAGAAAGACCTCCACCTCATGAAGCAGGCTGGCATCAACGCCGTCCGAACATCCCACTACCCGAACGACCCCCGGCTCTACGACCTCGCCGACGAGCTCGGCCTCTGGGTCATCGACGAAGCAGACCTCGAGTGCCACGGCTTCGACCGCATCGGGGCAGACGACCCGGCGCGCTTCACGACAGACAACCCGGACTGGAAGGAGGCCTACCTCGACCGCGCCGCCCAGCTGGTGCACCGCGACCGCAACCACCCCTGCGTCGTGCTGTGGTCCCTCGGCAACGAGGCCTGGTTCGGCCAGAACATGAAGCACATGTACGAGCTCGTGAGGCAGCTCGACCCCACGCGGCCCATCCACTACGAGCAAGACCGCGAGGCTGAGACGATGGACGTGCTGAGCATCATGTATCCCTGCCTGTCCGACGTCGCGGCCAAGGCGTCGGAGGAGGGGTTCTCGAAGCCCTATCTGCTGTGCGAGTTTGCCTATGCTGGCGGCAACGGCGTCGCGTGTGTCGACGAGTATTTCGACCTGTTCTATCGATACCCTCGCTGCATGGGAGGATTCCTCTGGCAGTGGGCCAACAACGTGAATCCACACCCGTCCCCTCGATGTGCGAAGCAAGCATGGCTAATAGGGGCTACATAGGGGCTCAGGACCAAAACGGCCGATGGCATCGACTATTTGGGATATGGGGGCGACTTTGGCGATTTCCCCAACGACCGCGCCGTCATGATCAACGGCATTTGCACTTCGGCGCATGAACCGGGCCCAAACTTTGACGTCTTTCGAAAGGCCATCCAGCCGCTCAGTCTGGTCAAGGTGGACGGCGATGATGTCGTGCTTCAATCTCGCTACGATTTTGTTGGCCTGGGTCATCTGCGGTGCCACTGGAGCCTCACCTCCGAGGGCAACTCGACTGGAGAGAAGTCCGAGGTGGAAATTCCGAAAGGTAAATACCTCTGGTGGCGCGGAACCTCGCTCCTGCTGAGCTTGGAAGCGCCATCTTGAAAGGCCGACATGGCAGGCTACGGGCTGAATGTGCTGACGTGCCCCTGTTCAACAGACATTGAGCCTCATTCCGAGTTCCGGTTGCGCATTCCTGGCCTGTCAGACAAGTTCGCAACCGAAACCTATCTGAACCTCAGCTTCACCACCCGTAGCAGCACGTCATGGGCAGCTGCTGGGCATCAAGTTGCCTGGCACCAAGCTCGTCTTTCCGAGCCCACCAACTCGGTTGTGCGAGAGGCGACTTCGGAGCCGAGCGATTCCTCTGCGGTCGCCAAGGCCGAGCAGATCGACGACAGAACCCTCAGAATCACATCCTCAACTGCATCTTCCGTCTGGACCATTGATCTCGCCCGCGGAACCCTGGTGAGCTGGATCCGGGATGGCTCCGAGAGAATGGCCCGGCCGCTCGTGATGGACTTTTGGCGCGCCACGACAGAGCCGGATCGCCGAAGCTACGGCGTCCACTGGCTCGAGCGCCGCGTCGAACAGACCCGATATACGGCGAGGCAGGTTGAATGGTATGATGGGGACCGCGCCGGCACACTGATCGTCAAGGTGCATGGCCGCGTGGGACCGCCGGTCCAGGCTTGGGGCATCGCACTCGACACGACGTACACCATCAAGGGAGACACCATCAATATCGTCGTTAAGGGTCGCCCTCACGGGCCTAATCTCCCCCAGACTCTGCCGCGAATCGGACTATCCACGGCGTTGCACGGCGTGGCTGCGGCGCAGTGGTGCGGCCGTGGGCCTGGCGAGAGCTATGTCGACAAGAAGAGTCACCAGGCAATCGGCACCTGGAGAGAAACCATTGACGGCTTGTGGGTAGAGTACGAGGAGCCACAGGAGTCGGCGAACCGGACTGATGTGCGATGGGTTGAGTTCCTGGGAGAATCATCTGAACGCAGGATGCGCGCCAGCTTCGGCGTCCGCGAAGGCTGTTCATTTGCCGCGTCCCATTACGACGTCGCCGACGTTGCTGCGGCAAGACACCCGTTCGAGTTGGTCGGCAAGCGCAGGGAGGAGACCATTGTGCGGCTTGATTGGCAGCACCAGGGCGTTGGATCTGGCCTCATCGAGACGGGGACGGTAGAGCAGGGATACAGGCTGTCGCTTGAAGACTTTGAGTTTAGCATCGACTTAGACTAGGCAGAGAAACTGGTCCCGTGTTCAGACGAACCGCACGCATAGCTGGTGCTCGGAAGAATCTAAGCTGAGGTCTACCAGCACGACACGATGAGTTGGTACATGATGTGAAGGTTGTGATATCAAACATCCAACTCCTCCGATGCCTTGGAATTGAGTTTGGCTAACACGTCGAGTAGCCTTCTGAAGTATGAAGCTACTCGTGGTTGGATTATGTCGTGTTCGGCGTTCTGTACCATCTCCAGCAGTATTGTTCCGACGATGCGAATTCGCTGGACCTGGAGTGCCCAAAGGGTCGGTCAGGACTGTAGAGCAAGGAAACATGCAGTTGAGGCAAGCAGGGAAGTAGGTGATCAACGTACACTTGGCTCGCCTTTGACTTGATGGTACACAAAAGGAATGTCTTCCAAGGCTTGAACAAACCCTTGGATCAGCTCAGCCTTTTTCACACCTGCCGACAGTTGATCGTCACGGATACCCATCACACCGACGAGGCCGCTCTCGATACACCGCTCCATGATGACGACCTTGAGACACTGGAAGGCCATGATCAGGGTACACCTCTGCACCCAAAAACACTCTCTCTGGAAAGCTTCAATATGCGCCCCACTGGCAGAAAGAGGGCCGACGAGATGCGCCAGCTGTAGCCAGTGGGGGAGGTCTTCAACAACTCCAAGGAACTCGAGGTAAATCGTTGTCAACGTAGACGTGAGCGCGTCTTTATCTTGCGGTGTCGATGAAGATGCGGCTGCCTTGATGCGTAAGATGAGGTCACAGCCCTTCGACCATAGCTGGAAGAGCAAGTCAGAGCTCAACAGCAGGCGCTCCTCAAATGAGTTACTGTACATAGGGTTGTCAACATCAAGCAACGGGGTGAATGGTTGGCCGTGGGGTTCAAGTGAGAACCCTCCAGCAAACATGGCGTCGTGCAGAAGGGCGGGGCGAGTGCCCAGGCCGGTGGCCGACTTGTCAGACATGTAGATGTGCCAAAAGTTCCGTCGAAGGAGTTGTATCTCGAGGGCATCGCGGTTGGGTGATTGCAGGGCCTGTTCATTGTAGAGACGCAGCGAAAGGGCAAGGAGGGCGGCCTGGCCGTACACATGGACGGCAAAGCCTGCCTTGCCGGTGATATGCTGGGCAGCACCGCTGTAGAGGGCGCGGATGCATAGAGACGACGAGTCGGGGTACTCAATGTCGTACTCCTCGTATGTTTTGAGCATGCGACTGGACGCGTGGAAGAAGTGGGCGGCGACGATGTTGCCGCAGGCGAGCATGGACGACGGCATCATGGCGGAGACGGTGCTGCAGAGGGCTGTGACGAGGGTGAAGTGCCTCATGCGGGCGACACGCTCGGGCTCTTCGTCGCCGGAGAAAAGAGCCCGTCCGTGGGTGTGGACATGAGCTTGCTGAGCAGGATCCAAGTGCACATCTACAGCGGAGAAGTATTCGGCGGCGTGGCTGCGCAAGGAGCTCTCGTGGATGATTGGGGTCGAAGGAAAGATGTACTGCATGAACAGGTCAATACACTGGGTGACGATGCTTTCGGGGGTTTCGCCAGGCACAGCCGCGAGGAGGGAGGCGACAAGCTCGTCACGGATGGCCTGAGCGAGGAGGGGGGCCGAGTCGTTTGCCGAGTAGCCCAGAAGAGAGGTCGAAGATACGCCAGCCCGGGCGAGAGGAGCGGGAAGAGAAAGAGAGAGCGCGGTGGAGGAGTGAGGCGAGTAACTCCCGCTGTAGGGTGAAGTGATGGCTCGCGCAGCTGGGGAGGCGCCAAAGGGGTTGAGTCCGAGGCCTTCAGGACTGGCAGCGGTGGCAGATCCCGGCCGGCTCTCGGAGCTGGCATCTCGAGCCACAGCTGCGGTGTCTTCTATTCCGGTTCCGGTTCCGCTGCCGCTTCCGTGTCTGAGTTGGAGTTCTGGTGGCAGTGTATGCACCGGGGGCTTTTTTGCCTTGGCTGGGCCGCGTCTCTTTTGCGGTGTGGTGAACTGGCAGCCCAGGCCCGAAGCCCGGCAGTTGGAGCACGGCCTTGCCGAATCGCATTTGACTTTTCTCCGCTTGCAGTCATCGCAGGCCTGGCGGCTGAGTGACGATCGTGTCGACATGGGCCCGGCCGCCGAGATGGCAGCGGCGAAATGCTCTGGCGCACGAGGAGAGTCCACCACCTTTGATGTTGGTTTGTTCCCGCAAGAGGGAGAAAGTGGACGAGGGAGTGGAGTGGGGGAGGTGGGTTAAGGCATGTCAGTGGTTGCCGTCTGTTGCCATGTTCCGCGGAGAAGATTTGCCCAGGAAAGAGCAGGTCGATCAGCGTTGTGTGAGATGAAAGGCAAGGTAGGAAGGAAACCCCCAGGTGTGGTTGCTGTTAATTAATTAAGCACCAAAACTGATCCCCTTCCCCACTTGCCCCTACCCCGGGGCTATCATCCCACGGTTGGGCGGGGGAGTGGGGGGCAGTTTCGACGAGACGCCGCAAGAAACCAACCCCATGTGTATTAGGCAGGGCACCTGCCAGCCTCCACCTCCACCGTCCCTCAGGCATGAAGGTGACCAAGGATGATTCCCCGGTATCAGGCAAAAATGTTCATTCCTTCACCTTGACGTCTACCACAAGTTTTCACACCTTCACGTCTGCCTCAAGTGCATAAGCAAGACCCATGTAAGGCCTCCTCCATCCCCCCCTCCCTTGTCCCTCCCTTGCGTCGTATACTTGCCTTGGTGGCATGAGGTCACGCAATGTTCTTTTTTTTTTTTTTTTTCTTTTTGAGTGACTGGCTGCTTTGGATAGTATGAGGACGATTCTACACCCGAAAGCTACTACGAGATAAGAACACAGGAGCCGGCTTGACTTCCCACCGCCTGGAGCAGGGGCGGGCACTCTTATACGTCTCATCCCTGATTTACTCCAAGCGAACAGCAGAGAGAAAGGCGGTCGGCCCGATCCTTTATCTTGATGGTCTCACCACCAAGCCTCTCTCAAGCTTTGTTGTCCCCCTTAACGTTCTCTTGGATGTTAACCACGTTCCCGACTTCGTCGATGTCCATCTTGACCTTGCGCGTGCTCGCCTTGCGCGGATTCTTCGCCTCAAAGACGTCCTTGAGCTCCTCGAGCGTCTTGCCGCTCGTCTCGACAAAGAAGAAGTAGATGCAAACGATCTCAACCGCGATCCAGACGATGTAAATCAAGTAGAGCTTCCACTCCAACACCGTGATCCCTACGCTGATCCCAAACGTGTTGGTCATGAAGGCGATGTTGAGGAAGACAAACTTGATGGCAGAGCCCTTGGCGCGCGTCCTGTTGTCGAGGACTTCCATCGGGTACAGCGTGGCGCTAGGCGTCATGCCGGCAGCGAAACACACGCCAAACGTAAGGATGAAGACGATGACGCCGTACGAGAGGGGCGCGTTGTTTTCGGCCTGCGCCGTGAACGCCGTGAGGAGGATGTACGACACCAGGGCACCAGTCAGACCTCCCATCATCATCTGCCGGCGGCCAAACTTGTCGAGGAGAGTGGCGCCGACCATGGCTGAAAGCCAGCACACGATGGCATTGCAAGCGTTGATGAGGAGCTGCGTGTTCGTACTGGCGATGCCCGCCGTCTTCAGCATCCCAGGCTGCAAAGTTTCTCTCGGTCAGCTCCGCTATGATCCAAAAAAATACCTTGGGCAGGCAAGGTGTACGCCTCCCCGAAAGCATTTGGGATTAGGGTGTGGCTCGCGGTGAGCGCCGCGTCCATGTCACTTACCATGAAGTACGACACGACGTTGTTCCCACTCCACTGTCCAAAAAAGGCCACCGCGATGACGAGGGCGATGCGGTACCGAGCCGAGCGGGTGGCTACGAGCTCGCGGTAGTCCCACCACCGGCCGGGCTCCACGTTCTGGTGCTCTTCCAGGATCTGGCGATACTGCAGCTGCACTATGGGCGCGTTGACATCGCCGTCGCCGTGATACCTGGCGAAGATGGCCAGGGCCTCCTCCGTCCTGTCGTTAGCGATCAACCAGCGAGGTGACTCAGGTAGAAACATGACGAGGGCCATGGCGATAGACGGGAAAAGGGCCTGCAGGACAGTAGGAAGCCGCCAGGCCCAAGAGTCGGTTAGGTGCCTGGATTTGGCCCAGATGCCGTCAGTCAGAACTCTGTGGGAGGTGATCGGACAAGTACGCGTCAGGTACTCACATGTTGCTCCCGTAGGTGACCCAGCCGGCGAGGATGTTTCCTACCCACCAGAAGTTGTTGTACCTGACAGTGTCTCAGCATGAATTTACGAGACGAAACGAGCCGGGTTGGGCCAGGTTCAAGACCCTCTATCCCATTACTCACATTCCGGCCGTGATACCTCGATACACGGGATGCGCCAGTTCGACAGTGTAAGCGGGGCCAGCTCCGTGTGCAACGATGGCGCCAAAGCCGAGAACGAATCTGCCGCCAATGAATTGCCCGAGACTGTTGGCTGTCGTCTGAATCGCAGTTCCGACGAGGATGATGCCGCACCCGACGAAAATGCAAGGCCGGCGCCCCCAGACATCAGCGATGTACGCACAAAAGGGGAACGCGCAAAGCTGAGCCAGGCTGTAAATGATGAAGACTATGCCGGTGGAGGCACCGGCGCCCGTGAGTCCGAAACTCTCGTGATATGCGGGCATTGCGTTGATGGCGCCCATGAGAGAGCCGTCTAGGAGGCACAGAGCCGCAGCGTCAGCGATGAAGCGAGGTACTGCAAGGGCGCCCTTGGACAGGGGAGTGACTTACCGTAGCCTTGAATGGTCGAAACTAAGTATCCGACTGACATGACCAGATACAGCCGCATCATGGGTTTGGACATGAGCTTCGGCTTCTGCAGTGCCGCAGCAGCCGCGAGATCGGCTGAGCTAGCCTCCACCTATTTGACGGTGCCGACGGGCTCCTTTTCAAGCGCATGCTCGTCTTCATGAGCCTCGCTAGAAGCACGGTTGCCGTGATGTTTCTGGTCGTCCGGCATGGCTGTTTGTTGCGAGCCTTAATTTAAAAGGGCCAAGGGAGGACTGTCAAGTTTAGAGGTCAGTTAGAAAAGATGAGGTCCCAATACAGACAACGAGAACCGCATGGGATGCAGGTGAATGGAGAATAAGAATGAGAATACCAGAATTTTTCAAAGGGATCGGCCTTAATATACTTGGAGAAACAACTTTAGACCGTCTGGCACGAGTTGTATAAGCACCTGTGTCATCCAACCCTTGTTAAAGCTGGGTGGTACTTTGCGAACTGCTCTGCCTCAGGCTGTTCGGGACTTTCGAGACCGCTTCAAGTTGCTGAGGTCGTAAGAGGCGCTTGGGGGTGGTGGCGCCGGTTAGGCACTTGTGAGCCTCAACGCCGAGAGTCCAGACAGCCATGCCGTCGATGTCGTGGCGAGATCGCGGCTGGGTTTCGTTTGCGGGGGCCCCAGGAAACCCCGCGGAGTCCCCCACAGAATCGACCCATCTGCTCTTCAAGGCGATGAGGAGGCTGCCCAGGTCCACTTGCCTCGACGTGGTCTAGTCGCAGTGACTACACCTCAAGGATTGAGGAGAGACGACTCGCAAATCAGGACACTGACGAATGAAGCAACGAGCTGGAATCCGCCCCTCGCCATGTCATTATTGGGAGACTAAACACCAACTAACAGGCGAAGCGAGGTTTGGAAGCACAGTCAGGCACCGTGGAGAAACTACCTTGTTTCTGCGCAAAGAAGGCCTCGGGATTAGCTTCAAAAAGAAGACAGGGGTTTCTCCGAGTACACCACGTTGCGATCAAATAGGTTTTGAAAGGCCGCGGAGAAACTGGCATGGGATTAAGTCCACGGATGGAACGGTCTCGTTAGCTCGTGACACATGTTGCCGTATTCCTCGGGATGAATACGAGTTGACGTATAGTCCTCGTCCGGACTGCTCACTCTTCGAGTCCTCCGCTGGAATGTTATCCGTCTTTCCTATGGTACCTAGCTTAGTTGGTGCTACGAATCATGTGGTTGGATTGAGAAAACATGGTGACCACGGGACAGGGTAGCAAATCGAAGAATGACGGCGTCTGTTTTCTCTACTAAAGACACTTGACTCTACGACGATACGACTTTGATTGGACAGGTGAGCAGTATGTCGCGATCAAGACTTGCCTGACGGACAGAATTGTCAGATTCGTCAAGGCGCGCCCCGAACGCAACGGCCTCGGGTGCGTGATGTGCAGGATGGACTAGAACTGGAAACTCGTCGGCCCGTTCCTCAAAGTACGAGCGAGGATGTACACAGGCTGTAAAGCCAACTTGAAGCACGCATTGTCCAACTGTGCCGCCGGAAGCCACCAGAAACAGAACGTCGCGGTCGCGCCTAAGCGCTGTACTGTACGCGCCGTCGGACGACTTCAAACTCGGCCAATCGTTTCTTGCGGTTGGTTGGCAACAAACAAAGTGTAGATTTTTCACATCCAAGCGCATCCTCATTGGGTATACGGAGTAGGAGAGCGCTTGCTCTGAGAAGTGTTTCTTGTGGTCAGTTACATGGTCTGAATATTGAGGGCCGTATCATGGCGCTTAAATGCTGGTTCTATTTCCGTCACATGAAGCATCGAAGATATAACCTGGTGCCACCCATCGCCAACAAGATGATTTTCTCTCACAGATCGAGACGGTATTCGACCACCTCTATTATCTTTCGTGCTATTAGGCTTCGTCCACGCAACGTATTCGCATTGCCTTTCACGGTCTTTTACACCAACCATGCCCTCCAACAAGAACCGATTATACATCGCGCTGTACCCCAGCGGTGTCGTGAATAATGAGGAGCGCAAGTAAGCTAGCAGTACTTCCGGAGTCCCTTGCAAATGCCAACCTTCCCAGATATCACTGGGGTTTCCTAATTGGACCCAAAGCAGAGCGTGGCGACAGCGTCCCAGGCGTGCGTTACCACGTGAAAAACTCACCTCTTGGTTGGAAATATGAACATATACCAATAACGAACGTCCGATCGACCAACAGCCTCTTGGCACGCATTCTTATTGCTAAGGTTGAGGACGAACAGCGTCTCATAGATCTTTTCAAGAAATTACCAGTCGTGCAGGGCGATCCGAACTGGAGATGTCGCACCTGGGTAGCGAACGCCCTGGCCGAGATTGCGAAGGACGGGATGTGCGTTGGAACCGCTGAGCTGGATTGGAAGAAGATTGAGGCGGCTTCGAGGCGGTACGTAGCTGACAAGACTGCAAGTGGTCGCTATGGGCGTGATGCAGATATGACGAAACCGAAACCAACCTGGGACATGATCGAAAACAAGGAGATTGTACCATAGGAGCCACTTGGTAATCATCTACTCTTGAAAGATAACGGTTGCAAACCAGAAGCTGTAGAATGAAAATGTTGTCAAGGTGATTCATTCGCTAGCCCATGCTATACTGAGCAATTTGAATCCCTTCTTCATATCCATGCTCATTCAGCATTCACCCCACCACTTGTTGCGAACTTCCTCCATCTCAAAGTCCTCAAGAGGTGGTCGATCGAGAAACTTGTCAAGCTTACTCTGCCATTCAAGTCTCGTAATGCTGCCAAACCAGGCCGATGTATATTCCCAATAGTCAGGATACCATCCTGAGAACTCCCAGTCAATGATTCCAACCACTTTGCCCTCACGAACAAGAATGTTGAACGGGTTCAGATCGCCATGAGTGAAAACTGGCGGAGAACATGGCCCGTCTTGCCGATCCATCATCTTCTGGAGGTCATGCCAATCTTGGTCCTTGTTCCGATCTTGGAGATCCTGGGGCTTCAGGTCATCTCTGAGCCAAAAATGAAAGTTTTGGATTGTCGTGAAAGGGCCGAAGCGAGGATTTCCCCGGGGTAAACGGGAATCATACAAAGAACCGCCCACGCAGCTTTCCACCCCTGTGGTTGGAGGTTTCAGAGCGCGAAGCTCCTGGATGAATTTCCTCAGCTGCGAAAAGAGACCCTCGAGCGATTCTTGGGATAGAACATTTAGGACTGTCGGTAGCTCATCGCCCTGGATCCTTTCCATAACAATATATGCTCTATTCTTGTGTAAAAAAGAGCAAAAGACCTTGGGGACAGGGATGGTTGTATTATCCGCCAGGTATTTCAGAGTCGCACCTTCTGTCAGATGGGTGCGGAAGCCTGTCTTGACGATTTTGTGTTTTGAGATGGGTACGCAGAGACCGTCTCGCGAATAGAACTTCGCCGTAGTATGCAACGCTAGTCGTGTCAAGAAGCGGCGCGACCAGGTATTGTTGATTGCAAGGTGTTCGGTGCCGTCGTGCTGGGCATCTAAATTGTATCCAGGCGGAAGGGATGGGGATGCCATTCTGCTATGAGGCGATAAACAGGGAAACGATGTCCTTCGCTTGAAAGGCTTAAAGAGGAGGGAAGTAGGCTAGGTGTCGGCGGTGGTGGGCCGTGTGATTTGACTTAAAACCTCGCAGATAGGGTAGTCATCGGGGCACCGGAACAAGCAAACGAACGATGCTGGAACAGATGTCAAAGGGTCTGTATAAAGAGTGAGCCAGGGATTTCCGCAAGGCCAGCCTCAGTGGGACGGGCCAATAGTTTCGCTGTCGCAGAAGCCCAGACGTAGGTGCAACCAAATGTGGTTGAGGTCATCAGCTTGTGAGGGTGAATCCGAAGCGTGACGAGTTGTCAGGCCCACCCCCAAGTGGGGATTAGCGCTGGACATAGGTTTCCCCGCTCCGGGAATTCAGCCACATCTATCCTATTCGACTAGCCCCTACAGCGCTGGAAGTGCGACAACGACGTCCGCCATGCCGGGATGGCTTAGTATTCCCTAACGGCGACCCCTGGAAATACCTCACCTGCGGTACCTCGGCAGAGAACACTGTAGGGCGAGGCGTTGCGCTGGACTATTCTCAGAGCTTCTTGGATGGCAAACGAGTACTCGCCGGGACCAACATAGTCGAGTGTTCGGAGGGCCTGGAGAAAGAGAGCTGCAATGCGACACTGTTCGCATCGTTTCTCTACGGTGGAATGCGACAGCCGACGGCAACGGGCCTGGTGGAGACATGAAGGAGCTGCGCCTGCGTCCGGACAACACTCACGTTGGGTTCAGTACCTTGTCGATCCGATAAGTGTTAAATCAGTACTCTTTCATCGGTAGGCTGGAGTATGACCCGGCGCCGGCGAAAGGCGAGCCTCTGGTTCCCCGGTATGATGTGGTTGATGTCACCCTGCTCAGCAATGACACGAACTATGCGAACGTCGTGGTAGACCCAAAAGATCCGACCCAGCGGAACATCCGCACGGGGACATCGTATTCGGTTGTGGAGCTGCGCGGCTTCAGTGGCTTTGGGAGGAAGGTGGCTCACCTTGGGGGACCCGTGGAGTCGTCCAATATCAACGTATTTGCGGCTGACTTGACGACGGGCAAGATCCGCCGTCTTACTTCACACCTGGAATACGTCGACCCCATGGATATCTCTCCCGACGATCAGTGGACTGCCGTGATGGAAACTCGCGGCACGGATCGGCAGATGTTTCTGGCGGGCCTGCGAGGAATCCCACCTCTGACTGATCTCGTCAGCTCGAGCACGGTATCCTCTACCCGAAATAACGGGAAGCGGCGGTTCTTCAAGACCAACATCATCGACTACTACGGAGACCGCGGGTCCTACTTAAGGCAGAAGATTAACGGAGAGACCGTGGGCGTACCTGGCAGCGGAAGCGTGAACGACCCAGAGTGGAACAACAGAGCCGACCCGAAGTGGTCGTTTAACGGCCCAAGATTGTCTACACCGAAACTCAGACGATCTCTCCTGCCTGCGGGGGGCCAACCCCTTGCCATGCTACGACTCAACCGAGGACGGCGGACGTACCGAGCGCATCATGATCGCCAACCTCACGAGCCGCGAGCCCCTTGTGCTGCCAGCCAACTTTGTGCAGCCCGCGCCCCAGACGGTGCCCTGGGGCGAACCGTTCCCTCCGGGCTCCCAGTTTCCAGAGAGGCCAGCACCGCCGGCGGGAAACTGCACACTTCGCGGCCAATCATCCGGCTGGGCCGAGGTGGTGTTGGGTGTCGAAAACGCCAGCCCCGCGCTCTCGGGCGTGGTGGCCAAGTATCACGACTTTTCGGAGGTGGGCTGAACGTGCTGACGGGGCCCGAGAGCGTCGTGGGCCATCGCCTGTCGTCCAGCGACACGGTGCTTGAGTGGCATTCCAACCTCACGCAGACAGGGCCCAACAACGGCACCAAGATGACGAGCGCAGGGGTTCTTCGTCTCGCTGGATGTCCTCATCAATGACACGACGAACAATGGGACCCTCGTGATCAGCGTCAGTAGGCAGGACTACTTGCAGGCAGCCAACGGCACATAACGTCCTCGGCATCTTCCACCCGTCAAGTGTCTCAGGCGGTTTCCGGAGCAAAGCACCACGCCCGAGGGTGAACGTTGGCAGAATAGTATCACACGGTGATGACTAAGCAACGGATGCAGTTGTACAAATATGGCAGACATCGTGATCTCGAGAGTTTTGACTCCATTGCACGAGGGCGTGTAGCAGTAGCCACGACCCTCTGATAGCCAGAGGGTTGCCGTAGTCTCGCCATCACATCCAGGCAAGACATCACTCCTAGTACGAGTTGTAACGACCGGCGGTAAGAGGCAGCGGTCATTGAGGTGTTCTCCCATGCTTCCATAATCGGCGTCTTTCATTCGTCTAGGACACAAGATAGAGGAAGGCTCGACTGAAAACAGTGCCGAAGCAGCGTGCAAGCTTTCCTACGATAAAATGAGTCCAAACAATTCTAAGGAGGAAAGGAAAAGAGAAATGGAGGGGCCGTCGAAATTTTGCAGTGATATGGGCGGCCGGGTGGAGCCAGATGGCAGCCTGAGGCAGCAGCATGCTTCCAGAGCCGATGGACCAATCAGCATTGATGTAAATTAATCGCGACGCTAGCGCCACCAAACTGACCCGGAGAGCATCCGGATTCCTCGAGACGTCAACGACCTGACCTGTTCACCACGACTTGCCTCCCACCCTTCCCGCCGCCCACCCCTCCCGTTCGCCATCTACACCTCTACTCCGTCAGGGCGACACGATGCTCCGGCATACTCTGGCTCGTTCGGCTTGGCGGACTGGCCGGCAGGCCGCCAATGCCTCGCGCACCTTTGCCTCCACCACCCAGCGAAATGCCGAAGTCGAGCTCACAATTGGTACGAAAACATCAACCCGACCATCCAATTGGCCGTGACACCCTGGCTAACCTGCGTCTAGATGGCAAGAAGGTCTCGATAGAGGGTGAGAAGATCCGTCGTGGCCCGTGGAAGGGATTCCGTTTGCTGACCAGGTGACAGCTGGTTCTGCCCTCATCCAGGCCTGCGAGAAGGCTGGCGTGACCGTCCCCAGGTACGTGTTCTCATCATCTCCCTAGCTTCCACGATATCTTGCTGACCCTCTGCAGATACTGCTACCATGAGTACGATTCTCTCCGACCCGAGCCCTCCCCGACACCCCGTCGACCCGAAATATAATTCTGACAAATACACACAGGAAGCTCATGATTGCCGGAAACTGCCGTATGTGCCTTGTCGAGGTCGAGAAGGCCCCGAAGCCCGTGGCGTCGTGTGCCTGGCCCGTTCAGCCCGGCATGGTCGTCAAGACCAACTCGCCCCTTACCCACAAGGCCCGCGAGGGCGTCATGGAGTTCCTCCTGGCCAACCACCCTCTCGACTGCCCGGTCTGCGACCAGGGAGGCGAGTGTGATCTCCAGGACCAGTCCATGCGATACGGCGGCGACAGGGGTCGCTTCCACGAGATTGGCGGCAAGCGTGCTGTCGAGGACAAGAACATCGGCCCTCTGATCAAGACGTCCATGAACAGGTGCATTCACTGCACGCGTTGCGTCCGCTTCGCCAACGACATTGCCGGTGCCCCCGAGCTTGGCTCGACCGGCCGTGGCAACGACCTGCAGATCGGTACTTACCTCGAGCAGAGCCTCGACTCCGAGCTGTCCGGCAACGTCATCGACCTGTGCCCCGTCGGCGCCCTGACTTCCAAGCCCTACGCGTTCCGCGCGAGGCCGTGGGAGCTGAAGCACTCCGAGTCCATCGACGTCCTCGACGCCCTCGGCTCCAACATTCGCGTCGACTCTAGGGGACTGGAGGTCATGCGTATTCTGCCGAGGCTCAACGACGACGTCAACGAGGAATGGATCAACGACAAGACCCGCTTCGCCTGCGACGGCCTCAAGACCCAGCGACTGACCATGCCCCTCGTCCGCCGCGACGGCAAGTTCGAGCCCGCCGACTGGGAGCAGGCTCTGACCGAGATCGCCCGCGCCTACCAGACCCTCCAGCCCAAGGCCAACGAGTTCAAGGCCATCGCCGGCGAGCTGACCGAGGTCGAGTCGCTGGTCGTCATGAAGGACCTGGCCAACAAGCTCGGCTCCGAGAACCTGGCCCTCGACATGCCCTCTGGCAGCCAGCCCATCCCCCACGGTGTCGACGTCCGCTCCAACTACCTCTTCAACTCGCAGATTGCCGGTATCGAGGTGGCCGACGCCATCCTCATCGTCGGCAGCAACCCCAGGCACGAGGCTGCTGTCCTGAACGCCCGCATCAGGAAACAGTGGCTGCGCTCCGACCTCGAGATCGGCGTCGTCGGCGAGACCTGGGACTCGACCTTCGAGTTCGAGCACCTCGGCACCGACCACGCCGCCCTGAAGAAGGCCCTCGCTGGCCCCTTCGGCAAGAAGCTCCAGGCCGCCAAGAACCCGATGATCATCGTCGGCTCCGGCGTCACTGACCACGCCGACGCCAAGGCCTTCTACGAGACCGTCGGCACCTTCGTTGACAAGAACGCCGCCAACTTCATCACCCCCGAGTGGAACGGCTACAACGTCCTGCAGCGTGCCGCTTCCCGGGCTGGTGCCTTTGAGGTCGGATTCGTCACTCCTTCCACCGAGGTTGCCGCGACCAAGCCCAAGTTCGTCTGGCTCCTCGGTGCCGACGAGTTCAACGCCGCCGACATCCCCAAGGACGCCTTTGTCGTGTACCAGGGCCACCACGGTGACCGCGGTGCCGAGATTGCCGACATCGTCCTGCCCGGTGCCGCCTACACCGAGAAGGCCGGTACCTACATCAACACCGAGGGCCGTGTCCAGATGACCCGTGCTGCCACCTCTCTCCCCGGCGCCTCCAGGACAGACTGGAAGATCCTGCGTGCCGCCTCGGAGTTCCTCGGCGTTCCCCTGACCTACGACGACGTGTCCCAGGTCCGCGACCGTATGGCCGAGATCAGCCCCGCGCTGGCCGCCTACGACGTGGTCGAGCCCGTCGCCCTGCAGCAGCTCAGCAAGGTGCAGCTGGTGGACCAGAACAAGGGCTCCAAGCCCACCGGTGCCCCTCTCCAGAAGGTCATCGACAACTTTTACTTCACAGACGTCATCTCGAGGAGGTAAGTCGCACCGTCCCCCGCCCCTTTCACGATCCACGGCTAACAGCAGAACAGCTCACCAACGATGGCCCGCGTCTCGGCGTCCAAGGCCACCGGCGACCCGAGGACCAACTTCATGGCGCCCGGCATGGAGGAGGACAGGCCCATGGGCCAGGTTGCGTACGGAGCGTAGAGGAGGAGCGAATGTACCGATTAGGCACCTAGAAGCGGGGTTTCAAGAAGAACGAAAAGCTCCTTTGTCCGGGTCGTGAGTCGCGTTGCTTGTACATATAGGAGGGTGCGAGGGCGTGGTGGTGGTAGTTGGCGTGGCAGGGCAGAGGAAGAGCGAGGAAGTAAATACGCCCGCGGCGGAGTCTTTTAAGCTTGTTTACATGCCCGGTGTGTCGTCTCCGTGATGTCCTCGCAATATGGCCTTGCCATGCTCGTGAGCTTTGATTCTATACACGAACCCTCCGGTCTAACATCTCAGTCGCCCATCCTCTACATGCGGGACGTCTACGAGCTGCAGCTACATTGCATGGCTCTCTCCAGCTTGGGTACATCCCCGATCCACCGCTGCTCCTCCTCCCTGTCGCCCTCGTAGGCCTTGCCGTCCGTCGTCTCCCCGTGCCACGCATCCTCAAACGGATGCAGCGCCATGTGCATGGCCCGCCGCAGCACGTCGCGCTCCCCGTCCTTCTCGACGCGGCGGATGATCTCGTCGAGAACCCAGTTCCGCGGCACGAAGCTGGGGTTGACGGCCTTCATGGCGCGCACGCGTTCGGCGTCCCAGTCGCCGGGCTGCGCGGCCCAGTCCTCGACGACGCGCGCGCGCCACCTCTCGAGCCAGGCGGCGATGCGGTCGCGCGCCTGGTCCTCGGTGGCGGCGGCGCCCGTGGCGCCCTCCTTGTGGAGGAACCGCGCGGCGACGTCGCGGCGGGCCTCGGGCGTCTCGAGCTCCGCGACGCGCGTGCCGCTCAGACGCCGGAAGAAGTGGTGGAAGTCCAGCGCGAGGTCGTCCATGGCGTCGAGCAGCCCGCTGAAGAGGTCGTCAAAGTCGCTGTCGACGAACGTCCGCAGGCCGAGCCGCGCCGTCATGAGCCGCTTGTACTCGGCCAGGAAGACGGCCTTGTACTCCTCGCCGGTCTGGGTGATGAGCTTCTCGGCGCGGGCGACGAGGGCGTCGGCGTCCGACTCCTCGATGCCCTTCTCGACGAAGGTCGGGTCGTCGACGCCGGCGCCGGCGCCCATGAGCTCGCCGAGGGCCTCACCGAGGCGCACGAGGTTCCACCAGATGATGGTGGGCTGGTTGCGGTAGCTGTAGCGGAGGGCGTGGTCGTCGTGGTTGGGCGTGTACTGGGGGTCGAAGTCGTCCATGAAGGCGAAGGGGCCGAAGTCGAGGCTGAGGCCGAGGATGGACGTGTTGTCCGTGTTCAGGACGCCGTTCATGAAGCCGTAGGCCTGCCACTTAGCCACGGTGAGAGCGTTGCGGCGCGTGATCTCGCGGAACAGGCGGGTGAAGCGGTTCTCGGCGGCGTCGTCGGGGCCCTGTATCTCGTCGGCAGCCACGCCGCGGGCCGGGGTAGGGGAGGCCTTGGGGTCGTCGGGGTCGGCGAGGCGCGCGGGGAGGGCGTCCCAGCCCCCGAGCACGTCGGTGGCGACGTAGGTGGCCAGGGTGCGCAGGAGGGGCCGCTCGGCGCGGGCGCGGAGGATATCAAAGTTGCCGAAGCGGAGCCAGGACTGGGCGAAGCGGAGGACGATGGCGCCGGGCTCGACCGTCTCGCGGCGGACCTTGGAGGTCGGGAGCAGGGTCAGGGAGAGGGCGCGCGTGGTGGGGATGTTGAGGGCGTGGAGGGACTCCGAGACGATGAACTCGCGGATGCTGGAGCGGAGGACGGCCTTGCCGTCGGCGAAGCGCGAGTAGGGGGTCATGCCGGCGCCCTTGAGCTGCAGCTCGTACTGGACGCCGGTGGCGGGGTTCCGGGTCTCGAAGAGGGAGATGGCGCGGCCGTCGCCGAGCTGGCCGGCCCACTGGCCAAACTGGAAGCCGCCGTAGCACTGCGCCCAGGGGTAGCCTCCCTCGAGCTTCTCCTCGTCCCAGCCGTGCAGCCTGTTGCCGGCGACGGTGTGGCGGAACTCATCCGTGGCCTCGTCTCCCTCCTTGATACCGATATCACGCATGGCCGCGGGGCTCACGGCCAGCAGCTCGGGATCCTCGGCGGGCTCGGGTCGCACATAGGAGAAGATGGCATTGCGGACCTGCCGCGGCCTGATCTGGTTTCGTGGTGTCTCGTGGGAGTCGGCGGGTGTGGGGTATTGCGCGTCGGCGGGGAGGGAGCTGGTGAAGTGCCAGGTCTTGGGCAGGTCGGCGATGGGGACGCCGGCGGCAGAGGCAGAGCCATTTGGCTGGCCACTGCCGCTTGTTATAGAGGCCGCCATGCGCGGTGTCGCCAAGGGCCGTCGGGGACCGGCGACGCGGCGGGGTGTGAGGGCGGTTGCGATGGTATTTGTCGGAAGGAGGACTCGATGATTCGGGATGCGCATGGACGGTCGGGGGTCTTGAAAGCAGGAGTCCGGAAGCTCGACGTCTGGTGTAGTTGGATTCTTGGTGATTGAATGGAATGAGTGTTCGAAATAAGACGAAAGCTATGGTGTAGTCCCGAGGCGATGGAGGGGCGATGTTTGAGCTCGGATTTCCTTCCATCGCCATGTCGAGACCGTATTCTTTACGTCATCTTCAGAGTTCGCCGCCCCTCGATGTGCCTCGGGGAAAAGGGTCCTAGAGCTACCCCGCCATGCTGACCTGTCCGGCGGCCTATTCCCGAGTGATAGGCATGACCATGAGAGTCGTCAAGAGCAGTTCGTCTGTTGCATGCAGAATTTCCCCATGACCGTGCTCAACAAGGTGCATCGCAGCAGTGCAGATGATGCCTTGTCGACCTTGACATGACATGGGCTGGTTGGGGATCCGAATGGTTGGGGGTGATGAGGTAAGCCAGCACAAACGGTACACCGTAACGACGGACGAACGGCAGAACAGCAGAACGGCAGAGACCCTGTTTCTTAGCAATGCTTGAAACAAACCAGACGGAGAGGTCCCCGTCCCGCGTGTGACACCATGACAGGACGGACCGGCCCCTCACTCCTTGAACAGGACCGACTGCCCGCCGCATCTGACACTCCAACCATGCCCCTTCATCTCGCTCCAGGGCAAGCTCCCGTCGCTCGAGTCATCCAGCGGGATGTCGATGCCGATACGGCCAGGTAGAGACGGTCTAGAACTGCGTGTGATACAAGGGACGTCATGTCGTCAATCGTCTTCCCTCCCCATGGCGCAACCCGAGAACCGTCGACCGTCAATCGAGCCGCCGAGCCCCCGACGTGCAAATAGGCTTGAGAGAAGCTTTAGCTTGTCTAGCGCATTGCATGCAGGAGACAGGTCCAACGTTGTCCCCGCCTGCTTGTCCGACGGCCTCTTCAAAGTCACAGTCCGGGGAAGGGCAGAATATCGACGGGCGAACCCGGTCTGGTAGCCCACTCGTCACAGTCCCCGAGTCAGGATCCCGCTCCGTCTCCAAATTGATCCCCCTCTTGACCCCTCTCGACGACCCCTCTCGACGTTCATCTTCCAGATCGCCGGCCTTGGCGTCCCCCTAGCGGCGAGCCCTCCGCGAGTTCAGCGTCTTGCCTCCGCGCGTCTCCTCCGCATGCCAGCGTCGTCCTGGTGCGTGTATCCCAGGCCCGTGGCTACCACCTCCTTCGCCATCCTCCCCTGGTGAGGCGTCTTCTGGCAGCCCATTCGGGGGCCAGCGTCGCAATGCATGAGGCCCCCGTCCCTGGCTGGCCCTCTTCCCCTGGCCCGGTATGCCCGAAAACCTGCGGACGAGCCTACGACTTCTCCCGACCTCGGAGACGGCGGGCTGGCTACCCTGTGCTGAGGGACAAAAACGACGGGATGGGTCCAGAGATGATGTCGTCGTGAGGGGGAGCTATGAGCTCGTAGGATACGGGACAGGGGGCATGGGGTAGTATATATAGGGTTCAGCCTCTCGACCGTGAACACGATGAAGGTCCTCCTCACGCTCAACTCTCCCGTCATCCTACTCGCCCAAATCACCTTTCCCCAGTCAACCCACCAGACACCCCACCAGACACCAGCAAGATGGTCAACAGCACCACCATCATCGCCGCCCTGGCCGGGACCTACACCCTCCTCAACACCAGCAGGTTAGTCCCTCCCCCCTTCCCCGGCTCCCGGGTTCGGACTCTTCTCCCCAAGACTCTCACTGACCCAGCACCAGCACCCTCGACGGCGTGGCCATCCCCGACCAGGCCTACGGCGAGAACCCCGTCGGCATCCTCACGTACAGCCGCTCGGGCTACATGTCGGCCAACATCGCGGCGACGGAGGAGGAGCTGCGGCCGCAGAACCTCACGTTCCCCTTCACAGCGGACCAGGCCGAGTCGGACTGGGCGCTCGTCGGCAAGCACGGTGTGTCGTACGCGGGGCCCTTCTCCATCAGCGACGCCATCCCCGCGACGACCACCAAGGGCCAGGTCTTCCACGGCCCGCTGACCGTGGCCAACGTGCCGCGCTGGGTGGGCACGCGCCAGCCGCGCAACTACACCGTCTTCGAGGACGGCCGGCTGCTGCTGATCCAGAGCCAGCGCGACGGCGGGTACCGGGGCGAGCTGTGGTGGGAGAGGCTGGACTAGGCGTAGTCTGGCATTAGGATTGAAAGACGGCGCGGCGTTTTCTTTTTTTCTGCTTCATGTACATAAGACGCTCGTCCTGCGTGGGACGGGCAGCATTTTTCCCAGCGACGACGATCAACCTGGGGAAAGGACGACGAATGGACGAGAGAATCAAGAAAGCAACATGTTGATGCGCGTGCCAAGACGTGATGGCGAAGATCCCTGCCGCCGGGGAAACGGAATGCATGAACCTGCCGCACGATTCAGCGGCGCGTCCGGTGGGCTGTTTACAAGGTGCTGCTGCGTCGTTGGCATGGTTGCCAGGTACCGTCCACCGTGCCCTGTCGTGTCGGTCAGGTCCCGAAGTGCCTTGCCCGCAAGAGGGAGGTGGTAGCCCCGAGCAGCCCGGGATCAGGGGGGTGCCGGCAATGTATTGTACCCGTCGTCGAGTAATGGGGGGATGGGCTGCTGGAGGACAAGGAGCAAAGAGACGCCGGAGGACAGGGAGCAGCAGGAAGTAGTGCCGGAGACCAAGGAATCTAGACGGGCACGGACCGCAGCTTATTCAGAGCGGCGAGAAGACCGTCGCACGTTGGACGGGACGGCGCGTGGGGCACTTTAGAGGAGGACTCGTGCGAGAACGGAATGGAAACGGAGGTGACGAGGTGGGGGAGGTCCGAGAGACCCATGTCCGGTCAGTGGATCCGTCACAGCGGGCATCATCAGGCTGCCCATCTCAGCATTATCGTCCTGTCTGTCATCCTTCGCTGCATTAATTATGTTGCGTTTGCCAGAACAGCCACGGGACCGGTATCCTGTCTTGAAGATGGTGTCCAAGGCGAGGTTTGGCTTGCGATATAATCGCCCCGATGCTGATGAAGCAGTCTGGTTTGTCGATGATCCTGAGACCGAGTCAAGCTTCGAGCAACGACGACAAGATGCGGCCAAAGAAAATGCAAACAATCGTCTACTCAACACCAAGAGCAAGGAGATCATAGAAGAGATTGGAACACGTCTATGGGCCTCAATGTATCTCAAATACCTCGTAGAGCGGATCGATACCACCGACCGAGTCCGTATCGAGCTCTCCGACTTGCCGGATATCAAAGGTCTACATGTGAGCGACAAAGGCCATCCTCCTCCCGTAGATGACATTTCCGGGAAACAATTCGAAGACCTGCCGTTTGAGCTTCAAAAATATGTGCTGGACCAACGCTGGCAAGATGCTCACATTGGTACGGAAGCTACGTGGGATGCTCTATCCACGCTAATACACAAGTTGACCTCAGGCGGGTGGCCCCATGTCCCCGGGCTCTGGCAATAATTAACGACTACAGATATACCAAATCCTCCGGCAGATGAGGATATCGCCTTCAGATACTTCCATGACAATAGTCAAGCCCGCTACTTCGGAAGTACAAGAGATATACGTTGTGGCAACTGGCAAGATTTCGATATCCAAAAAAACTTGCAGCAAAAGGCGGCAGAGGACCACATTAAAGGTTGCGGCATTTCAACAGATTATATCTCTGTAAGCACATCTCCACGACGTCTGTGGAACTTAGTCAACTGGATGGGCTCCCAAAAGATTGCCGTCATCGACTTGCGTATCCTTAGAAGACTCGGCATAGCCTACGGCAGCACCACGGACGATCTGGGGTTTCACTGCAAAACCGGAACCCCATATGCCACAAGACATCACGTCTTGGTGCTGGGGTGGATACCTAGCCGCAGCATATTGGGTCTTATCTCACAGGCCGAGTTCGCCGAGCTCTTTCATGGATCACCAATTGAGACTTCTCAGGCATCAGGTTCGTCAGCCCCAACCTTGTACAGTCTTGCTCGACTTCAACTTTTGCAGATCTCGCTAAATACGATATTCGGATTCCCTTCGAGTCAATCCGGAAGGTCTTGAGAAGAGAGAACAAGAGCGTCTTCAGAATAGAAGGACGACAAAGATAACAAGCTCTTATTGAAGGACCGACAGAAGTGTCCTACCTACCAGGTACACAGAATTGCCTTGCAATTGTCCTAGCAGCTCTTAAAGGCTTCCGGACAGAAAGATCGATCACCAGAACTCATAGGTCCCACGTCATCATAAGGACAATCTTAGTGGCCTACATTGTCATCCCATCCAAGCATATCCCGCTCCATAGCATCCAGTTAATGATGCTCAAGTGCGTCCAAAATTTTAACCACTGTCATGACAGGGTCGACCGTGCCAGAACCCCACGGTCCCAGCTTCTTCGTGGGTGAATGGGGCTCGTAGAAAGGAGACAAGGCCTTGATCACCCGGAGTTCACTCTCGTCCATCGCCACCGTGAGCCAATTGGGCTCGATGCGCTGCATATAGGTGAAGCGAAGATCTGGTAGATAGGTCACGTCGTTGGCGCAGTATTCAACCATCTTCGGATCCAACGGTCGAGTGCCGAAGATGTCGTTGGACATTAACTCTTTTATGTCCTTTTTGGTTTGACTCAACCGATCGCGCTCCACGAACCCAAGGTTCAAATCGTATTGGATACACTTGTCCAAACCACGAAGGTAGGTTTTATTACCCCAGCGGGACGCATTTTCGAGCAGCTGGACATCGATGACGCCGGAGAGGCGCACTCGGTAGTGCGCCCAGAGGGCATCGGCGTCGTTCCTCGCATCCCACAGACATTTCGGGATTTTCCAGTCTTCGAGAATGGATTGTAGACTCTCGCCGTTACGTCCCTTCGTGGTAAAGGCCGCGCCCTTGAGTGTCGAGACGTCGATGAGCCTGATTAGCCCTTGTGGATGCAGGAGGATCGTGACTATGGCGATGGTGCCATTACGGCCGAGGTTGTGTCCTTCGAGGTCCAGGTAGAGCGTGCAAGAAGAGGATATGGATGATACGAAGACCTTCAGCTCCGCCACGGAAGAGATGAGACTCGGAGTCGGCGCCGACGCGCTCATTCTGCCTACGTGACAAATGATGAGCGTTGATCTTGTCCATGTAGGTTGGGACGTTTCCCCGCACTTGGTATGGCTCGATGCTGCCTATCTGAGGCTTCGGAACTCCGCTGGTGGAACACAGAAGAAGTTGAGCATGATGACACTGTGTACGCCTCTTACATTATGGCCATGGCGCTGGGGAAGCTATGAAGGACATAATACTGTATACCTGACCAAGTTTCCGGCACTGTCCTCGTTCCATGGTAGGTAGGCACCGAGATACCATGCTCGTGTTCTTGCAGGTCTAGGGACCAGACAAAAAATCCAGACAAAAAATGCCGACATGGCATGGTCACCACAGGGCATCCTGTCATTGAAAAGCTTCAAGCATGGAGAAAGCTCCTCCCAGATGCATAAGCATTATCGACTACGACATTGCCGGCTCTAATTCAGGGGTACAGGAGCGATACGCGGAACAGAACGGGTCTCGTCGGTAGTCCTTTCCCTCTGCATAATGTTGCAGATCATCAGCATAGTTGCTATTGCTCTCTTTCATTGGCAGCTTGGCCTAAGCACGCACCAATTCAATCACCAGCGCGAACTTTCTTCGACTCTGCTTCAGAGTCACGTTCTACGGCCAACGAGCTGGTCATGACAGCCGATGCGCCATTGAAAGGTGGCATGACGCCACAGGTCCACCGGGGGGCTACTTACGTCACCTCGGCCCGGAGACGGCAGTTGAACGAATATCCCGTCTCCCATCGCAGCAACACCAACGGCCGGCAATCAGCTCCTCATTGAATAAGTACCTGGTAAATCTCTCATCTGAAGATCGCTAGCGACCACATTATCACTGCAAGAAGACCTGGACGTCTCACACCAACGTCGAGCATCAACCTACTACCCCGCCAACCTAAACCCCAGCTTCATCATGAACTCCATCGGCTCAGTCTGGAAGCCCGACGCCACTGGGCAGTCCCCGAAGCAGGTCCCCTACATCCCTCACCTCAAGCTGAACGACGGCCATGAGATCCCCATGGTAGCCTCCCTCCCGCTCGAGCACCGAGACCAGTCTCCTCTCGCCAGTTACTGACACGCACCACCAGCTCGCCTACGGCCTCGGCACCGCCAACTTCAAAAAGGGCGGCGCCTCCTTCGACGAGGGCATCGTCGAGATCACCACCGCGGCCATCAAGGCCGGCTATTTCCACCTCGACGGCGCAGCAGGCAAGCTCCCCCGCACTTCTTCGGTCGAACAACTGACGCTGACAGGCCCCCAGTCTACGGCAACGAGGAAGAGCTCGGCGCTGCCATCAAGGCGGCCGGGGTGGCCCGCTCCAAGCTCTACGTGACGACCAAGCTCAACGGCACCAAGAAGCAGGACGTGCAGGCGGCCTTTGACGAGTCGCTCCAGAAGCTCGGTCTCGACTACGTCGACCTGTACCTCATTCACGCGCCCTTCTTCGCCGACTCGGACGCCGACCTGCAGGCGGCGTGGGCGGACCTCGAGGCCATCCACGCCTCGGGCCGCGCCCGCTCCATCGGCGTCTCCAACTTCCTCCAGCCCCACCTTGAGGCCGTCCTGCGCACCGCCAAGGTCAAGCCCGCCCTCAACCAGATCGAGTTCCACCCCTACCTCCAGCACGGCGACCTCCTCGACTTCCACCGCCGGCACGAGATCGCCGTGTCGTGCTTCGGCGGCCTGACGCCCATCACGCGCGACATCGACGGCCCCGTGCCCGCCATCTGGGCCCGCCTCGCCAAGAAGTACGGCGTCTCCGAGTCCGAGGTCGGCATCCGCTGGGCCATCGACCAGGGCCTCGTCGCCCTGACCACCAGCTCCAAGGAGGAGAGGCTGTTGGCCTACATGAACAAGGTGCCCGGCTTCAAGCTGACGCCCAAGGAAGTCGAGGAGATCAGCGAGGCCGGCCGGACGGTCCACTACCGCGCCTTCTGGACCAAGCACTTTGACGCCGACGACAGGCGGTGATGGGGCATGCCTGTGCACGTGCGTGGGGCGGGGATTCAGAAGACGTCATGAGTATACGAAGTGCATGGTGCGCGCGACGAAGTGAATAAAACGGATGTCGCACTTGGAGCTGTCTTCTCGTCATGATGCATTCGTGCCTATCGTCTTACATAACCCCTCCAGCGTGACACGGTGACCAGGACGTCCCGGTACCGGCAGGTTCAACCCGAACGTGGCAATCCTTCATAGCTCGTCGTCCGACTCGGTGTCACTACCTGCAGGCGGCGGGGGAGGCTTCTTCGCCGTCTTCTTCATGAAGGGCAGAGCACGCGCCGGCGGTGGAGCGTCGTCGTCCGCGCCCTGTTCCTGAGCCCTGGACTGACTCGCAGGGGCTGACGACTTGCCAGCTGCAGCCCTCCGCGTCGGCCTGGCCGGCTCGGCTTCCTGTTCGTCGTCGTCATCATCGCTCGCTGTCTCTGTCTCAGCGTCCGTCGTGTCTCTCTGCTGGTCAGACAAGTCTGCCTCGACGTCTTTTGCGCTCGCATCGACGTCCATCTTCTCAAAACCGTCGTCTGACTCGTCCTCGTCCACCGGGGCCGGCGCCTTCCTCTTCGATGCCCTTGATTTCGCAGCAGCGTGCCCCTTGCCGGGCTTGGACGAACTGCTCGCCTGCTCTGCCTGCGACCGCGGCGCCGCCTCTGCGTCAGCAGGTGCAGCGGCCAGGATCTTCTGCTGCTCCCTGATCTTGACCTTCTTCTCGTTGAGGAGATCGCGGAACTTCAGCAGCAGCTCCGTCTCGTCAGCCTTCTTAGCCTCAATGAGCTCGTCTAGCTGGCTTCGCAGCTGCCGCACCGACTCTTCCAGTTCGTTTGTTTTTGTTGTGACCGAGGCCAGAGCGTCATTGGCCTGGACCACGGCACCTGCCGCGAGGCCGCACCAGTCAAACAGCTCGATCTCCTCGTCAGCGTTGTGCTTGAGCTCCAGGGTGCCCAGGCGTTGCTGGTGGAGGGTCAGCGCGTGTCGGCCGGCCTTGACTCACGTCATGACGAGAGGCTAGGGGACGGGACTAGTGGCCTACCGTGATGCCCCTGATGCGCCTCCGGACGGTGATGGTCATGGAGACCTCGCTCTCGACGGTGGCGACAGCCTCAACGCCCTCGGCGGGCTTCTGCGTCAGGAGCCCGGACAGCACATCCACCCACTCCTCCTCGGAGCAGGGGCTGTTCTTGACCATGAGTGCCGAGGCTCGATCCTGACGCACTACGGGAGGAAGAGGTCAGATCGGGGCGCTGCACTTCCGCAAGGCGTGCCAGGCCTGGCCGGCATGTGCATGAAACAACGGCCGGGCCGCGGCGATCAGCGGGGAGCGGGAAGGGGGTCACATACAGGAGGCCACATATGGGGCTAGGCCGTCCGTGCCCAGGAGCTTGAGGTCCAGAGTTTTGGTCCGGGTCTGGGTCGCATTGACGAGGACGAAGCTGCCCTCCTCGTCCGAACGGGCAAAGCGGAGGACGTGGGCCGGTGCCATTTCGGTGGGGTTTGGCTGTTGTGATGCCGATGTTGATTGTTGTTTGATCGGCTCGAATCAGGAACAAGTGGTGCGATGCAGAGAGGTAGTATCGAACGGCCCAGAGAGTGACGGCGCAAGAATACACGCAAAAGACTTTGACGGGACAGCGTGGTGAAACACTGACGCATAACCAATCGGGTGGTGCGGGCGGGTGAGACCGAACAGACGGGACGAGCGAGCGAGCAACCGGCTCGGAGCAAGGAGAGAGAGGAGGGAACGCGCGCTTCCAGACTCGAGGCGACGGGCCGAGAACAAGACACGGGCGGGGTGCCAACGGCTGAGGGTGTGTGACGAAGGACACTAAGTCGCTAGCTGGCTGGCATCCGGCTGATCACGGGAACGGCGACGATGTTCCTAGAAGAAAAAATGGTGACGATCGCGACAAGAGGAGATGAGATTCATCCAGTTCCCGAGGTATTGGCAGGGGCCACGGCGCCAGGCTGAGAGAGGTATCGTGGAGAAAAGGAAGAAAACCGTGAACGTCCCGATGAGGCGACGGGGGAGGGGGGAGCTGATGTTTGCTTTTGATCCAGATTTTCCGAGAGAAGCAACCTGCGGGCGTCTGTGCCGTGCAGGCCGCTCAGGTCAGGCGATCTCAGATGAGCCGGGCGCGAAGCAAGTGTGCTTTGCTTTGCAAGTGTGCTTTGCTTTAGGCAGCTGCGGCTTAAGCTCGAGGTGCCTGAAGTGGGCTTCCAATATTGATTTTCGTTTGCGTTCTGGGTCAGGGGCAGGCAGCGATGAATGGTACGGACGTCCGATGTCTGGTGGATGGTGGAGAGCCCGCTAGGCAGGCAACGAAGCGTAGCTCGGAGGATGGAAAAGCACGGTTGTACTGTTAAGGTACTGTAGGTATCGTACTGTCGCGTACTCGACTCGAGAGTTCTTCAATCGGTCATCGACCTGAGGTCAAGACAGACACGGTCGGAATGCGCCAGGTTCTTCAGAAGAGGGTGTATTGTCCAACAACGTGGTTGGTGAGACTCGGCGATCTAGATAGTAAAGGGCTAAGCTTGGAACTTTCGGACGTCTCCCTGCAGACGTGACGGCAGAGGTGCCTGACATGGAGAAGAGAGAACAGAACACCAAGCACCATCGCGACCCTGACGCGTCAGGGTCGTGTCTCCCCCTCCCGTGCCCGGCCCAATCAGGGCTGGAATGTTGGCCCCATACAGCCACGTGACTCCAAGTCCCCGAACGCATCATCCCACCTGTCCAGAAGGCCCCCCCCCTTGCTGCCCTTGCTGCCCTTGCTGCCCCTGCTGCCTGTGTCTTGCAATCAGGGCACTTCACTCGCCAGCCACCCCCCAAGAGCCCCGCCCCAACAGCATATTGAGCACTAAAACGGCCGTGCCCTGCGACCACATCACCTTTCCGACCCCGGTCCACCGTACGTACACTAAGTACGTCCCCAGCCCCCGAACGCCCAGAGCCCGCCAGAGAGCCAGGCCCGCCCGCCAGCTCAGCCCTGATTTTCGCTGTCCCCCATCCTTCGGTCCCCCGACCATCCCATGGCATGTTCTGAGATTTGACGATACCTCACCCACCACCCGCCACCTACACCGAACGTCATCCCAACGACTTTTTTTTCCGCCTGCTCAATTCAAACACTTCATCCGACCGTTAGAGCTTCGCCCTGCCCGTCTCTCGACCTCGCAACAGCCGACAACAGCGTGCGAACAACCGATCAATCGACGACAACTGGCACTTTCCTGCATCCCACCAGGCCGAAAACCCTCAACCGCACGCAGGGCAGCCCACTTCCCAGCCACCCGTGAAACGACACCACCCTGCCACCTTTCGCGACACCGCACACAAACCCAACTCTGCACACAATTGCGACATCGTCTTGCCTCGATCAGACGACTCAAGTCAATCCACGGGAGGCCGACGGCCTTCGACAGCTGCTGGTGCGGACGACATGATCTCGCACCACCCGCACCCGTAAAACGAAAGCTGTCGGATTTTCGCACTCCTGCTCGGGCCACGACCACGTCGTCGCCGAGCGCTCTGTAGACCAACAACTGCCAAAAGACAGACCCTAACAGCATCACGATGGAGGCATTACGCCTCAAGCCGCGCCAGCCGGTGGAGGAGCAGATAGAGGATTGGGACGACGGCGACTTCCAGATCGAATCCGAGGATGCCACCTTCCGTCCCGCCAATTCGCACAACGCACCGCCCAGTCGTCGCGACTCCCACTCGTCCGTCATGTCGTTGCGCTCCGAACTGGAGTCATTACCAGGCGACGAGAGGCAGCTTCATCTGCCCGGCGACGATGAAAGGTCTACCCTCGACGCCATCGCCGCTGCCACCAAGGCCGGCATTCCCATCCCCCAAAACGTGCCGTCATCAGCCCTCATGGGCGGCACCATCAAGCGCCTGGGCGGCCGCAAGATCAAGAGGATCATCCAGGACGACTGGGAGAACGACCTCGAACTGCCGGATTCCGCACAGGCCCTGCGTATCAAACCCCAGGACGCCTCTCAGTTCCCTGACGCCCTGCGGCAGGTGAGCGCCCCTCACTCCAGCCCGACCAAGCTCTCTCCCGCCGCCGCCCTGCCTCCGATCATTAAGGATGACCGGAGAGAATCGACCATGTCCATGTCCAGCGTCGTCTCTGGCGCTGCCAACCTGGACAAGTTTAAAGACAACGATGATGACGACGACGACTTTTTCGGCGACGGAGGAGCCACCATTAAAGTATCTAAGACGCGTCCGCCTAAGCCCATCTCGCTCATCACGCCGCCGACGCCCCAGAAAATCGAAAAGACGGACAAGACCGCCGCCGTGGATGATGACTTCGAAGACGACTTCGAGCTGCCTTCGGATGGAAAGCTGAAGCTGTCCACGCGTAAAACCATCCCCAAGACGCCGGCAACCCACGCCGAGGACATGGACTGGGGCGAAGGCAGCCTGGGTACCCGATTTGGCGGCACTAGGAGGGACGGCCGATCGAACCGAAGCTCCTCGGCCTCCGCGCTGAGTCCCAGCGTGTCCAGCTCGTTCACTGCCGAGAGCGAAGACGACACGTTCGAGGGCCTCCTGCTACCCAGCGGACACGTCAACTTTGAGGAGAGACTGGTTCGCAACAGGAAAAGCCGCTCGCCCGTGCGCGCTGTAGAGGAAGAGCCCAGCGAACTGAAGACGCCCCAACCACCACCACCACCACCACCTCAGGCTGAGGCCGACAAGGACGACATGTTCAACGATCTTGAGCTGGGCGACGGCGAAGTCTTTGACTCAGGCAAGCTCACCCTGCACCGCAACATTCGCGTGAACGCGAACCGCCCTGCCAGCCCGACCCGACCCAAGACGGCCGTCTCCATCACCTTCACCAACAAGCCCGTTCAGTCACGTCTACCAAGGCCCAACCACGAGCGAGCTCAATCCTCATTGGAGCCAGTGTCTGAGAGCGGTGGTCCGATCCTGTCCCGGTCGAGGCGGTCCCAGTCACGCATGGGTCACTCGTCACATTCGTCCGTCACCAGTCTACCGACGCCGACAACGCCTTCTCCGGTTCAGCTCACCCAACCCGCCACGCCTCGCAGGCGAGAGATGAGCAAGCCCACGTCACACGCGTCACTGCGCAACGAACCTACCACCACCAGCTCCCAGCTGCTGAAATTTAAGCGATCCTTGCCAGCCATGCGAGCGACGCCCCAGTCGCCGGCCAAAGCCCCCATTTCCCGATACGACAGGCCGCCTTCTCGTACGGATGGTCGCCCGCAGTCGGCTCTGAGGCCCAAGACGCCGATTGAGAGGCGCCCCGCTGGGGAGTCCACGCTCCAGACAGCGCGCAAACCGTTCCTCCCGGGCGGCTCATCCGCCACGCAGTCGCACCACGTATCTGCAAAGACGGGCAGGTCGCTGCGACGCCACGACTCGAACAGCTCCATCGATCTCCGCCCTGCCTCAAGAACGGTCTCCAGGTCGGCGATGCGTTCGCCTAGTCCGCAACGCTTCCACCGCAGCGCCAACCAGATCGCCCAAGGCGGACCACGGGGCGGCTACTACCAGAACAGGTCCAAGACCTTTGGTGACGGGCACGAGCTGGACGCCTTTGACGACCTGCCCACATCCACCCAGGCCGAGTCCAAGTACGTGTGTCAGCCAGCCAAGGCGCCACTTCGCAACAAAATTTACCAGAACGTACTGCCCGAGCGTAACAGCACCCCCTCCCCGGTGCCTCAATTGCCGGCCAGAATCGACAGGTCCGACAGCACACCGCACTTTGCGCGCGACACTGCAGCTAGTAGAATCGCCCGAGAGACGTCGCTGGCTCACCGGGCTCCCTCCAGCGGGCCGCTTGCGCCCTTGACCACCCAGCGTGTTGCGCAGCTTTCCAGCAGGAGCAACTTCCACCCTGGTGTCCCGCAGGCAACAGTGCGTTCCAAGAAGCACCGCAAGCTTCCGCAACTGAAGCCGCACCTGATCACCAACATGAACAAGGACAACTCTTCAAGACGTAAGTTTGATTGGCTCGGCCCACTTGTCCCTCTTCAGCATGCTGACCTTGCGATAGACGAGAAGGGAATGTTCTACAACCCGCAGACACACCGATGGGAAGGTAATGAGAACGCTCTTAATGCATTCGACCCTCCCGTCTCATCACCTTCGACTGCCACCCCTGTGACGCATCTCCAACGTGAGAAAGAGAGCGGAACACCTCGCCCGGCGCTCATCACGAACATTACTGGAACGAAGAACGTTCAGGTTGTTGGAGGCATGGTCTTTGACCCGCAGAACATGTGCTGGCTCAAGCTGGATCCCCAAAACAAGCCCAAGTCCGAATCCAATGATACCATGGACGGCTTCAACGCTTTGGATGACGACGACGATGTCTTCAAAGACATTCCTGATCTCGAGGACCCTCCTGTCGAATCGACCGAGGGCGGACAGGGCCGTGTCAGCGACGTCAAGGATGACTGGCTCGTTGGCGAGGAGTTCGACGTCGGCCCCGAATTCGTGCGCAGACAGCGCGAAGAAGAGGACCGCTGGAGAAAGAAGTGCGAGAAGTGGCTTAATGTCCCCGACCGCAACCGCGAGACCTGGCGCTGGACCATCCGCGACCTCCTCGTCCACCAGCGCGCCGTGCGGTGATTTGCCCGTATACACGCCTTACCCCTACACTTGCACACACACACGCACACATACACACACACCACCACCCCCTTACCCATCTACGCATTTTAATACCCCCAACGTTACGATCGTCATGATGAGGTTCAGCTCTGAGAGAGCTGTGGAGTTACTGGGCATGATAGCATTGCTTTGCGGCGTGGCATGATTTTTTGATTTATGGGGCCGGGAGGCGGCTCCCTGTCCTGTCTGTGTATTATCACCCCCATCATAACCACGAAGACCAACGAACCGAGGAGCTTAAAAGTTGTGGAGCTGCTGCTGAAGCAGCCTTGTTGAATTTTGACGCGGTGAAGGAGGAGGAGCCTGGATAGGCGGCCGGCCTGTTGGCGGCCTCGCCCGTCGCGGGGTCAGTACACGCGGGGCACCAGGCGGGAGGCAAATGCGCCGCTGATGAAGTAACGCGCAAGGGGTGTGAAGAAGAAGATTTTTTCCTGCATTTGAGCACGGTGTTCAGGGGCTTTTGTGAAAGATGCGTGTGACATGATTTATAACGTGCGATGCTTTTCTGAGACCCAAACTCCTGGTACATAAATGGTTCGGACGCACCCGCCCGTCAGGCCACCACCGCCTCATCGCGTCCCGTGATGCTTGCTCCCCCCGCCAAAACACCACTCTACTTGCCACCCGTCTTCTTGCCCTTCTTGCCCTTCTTCTTCTCGGGCGTTCGTCTTGGTCTCGGTCTCGGGAACGACCTTCTCGGCCGTCTCGGTGATCTTGCCAGCCTTCTTCAGCTCGACCTCGTCGGCGGGCTTCTTGGTCTTCTTGGTCTTCTTGGCGGGCTTCTCGGCAACGACGGCCTCCTCCTTCTCCTCCTCCTGCTCCTTCGCGGCGGCGGCGGCCGGCTTGGCCTCCTTCTTCGCGGCGGCCTTCTTCTCGCCTCCCTTCTCGCCCTTGGCGTTCGCCGCGCCCTTCTCCAGCGCGTGCGGGTCAAGACCTCTCCTGCGCATGGCGTTCCTCTTGGCCTTCTGCATGTACCCGACGTCCTCGTCCTCGTCGAAGCCGCCGAAGGCGTCGTCGCTCGTCTCGCCGCTCTCCTCGGCGCCGATGGGCGTCTTGTCGACGACGTCGTCCGACCTGACGCCGTTCTTGGTAGCGACGGACCGGCGGTCCGCGTCGGCAGGGCCGGCGACGGCCTTGGCGGGCGTGGGGCCGATCTTCTGGAACTTGGAGACGAAGAAGCCGTCGACGTTGTACGTATGCGGGTAGTAGCGGCGGGTGAGCTTGACGGAGGCGTCGAACTTCTTGCCCATGTAGGACGTGAAGCCCTCCTTTCCGAACGGTAGGCCCGTGTCGACGAGCTTGACGTTGGGGCGGCGCGAAAGGGCATACTGGACGACGGCCTCGCTGTGGGGGTGCTGTTAGCTGTGTCCCTTTTGATGAGAGGATGGGTTGGGGGCCTACTTCTCCTCGATCGTGACGCTGCAGGTCGAGTAGACGATGAAGCCGCCCGTCTTGCTGTTGTGGTTGACCGAGTCGATGGCGGCGAGCAGGAGCTGCTTCTGCATGTGCGGGAGCATCATGAAATCGCGTTCCGTCTTGTTGGTCTTGACGCTCGGGTCCTTGGCGATGACGCCCGTTCCGGAGCCTGCGATGCTGGTCAGCTGGTGTGATTACGCGTGATCTCGCATCCACGTACAAGGAGCATCGAGAAGAACTCTGTCGAAACCGCCCATGGGCTTGGGGAATTCACGGGCATCGTAGTTGGAGACGACGACGTTGCGGGCACCGAGCTGCCATCATGTCAGCAATGTCTCCAGTCAGTGTCACGGTCAGAAGACTTACACGGTGGATGTTACCGATCAGACCCTTGGCACGAGCCTTGTTGGGATCGTTGGCGAGGATGAAGCCCTTGTTCTTCATCATGGCGGCCATGTGCGTGGTCTTGCCACCGGGAGCAGCGGCCATATCGAGGACGCGCTCGTTCTCCTGGGGTCCGAGGGCCATCACGGGGAGGAAGGAAGAGGCGGCTTGCTGCGAGGGGTCAGCTACATGCGCCTTTGATCACGAGCCGAAGTGCCGGCGGAGGCCTTGAGGCTAGTAACACAGAGCCGCCTGGAAGAAAAACGTACCAGAATGTAGTGACCAGCAAGGTACTCAGGACTGGCACCGAGGGGAATGCTGCTCTCTGAAAGAAAATCAGTACACGACCATCGCACAGTCCTTTGCTGCATGCAACTTACCGAAGACCTGGAGGCCGATCTTGCTCCACTTGCCGACGGGCTCCAGAACGACACCTCGAGATATCAAAGACTGGGCGAGATCTGCAAGGAAGTTAGCTCGCCTTCGTCACCCGACAACAGCAGCGCGACGAACCTCTGCGGTGTGTCCTGAGAGTGTTGGTGCGAATGACGATGGGCCTGGGGCTCTCGTTGGCCTCGAAGAAAGAGAAGGCCTCGCTCGGGCTGAAGAGGTTGAACAGCTTCTCGGCCAGGTACTCGGAATAGCCGTAGTAGCCGCAAATGTCCTTGATCAGCTGCGCCGTGTACTCGGAGCGGCTCCTGCTGGGATCGGCCAGCTTGGCAAAGTCCTCGAGGATGCGCACGTTGTCGGTCATGCGGTTGCGCAGGACGTGCAGGTCGGGGGCCAGGGCCTTCTTCTTGGGATCCTCGTCGTCGTCGTCGAGCACCATGCCGGTCTCCTCAATGTTCGTCTGCAGGCCCATGTCCTCGAGCTCAGCCGCCGCATCCTCCGCCTCCTGCGCCGCCTGCTCGTCGAGCTTGCGCGACAGACCCTCCAGGTTCGCCCGGCTCAGCGCCTCCTCGCCGTCCGAGTCGTCCTCGTCCTCGGAGAAGATGTGCTTGTTCTGTCCTTGCTCGGGGTCGTCCGAGTCGAAGGCGGAGTCGTCAGATCCGAGGAAGTCGTCGCCCAGCGCGGCGACAGCGTCCTCGTCGAGACCGGAGAACTCGTCGTCGTCGTCGGAGCCGCTAGCGACCAGGTCGTCCATGTCGTCGTCATCCGAAAGGTCGGCCACCTCCTCCACGACCTTGCCCTTCTTGCCCTTCTTGGGCTTGCTTCGCGGGTTGGCAGCGGCGGGTGCCGGAGCGGCGGCCTTCGCGCCATTGGCCTCCTTGCCGGACTTGGCCTTCTTCGTAGGGGCTGCGGCAGCGGCCTGCTTGTTCGCGCGTCGCCTCTTGTTCTGCGGCGCCTCGGTAGGCTCCTCGACGGGGAGGCCGGCCTTTCTCTTGAGCTTGGCGAAGTGAGCCTCCGACAAAGGCTCGGGCGGGCCCTGCTTCTTGAAACGGTTTCCGACCTGAGATTCCAGTCAATTCCTGCTCATGCTACAAGATTAATATGTGGCTGCTTACACCCATGGTTGCGACAATTTGTTCTTGGGCGGTGAATGAGGCTCGTGTCGTCGTCTCGGTGATCGCGCTCCCAGAGATGCGCCAGTCGTTCCTGTCCGTCTGCAGAAAAAAGCTGGACCCCCATCGAAACTTTTCGTCGTTATCGAGCACGGACGATGCGATAAGGCTTGGGAGCTTGGACGTTCGACGGCCGAGTGGCTCACGTGGGACGAGCTCGGCTTACCTAAGATTGCCTGCTATGCGGGCAGCGGGCAGTCGGGCAGTGGCACCAGGCGGACGTGGGGCAATGGATCCAGGAACGCCTGCCACTGACGAGGTAGACTGACGAACAGCTGCTCTCCGCCGTGACGTCCCCCCTCTGCGATCCCATTGCGACGAACATCACGACAAACCCCCCACACCAGCCAGCACAAAAATCAGTATCTACCACCACAGAAGGAAACGAAACGAAAATCACCGCAGCCATGGCCGAAGTCGTCTTCGCGAGGCAGTTCCTGTCGACCCTCGACTCCAAGCCCGTGAAGCTCTCGGCCGACCATGTCGAGGATCCCAAGAACTTCCCCTCGCGCCCTCCCGTGCGTCTCCCCGTCACCGTGCCTTGCTCCTCCGCGAGCCCCAGCTGATCGGCCGCAGTATATCCTCCCCAAGATGCCCAAGTCCTTCAGCAAACCCTCGGCCCCCCTCGCCCCGGGCCAGGAGCGCAGCGTCACCGTCGTCCTCAAGTCCCTGCGCAACCCGCCCCTGGACCTCAAGCTCACCTCCCAGCCCCTCAACACCTCCGTCCTCGACCTCAAGACCAGCGTCGCCGAAAAGGCCCGCATACCCGTCGACAAGATGCGCCTGCTGCACCGCAAGAAGCCCGTCGCTGACAGCAAGGTGCTCAAGGACCTGGCGGCCGACGACGAGACGACGGTCGAGTTTGCGGTCATGGTCATCGGGGGCGCCGCGGCGGTGAAGCCCGCGGAGGGCGAGGCTGGCGTCGGTGTCGCTGGAGAGGCCACGGGTGCCGCGGCTTTGGAGACGGAGGCGTTCTGGACGGACCTGAAGGGGTTCCTGATGCAGAGGCTCAAGGATGAGGCTGAGGCAGAGAAGCTGGCCACGGCATGGCAGGCGGACTGGGCGAGCAAGAGGTAGTCAATCACAAGTGCAAAAGGAGCTGCAACCAGCATAGAACATCCCAGCATCAAACGAGAAAACGAATATCAAGCAATCATGATTGTGTGTGTGTCTGTGTGTTTGTGGAGACGACGGCAAGAATGTGTCTACATTCCAGCATGTGATATTTCCTATGGATTGCCGTGGAACGACATAACCAGGCGGGCCATCAGATCTGAAAATCGAGCCTTGTCGCGCTCCAAGAGAAAAGATTCCGGGGCCTGTGCCTGGGTTGCGGTCGGCCCGGGGGATATGAGGGATGGGGCGACAACAGCCATCGGGCCCAAGCGAACTAACTTTCATCCTCCCCTTTCCGCGTTTCAACAGTCAACCACTCCGTCATTGGGTCATCAATCGTCTCTGAGGACGGCAGCCGCCAAGAGTATATGCTCTCCGTCTCGCGTTAAGAAAAAGCTCCAAGGTACGGCGTCGGCAAGTGTGGGGGAAGCAGCACGCTTAGCCGGCAAGGCCCTTGCTGACGGTCTTGATAATGGTGTCGTACTCGATGTCATCGGGGTCGTTGGCCTGGAGCTCGGTCGAGATGCCGGTGAGGGAGCGCTTGAGGGCCTCCTTGGAAGAGGCGTAGATCATCTTGGCCTGGAAGGGCGGTTAGCAGGTCGAAGCGAGCGATGGGCGCTTAGGAGCAGGGTCACTGACCATGATGCCGGCATCATCGGGGGACCACGCGATGAAGGCGATCTTGTTGCTGCAGTCATTGTCAGTATATCGCCAGAGCTCAGAAGCAGTCCGGCACGTACCGCTCGCCCTCGCCGGAGGCAAGGCTGTACTCAAAGTCGTAGACGGCGTAGCGGGGACCCTTGCCGACGGCACCCTACACCTTGTTAGCACTCTGTCGTCGTGTTGAGTCGTCACTGGACCGACGAAACGTACAGTCTTGGACTTGGCGGTGGCGTTAATCAGCCTCTCGCGGAAGGTTTCCCAGTCCTTATCGGCCGAGGCTTCCTCGATGACGATCTCCTTGTTGTCATCCGACAGCTTGAAGACGATGTACTTGTACTTCTTGCTGAGCTTCAGGTCGTTGTACGCCGTGACGCACTCCTGGGAGACGGTCGCACTGGATCGCGATGCCAAGTCAGCTGGTTGTCGCGGTGATGCACGCAGGAAACACCTCGTTCGGGGGATTGGCGGGGTCGCCCGACCGGGGTGGCCGGCCGGACGGGTGTGCCGAGGCTCGACGGGTTGCCTGGGAGGAACAAGGAGGTACGAACCCGGATTGAGACTGCGATCGAGGTTAGAAGCCGTTGCGGAGACCAGATGTTGGCCGGAAGCGTAAGTCACTCACCATTGTGTTTGGGGGATGGCGGGGGAGCGCAAGGGGGATGGGGAAGTGGGCTGAGTTGCAGTTAGCACGCAGCTGGAACAGGAATGAATGACGAGTAAAGTCGGAATCGCGAGACGAGCTGCTGAGATCAGAAGACCTTTTAAGCTCGCAATGTCTGGGGAAATGGGTTGGGTTGGGGGGGTGCAGGCAACAGCTTACAGTAGAGTCGGGTGAGGTAGAGGTAGTTGGAGTTGGGTTGTCGTAGATGTCCCGGTCTGACGAGTTGGCAGCTGGGCTGTGGAGGGGGTGAGGTGGGAGAAAAACAGCCCCAGCATGGTGGGGTTGGCACGGTGAGACATGCCACGTGACTCGTCGTCAGCCACAGAGCTCCCAGCAACGCCAGCTCCCAGCACCACACTGGTAGGTACCCAGCGCGGCCAGCATCGCAATTGTGTGCCTTGCTTGGCCAGATGGTGCGCGTCCAACCCGCATTGCATCTTTTCTCCTGAGACGGACCCCTGTCGCTCGGTGCCCCTGCGACCGCACCGGTGTGTACGGAGCCCGAATACATTTGATAAATGGCCGCCTGGCTTACGCAAACCTACTTAGGCAGCAAGTTCCCCAGTGGCGGGAACGATACATGTTTTAACTTATTTTGTTCATCTTAATTTACACAGCTGATCGGCGCTATCGTACAGAGATGAGCTCAAGCTGTCCAGCTGCCTCGCCAGCATCTGCGCTGCCCGTCGTACTCGAACATGGTCTAAAAGACGAGAGGTAGAGAGGAGTTTAGTACAAGGCCGCGATCCCATCCGTTGTAGAACACCAAAGCCATGCCCCCCCATTCCAAATCACTTTTGATACAAACAGACAATTTTGACCGTCTCTTACATCATGCCGCCCATGCCACCCATGCCGCCCATGCCACCCATACCACCCATGGGAGGACCACCGGGACCCTTCTCCTCAGGGGCCTCGACGATGGCCACCTCGGTGGTGCCGAGCAGAGAGGCGACACCGCTGGCATCACGGAGACCAGTGCGGACGACCTTGAGGGGGTCGAGGATACCGGCAGCGATCATGTCGACGTACTCGCCCTTCTGGCTGTCGAAGCCCTTGTTGAAGTCACCGGCGTACTCGTCGGTGAGCTTGCCAACAACGACGGAGCCCTCGAGGCCGGCGTTCTCAACAATGTTGCGAGCGGGGCGGGTGATGGCGTTCCTGATGATGCTGACACCGAGCTGCTGGTCGAAGTTATCGGGCTTCAGCTCCTTCAGGGCGTTGCTGGAGGCCTTCAGGAGAGCGGTGCCACCGCCGGGCAGGATGCCCTCCTCGACGGCAGCGCGGGTGGCGTTCAGGGCATCAACGAAGCGGTCCTTCTTCTCGCCGACCTCGACCTCGGAGGAGCCGCCGACCTTGATGACGGCAACACCGCCGGAAAGCTTGGCGAGACGCTCCTGGAGCTTCTCCTTCTCGTACTCGGAAGTAGTGGGGTCGTTGATGACGCCACGGATCTGCTCGCAGCGCTGGGCGAGAGCGTCCTTGTTGCCCTCACCGTTCAGGAAGATGGTGTCCTCCTTGGTGATGGTGATGGAGCCGGTGGAGCCGAACATGTCGGGAGTGGCCTTCTCGAGCTTGACGTCGAGCTCCTCGGAGAAGACGGTACCGTTGGTGAGAACAGCGAGATCGCCGAGGATGGACTTGCGGTTGTCACCGAAGCCGGGAGCCTTGACGGCAGCGACCTGGAGCTGGCCACGGAGCTTGTTGAGAATGCAGACGGCGAGAGCCTCACCCTCGATGTCCTCGGCAATGATGACCAGGGGGCGACGGGCCTGAGTGGAGGCCTCGAGCGCGGGGATGATGTCCTGGACGGCAGAGATCTTCTTCTCGGAGAGCAGGATCAGGGGCTTCTCGAACTCGACCTTCTGGGACTTGGTGTCGGTGATGAAGTAGGGGGAGACGAAGCCGCGGTCGAATCGCATGCCCTCGGTGACCTCGAGCTCATCGGCCATGGTCTTGCCCTCCTTGACGGTGATGACACCCTCCTTGCCGACCTTCTCCATGGCGTTGGCAATCAGCTTGCCGATGTGGTGGTCACCGTTGGCGCTGATGGTGGCGACCTGGGCGATCTCCTCGCTGGTGGTGATGTCGCGAGTGTTCTTCTGGAGGTAGTCGACGACGGCGTCGACTGCGGCCTGAATACCACGGCGGAGATCCATGGGGTTGCAGCCGGCAGCAACGTTCTTGACGGTCTCGGAGAAGATGGCACGGGCGAGAACAGTAGCGGAGGTGGTACCGTCACCGGCAACCTCGTTGGTCTTGGAGGCGACGTCCTGGACGAGGCGAGCACCCAGGTTCTCGAACTTGTCCTTCAGGGTGATGGCCCTCGCGACGGTGACACCATCTACTTTCCGTCAGTGTTGTTCGCTGAGCAAATGCCGTCATAGTGGATGTACTGACCCTTTGTGATCTTGGGGGCGCCGAAGCTGGACTCAATGAGAACGTTGCGGCCCTTGGGGCCGAGTGTTGTCGCAACAGCCTTCGCGAGGGTCTCGACACCGGCAAGGAGGGAAGCGCGGGCCTCGACACCGAACTTCAGTTCCTGTGATGGAGATGATTAGCCATTGATCAAGAGGCTTGTTCAACGATGACAGTGTAGATGATTCGGCATACCTTGTGAGCGTAGCGGACCTGGCCGAGAGCAGCGCCCTGGCGGAACTGGCTAGTAGCCGAGTTCAGGACCGAGGTCCTCGTGCGGGAGGTCAGCGCGCGCTGCATTGTGAGGAATTAGAAAAAGGGTATACGTAATGTCACAACAAAGAAACGACCGTAAAGTACACAGTCGCAGAGGAGAGAGAAATGACGCGGGTTGCTCCAGAGGAAGATGGGGGATGGAATGGGAGGAGTAGGATTGATGATGGAAGCTTTGCAGAAGCTCCCCTTCGCGTCCCGATGTCCCATCTCCCCAAAAATTTATCTCGGAGCTCGGCTAAACGAGGCCCCTTGTGCTCCCTATCCCCGATTCGCAGACGCTAACCCATGTGTGGAGTAGCGCGTCCCAGCGAGAATTCCACACCCTTCCAATGCCGTCTGTCCGATTTGAAGCCATCGCGGTTTTGTGAAGGCCTGACACCCTGGTCGAGGTGGACCTGGTTGCCGTGGAGTTGCTGTAGGCATGTGCTGTGGTTCCGGTAAACCATGTTGGTGTTTCCTCAACGAGAGGAAGTCTCCGGAGAAGATGAGCAGCTCATTACATTACTTAATCACGGCCTATCTTGTCCTTGCGACTTTGCTATGATCATCAGACCATTGATTGATCCTCCAATCGTCTCACATTAGAAAGTGTAGCGACGAGGAAGGAGTAGAGGAGCAGACGACGTTCTCCGATAACCACGACAAAACAGTCACTAGCGATCAAGCCTCAAGCCAAGCCCCGGATTGAGCCACCATGACAAAGCAGCTCAACTGGAGACCTGTGAGATGGGTTGGTTATGCCGAGCCCCATCCAGACCAAATACTCCAGAGCCTCGCTGCTTTTAGTCTGAGCCGAGACTGAGTGGCCCCCAGCCCCCAGCTTGATTGTGGCTTAGCTAGCACGACTCAACCACAGATGCACAAAATGTCGCCGTAACAAACAGCCGAGGAATTACGTCGCAATAACGAGAACGGCGGGGCACCGCTTTTTGGCAGCGACTTCCCAGGAAGTCGGACGTGGTGACCAACCCTGATAGCGAGTACACAAGTGATGATCACTGTCTGTGCCCTTCATGATGAACAGCTACGAGCTGGACCGTGTCGTACAGCTTTGGCAACACCGCGAGGCAAGGTTTCCAACGTGCTGCTCACCCTCGGGACTATTCAAACGAAGTGCAGACATCCAAACTCGAACATGAACAGTCACAGCCTCGTCCATCGCGGAGTGGCTAATATTTCGGATGAAGGGTGGAATTTCGCAATGCGTGTTCACCGCGCGGGTTTCGGAGTAGGCGTTATGGTAGATATCGGGAGCGATGAAGTTCAGTTGTGGGATGAATTATATCCAGATGTCAAGTATGGTGCGAACTGCACCTCCGGAGAAATATTGCCCGGGTTTGCCGCCCCTAGAAGTAGCTCTAGCTTCACCGGGCTGCTTTAGCTACCTAGACATTGGTGAATAAAGAAATGTCATGGACTGAGTGGACCAAGCTAGCTACTTTGTTAACGTCAACGGCGTAGTGGTATGCCCTAAAAGTCTCATCAACCCATAGGCTCTTCCCAAAATAATCTTCCCAATTGCCAGTGGATCCTTGAGCCTTGACTCTGGCCACAGCCTTCGCATTCGCAGTCGCGCATTCGTCGTGGAAGATGGAAAGCACACCATAGCTCTCTAACAACCTTCACTGTTCGTCAAGTATATCCGCGGGAATCTTTACTGATCCCTCTTGACCTGCTCAGTGGAGTCGTCAGAGAGATAGACACATAGGCGAAGTTGAGAAATCACACACTATTTGTGAATGACCTAAACTAAAGGATTATCAAACGAAGGCTATGGGCTCTGGCGCCTGCAGTGACGCGGTACAGCTTCATGAAGTCGAAAAGACCTTTTTCTGTTTCGATGTTCTCCTGTGAAATAGCTCCTAGGACAGTATTGATGTTCGTATCTGTCAGCTTTTGATAAACAGTGTCTATTTAGCGAGCTGAACTCATGGACGAGATATGTAGCTCGGCACCGAGGATCAGATAAGGCTTGCAATGAGCAATGAGTTCCCAGCCGAAACCGGCATTTTGGAGATACGGAAAGTCGAATGTAGCAGCCATGTCGTCTTGAATGCTGAGCGATTGGTACCTGAGTGATCAAGGAGTTGAGGAGATCGATCATGCTGCGTCTTAGACTTTTTAATTAGCTCGGGGCAGGCCATCATCGGTTCCTACTCTCCCGAGCAGCCAGGCATCTCAGCTCACAGAAACGATTGTATAGGTACAAGAGAACTACGACCCTAGAACCACTTTGCCAATAAAGCGAGGGAAGATCATGTCCGAGCCAGCACCAGTGAACCCCGCTGTTTAAGCGGCCCAGTAATGTACGCGAGAGCCGCGCTGTGGCAAGTACACGAGGTGAAATGCGGTGGTTCATCATACCGTACGGGATGCTCGACGTTCAATTTTCGCATCCATCGTATTCAAGACCGGACAGATCCACATGGGCATTTAGGCTGAATGAACTCAAGACACATCCCGAGCTGGCGCACAACAGCTGCCACACCAGTCAAGGAATCAGCTTATGAATGTGTTATAAGTACGTACGAATATCATCTATGTTCTGTGATCTGCCGTATATCGTGGCGTCGTTCACGGAGTTTCATCACCAGTGCTTCACAATGCCACCTGTCAGGAACCCTATCCTTCCGGGTTTTAACCCGGACCCTTCTATTCTCCGTGTCGACGACGATTATTATATCGCCACCTCTACATTCGAATGGTATCCGGGCGTCCAGGTTCATCACTCCAAAGATCTCGCAAATTGGACCCTCGTCGCTCGTCCTCTCAACCGCAAATCCTTGCTTGACATGCGAGGTAATCCCGACAGCGGCGGAATTTGGGCCCCATGTCTTACGCACGACGGTGAAAAGTTCTGGCTCGTCTACACTGATGTCAAGAGACTTGACGGGTCTTTCAAGGATACCCCCAATTACATCACTTGCGCACCTACCATCGATGGACCCTGGTCTGACCCCGTTTACGCCAACTGTTCGGGCTTTGATCCTTCACTGTTTCACGACGACGACGGCCGTAAGTGGTTTGTCAATATGCTTTGGGATCATTCCAGCCGCGAAAGCTTTGAGGGTATCTGCCTCCAAGAGTTCAATCATACGGCAGGAAAGCTCATAGGCCCAAGGAAGAATATATACGAGGGCACAGCGCTACGGGCTATTGAAGGACCTCATCTCTTCAAGCGTAACGGATGGTATTACCTCCTGGTCGCCGAGGGTGGTACTGGATGGGCTCACGCGTGCACCCTTGCTCGGTCCCGGAATATCTGGGGTCCTTACGAAACGCATCCCCAGAACCCGATCTTGACTGCGAGTCATGTACCATTTACAGCTCTGCAGAAGGCCGGCCACGGTGATCTTGTCGACACGCCAGACGGCAGAACCTATCTTGTGCACCTCACCGGAAGACCTGTGGGTCAGGAACGTCGATGCATCCTCGGGCGTGAGACAGCAATCCAAGAGGCATATTGGGGCAATGATGACTGGCTCTATATAAAACATGGCCCAGCTCCCAGTCTGTATGTCGACCTACCCGCGGCCCGAGATGATGCTGCATACTGGGTTGAGCAGCGATATACTTTTGAGACCAACCTTCATCGAGACTTCCAATGGCTAAGGACACCGGAGCCGGAACGTATATTCTCCATCACCGCCGGTAAACTGAGCTTATTTGGTCGTGAGTCCATTGGCTCTTGGTTCGAGCAAGCCCTCATCGCCCGGCGACAGACGCATTTCTCTTATGATGCCGAAACCATGGTGGAATTCTCACCCGAAGACCAACGGCAATACGCTGGGCTTACTGCATACTACTCCCGCAGTGCCTTCTTTTATCTCACGGTTACTGCTAACTCTGCTGGCCGGCGAGAATTGGTCCTTTTGACGGTGGAGACATTCAATCCAGGATTCGCTCTGGATACGCCATTTGTCGAACCAGTCCAGATACCCGATACCGGTAGGGTGAAGTTGGCTTTGATGGTTCGTGGGGAGACACTCCAGTTCTTCTACGCACTTGAGGGCGACGGGTTGCAGAAAATCGGACCGGAGTATAATGCGTCTGTGCTCTCTGATGAATGTGTTGTACTCAGAGGTGGTAGCCCGTTTACCGGCGCTTTTGTGGGAATGGCATGCTCTGATTTGAATGGGCTAGCACGGGAGGCTATTTTCGATTATTTCGTTTATCGTCCCATCCAGCATGAGACGGATCGCTACGAAGTCTGACCGCGCGTCAAAGATAGCTGTTATCGAAGCCGAATTCAAAGCCATCTCAGGTTCAGTCAGCATAGTGAGCTTGATGACGAGCAGTCTTGTTCAAGTGATGAATGCCCTTTTCAAGAGCTCTCCGATCAGGATATCGAGCACTCTTTATAAAACGACCAGGTATAATTGATCGGTAGCTGTTCGGTGCTGAAAAAGTTGGACCGGTGGATGTTGTCCTGCTGCAAAGCGACGAGGCGGGTTTTTGGCAAGAGGCCACGAAAATATGTTCCTCGGGCACCAATACATTGAAAAGTGAGACTGCGAAGAGGGTCATATTGTATACATCGCTAACACGGAGTACTTTGGGGTCTGATAGGTCTTTCCACCGCACCGGATTCGTAGATACTGAGACCGTTGCACAAGAGAATGTTAAAGCGATGGCATAACAATGCAAGATAGGGCGGTTAAGGTCTCAAACAGGACTTACGCTACCTTAGGCCATATGCAAAGATTGATAGTTTGCAAATGTCAAGCTATCAAAGGTGGCGAGGAAAACATGTCTAACAGCATAGCTCGACCAGGACTCTTTCACGGAATTCAACAATCGGTAGAGCAAAGCTTGAAGATACCGTATCGGTACATATTCAGTCCGGTCGGCGTGCTTGAAAGCGATGCCATTCGAAATCGTCAATAGATACACCGTGACCGACAAGGTCTCCCACACCAACTTGGGTCTGCCGTTCTTGCGACCCAATCACTACTTTTACGCACTCGGCTTGGCTCAACCCCTCCCCACCAAGGCATGTGTCTCGCATGTCTAATTCCCACCCCAGTCCCCCACCATGTACCACGCACTACCACTTTAAAACGGGTCTCGGTGACCCCTCGCCATCAGAGACTTGGGCAAGGTGCTGCGGCTGCGGACGAGGGAGCGCTTAACTTTTCCCTCTCCGGGGGTAGTGGGCCTCCGACTCGTCTCGACATGTTTCCCGTCCGTAATATGCCTAAAGAAGCGAGCGAAAAGAACCATCAAGGAAACAATTGACGTCCGCAAATCAGACGTATTTCTATATTTATGTGATTGATGCGTCCGACTGGCCAGCCAGCACCGAGGACGCCTGGTGTCCAAGTCATCGCTGCTCGACCTCAAACGGCCACCACCATGGCTTTCCAAGACAAACTGCGTTTTTGCTCCAGCAAACCGAGGGTGTTCATACTCACCGACATCGCCAATGAGCCTGACGACTCCCAGTCGCTAGTTCGCTACCTTCTCTACGCCAATGAGTTTGACACGCGAGGGCTCGTCGCCTGCACCTCCACCCATATAAAGACCCGAGTCGCTCCTGAGGAGATTAAGGACATCCTCAGCGGTTACGCGCAGGCCGTGAAGAACCTCAACGCACATGTTCACCCTCAAAACCAGTATCCGCCTGCTGAAGACCTGCTCGACATGGTCCGCTCGGGTCCGGCACTATACGGAAAGCTCGCTCTGGCGGCCGACACGTCTCTGAGTGAGGGAGCAGCGCTGCTGATTGATCGCGTTGACGAGTCGGACCTGCCTCTGTGGATTCTCTGCTGGGGTGGCACCAATGTCTTGGCCCAGGCCGTCGCGCATGTCCAGAGTACGAGGACATCTGACGAGAGCGCGAGCTTCAGATCAAAGCTCCGTGTATATACCATCTCCGACCAGGACGACACTGGGCCTTGGCTCAGGATTCATTTCCCCGACATCTTCTACATCTGCTCAGTTCACGGATGGTGCCAGTACCCAATGGCTGCATGGACCGGAATCTCCGGTTGTCCTGACGCGGGTGCCGATCCAAGCCAGTTCACCCGGGAATGGATTAAAGAAAACATTCAGATCGGCCCATTGGGTATGAAATACCCCGACTTCAAGTTCCTCGTGGAAGGTGACACTCCCACCTTCCTCTACCTGATACAGAATGGGTTGGGCTCACCGGAGCACCCTCACTGGGGCAGTTGGGGCGGCAGGTATACGTACTATGACCCTTCCATGACTGGGAAGCATTACGCCGATGCTGCGGAGTCAGCTCGTGGTGTGGACGGTAAGATCTACACGAGCAACTTCGCGACCATATGGCGGTGGCGGCCAGCATTTCAGAACGCATTCGCGGCTCGTATGCAGTGGACCTTGACGGACGATGTTAGGTCTGCTAATCACGCGCCAGTGGTCATCCTGAACGACGGCGATGGTGGACCTCAGCCCTTCCTGATAGATGTCGAGGCCGGGGAGAAGCTGTCGTTGGATGCGTCGGCTTCATACGACCCTGACGGCGATGAACTGACTTTCAGCTGGTTCCAGTACCGCGAACCGACCGGCGTTTCAGGTCTCCTTGGCGAGATGATACCGAACATAGACATCGTGGATCCGGATCCGGCGAACTCAGGAACAAGGGTAGAGCTGCAAATGCCGCCTCCAGGAATTTGCGGCATTGAGCCACTAAGTGGTAAGCCCGTGGAGAACGGACAGGAGTACCACTTTGTCCTAGAGGTTAAGGATAACGGGACGCCAAGTTTGACCACCTACAAACGTGTCGTTATTCAGACCACAAACAAGAATTTACGTGGCGCCAGAGCAACCGTAGCAACGACCAATGAGGAGTGGTTATCACTGGGCAGAGAGTAACTAGCTAAGAAAAAAGACGAAGAACATTTGAGCACAAAAAATGTTACGAAAATGGGCCACCAACGCAAACCGCTTCGTAAATGAATTCGGGGGTGATACAGTGAGCAATGAAGAATTTATTGCCTGGCAATGGTTTCAGCCTTTCCGTTTCCGAACGTCTCTGGTGGGACAAACTTGGATATGAATATGATATCAGGCTACCCCCGACACACGTATGGTCGAACCTCAGTCACTGATTCCTTGCACCTTCCGAGATTCACACAAAGACGACTTGAATTCGACATTGTCCAACAAAGCCGGTTTGTGTCGCGGAGATGCCGATGCATAGGCCAATGCAGTCTTGACCTGTAAAAGCTGACGGCGTCTTTCACACTTCAGGCATTGGATCATTGCAGATCAACAAACAAATCTTTCGACGACCGCAAGCCTATGGTGAAAAGCACGACACCTTTCATTATGGCTACTGCGGAACTTTAGGCCCAAAGCGGCTTTACTATTTCCTTACTTTTGACTGTCGACACGAAAGGGATGTTGGTTCAGTAATCATCGATCACCCACTTCGCTAGGTATCGCGGTTAAGGGGCCGCGTATCTGAAGCAATATATTTGCTTACTGGGCACTATTGTGACGGTCATGGATGGGAATGAATTTGTACTATTGTTGCACGACGCCCTTATTGCCATGAGTGGCCCTTAAGCCAGATATGCCAACAGACACCTTGCCTTCACCCCAACATTTGCGAGGCGACAGAACCCTCGAGTAGATCAGCTTTCTGAGTGGCATCCCTTGACCTTTTGGAGTGTGTTCAGAACACCACATCTTCGGTACCAACCCCCGACGGCATCAGCAACAGCCTACTTGTCGTTTTCAAGCCTTCTCAACCTGAGTGAGGCCAACAGGCTCCCCCTTTTCGTTGTCAAGATGATGGACGACAGCAGTTGTAGCATTCTCAAAAGCCTCTTCTCCGTCAAAAATACCGGCAATCTCTTCCAAAGTCATTCCCGTCGTCTCTACAAACGTAAAGAATACGACCAAGATGAGAATGGCATTCCAGACGCAGGTTGGAATATAGTAACGCCAGCCAATCTGCTGGATTCCAATAGGGCTCATGTAAGCGTTAATGAAGCTGGTGATGTTAATTATCAAGAGGGTGATCGAAAAATAGATGCCTCGTTGCTTGGTTGTGACGGTCTCGATGGGGTAGGCGATGACCAGGGGAATCCAGCAGAGGCAAGAGAAGAAGCTTCCCGAGAAGATCATGACGAGAACGCCGATTCCTAGCCCAACGTGAGCCTCCTGAAAATAAAGAGCGGTCAGGACAGTCCAGACGATGAACGTGACGTTGATTCCTGCCGAGGAAAACAGGAAAATGGTTCGTCGTCCGACTCTGGGGATGATCAGTGCTGCGCTGAAAGCAACAACCCAGTTCCAGACGTTCAGGAGAGCGTTGATGAGTGTCTTCTGTTTCTGCGATCTCATACCAATCTGGTCGAGGATCAGGGGAAGGTAGTTGGCCGTGAACCCTCCTCCAATCGTCTGTGATCCAATTGCTGTCCACGCACACAGCCAAAGACGATAGCGGTTTCCTTTTGACCCCAAGATGCTCTTGATCCCGTCCAGGTTGAATTTGATCATGGTTTTGTCCATCTCAATACCAGCGATAATTTCTTGTAGCTCGAGCCGAACAATTTCAGTTTCAACGCCATTGCCGTGGTACTTGATCAAGATGGCCCTGGCCTTCTCAATATGACCCTTGGAGACGAGCCATCTTGGGCTCTCGGGGCAGAACCATGCCATGACTACCTGATACGCAGGTAGCACAGCCTGAAGAAGACAGGGTAGCCTCCATGCCCATGTTGAATCCATCGAGTAGGTGCCAAAGGTTGCCCATCCTCCGATAATAAGACCGATGAAGATGCTGGTGTTGTAAAGCGAAGTGATGGCGACCCGATCTTTAGGATGCGCAAGCTCGGATACAAGTACCGGCGCAGCAACCTGTTGGAAGAAAGACCCCAGCCCTATCAGAAGCTTTCCAGCCACAAACATGTGGAAGTTGGTCGAGAAAGCCTGCATTATGGCCATCCCAACCACAAGGGCAGCACCAAATGAGACCATGGGTCGTCGCCCAAAGCGATCCGTAAGCGCGCCACCAATAAGGCAGCTTATGATACCGCCGACAGAGGCTGCGGCGCCGAAGAAACCAAGCGTTGCTCCAGTAGGCCGACCAAAGTGATCCATGAAGGCATCGATGGATTGAAGACCGTTGGTCAGGCTGTTGTCAAAGCCCCATGCAGTTGAGGTAAGGAGAGGAGCAACGAGAAGAAGGTACAGCCTGACCAAGCTGGGTACACGATACCAGGAGGGAGCATCTTTGATGAGATCATGCATCCGCTCCCGGTTGTCGAGGGCAGACATCGTGAAGGACAAAAGGGGAAATGGAATGAACGAGTAGTATCGGCAGATGACAGTAGTATAATCAGTTTAGAAGTGGGCGTGATGTCGTCTTTGTGGGGAGAAAGTTGTCCACTGACATGTCTATCTTATATGTTGAGCCATGAATGACTTCTCGGCATTTTGCTCGACGAGGTGTACGAACTATGAGGCTTGAGGTAGCAATGGAGTGCTAAACAAGAGTACATGAACATGACATCGACAAAATGGGATCATCTGGCTGGGGTCTGGGGTCCCCGTGGGGTGACAAGGCGCTGGTTGTTTCTCGGTGTATCTCTTCTCCAGTGGCGCAGTCTTCCGCTTCGCACTCCCTGACAGGGGCCTTTTCTGGGCCAGTGAAACGCGTAACGCGAAATTAGCAGTTCAGGCTGGGCCTTACGGCTGAAGTCAAAATCGAGTGCATTCGAGATAGCTTTGGGCGGTTGGGGTGAGGGGCGCTCAATGAGTCAAACAACGGGCTTAAAATTTGCGTATTGAAGACGTAAATATACCATTGGTTCACGGGAGTCTTCGCGCGATATCCTGAAGCGGATCATTTAGCCGCCACTCTTTTCGTACTCGATACGTATTCACGTTGGTTTGGTCTAACTTTTAGTGGGTGATGAAGGCCTCGATTACGCCTTGAAAACACTACGCCCGACTAGCTTCGCCAAGCTCTCACCCAGAATGGAGCACTTGGTCAACCCGAGGAGTCAGATTGCAGTCTGGCTCCAGTTCGGACGTGACTTCTGGGACCGTGGGTGTCCCATTCACAGACCATCGCATGCGCACGAATAGATTATGGTCATGTTCGGCCGTGTTGATACTCGTATCTCGGTGCAGTAACAACCGAAAGCCAACATGTTGACGCGCACGGCCCGGCGTGCTTGGGGGTACGAGTTCGAAATTTTAGCATATGATCAACAAGAAACAGAGGCGGCCGCACGACCACACAGAGCACACACGGCATTTTGATTTTGTTCTATCTCAATATGGCTTCTGTGACGTTCGATAGTTCCTGGATCTGGCATCCTGATTGGATCGAAAGACCGACGTCTTCATCATCAGGTGCCTTTGTCGACTTCAGAAAACACGTGCGTATCAATAATGTGCCCGTTGGTCCAGTCGACATCAATATCTCGGCCGACACACGTTACCGACTCTACATCAATGGCAACCTTGTCATAACCGGTCCCGCCAAGGGAGACGAGCAGACATGGTTCTACGACACAGTTGATATCCGGGATTTCCTGCGTCCGGGCCCAAATTTGATATCCGTCCGCGTCTTGCGATTCTACTACGCCACGAACTACGCCTCGGCTTTCCCACGGACACCGTATGGGGGCTTACACGTCACATTCGCGTCGAAATCTGCCACCCAATATGGATTTGACCTCCAATCTGACGAGTCCTGGGAAGCTTCCCTCGACACGACCACTTCATTTCCGAACGCGGATCAGCACGATATCTTCCTACACTTCTACGAACGCAATAAGAACTGTCAGAGTAAAACTCATTCCTGGGTTCCTGCGGTACCTTACAAGTTTCTTACCTCTTTTGGGTGGTCCTCGCCGTGGAAGCTCTGTCCCCGAATGATACCATTTCCTCGACTGAAGCCACAGCCCATCGCTTCACTCCACAATATCGACAGCACTGCACCTGAAGAGGCTTGGAAGGCAGTGTTATTGGACGTGAAACTGGGCTGTACCACTGCAAATGCCGCTGGGCAACCGCTCGTCCTTCCGGCTGGAACCTCCCATCACGTAGAACTGGCCTTTGATCGCCACACGACAGGTTATCTCGATCTCGACTTCGTTAGGCCCGAAACTGCCGGCAGCATATTGAAGATCACTTACTCTGAGTGCTACGAGGATGATCCAGTCGACATACCTTCGCCTCGGGTGAAAGGTGATCGTTGCGACTATACGAAGAAGCTGATCGGGCCTCACGACCTCTACACCTTTGGAGGACGGCCTGCCCTGGCCAATGAACTACCTGATCATCTGGCAAGAACAGAGACAGAATCGTATTCTCCGTTCCACTTTCGCACATTTCGCTTCCTTGCCATCGATATTGACGTCGTTGGCGACTCGGATCTTGTCTTTACTGGCGTCCGCGCACAGGAGACTCACTATCCATTGGAAGTCACTTCATCAATCCGAGTCTCGGAAGATAATAACGTCGTTTCCCGTGTAAACGATCTTTGGGATGTTAGCCTTCGCACGCTCAAGAATTGTATGCACGATTCTTACGAAGATTGTCCCCTATATGAACAGCTGCAGTATGCCATGGACGCGCGCAGCTCTGCTCTGTTCACCTACTCCGTCTCCAAAGACGATCGCCTAGCTCGACAGGCGATTCTCCAACTTCACCATTCTTTTCAACCAGCCTTGGGGCTCACCGCAAGCCGAGCTCCGAGCCAACAGCTTCAAATCATCCCACACTTCTCACTCTTCTGGGTCTGTATGCTCGCCGACCACTTCCTCTACTTCAACGATATGGGCTTTGTCGCCAAATTTCTTCCTGTAGCACTCGCTGTCCTCGAGACATTTCACAGACAGAGAGACGATGAGAATGGCCTTCTGCGAAGCTTCTCTGTCACATCAGCGCACTGGGATTTTGTCGACTGGGCCAAGGCATGGCCCCTTGGTGTTCCACCTGCGGCTCCCCGGACGGGATACCAGACTTTCACTAACTGCTTATACGTCTACACTATTCATCAGATATGCCCGCTATTACAGGCTCTAGGCAGGTATGTACTTGCAAACGAACAAGAAATTCGCGCCAATGCCATACTGGATGCCGTCAAGTCGCATTGCTTTGACGACAGGTTCTTCACCGACGGTCTTGCTCATATGGCTAGACCAACGGATTACAGCGAAGTCACTCAGGTTTGGGCGGTTCTTGCAGGGGCAGTTTCTCCCCAGGAAGGGCGAAAGCTACTCTCAGAAACCCTCTTGAGGTGTCGTGAGACCACGTGGACGAAGGCCTCGACAGCTATGTCGTTTTATACGCTACGCGCCTTATCGTCAGTGGGTGGCAACACATACGACGAGCAGTTCCACGTGTTTTGGAACCCTTGGCGTGTGCAGCTTTCCAAAAATCTCACTACTTGGGTAGAAGAAGATGTGGACGAACGCTCCGACTGTCATGCCTGGGGTAGCTTGCCGTTGTACGACTTCATACGCGAGGTTGCTGGAGTGAAGCCTGCTTCACCGGGATGGTCCCGCATCACTTTCAAGCCGCGACTATTTCTATTCAAGGAGATGGAGGTCAATGTCGCCCTGGGTGGCCATCTGGAGGTTGCGAGGATCCGTTGGCAACATGCAGAAGGAGACTCAATATGTCTCGTGTCGTTGACTGTGCAAGCGGCTGCTGATGCGCCAACAAACACCAGGATCCCCATTCTGGTTGAACTTCCCATGGGGAGAACTGAGACGTTCATGGCTCCGGGGTCTCTAGAGCTTGACGTGGCTATCACGCACGATGCTGAATGTCCTGGGGTACTTGTAGTTCCTGAAACAAGTATCCCGTAAACAGCGTCAACATACCCTACATGATGCACGGACTGCCGGCCTGCACGATGCCGGTAACTAAGAAGTTGTCATACCTGATGGCATTTGAATCAAATCTGCTTGACTGTGTATCCTTGATATCTACCGATATGATTAGTTCCAGACTATGTTAAACTAAAATAAGCTTATCGTTCTCCACAAGCAAGCAGCTACCCCAGTAGTCGATGACTCGCCGTCGCAAGATACTCACGACACTAGTAAGAGTCTCCGCGTCTACAATGCGCTAAGTGTACCGACCGCTGAAACTAGCTTTGACGGAGACGTGCACTTCAGCATAAATCAGTCGTATATAAACAAGCGTACGATGATCTGCGAGACCATTATGGGCTGCTATTTTGGCCTCATCAACCCCATGACTCGGGACGGCATGTATGTCATCAGGGACCTCGGTAGGGTGTTAGGCTTGAGATGATGAAGGAAAGCTGGTACGTAAAGTTGATCCTGGCGTCAAAATGATTTCAAGTCTACCCTGCTCCCAACTCTCGGTCGTGGTCTTTTCCAGTGGGCCGCTGACTGGTGCCGAATGACGAGGCGTCAGTACGCCATGGGAGATAGGTGTAGCTTGTGTGGAGTATACATGCGATGGTGGCTCTTCAGAAGTTTGCCGCGATGCCAAATCATGAGTCCATAACCTCTCGTTCTTGTACAGACATTGAGTCAGCAGCTCGAGGCATTCGGTCCTCAATGATCCGATGACACTTGCAGATAACGTGCCGCGCTCTAAGCTTCCAACGGTTGGTGTTTTGAGAGCTCTCGCTGTGACTATGAGCGCCCTGAAGATGGTGCTGTTGTTTGATCCGCTGTTTTGGCTTTGCAAGGCTGCCTTGTCAAATGCTTTCTTGGCTTTTCGAAGACCTCCTCGCAAACATCGCTCGACTGTATAGCTCCACATTCTTTCCGTTACAACTGCTTGATCAAGATGACCAGGAACATAGCGTATTGACGCATTACTGCGCAACTGCAGTATGAGCAAGCAACTTGTAAGATGGATTCTGAGGCCTGGGCAGCCGACATCCCCGTAGTCGCCGTCATCAACGAACTCCTCCATGATCTTCTGAACTCTGGAGTAGTCTCCGTCATGTACAAAGTGGCCGGAAAGGTTACGAGAGCCATGCTCTTCGTTCGAGTTGGGCTCTCGATCTGCATCAAGAAAAACATCGGCTGCCTGTTCACAAAGCCGTTTCATGTTCATGAAGCAACTCGCTCGTTCCATTCGATGCCAATAGTGAAGTAAGGGATCTTCGTCAACAGGACTTGCGACGTAGTCTAAATCCTGCAATTTGAACGGTTCAACTGGACGTGAAGCAGGCGGGAAAGAAAGGACAAGGTTCTGCGGTGGTGGGCTTTCGACAGAAGTCCACAGCAGTAGAGTCTGTTCAGTGACAAACCCGGACCACCAGAGCCGATTCGATAGTCGTGAAAGCTGGCAGTCTTCACGATCTATCATCGCAGATGTTGTTTGTGTTCCAGCTTGCTGCAGATGATGTGATGCGAGGATGAGCCAGTCGGTCTCCCGCTTTCCATCCGTGGAGATGCTGGCTTGCGATGATGCATGAGCCATAAGTAGTAGTCCTTGTGTCAACAGAAGAGGTGATGAAACATGTTCGTGTTTCAAGCAACGCTACATACGGTAGTGTCAGTAAGTACCTCGTATTGATCGATGGATACTTGTGTGAGAAGTTATTCACCTCAAATTGCATTTGATGCTTAGAAAAAGCTTCTTGACGATTATTATAACCATTGTGTGCCAAGAAATCATCGTCAAGCCATGGGATAGCTACAGCAATTATCGCATGGTGTAAAACTGTTCCCGTCCCATAAGGCGGTTTCCGCTGGATTTCCGCCAGCTCGATTGCCTTCAGGTCCAGCACAGGTAAGTCAAAGTAGATATGGTTGATGTATGCTCTAGTTGATGCTCGAAGAAAATCGAACGCTTTTGAAGAAACGTAAGAAGTTGTTTTTGCATCTTCGGTTGGCTCAAAATTGGGAGATGAATGGTCGACGGGGAGGGCAGGGGATTCTGTCATCTTGTTGAAGATATCACCATTCAGTATTCGTTTCGGATACTAGACAATAGCCCAAGAAAAGCCTCAAGGAATACAGCAGATAAACGCAAACAAGCTGTTACTGTTACATAGCTGAGTTCGGATTGGGCGATGTTGAGGGCGCGGTGGAACCGACAGGTTATCTGTTGATGTTTTGCCATTTTGGGAAGCTTGAACCACGGGTCTTTGCCGAAACGAACCAAGGCATTTATTTAGGTGAGTAAGCGTATCAAATCCCAGGCCGACTCGTCTGGCCGAGAACGGTGCCGAGAATGGGCTCCGGCTCCGCCGTGTGTCAACATGTTATTTCACCGCTCTGACCCGAGGGTAACACGCAGGAGAACGTGCCGACTCGCGTAGACTTTTTCAACGACGTCCGCCATCAAGAAAGACAATGAAATGAAGTCAAATTTGAAAATTACACCCGGGAAGACGATGGACGTCCCGGGGATGAAGTATACGTAGTTCATGCCGCCCTCCATTCTGTCTGGGAATACACATCACTGCCATTCATGCTCCCAGCTTGTAAAGTACTGTTGGTGTGGAGACGCCTGTGATGGTGAAAGGACATCGATCCATGCTTCCATCACCACGTGTACCTGACCTGGGTCTGCGCGAATGCTGTCTGCGCAGCCATCCTCTGCCTTCTGCTCGGTCATCCATAATCGGCACTGGCCGGCTGTTCAAGTATTGACAAACACAACCATTTGAAAAGTCTCATTACAAGGATTGGAGTGCGGAGCAATAGATGTAGCTGGGGCTGACTCAATCTTCCTGACTCAAAATGACACCAGGACATTGTGAGGGAACATGGGGGCCGGGGCTGGAGTCAGCGCCGCCAGTCCCCGCACCGAGTCCCGGCCTGTCGGTAGAATGGGTGGGTCCCCTATCGCACAGTTCGCCCTTGCGGGAAGAAGATCTGACCGTTAGGAGGGGCCTGGCAAGGCACGGCGGAAGGGTGCAGAGGATAGACCGAGACTTGGTTTCCGTGGACAATAGTACTTAATCAGCAAGAAATTTGCAAGATTGCAATGCAGATTAGAAGAGCAGAACGATCTGATCCAAATTTGGTGGCCTTTTTAGTAAACACATTTTCTGAACTATGGCGTCCCTCGCAGGCAAAGTTGTAGGTCATAGATCACCTAGGTACAGTCAATTGCTTTCGTTACTGACCTTTTGGACTCATTCCAAAGATCGCTCTCACAGGTGCATCAAGCGGCATCGGCCGAGCCACGGCCAAGCTGCTCGCCAGCCGCGGTGCCCTACTATCCCTTGCGGACGTCAATGATACTGGCTTGGCAGAAACCTTGAAGCAGGTTGCTCAACCTCAAGGGGTTGAGCATATCACGAAAGTGGTCGATGTTCGAAAAGGAGCCGAGGTCGAGTCATGGATCCAGGATACGGTAAAGCACTTTGGTCGTTTGGATGGCGGTGTCAATCTGGCAGGCGTCGTGACCGACGGTTTACCGATCGCCGACGAGACTGATGAGAATTGGGATTTTCTCATGGATGTCAACGCTCGTGGTGTTTTCAACTGCATGAGGGCCCAGTTGAAGCACATGAATGACGGAGGTTCCATTGTAAGTCTCTGATGTCTCCGAAGAGATCTCCATGCGGTTCGAGAGAATCGCTACCGGGCCAGCGTGCTCACAAAGTATCAGGTCAATGCAGCCAGTGTTGCTGGTGCTGTTGGTGGCCCCACTTGGTCGATATACGCTGCCAGCAAGCACGCGGTCAATGGCCTGACAAAGTCTGCTGCGAGGGAGGTAGGGTCGCGCGCCATCAGGGTTAATGCGATTGCCCCAGGTAAGGGATTATTGCGAGCACGATGGTTGAGGTAATATGACTGATCCCGCGATGGCGAATTCAGGTACCATCAATACGCCAATGACGCAGGGCATGGCAGAGCGTCTCGGTGTCAGAACATCCACGTCGTCACAGGCTCTTGACAGGCAGGCAGAACCGACCGAAGTCGCAAATGTTGTAGCCTTCTTAATCAGTGATGAGTCGACCTTTGTCACGGGTGCAACTTACAACGTTGACGGCGGTCATCTCTGTTGATGCTGCTATTGAGGTCAGCTTGGACGGTGTAGTATGCAGATGGATAATTAGACGATATAAGAAGATTCATATTGACGCAATGAGGTCTTGGGACATGTCTGTAATCTCGCTTCAGGGGGCTTTTGGCCTTGCTTCAGGGGGCTTTTGGAGGGAAGTCTGACTGGCAAAAAGCATTCACATTCTCTGATATCGTCTATAGATGAGCGTTTCATAGAGTGCTCTGAACATGGGGAGATGTGAATCCTTCACCATACCTACGCCTCTGGCTTGTCTCATGACGAAATTAGGCGCATTTCCTGGTAATCGTTCTCGCAGCAGCACATACTGTCACGTATGCAAAATTTAGTCCTGGCACGTTTGAGAAGAAAGAGATTGATGGTCTATATGGTTCCAACTACCACGCTACAGCGTGTAAGAATTTTGTACCTCGATGGCATCGTGAGACCACAAATCCGTAGCATATGCTCTTCTTCAGTTCTCCACTGCTTTCAAATCCTTGATCACTTCCTGGATAGCACGCACGATCGGTGCATATGTTGGTTCCGGGTCAATCATCATGGCAGTGTCCATGTTGTTATGACAAATGGCAACTGCCACCTCATCACGCAGATCAGCCCATGCATATGAGCCACCGGCTCCCGGACTGTACAGAACATCCCTATGGTTGGGAACGAGGGGCGACGATGCGCCGGGTTCACCACCCAGAAAGTAACCTGCCTTGCCGCACCAAACAGGCATCGGAATGATCTCATCCTTGCTGTGGGCGTCTTCGCGCGGCACAGTGCAGGCAGCAACGCGGTCCTTGGAGATCATGCGCACCCCGTCAAGCTCGCCGCCTTGAGCCAGTACAGCGAAAATGCGCGCCATGCCCCTAGCAGTAGTGATGATGCCAGCCCCGGGGTGGACGCATTGCTGGACAACTCGAAGATTGTGCGCTGTGGATGCTGGGAAAACGGACTCGGGACTCGTGTTCAGGGTGTCGGACAACGGAGCGCCCTGTCCACCCTTCAGGACGGCGATCCTTGAGAGTTGGGAGTCGGGTACGCCGAAGAAGGTCTCGTTGGAAATACCCAGAGGCTCGAAGATCTCGTCTTGAATGAATTTGGCGAAGGAACGTTTGGATGGGTCGGTTCTGCGGACAATCTCGCCAATGATCCAGCCCCAAGACAGAACGTGATAGGCATTGGTTTTGCCAGGGGGGAAGATGGGAACCATTTCGGCGATTTGCTTGACCATCCAGTCCCAGTCGGCCATGAGCTCCGGGGTCACACCCTGGGGCATTTGCGGAATGCCAGCGCGGTGAGATAGAGCTTGCTCGACGGTTATGTTCTCCTTGCCGTTGGTGCCGAATTCGGGCCAATACCTGCTGACAGGAGCTTGCACGGCGAGCAGGCCGCGTTCCGCTTGAATCTGCGCGGCGAAAGCCGTTACGCCCTTGGTTACCGAGAAGGGGCAGAAGATGGTATTCTCGTCCACCAACCGGTTTCCGACGGGGTCGGCCAAGCCGGAGAAAGCATCGACAACTAGCTTTCCTTTATGGTAAACGGCAACCGCAATGCCTTCTTCGCCCCTTGATCTAGCTTCCTCGATGGCAGCGAGGATTCTAGGGTCGTTCTCGAATGTGTGGGAAGTAACCATGGTGATAAGATGCTGGGTAGAAAAAGGTATAAATCGAGTGATTCGGTGCTTGGAACCGGCTGGGTTGGGCTTGTTCTGCTTGAAAGGTTGCCATTTGAGATGCACGCGCATACTTGACTCGTATTTGAGGTTGAAAGCACACATACAGGCCGAGTAAGTGATGACTGACATGTTGCCGTCGTGCTCCAAGCCCGTTCTCCCCGAGGTTTACTGACGGCTAGAGGCGATGCGGGGACTCTGTACATACCCCGCCATTATTTTTGGAGAAGACATGTTCGTTTTGGCCTGGCAGAACTGACCAAGCGGTCTTGACTCATTGTTGGCGGTGCTCACAGGAGTCCAAGTCAACAAGTCTAGCAGCATCTGGCACTCCCGCGCCGCATGTCCCGAGTGATGAGGATGTGATTGTGAAAGTGTTTCAAAAGCTGGAGAGGCCAGCATCTTCTTTCCACTTCGGTGTCACAGATGGCACACCATCTCCATCTCCATCTCGGTATCGACAACACAAACAACCCCTTTTCTCCACATCACTCACCATGACCTACCATGTCATAATGACCGGGCATCGGAAACCTGGCATCAGTTTCGAGGACTTCAGGGCTCATTATGAAGACAAACATATACCACTCGTCAAGTACCTTGCTGGAGCGACATTTCCACTCTCTCACACCAGGCGATACGTCGCTGCGAAGCTACCGAATTCCAGGTCATCCGATACACTGGAGTACGATGTCCTCATTGAGCTTGTCTTCGAAGACGAGAAGCACTTTCATCAATTTGGCCAAATCATGTCGGAGAAGGCCGTGGCTGGGGCCATCTCATCCGACTGTGAGACTTTCCTCGATCAGTCGAGGGGAACAGCTGCGATTGTGGGTACTGTGAGCGCCACGACCCGAGGGGAAGGGCAGAACAACCACAGGGATCTGTCGGTACCACCATGTCGGAACGATCGGAGAGCCTAGAATGGACTGCACCGAGGCTTGATATAGATTGTGCGTTAGCCTGATTCAGGGGAACATGTACCTAGTCACCTTACCCTTCATCTACAGTTACACATTGTCAATAAGTTCTCAGTCCCTCCTTCTGGGGACGCAGAGTGCGGCCCGGCTCTTCGTCTCGAGTTAATTCCATTACCAAAGAGGTATTCTTCTAGGGCGAGATACGCTATTGCAACACCCCAGTCGATCGTCAGGGGGACATGGGCATCTGCTGGTACTGTAGGGGGGAATGCGGGGGATGCAGAGACACTTGTACGTGTAGCAATCCAAAGGCCCGCGTGACCAGCCGTCGGGGCACAGTTCAGCCCCGAATCGCCCCATACATCCCCACAGCCCCAGGGTCGCCATGCCAGATTTGGTGCTTCTGAACCTGGGCATTCAGGCAGACAGGCAGAAAGGAACCTAGAGCAAAAGTTACCCCGCTTAGGGGCAAGGGAGATCAGCTTACTCCAAACAACTGTCGACCTCCGCTTCTCTCTCAACCTCAGCCTGGACTTTCAGTGCTTCCGTTGGCCTTGACTGAACAGCAGGCAGACAGTTGGCCACAATCATAATGCGTACTTCGAGGGGCAGTAGGTCAAACGGCCCTGCGCCGGCCGCCAATGAGCGGCAACGTGTCGAGAAGAAGAGACAGACAGATCGAGTCGCTCAGCAGCGGCACAGACAACGACAGAAGGACTACATTACCGACATAGAGGCCCAACTCCGTTTATTGAAGGGCGGAGGAAACGCTCAAGTCGCGAAGCTCATGGAGGAAAATGTCCAGTTACGGGAAGAGGTACGCAGCCCATTGTCAAACAGACAGAATCTGACCACGTTTTCAACAACCGCGGACATTGCGAGTCAAGCTACTGATCACCTCATTTCACCGTGTAGTTGCAGCGCGTCAACGCCTTGCTAAACGACTTAGGTGATATGCTCGGTAAAGGTCGCCAGTTGATGCGAGATTCACAACTTTTGGTACCCTCGGCTGGCGAAGATCCCAAGTCACCGGCCGCAGTCGCTGTCAGTGACGGCTCAGCGACGCCGGATGACCCGGTCCCAAATACCTCTCAGTCAAATTGCTCGCGGAGCCAGGCTTCACAAGCCACGGAGTCGCCTAAATCGCAAGACCCTGGCAAGGAGATGCCTACAGAAGAAACAGCGCTGCCCCTCACTACACAACCTCTGGAAGAAACGACGGTACAATCAAGCTTCTCTCCAGCCATGCCAGCATGCATCGATCCTAGCCTAAGCAACGCCCCAAATAAGGCCAGATATCCCGAGCCGGCGACGACGGATCACATGATGAGATCAAGCTCGACAGCCCACGTTCTCGATCAAGTCACAAGTTGGTGGCTTGATCCCTACGAGTCACCGAGGCAGACTGCCGACAGTAACTCCTACTCCGTTTCTGAGCGTCTCGAGATGCTGGCGGCCCAGTGGCCGGCGCGAAAGGACAGCCCGGCGCCCGGCGCGCCCTCTCCTGGCCCTTACTCGAGAGGCGACGAAGCCAGCGTCTTGGACGAGACCCTTTACGACCTCTTGGGCCCGGCAAGTGGTCAGCAATGGGAGCATGTGATGGGCGGATCCGAACCGATGGCACCACCTCTTCGCAGCCTGGCTCCGGCTCATACCAAGACATCCCGCTTCAAGCTTTCGGCATCGCCACAGGATCAAGTCATGCATCACATACTTCATGTGGCGCGTACATACGTTGGGAACCTTGGGCCACCAACCTTTGCAGACTTCGTGCTGGATACCTCACCCAACCCGCTTTCATGCCAGCTTAAATTGTTTACTGATCCGATGAAGAGGATGAACAAGTCATCGGAATACCTGGCAGCATACTGGATTTTGTATTTGCTCTTCAGGGTAAGCCTCTCTCTTTCTCGTGTGATTTAACATCACAATATCGATGAAGAGAACGACAACTCATCATGATTACCGTCTTTTTAGTGGCAGGCTACAACAGACCAGAGTGCGTATGAAGAGCTGCCGTCGTGGCTGTACCCCACAAGACTGCAACTCGAGGTTGAGCACGAATACCTCTACGACCAGATTCCGTGGTATGTGGCAGGCAATCTGTATTTGTCAGTGGGTGCATCATTACTGACGCTTTGCTGCCGCACAGGCCGGATCTTCGGGAAGAGGTAATCAAACTGTCCCTCGTCGACACGGACGCTGCCTACGAAACTTTGATCGACGTGGGTCGGTATCTGAGGGTCGACCTTCACAACAGTTCAGGATCGCCAGGAAAGAACCTTCAAACTTTCAAGAAAGAAGTCTCAAATTTGTCGAGATGGAAGTTGGAACAGCAATTCTTTCGCAAGCACCCGCAATGGACTTGGACAACAGCTCAATGAAGAAGCGGTGTATTATATTATGATTGCGATGCTAGCCTCGCCTATATGAACCCTCATTCGGAAGGAAGGGATGCCAGCAACCGATCTTTCTGCGATTCCAGGAACTCGGCAAAGGTATTGAACTTGAGACCGTATTTGGTTTCTAACTGCTTCCCATCGATGGAAAGATCCATGTCATTAGCAAGTAGCTGGAACTCAAGCGTGGGCAGCTTGCCCTCAAGCTCTGCGATCTCCTCCGCAGTCCGTTGGACCGCCTTGATCTCTCTCCCGCTGACCCGAGATAAGGCTGCGGCAGCTTCTTCAGCCGTGAGGTTCTCAAATCCGAGCTCGAGCTCGTGCGTGTTGTACTTGGTGGGGTTCGTCAACGCATCGGCCACGATCTTCCCGACGTCCGAGGGATCAAAGTGCGGCATCCGGCGTCCATCGTTGAACGCGTGCGCCAGCGTCCCCTTGGTCGCCAACTCGGGATAGTGCCACTGGGCGTCGGGCTGGAAGTAGTTATGCATCAGCACCGCCGGTCTCACTATCGTCCATGCGCCGAGCCCAGACTTGCGCACGACGTCCTCGACGCCTGCCTTTCCAGTATAGTATGAGGCGATTGTCTTGAGATTCGACCAGACTTCCTTGCGCGCGGCAAGAAAGGCTGTGGAGACAACGATGGAGGAGACACCGACTTCTTTTGCCGCATCAATGAATGACTGCGCTTGTTTGATCTGGTCTTGGGGGTCGGCTGTTGGCCAGAGGTTGAGAAAGATGCCGTCGACGCCGGAGACGGCCTTTTGGATGGCTGGGATATTGTCGAAGTCGCCTTCAACGAGGACAATTCCATCGCTTGCGAGGGCTTGCGCGGCCGGCGAGGAAGGCTTTCGGACGAGGGCGCGAACGTGGGCGCCGTTGCTAAGGAGCAGGCGGGCAGCTGACCCGCCCTGGCGGCCAGTGGCGCTTGTGATGAGGAAGGTCGGAGGCATTGCTGATGTCGAAGTCGAGGGTCTTGTTGTATTGTGAAGCAGCTATGTCGACAAAAAGAGAGTATTTCAAATGATGAATGTTAGTCAAATTACTCGAAGGATCGAGCCTCTAGACTTTACGGGAGAAATGTGCGGCCGACAGGAGACAGCACTGCAATGCCCGGAGGCATTGAGCTGTCGTGAAGGTCGACGAAGCATGCCAGTAGTCAGCTTCTAAAAATTGGAGATGTTGGTCATGCTGGATGGAGATGTTGAGTCAATCGGCCTTTGTCAGGAGACTTGACTCAAGCGGCGCCCGCGAACGCGCCACCCCCATCCTTCCGACCCAGCGCCTCATGACACGATCTAGCTTGGGCCGAACATCAACTCCCCGACGACGCGGGGAAGCTCGATCGCTCTCCATAATGCCGGGCCCGAGGTGGTGTCCCGGTCGTGGAACGCAATGATAGAATCAATCGCAACAGGTCGCGTCCTTCATTAAAATCGCCGCGAGCAACAGTTGGTAGGAAACATACCCAAAGCTCAGGTGCATATGCGAACATTGACATAATTCCTTCCTATCTTGTGAATACCTCCACCTTTCCTGAATAATCACCATGGCGATTCAGCATGAGCCCAGAGTGGCAGCCGTGGCTGGAACCGGTGGCCTCACCCAGACCATCCCTGAAGTACCAGATCTGCCTGAGGAACAGCCCGAGCCACCTCTGGCGAGATTCAGCAATAATGACAGCGCAAGTTCCATAGAGCTTGCGGACACGGACAAATACCAGGTTGGGGAGCACCTGTTGTGGGCTCCCAGGAGGGTTCGAGTTGCCTGCGTTGGCTCAGGAGCGTCCGGCATCATGTTTTGCTATAAGAAGGACAAAGAGTTCGGCGACGACATTGATCTGGTGGTCTATGAACGTAAGTCTACTGCCCTTCTACTTCCCCTGTTGGTCCCTGTCTCATTATCATCCGAAGCTAATGGTGCGCAGGCCAGAGTCAGCCTGGTGGTGTCTGGAACTCGAACACGTATCCTGGCTGCAAATGCGACGTTCCTTCCCCAGCCTATCAGTTCTCTTTCGCCCCTAAAGCTGACTGGCCCAAGTTCTACTCTGGCGCTGCCGAGATCCAGAAGTACTACTCTGGCTATGCCCACGACCAAGGGTACGTGGGGAAGTACATCAAGCTCCGCCACTCCGTAGACCAGGCCGTGTGGGACGAGGATACGGGACAGTGGGTTCTGACCGTAACTCAAACGACGGATACTGGAGAGAAGAGCACCTTCGAGGACCGTGTTGAATTTCTTGTGGGCAATGTCGGCGTTCTCCACACCTGGAAGTGGCCATCCATCCCCGGCCGCGAGCTTTTCAAGGGGCCTATGGCGCACTCGGCCAACTATGACACTTCCATCAACCTCAAGGGCAAGAAGGTCGCCGTCATCGGTTCTGGGGCTTCAGCAATCCAGATCGTTCCAGCAATTCACGAAGAAGCCGAGCACGTTGTGTCCTTTTACAGAACACCCCAATGGATCAGCTCTGGAATGGCGGTAGAAGGCCTTTCCGAAGGCGGCAACTTTACATGTAAGTCGAAACCCGCAGCTTCTGACGACCAATAATCGCATGTTAGACTGACTGGCCATCTTAATCATAGTCACCGAAGAACAGAAGCAGAAGTTTGTCGATGATCCAGAAAGCTACCTGGAGACTCGGAAGAAGCTCGAGAACCTCATCAATCGGAGCTTCCCAGTCATGCTCAAAGACCACCCGCTTCAAGTCATGGGCAGAGAGGTATGAGAGTTGACGCGTGTCACTGCCGTTCTTTTCCGTCGTTTGTATTCCTGGGGGATGGGCGGCGAGCCTATCGAGTATGATTCGACGAACTGACAACGCGATAGCATGTTTCGAAGCGAATGGCATCGCTAGTCAAGAACGACCCCAAGATCTTGGAGAAGGTGATGCCTGACTTCGCCATGGGATGCAGACGCCTGGGGCTCGGCGAGGACTTCTTGGAATGCCTAAACACTCCCAAGGTATCCCTCGCCGATTCTGGTGTCGCTTCCTTCACCGAGACAGGGATCAAGTGCGAAGATGGCTCGGTCATGGATTTCGACGTCATAATCTGCGCTACGGGCTTCGACGTCAGCTTCCGTCCGCCCTTCGAAATGGTCGGTCGTGACGGGCGGCGCCTGCGAGATGAGTGGAAGCAAGACCCCGAGGCGTATCTCGCTGTCGCCGCTGCTGGCTACCCCAACTTCCTCGGTAAGCAACTTAAGCAGAGATGATGAGCCCCCGAGTCTTGCTGACAACGTCGAGTTGGATCTCTCGGACCTAACTGCCCCGCGGGCCATGGCTCATTCGTGACTGTTCTGGAGGCCGCCCAGAACTACGTTTGTAAGGTGATTAGAAAACTACAAACGGAGAACATCTTGAGCATCAACGTCAAGAGTGACGTTGTCAAAGAGTACAACGAGCATACGCACATCTGGCTGCAGCGAACGTATGTTCAACAGGCCCTCCCATTCCCCCATTTACATGAGAAGAGATAACCGCTGACAAGCTTGGTTGAAGTGTATGGACAGCTGGGTGCCGCTCTTGGTTCAACCAAGGAAAGCCTGGCGGAAAGATCACTGCTCAGTATCCTGGGTCATTGATGCACTGGCGGGATATGATGCACGAGCCCCGATTTGAAGACTACGAGATTAAGTATCGCTCACACAACCGCTTCAAGTTCATGGGCAATGGTTTCACGAAGCCCGAGGTGGATGGCCAAGATCTTTCTTATTACCTCAATCCCGAGCATATCAAGAAGCCATTATTCCATCATTAGTTCAGGAGGCGAATGCTGCAACATGGACTGAGGAGACTGAAAGTATAGATAGTTACAAATAAATTGGTCACGTCATTCTTCATAGGTTCGTTGCATTTCAGAGATGGGAAAACAATTCATAACGCAGAACACCAACTGGCGAGCAAATTCCAGCAAACGACACTGGCCGTTGCGTAGGTGTTACCGCTCTACTTGTTATTCCCCTGGAATAACAGCATTGATTTCAATTAGCACACATCTAGACCGACGATTGTGGATGATTCAACACTGGCACGGTATACAGTCACTGAGGATATTCGGTCTTTATTGGCGATGTAGTGACTCAACTCTAGGCTTCCCTATTCTTCTTCCCAACTAGTCCTCAAGCTGACTCTCCCGTGCTTTCTATTGACATTATCACTCTGTGCTGGTTGCTGAAGGAGCGGGCCGCAATGGTACTGCTCGTAGCCGAGAATAAGTCAAAGCCATGGCAGCAGCCGGGATAAACATGGAGCTCGGCGCTGACTCCCGAAGCCCAGAATTTGCTTGCAAAAGCAACAGACTCGTCGCGGAACAAGTCAAGCTCTCCAACCTCAATGTACAGTGGCGGTAGGCTCTTGGCGCTGGTCATCCGTCCCGGCGCCGCCGTTTCGGGCACCGATTCTTTGCCTCGCTCTGCTCCCAAAACGGCATTCCATCCAGTCTCGTTATCCGCAGTGCTCCACGTGAGAAACTGCGCGATATTTTCGTCGGCTTTGACTGTTCGATCGTCGAGCATGGGCGACAGAAGGATGAGGTGAGCAACGTTGGGAAGGTGGTTCACAGACCGCGCCCACAGAGCAGTCGCTGCTGCGAGGCCACCTCCGCCACTGTCACCCATGAGTGCGATCCTCATCGGATCAACTCGAAGCAGTTCAGCTTGGTTTTGAAGCCAGGTAAGGCCTGCGTAGATGTCTTGGACTGGAATAGGATATGGGTGCTCGGGTGCCAAGCGGTAGTCAACTGCCAGGAACGGGATCCCAGTCGCGGCCACATACTTCGCCACAATGTTATTGTAGACTTCGACGCTTGCAAGAATCATTCCTCCACCATGCGCGTAGATCACTGCTGGGCTCGGTTGATTGTGGCCGGTGTGGTACCAGCGGAGCAAGATCGTGGTACCGTCGGGGGCCATGGTGGAGTAATCTTTGATCAAGACTGCTGCAGTGCCATCCGATCCTCCCAGTTCTGCGATCCGTGGCGCGATATCCTCCCGTCTTGACTTGATATCATTGACGGCAGGTGGAGGCGCTGGTATGTACCCTTTGGCCATGCTCTCTTGAGCAATGTCTTGGAATACACGAGCTAACTCTGGAGCGATCCTGAAAGGCATTGTGGTGATTGATATAGTCCGGTTGATCCTCGCAAGCGGTTTGAGGCTTTGTCGTATTGTCTGTTTACGGCTGGGGTTGAGAGAGACTTGAGGTCGTGACAATGTCAGATTAAAAGGAGTGAATCGAACGCGGCAGCAAGGCAGTTTCTTCAGACGAGGCCAAGTTTAAATCCGTGGGATGATGATCACTATTGCCTACATGACTCTCCTTAAGTGGGCTTCATGTCTTCCCGGTTTCAGCCCGCACCACTTACCCTGTCCCTTGATCGGAGGAAAGGGTGTTCAGCTACCCGGGATTCAGTATCGGTAAGCCGAGAGGAATTCGTGATGACAAGTGGGGACATGTAGTCTCTCGATGTGGGCTTCTCGGGCTCGACCTTTAGCCCGAACCCGGAGGTACCCTTGGAGCATACGCCAAGTGTGCGGAACCACAGCGCAACATGCTGCCTGACATTCTTATCTGCCTTGGTTAATCTCCTAGTCTTCAAGGGGTCTGCCGTCCTGAACGTGTACCAAGGAAGAGTGGTTTGACACAACATAACCAACAAGTTGACGCATTCGGAGGGGGAAATGATGTGTCAGGAGCCAGACCAAACGACCTTACCCCAGGTTCTTCCCCGCATGAACCCCGCAGCTGAGAACTGTCTTAGTACTAGCGCATGATTGCGGCCTAGGGGATTGTTTGTCGTCCGCCCGGGCCCGTGGTCCCGGCGCCTTGCGAGCCTGGACTTCGCTGATTCAACATGGCTTTGTCAGTGGTGCTCCCTTCTACTGTTTCACGGAAGACGACTCCCACGCTTCAAGTTGTTGCTTTCCAGACTACACCAGAAGTGGGCGTAAGGCCAGTGGTTGGGATTATATTTGACTTTCAACGATGATTTAACATTGTCGCGAACCTCGTCCTGGTAACAGAAGACACAACAACGGCCTGAGGACTCCTCGAGTTATACCTTGAGACAAACAACTCTTTACCAAATTTGTCCATTTTTCTGTCAAACCATCTACGAACGTCGATCAACCTTCTTCATCGTGGTCGAAGCCACAGTGACCAGACCTACCAACTTGGCTTCCGAACATCGAGTAACGACATCCCTAGACCATGTCCGCGGTCAACGACGAGCCATCTTCCAAGAAGGATGAAGTTTGGCTTGAGCAGATATCGCCACGCGCAGAACTGGCAACCCAGTTCGCGGCCTTCGAGAAGAGTCTCAGTGTCAAGGAATGTGTCCGTCTCTACTGGCGCGCAATTCTCTGGATCTGCTACGGCCACTTGAACATCTTCGGTTACGGAATCGACGGTGTGGTTGCGGGAGCCCTCACCTCGACCCCGAGATTCCGTGAAGACTACGGCGAAAGCTTCGAAACTGGCACCGGTGTAACCCACATCATCTCGGCTGAGTGGCTGTCGATCTGGGCGGGGGCCTCGCAGATCACTGCCATCGCAGGAGGCTTTCTTGCCGGTATTCTCGCGGACAAGTTTGGAAGAAAATGGACGAACGCAGCTTGCGCTGTGGTCTCCATTGGTGGTGTCGCTGCCCAATACGCCTCTTATGGGTCCATGCCCATCATCACTGTTGGAAAGGCGATCAACGGATTCTCGATCGGCGCCTGGGTTGTATTGATGCCCCTTTATGCCGCTGAAGTCGCTCCCCTTCGTCTACGGGGTTGGCTCACCGCTTTGACGAACTTTTTCCTCTTTTGCGGACTCCTACTTTTCAACGGCGTGGTGTACGAGCTGGGTCCGCTCGACAGCATCCTTTCATACCGGGTACCCCTGGCTCTCCAGTGGCTGATACCCTGTCTCGTACTGCTGAGTGTTTACTTCTGGCCGGAGTCTCCCATATATCTAATCCGAAACAAAAGACGAGAGGAAGCGCTCGAGGCGATTCGAAAATTGTATGGTCCCGACGGACCCATCTCGCACGAGGGCCTCTGCGCCCAGATTGAGGAAACACTGGAGCACGAGCTTCATGGTGGCAAAGACAGCCGATCCTATGTGGAATGCTTCAGCAAGGAAAACCGCCTGAGGACCTTTATTGCAGTCCTGGGCTTCACTGCCATCCAAGCCTCTGGTGGCATCTTCATCCTTGGCTACCAATCATACTTCTACCAACTCATTGGTTTCAGCACCAAGACTTCATTCTTATTCAGCATGTTGTGCAACCTCGCCATGTTCGTCGCCACGATTTGCTCATGGTTTCTGATCGACCGCGTTGGCAGACGGCCACTCTTCGTCTGGGGCGAGGCCATCACTGGTCTGTGCCTCATCGCGGTTGGCGGTTGTTGCGTCAGCCCCAGTACTGCTTCTTACAAAGTTGCCGTGGCATTCATCTTCATCTGGGTAAGTGGGTTGGAACCTGAAGTTCAACCTTAAAATTTAATCACTCGATATGCTCTGGCTAACATCCCGTTTCTTCTCTCAGGCTTTCGTCTTTCAACTTACTGTCGGTACCGTGGGTTTCACAATCGTCACCGAGGTGCCATCGATGCGTCTTCGTTCAAGAACCCAGGCTTTGGCCAACGTTGTTCTCTGTGTTGTTCAATGGGTCATCGGATTCACCTTTCCCTATCTTTTCAACCCGGATGCAGCGAATCTAGGTGGACAGGTTGGCTTCATCTACGGAGGATTGACTTTCATCTACTTTGTGCTCGGATGGTTTTACATACCGGAGACGAGTGGGAAGACCGTCGCTGAGTTGGACATTTTGTTTGATAAGCATGTGCCGCCTCGTCATTTCAAAAGGTCGGAGGTGGTAATGCAAGGAGAAACGATTGCAGTGGTGAGGAAGTCGAGACGCGGAATAGTTTCGGCGCCCTGATTTTGCTATATATACGGCAATTCGGCCTAAGAGACTCAAATAGTAAGTACCTAGCCACGAAAAGTCGACTAGCATAGGGCTGCTTTGGTAAAGACTCAGGACTACGCAGGCCGGTCGCATTCCATCTGGTCCTTCTGTTTGGCTGCTGTTCTCCAATACTATCCAGTCATCGGCCGAAGCTGCAGTGACCTGCGCATTTCACCCTTTGCATGTTTAGGTCCTGAAAACAGGCTGCGATATTTAGTCCTTGGGCGTTTCGACCACGATTTACTTTTCCTGGGATGCCATTTGATTTTGTTGCTCATCGGTAGCATGTCAGTCAAGTTCGCTGCAACCCTCCACTACCTTCCTTCGCAGTGCTGTGAGCCTGCAAGGACATTCGCAGAATCTTGAACACACCGTCTGCCGGGCTGTATTCCTAAAACTGCCCCATCCCTCACGACATAGACATGAAATGTCTAAGAAACTTCGCTGCTCCCATAGCTGCGGAGCACTACCAATTCCACCCATGACAGGACGTTACTCAGGGGCTATGGTCTGTGGAAACGCCGTTAGAGCGCAGTAAATCAAATTGAAGCAGCTGACAACTTCCGGGAAGCCAACAAGAGAGTTAAGCCTTACGGCCTCTTTTGACGTTTTGTCACGTACTGATAATACGAAATGTCTTACTGTCAAATAAGTCCATCGAATTCATGTCAGCAATTACATGTGGTTGGCCGCGGCATTGGAACTTGGAGCCTGTCGTATGAAGGTCCGCTCGCTCTGAAAAGGATGCTCGACGCTTGTGAAATTATCTCTCTGTGGGAGCCATCCGTCGAGGGCAGTTTATTTTCGATGTTCAAGTCGTAGGGGTTCTTAGCCGGGCGGTTCACCGCAATACGGTTGCTGGTACCACCGAAGCTGATAGTCCGGAAGCTTGTGGAGTGACATCACGGGGGCTCCATGGCGCTGTTGATGTCCAGCGGAAAGATGTCCAGGAAGACTGAATAATCCAGTGGGAGACGTCTTTACCCGTGGTACTGGTAGAAACCTCATCACTGAGAAAATCGATGGCATGTACTGAATTTTAATGTACATCTCTCAGGGCATCTGTTGCGTTTTGTTAGTTAAATTGATCGTCAAATCAAAAACATGACTCTTGGGAAGTGACGACGGTCAACGACCCAGTAGGCAGGCGGGGCGTGCCAATCAATCAATCACGGAGTCACCTCAAAACGGAACAGGAACAGGCCGTTTAGGCTGACCATTTCCGCCTCTGTGCACAGCGTGTATAATTTGTCTTCGGCTGAGGCGTGGCTGAGCTTGGACTGGCCCGAGCCTGAGTAAGAGCGGCAAGGGCGCTAACCCGGTCAAACCTACGCTGATGGCAGAGGTAAAATCGTAAACATCCAAGGATCACGCGCCGCAACAACGATGCTTCACCTTTTACAGTCCGGCATAACGAAGGCCTATCAGAGGCGGCGACACGGTTTCACCAGTAATAAAGGCATTCATAGTGTGAAGTAGCTCATTTTGGTTCTGTGTTGATTCTGGATCGGTGTCACAATCCTCTCTCGAAAGCCCCCCATCCCCAGGCCACATTCATCAAAGTCCGTTGACCATATCCATGAGCGAGTAGACGAGCGCAGCTTCCTTATCCCAAGCAACTTTGACGATGGACCTTTAGTCGGAAGCCTTGAAGTTCATCATGTCGCAAGGGGTGCCAGGGCGGGAAGTCTCCGCAGTAAGGTCCTGCTGATCCTTGTCTGTTTTCACGATTCTTGTCAGCAAACCGACAGATGCTTCTTCGTGCAGGATGGGAACAGCAAACCGGCAGCGTCGTCGGTGACGGCCTTCTGCTCCTCCTTCTTGACACAAGCAGAGACAGTCTTAGAGCGCTTGGGCTCGTCCTCGGCGGCAGCAGCAGCGTCTTTGGTGGGGCGCTTGCGCTTGGGAGTGCCCGAAGCAGAGGCGGATTTGGTTGCAGCGGGACGCAGCTGCGAGGTAGCGGGGTGGGCACCGGGGGTCAGAGGACCCTTACTGAGAAGCTCGGCGGGCTTCAGGTCGAAAGTCTTCAGGAGCCGCTCGAACCGCTTTGCGCTGTAAGGCACAAGTCAGTATACGTAGGTAATTATGATGCGCAAGGAGAAGTACTCACGCGGCAGCCTTGCTGGTGATCGAAAGCTCATCAGCAACAGCCTGGAAGTCGATCTAGCAAAGTCAGCGTCGCTGTCCATCCATCTGTGTCAAGGATGGTGGGTTACCTTGTTGTCGGGACCCAAGAACTTCCAGGAGCAGATAACAAGTTTGAGGGCCTCGGCCGAGCCGTCGATTGCCGCATTCGTACCGTTGGCCTTGTCAGACATGGTGGCTATTGCGTCGCGTGGTAGTGGTGCAGAAGATGTGAACTGCGATGATGGCTGTCAGTCCCAAATCAAAATCGCCTACGCCAAGAGGAAGAACGACTCGGAAGGAGCGTAATGGCTGTTTGTGCGTGACCGACTATTGATCTGGAAGTCAAAAGAGTTAAGGGGGGCTCAGACGACGCGTCTTTTTGGAAGCCGGCGCGATGATGATGCGTTCAACCATGGGCTTTGCTAGAGATTGAGCTTTCGAAAGCCTCTCACGAAACTGACTTGATAGGAAATGCAAACCGACTTACGGAGTGAAGTCTTGAATAGGAATCGATGACGTTTTCTGTAAGCTTGTGTGGCAGCGATGGTGCTCCAGGATGATGGTAGTTTACGGTGTTAAGTTGGTCCCGCGGAGTCGTCGCTACAAAAACAATGGGTGTGTGATCAGGAGGCAGGTGGAAAACCAGGCAGCAAGCCTAGCCCTTTGAGTAATTTCGCAGCTTCTATTACAGAGTCAAGAGTGCTAGCAACATCTAGATGCCTCAGAGCTCATCCCGGCTATGGTGCAACGCAATAAGACGGCAACAACAACAACGACAACTGCGCGCCCTGACCAACAAGGTATTTGACCATGACGGGGCAACAGGCAGACAGCAGCATCAACTGCAGGAGCACCAACTCTTTCACTTCTCGCCTCAGTTCAATGGCAGGATGAGATACTCTCTGGGAATTGTAGCTGAAAACCTCTGAGCTTTTTTACAAACGAAGTGTTATCGACTATTAGATTTCATTGACTCCAGGTCAACCTAAGCTAGAGGAACAGAGCTTTGGCAAGTGGGGTTTCCAAGATCAATACTCCTTACTCATCATCAGTGATCTAGTACTTCACAACAAATCTTACCTCTAGGTGCTGGTAGGTCAAGTGTGAAGATATGTAAAGGCTCCAGTGAGTTTCTGAAAAGATGCGCCTGAGCAGCGTCTCAGAGTTCTGAATACATAGCGCAAATGGAATAGAAGGGTTGTCGTAGCTCTTGTAACCATCATTAACGGCCCTAGCTACGATTGAAGCCGTCAAGAATCCCATCGTAAGACGGATACTTGATTGCCAACTTCATACCCTTCAATTGAGAAAGTCGCTTCACCATGACAGATCCGATGGCTCCAGTATTGTCAACACCTCGAACCTGCCCCCAGTATTCGACTTTTGGGTCCCAATCCTCATCTTGGCTTTCTGAACTAAGCTCTGCTATTTCTTTTTCTGCTCTCTTGATAATCTTCTCCTCCAGTTCACACTGTGCAAAGTCCATGATGAAGGGCGTTTGAGTACGTTGGTTGACCGTGACATTGCGAGGATTGCAGTCGTTCATCAATACGCCACGTTTGTTGATCTCATGTGTTGCGTCGACTGCAGCTTGCACCGTCGCTGCCCACTCACTGGCGTCCCGAGGGGCCATTGGCGAGATGGGGAGGTCCCAAAGGCTGTAACCGGCGATGAGCTCCATGATGACACCTTTGATCTCGAAGTAAGGATTCGAAGTCAGCTGCGATTGGATGCTAGGTGGCCCCTCGCTCTGGCTTGGCTCTGGCGACACAACTCGCACCTGTGCGTGCATTCGTGGTATCGAGCTGCCCTGGAAATCCACAAGCCTCTCGTATACTGTGGTCTCAGAGGTAAAGTAGTCGATACACTCTTGCCACAAGGCTGCTTCGTATTCAACGATGCCGCCGGCAGAACCGTCGTAGACGTCTCCGGGAGTCAAAGGAACTCGCGTCAGTTCTCTTTCCTTCACGTACTCAGAAATGAAGTGTGCAATGCTCCCATCATTTACAAAGTTCTGGAAAGCTCTCTCTCTATCTGGTGTATGAGGAACGTGCTTGCCCAGGACCTCGCGTAGATTGGTGCCAAATCGTCGATCATAAAGCTTGAGAACTGCATGGATGCTGTGACCATGTTCGTCGTTGATGACAACCTCCATTACCGGTGACATGGTGACCGAAAAGATGTTGGTTATGGTAATCGTGGGCTGACGTGAGAGGGGAAGACCTCCGTAATCCTTGATCACCTCCAGCTTAATTGACGTTCCCGGCTTGTATGGGAGTTTGGTGGCATTCTCAGCCCTGGATGGCACGAGGTCAGCGTAACTTCCTTATCACCATTCTCTACATCTCGTTACTTACGTGTCCGTGGACGTGGGTGCCAGCATGACACGATCCAAATGCTTGTCTCTGAGGCTCGACGAGATGTGCGCGTCGATTTAGCCTCTGAAGTGTAAGTGAGTTGGGTTTGTCCCGTCGCTTTCTCCACGTTACGTTATGGTGTGGTGTATCCTGCAGATCAAAAACCAGGATAAGATGTGGCTGGTGGTTGTCATCACTGATTTCCAATAACCAATGGCCACGTGATTTTAGGGTGGTCAGGGCTCTAAAGCGAATACCTAGGTACAGGTACTCTAGGGAGTTGCGGTTCATTTCCCTCTCCGCCAGACTCCCCAATCGTCCCTTTCAACCGCCTCGAAACAGTTCGCCTCACCCAGCGATATCCTGATCGGCTGATTGCCGATCCGGAAACCACCAATCCACATCACAGTTGTGCCCTTGGGTACGGATTCGCGACATTAGCGCATATTCAAGGCGCAGCTCGATACTCCTCGAAGCCTATCATCTTTCTAGGCTTTTATTTCATGAACAACAGCTACTGTTATGTATAAAATCTAGACCAATAAGAAATCGAGGTGGGACTAGTTGATGGCAACCTGAGAAAGGGGTGTCGCGCAGTATAACCTGGTCAAGTTTCTCGCATCCGCAACCAGATGTCCAGCGTATAGCCGAATCATGACATGTCTGGTATCCATGCCGGCTAGAACAACATCAATTATGGATATCACGACTGTGGCGTTTGTCCCGAGTCTCGTGCTGTGAGCTCAGGATGGGCCGAAGAGGTCAGGAAACACTCCTACGGCGGGCATGGCTTCAGTGGCGAAAACAGAAAATAGACATGACAATGATTTACGAAAACAATGGATGGAATTCCCAGCACAGGGACAGAAGCTCTGGATGCCTGCTACTCAGCCTCTGACACCGGTTAACCAGCTCCCAGTCCAGGGGCCGGCACAACATAAGAAGCGCGCAACCCGACGATGGGATCAACGACTCCAGGTAAAGGTCGCGATTACGGTTTCAGAGACTACTTGACTGTCAGGTTCAACTACATGGCCATATAATTGTAAGGAGAAGTTTCAAAGTATCTCGTTTGTTCTCCTTCCTTCCATTAGCCATCCTCTCTCCGTCATTGGGTGCATGTTTGCAGCAGGGCGTCGATGTCGGCGTAGTCAAAGCACTTTCAGTAGTGCGATCCGCAGGGCCCGCAGGTTGCGCCTTGGGAACCCTTGAATGACTAAGTCGCCTGCAGGCGGAAACTGGAATCAGAAGATCATGCATTCAAGTTCACTTGTGCTTATCCCATCGCCCAGCGGTTTGTTCCTCTTAATGTGTGAAGTATGTTACGGAGGATGCACCGCGCCCGCCTAGTAATGTGGTCACATCAACTGAATCTCGGTTGGCCAAGAAGGGTGGCAGTGTGAATCAGTCCATTCGCGGCCGAGACCTTTGCCCTACTCTATTCGATGCCAGCCTGCAGTGCACGTCTTGTGTAAGCCATAAACCGCCGGAGCAGACGGAACGACAAGCACGAGCCACTTTCTTCTCCGAGAAGCGGGTTCCCTACCCAAAGTTGGCTTCAAATCCGAAACCGAAACCGAGCATCGCTGATGCTTGCCAGTTGGGCTGAATGAGCCCTATTGCCGGCTATGCTAGTCATTCCCCTAGATAGATGATGTTTACCCTGTCACCCCGGTGTCTCGGAGACTTACCGCCACGACGTTCAAGCTACCTTAGCGTCGGCAGACCGGCACTTGGCTGGAGCTGCATCATCGTTCCTGGGCTGCGCCATTCTTGCTTGCCCTGCATAATGCGATTGAGCGATGCGAAATCGGGCGGCCACGACTGGTCGGCTGCTGGTACTACTGTGATCGACAGCGATCCGCAGACGTATCTCACTGTGCAACCCATGACAGAGGAGCCCCGGGAAATGATCATCAAAGCAATACCGAGACCGAAGGCGTAGATGGGAATTACGACGCGATTCGACGTGGCCCCCCGATTGGAGCTGTCCTGATGACCGAAATCCGCCCTCTCCCTATTTCGAAGACAGTAGAGATTTATAGAACGAGCCTCGCCGCCAAACACCATCATCAAACCTCACACCAAGCCCCTCTTCCGTCAACGCACTTTCCTCAACATTACTTCCACACTCATCATGTTAAACCCGGGGCTCTTGACGGCGATATTCGCAGCTAGTGCCGCTGCTACAGCTCCTGGCATCAGACCGCGGGGCATCCTCGCTAACGATGGCGTCAAGTGTGCGTGCAATCAGCTTGAAACCGCCTATCCTGATGCGCTTCTTCGTCCCAACTCGACGGACTACGAAACTCAGCGCATCAATGTTTGGGACAAGCGCTCGAGCCTTGCGCCGGCCTGTATTTTCCTTCCAGGAACTACCGAATCCACCGCCGATGCCATTGGTATTTTCAACACTTGCGGCGCTCAGTTTGCGGTTCGGGGAGGAGGACACATGAACGTGGGTTCTAGTGACCTTCCACCGTCGAGTGGTGCTACTGTTACTGACAAGCTGATTTCCAGTTCCCCGGATCGAACTCTATCAACGATGGTGTGCTTCTTGCGCTCAACAACTTGAAAGATATCAAGGTCAACGACGAGGACGAGACTGTTGAAGTCTCTCCAGGCAACGCATGGGTTGACGTCTACGAAGCCCTCGTTCCTTCCAAGCGTTATGCCATCGGCGGCCGTCTCAAGACCATTGGCGTCCCGGGTCTCACGCTGATCGGCGGCGTCAGCTACTTCCTCAACAAGTACGGCTACACTATGGACAACGTTGTCAGCTACGATGTCGTCCTCGGAAATGGCACCACTGTCCAGGCCAGCCAGAACTCCAACTCCGAGCTCTTCTGGGCACTGAAGGGCGGCGCCGGCAACTTTGGGCTTGTGACCAAATTTGTGTTCAAGACGTACGACGTGCCCTTGGTTACCAGCACCATGCAAGTCTTCAATGAGTCGGCTGTTCCAGCGTTCATCAAGGCCACTTGCGACATGATCCTGTCCGATGATGGCTCCGTCGGTGCCGGTGCTGTCATCAACATCAACTACAACACAACCACGCGCACCGCCGCCCCTCAGGTCTTTGGCCTGCAGGAGACCACCGAGTCACCGCCCTCACGATTTGCAAACTTCACTGCCATCCCAGCCGTCACTCGATTCCACAATGTGACGGAGCCAATCCACTTCCATGCCAAGCTGGAGACCCCAAATCAGATGTTCCGGTACGTGACTGCCACCATGTCCCTCCTTGACCCCTGAGCAGTACTAATGGAATAAACAGCATCCAGTTCGGCCACCATACCATCAAACCCGATGCCGACCAGATTTACGCGATGTACCAGCAGTGGCACGAGGCCGTCGACGAAGTCATCGACGTCGAGGGCATTCTGCCGACCTTTATCCTCAACCTCGCTCCCAGGACAGCCGCCGCCGTTGGCCAGAACAATGGCGTGGGCAACGCCTTCGGCTTGGACTCTGATCAGTCTTACATCTGTAAGCTGGACTCTGCTGTATCACCTTCTTCCGGTTTGACTAATACATCGCAGGGTGGCAAGTCGCGACCTCGTGGGCCCGACCCGAGGATGATCTGAGGGTTGAGACCTGGGCCAAGAACCTTCTCGGGCGTCTCCACCAACAAAACAAGGAAAAGGGCCTGAGCACCGAGTTTTTGTACATGGGTGACGCGGCGGAATGGCAGAATCCCATCCAGACTTACCCAAAAGAGAACCTAAAGAGGCTCAAGGAGGCGCGAGACCAGTACGATCCTGACCTAGTCTTCACCAAGCTCGCTTGGGGTGGGTTCAAGCTTGGGTTCTGAACAGCCTCGCGCTGTTTGTAGCACTTCAAGCATGCGGCAGGAAGTTACGTCCTGTGTAGGGCGAAGGGAGAACACATTCTCACGACTCCTTCGGGCTTTTTAAGTCTAATGAGTTGCTATCTTTTGTAAATTTTGTTGTGCAAGTTGTCTCTTCATTTCTGGTGGCGTTCCAAATCATCCTTAACCAGGCTTAGAATCGAAAGTCTTGACATAGTTTCTACTTCTTACTCCTTACTACCTACTTTTCGACTTTTGAGAGTACTTGTCATTGTGAAGTGGGATCATAAAAGTTGACCCAGGTTTATGATGGCGCCTCGCGCCTCAGGATCTCTCAGATGTTGAGGTTGTGCACTCGGACGAACTTCCACAGCTCCACACGAGGGTCGCTGCGGGCTGTTGCCTTACTCTCACCTCTGCATCCATCTTCTTGCACTTTCTGTACCTCCCCTACCACAGCCTTTCTTTCTCAACTGAATCGAGAAGTCACCACCAGTGCCTCATACATCTTCTTCCTTCAGGTAACTAACCTTGGACACGACTGTCTTTTGCCAAACGCCTGGCATATCAAGACAAACAAGCCTTGACTCCTGACCGCGCAAATAGGCTTCTGTCTACCACAGCTCAAGGCTGACTCCAGAACCTTCACCCAGAATCTCTGAAAGTGAGGCCTCTTTCCTGCTCCCCCACCAAGGCTGGCTCTTCATTTTTTCAGCTAACAAACCCAACAAGATGCCCCCCAAGGCCGCCACCGTCGCCGGCGAGGCTGACACCCTCACTGCCAGTGAAGTCAACTTCATCAAGACTCTCTTCGACAACATGACCAACAAGCCGGATGCCGACTGGGAGCAGATGGCCAAGACCCTTGGTCTCGCCAACGCCAAGGGCGCCAAGGATCGCTTCCGCCAGATCTCGAAGAAACACAACTGGGGTGTCAGCGAGCCGAGTCCCAGCCCCGCCAAGTCCACCGCCAGCGGCCCGCACCAGCCGACCAAGGTGGTCAAGTCGACTCCCAAGAAGAAGACCCCAGCCAAGAAGAAGGTATGTCGCTCTTCCCGTCCTAGGCATTGATCGCCGTGTTGACCAGGAGGTACAGGCGGCCCGCGTTGAGACACCTGAGCCTGAGGAGGCTGTTCTCGAGTCTGACACGGAGGAGAAGCTTCCCGCTGTTGTTCACAACGACGAGGAAAGCGAGTTCGAGATTTGAGATTTCTCCCTTCTGTGACTTGCAGAGCTGTCGCACATGGACATGCCATTGGGGATGGATCAGGATTGGTCAGCATATCCATGCGGAACGGCATCGCAGATGAAGGCGTGCAGGCTTGCTACAACTTCCGCATTGCATCAACAGTGTCTTTTTATGAGGCTAGTATGACTTTGGAGGACAGATGATGCCATCATCAGACCTAAATGCCAAGCACCAAGCTCTATACTGCCTCTACCCACGATTCGCGGTGCATGTGAAGGACAGACTTGATCACCCCCTCTAGACCGACACATCTCGCAAAACTATTGATAAATTGCAAACCAGGGACAATTAAATCTATGATCACAACCTCTAGATTTGCACGCAAGGTCAAGAATTAAACCACGGCCAGACTTCGACAGCATCACACCGATATCTTCCGACCTTTGACGACCGATTAGCACTCCAGCGCTGCCAAGTCAAATGCCAATTGGGAAGACGCCCCCGCCATTGATTCTCTAGACATAGGTTGTCCGATTGTACTCTGTTTTATGAGGTCAATTTAGGCCTAATTGCAGCTCATGAGTCGCTCTCCAGCAGCGCCTCGCTGACACCTTGGAACCATCGTCTGACTTTGGGTTGCTGGAAGCACCAGCACAGCGTACCGCAACGCTTTGAGTGGTGGTTTAGCTCCTACCCTTAATACACACAAGCCCCCATAGTAGATCAAACCTGTTCTGCCGGGTCGGTGCGATGCCAGGGCCGGGGCCGGAGCCGGAATCACGGCGGGACCCACCTACCGGACCCGCCGAAATGGGCAGGCAGACTTGCCAGATTGGGCTACTGGGTCGGCAGGAACACGCAGGCACCGGCATTAGGACACTGAATAGGATTCTCTTCGCTGCATTTCTCTCTCCCATTTAAATTCTTCTCAAACGCGTTACATTGTAGCATTTACCTGCGAACAACCAGTAACAAAGGCCCAACGAAGCACACAGCGGCAAGCACTTCCTACAAAAGTCTTCTGCCTACTTTCACGGCGCTCACATTGTGATTCTTTTCAAGCCCGCAAACCTCAGTGGAAGCGACGAATACCCAGCCACAAGACCTCGGACGGAACCTCGGTCCTTCCCTTCCCGCACCGCTCACCTCAGCGCCTCGGACGGAGTCTCAACTTTCCTCGGGGCAATCCACTGACTCTACATCTTCGAACGGTAACACTCTCCTTCCTCTTGACGCATTATCTGCTTTAACACCTTGGACGGCACAGCACTTCATTCCCCAACACACTACCGATCCAATACCCTGGACGAAGTTGACTGTTTCCTCTGACATACCAACTGCCTGCCTCTTGGACTGAACCCCGCCCTTTCACCTGACATAGCATACCATCCGTCCCGACACCATCAAGATGCCCCCCAAGAACACCACCCCCGTCGCCCCCTCGGGCTCGAACGGAGCCTCCCAGCCGAGCCTCCTCCCTCCCTTTGAGGACAACGAGAAGAATGTGTTCACCGCGCTTTTTCTCAACCTCAAAAACAAGCCCGACGTCGACTGGGAGACTGTCGCTGAGACCGTCGGATTCAAGAACGCGTCCACCGCCAAGGTCAGTCCTCTTTGAGCCGTGACGTCCTCGCTAAACTCGCTGATCCGACTCTTCAGTCCCGCTACGGTCAAATCTGCCGCAAGTACGGCATCCAAACCTACACCCAGGTCGCTGCCTCCTCCAGCGCCAACTCGACTCCCGTCAAGGGCAGGGCCTCGGCGGCCGCCACGCCCGGCAAGGTGGGGGTCCGGAAGACCACCGGACGCGTTGGTTCCAAGGGCAAGAAGGGCGCCGTAAAGGCCGAGATGGAGGACGATGACGAGATGAAGGATGCCACCTCGATGGGCGGCGTCAAGGACGAGAATGATGACGATATGGAGATGTGAAGTAACATGAGGACACCAATAAGGGGAGCCATGATGCTCACACGAAGGCGTATGGTCCTAGAGGCCTTTTTATTGAGACAGACAAGGTTCAAGTGATTAATGAAGTACTGGCACTTGATGCCGTGGCCTCTTTACCTGACATTCTGGGTTCCTTTAAAGTGTTTGTGTCATGTCCCCATTGCAGTGGCCTTTGGCTTTGCCAAAAGACGACAGCCTAGTCATGTCAAAGGTTTGGTCCATGTGACTGAAAGGAGATCGAACCGTCTCCATGGACTAAGGTTCGCCTGATCTTCTGGTTTCGATCATCAGACGGAGGCGGCTTTGGGCTTCCAGGAAATGGAAGCGCATAACTTTCGAGGAGGAGGCGGGTGAAGTCAAAGATCTAGACTCCATGGTTCTCATCCTCTGAGCTAATGATTACATAGTGCTTGTATCCTCAGAGATCGCGGAAGATCGAGGATCACTGACCTGGGGCAGGCTAGCGAGGGGAGCCAGTTTGTCCGCGCCCTGTACTACATGCCTTGGCTTCATTTCCACCCCAGGGTGTGATGCAGATTTGCAGTTTGCGCAACAATTTTTGCTTACATTGACTACCTACCTATGTAGGCTCCGCTGGCGCCCGTTGGCCTTGGGGCTAGAATACGGGGAGAAGAAGGACATGCGGTGCTTCTGAAGTTTGTGACAGCACTTGGACGCCGTAGTAGTAAAGGGTAGGGTAATGGCAGTAGTATAGGAATGTCCGTCAAAACACCATGCCAAAGTACTCGATAGAAAGATAGGTAGGTATCGACAGATCTGTGCATCTGACGGCGTCAGGTTTGTCCTGACGTCAGGGCGCACTGAGCGGGTCAAGATCTTACAACATTGCCATCTGGGGCCATGTCATCGCCATGAAACTTGTTTGAATCCTGGTGGTTTATCATGACTATGCCGCAAATAGACGCTCGAGCAAGCGCTAGGATTCAGCAACATGGCACTTTTTGAGCATTGCACGTTCGTCTTCGGAACCTTTTTACATCTCAACGAACTCAGCATAGCCCAACGTCTCGCAAACCACGGCTCTCGGCAGCACACAGTGGGATCTACAGCCCGTTCGTTGATCCTACACAGGGGCTCTACATAGCAGTTCTATATCTCTAATCCATGACAGCGGACACCAATTCTAATCCCAGCGCGAGAAACTATACACAGCCCAGAAGCTCCGAAGTCAGAGTCGACTTGTATCCCCTCAGATCAAGCCGCCGGAATATCCCTGCGCCCCGAAGACTTGCTGCCTGGGCCACTCCATCAGCGGCCCCAGCACCGGGTCCTCCGCCAGCAACCGGTCCACGCTCCTGAGAACCTGCCGCGCCCACCCGCGGAAGTACCACACGCGGCCCTCCATGACATGCAGGAAGACGCAGTAGTAGGCCACGAGCAGCAGCGCGGGGGCCTCCCCCGCACGCACGGCCTGGAGCACGCGCTCGGAGATCTCGTAGGGCCAGATGAGCACCATGCCGGCGTCGATGTACATGCCGGCCTCGACGAGCAGCTGGGCGCAGACGCTGAGGCCGGCGGCGGCGTCGACGTAGTCCTTGCGGTCGGCGGGGGGGCCGTGGTCGGCCAGGGTGGTGCGCAGCCTGAGAAGGGCGGCGAAGGTGTCCTTTGCGATGCAGGCCTGGTTGAGCGAACAGTACGGGCTGTGGTGCGGGGGCAGCTCACCGCCGAGGGGGGTGCAGATTCCGTGATGCAGCGGGGCGAAGCTCGTCTGGAGGAGGTCCTTGAGGAAGGGATGCAGGAAAGAGCGCATACCGCGGGTGACGGCGAAGAGTTCGAGTAAGGAATAGACGGGCTCGGCGAGGACGTGGTCCTCGCAGCGAGCGGGCAGCAGGCAGACGTAGAGGACGGTGATGGCGGCGAAGGAGAAGACAGGCTTCCAGTTGTGGGCGTTGTTGTCGTGTTAGGGCGGGCCGGCCGAAGCCCCCATGCCGGTATGTATGACTGCGTACTAGTGGGCGGTCGTATGTTTGATTTCCTTGTATGTTATGGCTTGGGTACTCGTCCGTGTCTTGCTACTTATTTGTCTAGCTTGGGATATGAAGGATTCGGGGGAAACTTTGTTGTAGACTGAGTGTGCTGTGCTGGGGTCGAGGATGATTCGGCTCGTCCGATGCTTAGTTGCCTATAGGCACCTATGTGTGGTGTTTTAGCCCCTCCTTGGGGTTTTTATGACGGTTTCATCGTCTTCCATGGTCCTGGCTGAATCGTCGCGGAGGGCGAGATTTGGTAGGCGGGCGGCGAAGCCCCCCATGCCGGAGGACTGGTAGTGGGCGGAGATGGTGAGGTACTCGTGGCGCATGCTGGGGATGAGGAGGGACTTGTGGAGGGCGCTGAGGGCGAGGAGGCCGTCCATGATGAAGCGGTGGTGGTAGCCCTCCTGGGGGATGACGAGCTTCCAGACCTGGCGGACATCGTCGCGGAGGGCGAGGGAAGGAGCCGTGTTGACGGAGAAGTGGTGCATGAGCTCGAGCTCTCTGCCGCCGAGGCTGAAGGCGTTGAGAGGCGACGGGACGTCCCTCATGCGGTCGCTGGTGATGTTGAGGTGGAGAAAGTCATCGCGGGAGGTGGTGCCGAGGTTGGAGGTGACGCTTGCGCTGGTGATGGAGGTCGGGGCCGTTGTTGTGGAAACGGGAGGAGTGTTGGTGCTGGAGTCGCCGGCATGGTGATCGAGGGGTTCAGCATCCGGGAGTGGAGTGGACTTCGGCTTCCGGCGGGCGCGGCCGGTGGTGGATCTCGGGGCCTTAGCCTTCTCGTTGGGTTCGGCATAGGTGCAGGGGATGTTGTGGCGGGCGCAGTTGAAACAGGACGGGTATTTCTCATCACACTACGCAGGCAGACGGCATCGAGTGAGCTTTGACCGTGATTCGACTGAATGCATGGAGGGGATGGAGGGAATGAGGGTGAGAACGGAGAGAGAGGATGGCCCACCTTGACCTTTCTACGTTTACAGTCTTCACATCCCTTTCGAGACTTTGTGTGGCTCCGCCGCGGGGCCATTGGAGAATGACGGCGAGGGTTGGAAGGGTGAGAGTAGTAGGTGAGCTGGTTTTGTTGGGACAGACAGCGCCGGCAGGATCGCGAATCGTCATGAATGCAGGGGGGGCAGCAGAAGCCGAAACCGCGTGTTTGGAGGCGTAACGGTCGCCTTTATCAACATGTCCGCCGTACCTCAAGGTAAGGTAGGTACCCAGCTTGGACTCTGGTTTCGAGGTGCGCCAGCGAATGAAAGACTGAGCGAGCTACGCGTTTGGTGGCTGTGCGGACTAGAGAGGCTCACGGGCTCATGCTCATTGGACCAACACGAGCTCGGGGCCCGTGTGAGGTTCCGAAGAATCCGGGCGCTCGTCTCAGAAATGGCGCCCTGCCCCCTGTAGGTAGCCCGCTGTACTGTGGCACGCAGGCGCTGTACCTGGGCCTTTAGGCCTGGTCCCACCACGCCGTAGGGCTGGCTACAGCGACAATCCACCGCCGCTGACTCGGTGCCTCAGGTGCGTGAGACGTGCTGCAACCCGAATCCGAATCCGCGTTCCCGGAGCCTGCGGGATGAACACCACGACACGCCTGGGTCGTGCTTATCACGAACCTCCACAGAGGACCGCTGGGCAAGCAAATCAAAGATGCTGACGCTGGAGGGAAAAGGGGACTCAGCCCCTTATGCGAAGATGGAGATTTCGTCAACATGGTCTATATATCCCGCCTACTTGGCTGTTCATCTTGCCAGACCTTCCACTTATTCATCGTGCGTTACCTACCGCTTGAAGTGCCCCTGAACCCCTTTCCGGACTTGAACAAGAGCCAAGTTTGGCCCGAACGAGGCACCGAAATCTGCCATCGACATACCTTCGCCACCATGAGCGACTGCGATCCCGACTACAAAAATGCCGACTTTGCCTACTACCGCTATGACCCGAACCTAGGCGCCGCCGTCATCTTCGTCATCATCTTCACTTGCACTACGGCCCTCCACTTCTGGCAGATGTGCAAGACGAAAACCTGGTACATGTCTGCCTTTGCCATTGGCGGCATCTGTACGTTTTCCTCTTTCCTTTGAGGTCCTTTTCCCTGCGAGGCCCCTTTTCCACCCCTACCCCTTCGGGCCCCTCTTCGGAGACGAGAGCATCGTTGCTAACCACCCCCCCGGCAGGCGAAGTCATCGGCTACATCGGGCGCGCCATCGGCGCCCAAGAAGACCCCGGCTGCTGGTCCCTCGCACCCTTCATCTTGCAGTCGGTCCTCATTCTCATCGGCCCCGCCCTCATGGCGGCCTCCATCTACATGGTCCTCGGCCGCATCATCGTGCTGACCGACGGCGAGCGCTACTCTCCCATCCGCCGCCGCTGGCTCACCAAGATTTTCGTCGTCGGCGACGTCTTTGCCCTAATCGCGCAGGCCCAGGGCGGCGGGCTCATGGCCTCCGACGACGGCACCAACAACATGATGCACACGGGCGAGGTCATCATCATCGTCGGGCTATGGATCCAGCTGACCTGCTTCGGCACCTTCGTCGTCGTCTCCGCCCTCTTCCACCGCCGCATGGCGCGCGCGCCCACTGACGAGGTGCGCGCCCGCCCCGAGATCCGCTGGCGCGCCTACCTGCGCGCCCTGTACGTCGCGAGCGCCCTCGTCTGGGTCCGCAGCCTGTTCCGCGTCATTGAGTACCTCGAGGGCAACAAGGGCTACCTCATCAGCCACGAGGTCTGGATCTACCTCTTCGACGCCCTGCTCATGGCCGCCGCCATGCTGTGGATGAACTGGTACCACCCCGCCGAGATCGGCCTGCTGCTGCGTGGCGAGGCCGCCGCGCCCACTACCAACGGCCTGCAGCTCGTCGGCATCAACCTGCCGCTGGGCCGCCTGCCGCCCGCAAGCCGCGGCAAGTCGTCGGGCGAGAGGCTGTGGTCGCAGCCGCGGGACAGCGCGGGGGCCGCTTAGGCTGACAGGGCTGCCTCTAGCTGTGGGTTGGGCTGCGACTCAACTGAAAGGGGAGAACCTGTGCCCATGGGAGCACATCAAGGGTGTCGGTGCTCTTGGACTTGCATGAGAGTCTTGTGGGATGTGCGGTGCGGACCAACGGTTTTGCTCAGGATAGATAGTCGCGATTGCAATTAGTTCGGGATTAGATGTAACACTACACTTAGGTAGAAAGGTAATTTCAATGATATGCTAAAACGGTCTCTTTTGGTTCGAGCAACAGGCAACGAGGCGGCTATTTGGGTCACATTGCAAACGAGACTTGATCCGCACAGGCGACGTAACCCTCAGCCTGACATGTCAGCACATCAGCCCTGGAATACTTCACAAAACACCTTCATCGACCCTGAAGACTCTTGAAATCTTTGCACTCGATCGCATGACTAGCATTGCATCAAACTAAAGTAGAGAGAACATACACGGATGACCGGCTCTCTCTAACATCGGAGCCGACAATCCGTCTCAAACACTGCCAAACTCCAGTCCAGTTTATCGTCATAATCCCATCATGTGTTTCTCGTGACAAGAGGGGAGAGACTGGTATCAGAAAGGAAAAATTAAAACCAGAGACCCAATCTGAGAGGTTCATACCCAGCCCAACTCCTGCGATGCTCCTCTACACCAGATATTACGACTCATCGTCGGTACGACGGGTCCCACTGCTCCGTCTTGACGCCCGCATGCCCCGAGAGCCCGAGACCCATGCCCGCTGCGCCGTGCTGTCCATCTTGGTGGGCAGCCATGTGGTGATCGCACGTTCCCCCGAGCGAGTATTCGTCAATGTTGTAGGCGGCATCGAAAGCAGAGAAGGCCGGACTCCCTGGCCAGAGGGCATGGTCATGGCCGGACTCAACGTGTTGTTCGTGCTCATGTACACAGTGTCCTGCCACAGCCATGTCGAAGCCTCCGAGGACGCTTGCCGGCGGACTGAAATGCAGAGGGTGCGGTGCGGACAGCATGTCGTCGCTGCACGGCGTGAGAAGCCGCATTTGAGGTGCGGAGTGGGTCTCAGGACCAGCCGGCGACGCCATGGATGTGGGGGTGAAGTGGTTATTATGGTATATAGGTTGGCTTGTTTCTTGTTTGACGTTGAGAGGCGATCCCGAACGATTATGATTATCGGCATAGGAAGCTCGGCTTTGGAGGCCGGGTTCTGCCTTGATCAGGTCTTCGGGCTTGATCGTCTTCTGATCCTTCTTCGGCTTGGTGACCTTGTTCTTGAGGGTGGTGCGGTTTCTCTTTTGCGGCTCGAGTCCCAGCATGGCTGACCTGAATCGGGAGTATCGCATGCGAGCGGCATGGCCGTTGGTGATGGGTTGAGACAGAACGGGATCGTGGGCAACTGCATTCCAGTCGATCTGGATCGAGAGGCTATCAGCATGGCCGAAAGACATGTCACGATGAGAACTGAAAAACTTACATCCTTGAGGTTCTTCTGTTTCAGAATCGCGAAGAGAAACCTCGTCATTTGGTTGTCAGTGTTGGACATGGTGGCGGCTGAAGTCGAGGTTTGTCTGGACAGACGTCGATATCGGAAGAGAGGACTCTTGATCGATGCGGTACGAGGAAGATGAGGAGACGGGCGGTTTGAGGGGACTGCACAGGACGGTGGTAGTGACCCTGATCAAGCTCCAGGCATCTGGCACGGGGGGCGAGATGGCGTAGAGGTCGACAACAGAGTAGTGAGTCACTGTGAAGGGTGGTGAGGCGAAGGCGACGTGTTATATAACATTAGGCGAGATAGAGTGTGGGAAGTCAAGGCGATGGTGCGGTCGTTCAGGTCGTCCTTGAGCAGCAAAGGAGGGGTGGGAGGTCAGGTGAGGCGGATCAGCCAGGAAAGACGAGGCGGGCACAAAGATATGGGTGGACAAGGGTCGTTCGGTGGGATGGCGGAGGATTCCCGGCGTGAAAGGTAGAACTCAGCAAGTCTTCCGATGTCCCAAGATGGCTACCAAAGCAGGCAGAGGTGCATCAAGGCGTTTGTCGGGGAGAGGTCCGGGGTGGGAGGTGAGAAGGCGAGAGGAGAAGGCGCGGCGAAGAAAAGAACGAGGCAGCCCTTTATGGGAGGGGACGCTGTGGATATATTCAGGACCGTACGTGGCACACTGCCTAAACGTCGCGCAAGTCATCAAAACAGCCCCTTGTTGCCTGGAGCTACCAGCATTAATTCTGGTTCTTGGGGGGAAGGGGGGGTGCGCCTGATGCCTCTTTCGGTGACGTTCGTGAGAGGGGGGGTCAACAGGGGCGCAAGGCAGCGATGCGGGTGGGGTGAGGTGGAGGAGCCGAGGACGCGGACGTGTTGTCGCGTAAAGTGGTTTCCTCCGCCGATCCCCCCATCCCTGTTCATTTCGGTGCGCCGTTGCAAGAAGAGAAGAGCGAGCTCGAACCCAGAACCTGCACTCAGCCGACAGGAGTGATACGGCGCCAAGTCGATGGCCCTCGTGGCAGCGAATGATGTGGCCGTGTCGATCATGGGGGGTCGAGAGTTTGCGATGCCTCGGGCCTAGCGCGCACCGGTCGATATGCAACCACTCTCCGCGGCAGCTGGGCCTTGCCAGGGTTCTGTCTCTGTCTCTGCATCTGCAGGTGACGAGCTGACTCGTCAATTCCGTTTCCTAGCCCCGGACGAGAAGAGGGGCCAAGGGAAGGATTGGGAGACAGATAATCGGGCCTCGCAGACCGACAATGGGCGGTGATGCGAGATCCAGGAACGACGGCCGTCGAGAAGGTTTTCGACAGGGATCCTCTTGCGACGAGAGACAGCACCAGCCTGGGTTGGGGAGGGGCCCGGCTCTGAGGGGTTGTAGTGTGACTCATAGGAAAGGAAGCAATTGGGGGCGCAAGCGGGAGAGAAAAAAATGGAAGAGGCTGGGCAATTGGTCCGTCACCCTACCACCATCGACAGCGGCCGTTTGCGCGACATGCATCCATTGGCGCCAGCTGAAAGGACGGCCTGAGCTGTGCTGCATGGAGTGCTGCCAATTGACAGTGACGGAGGAGCCCAGCAAACACTCGTTCACCGGAAGTCCTAATTGATACCAGTCGACGACGAAGAGGGCCGAAGGCGATGCGACGAGGAAAAGCAAACAATCCCTGGCCCGCCCGCGTCAAATGGCCGACTCGGATAACCTGGAGATGGAGCTGCGCTGCGGGCAGTGTCGCATGGATGGCCTGCTAGGGAGGAAGAAATGAATCATGCCTGGATCCGGCTGCACGCTGCAGGTTGATCAGCGCCCCGGTGGTGATGGAGGGGTTCAAATTATCATGGCCGGCCATTTGACGGGCGGCCATCACCAGATGCGACGAGATGCGACGAGTCCTCGATTGGCGGCCAAAAGTCGTGAAAACGCGAGGCAAAATCGTGGCATATGACAAGAGCATCAATTTGATTGATTTCCGTGACTTCGGGGGCGATGATCGGCCGGTTTGGGCATCACGAGCGATGGCTTGAAGTTGGTGGGTTGAGGTGATGTGGTCGGAAGACGCGTTTCTCGCGAAGCGCTGGGGCGCCACTGCGCTGCTGGTGCTCGCCAGGTTTCCACGTAATCACGTGAGCGGGGCCTTTGCGGCCTGGGGACATTCTCTCGGCCAGGGAGGACTTGGGTGGTACGAGGCCCATTCCCCCCCTGCCGCGTGCCTCGAGCCTGGCTGATGTTGAGGTGGTCCATCATGTGGTGTTGTCGGCGGTATTTCCTTTGTTCTGCACTCGGCTGATCGCTGTGCCAGGTCATCGGCTTCGTGGCCTTCAGTGCCTGAGTGCCTGAGTGACTGCATCAAACAGGCCTGATCGTGTCAGTCGCCTCTTTGGTGCCCTGCCTAGGACGGCCACTCGCTGTGGACCCCTTCTCGGTGCTCCGTCTTGTTATCGGGCTAAACCTCGGCCTATCTTTTTAGTGTCTCCTCAACCCGAGTGCACGTCATGCCTCACCGTCTCAGCACCATCCGGATCAACTCTGAGCCGTTTTCCGGTCTATCAGCACCCCAGGGCCGTACATGACTGGCTGCTCGAACCCCACAGCCTCTACCGCAGCCCCTCCCGGTCAATCCCAACACCCACCCGCCGCCACCCCCCCAGGTTCGTCCTCTACCAATTTCCCACTACCAATTTTCTCATTTGGCCCAGCACCCAGCACGCTCTTGTTAGGACCACTAGCAGCTCAACCCTCCGGTCGTCTATCAATTGTTAAGGCTTTCCAGGCCGAAAAGCGCATACAGTCAACGCCGCCCGAGCCACCGGCATGGTCTCACTTGGCCCAAGATGAACAAGAACTGGAATGACCGCGCGGACAAAGATCTCTTCTTCACCATCCTGTCCGTCAAGAACATTGGCATCATCAGCGGCTACGAATGGACCACAATCGGTAACCACATGAGATCCATGGGCTACGGCTTCACCAACGAAGGATGCCGGTAAGTGACATGTGCGTCTGGTCATCGCCTCGTCCGTATCACCCCATTGTCACGCGACGCTGCCCATGGCCACCCACCGCTCGACCACTGGGGACACTGATCGCTGACGCACCTCTCAGCCAACACTTTCAGGGCCTTCGCCGTGCCCAGCACAAGGCCGACGTCAACGGTGCCGTACCTGACAGCTCCCGCAAGTCTGATCCCACCATGAATCCCATAACTCGCCGCCCAGGGCCCGGCCGTGGAAGACCGCGCAAGCAGCCGCTCAACCCAGACGGGACCACCCTCGGTGGGCCTCTGCCTCCGCCTCAGCCTCAGCCTCGACATTCGATGGACCCGTTCCCTACCGGATCCATCTTCCCCTTTGCGCCTGTTGTTACTGGATCCGATGCTTCTCCCGGCCCCCCCGAATCCTTGGATGAGCCTCACCCTGCGCCCTCTGCAACCACCGCCCCCAGCCTGCCCGGAGATGCTTCTGTCAAAGCTGACCATCCCACAACCCACTCATCCATCTCTCCCGGTACTCCGGATGGCCCACCTGCCTCGGTCGGACGTGTCCCTGAAGACGTCGCCGGCCCTGACGAGCATCCCCAGGAGAACAGTTTCGCAGAAGCGAGTGGGTTCCACGAAGCCAGTGGTTACCCCAGCCCCGATCCGCCCAGTGGGCACGACATGATGTCCGCCTCCGCGGTTGAACCTGCAGCACCACCGCCTCATCCCTTCGCCCCGTCGGAACAACCAGACCCTTCGCATGCTCGGAGTGAGCATGCACTTTTGGGTGAGGCAACTCCAGACGCCGTAGACGCCCCGTCTGGCGGTGCGCACCTGCCGGAAGGCCGTGATGAAGATGATCACGAGCACGCCGCCAAACGGAGACGAATCGAAGAGCCGACAGAAACGCAACAGGCCCTCGATGACGAAGCTGTACTGGCTCTGGCCGCAGCTCACAACGAAGCGCCGTCAGGTGATGGCTACACATCGGCGTATCCTCATCCTGACAACGACCACCCAGATGCATTGGGACATGGTCCACATCCCTACGGCTACAACTAATCATCGTACGGTCGTGAGGAAGTGTCGGCTTTGAAGAGTTCAAACAATTGGAAGACGAGATAGCGGAAACCACGTTGAGGCGAAGGAGTCTGGGATGGAAGGATCTTTGGCCACTTATGCCCTGTCTTGAAAGGCTGTGTCAGTTACGAAGCATGGCAACGCGAGGTGCCGAGCACGAAGAGCAAGGCGTTACAGGAGCTGGCGGTCTGTTTCCTCAAGATTTTACGCTTCAGAGCGATGCATTAGTAGCATACTCAGCGCATTAGAGGCCAATGAGGGATGGGTCGTTCCGTGATTGCAATACACAGCACGCTTGCAACTATAAGCTGCCGAAAGGAATGACAGATGACTTGAATAGCCAGCACCCTTAGCATTGAGACCTGTGAGCCAACCGCAAACTACACCAGTTGCGAAGGCGCCGTAATGATTTCTGAGGCTCGCGACAAGTCTGTACAATTTTCTCTCTCGGCATATTGAACATCCCACGACCTCCCTTTTTTGGCAACCAGGTCACCAGGTCATTCCATACCTTAACAAGATATATTAACCTAAGTACTGAGCCAAACACTTCGCATTGCAGTATGCGACGCATAGTCTCGTGGTCTATCCAGTGCCTCGACTTACGATCACAAGGCAGCTCACAACGGACTTCGATTTTCAAATCCGGACACCGCTATCACCCCCGTGTCTCGCGTCGACCAACATGAGGAAATACCGCAATCAGCACTTACCGCGGGCGCGGCAACCTCGCCAATAATATCACACGACCATTTTCGATATGCCAGGCACTTTTGTTCCTGCGCATGGTGGACAAATCCGCATTTGCAAGCCCCGCCCCTGTCCCATCTTTCTCCTTCTCACCTCCTGATACATGCCTCTACCAACCAGACTCGACGAATAGGGCAGGTAAAGCAAAGCAAACCCACCCATGCAGGCTCTTGTGCAGCTCGATTTAAGACTACGAGGGTTAGTGCTTGGCGCTGAGTCCTGATTTGACGCAGCGCCGTCATGAAAAGCAGTGCAACTTGTCCGGGGCGTTCGAGAACACTCAAACCTACCCCAGCCCAAGCGTATTCTCGTTCTGGGCCCCAGTCTTTCAGCACGTTTCGGGCTTCGTCTCTCGACGCACACATCGTATTGGGTTCTTCTTGGGGTCTAGAACTTGCCAGAAGCTCTGCGTGCTCTAACGAAATCCGTGCCGCATGCAACGGCATATTCCTCATGTGGCTGACAGCGATGATGTGAAATGGCTCACGAGAGACTTCATACACTTCGTCACCAGACCTGAAGCGGCTATCATTCATCCAGCTTGCGTGATCAAGAGCACAATGAAAACCTGAGGGACTTTTCGGTTTGACCCACGCCGGCACCTTCCAGGGAAGTGCGCATAGTAGGGGCACCAGAGTATATATACTGCTCCTGGCCACGGAACACTTTTTCGCTGGGTCTCTTTGGGATCAGCTAATCTCAGTCTCTTCACTTCATTTTCAAATCAGCTCCCATAGTCGCAACAATGCTCTTCAAAACCTTTGCTGTTGGTCTCATTCTCGCCTCACGCGGCATCTGCGTACCTGTCCTCGAGGATATTACCGGGGCAGCTGACAGTCCCATCCTCGACGAAAGTGCTTGGGCAATAAACGACACCATGCCTTCTCCCCCTGAGCTCGCCGCACTCCTTGACGCCCAAGAGGCTCGCTCATCGGGCGGCCTGGAGGCTTGGCAATGGGTCTCGGACAACAACTTTCGCCTGTACCACTACCATACCAGCAGTTCTGCGACCCGCGCAACCACTGCCAGGAGATGCGGGAGAACAGCATCTTGCGCCGGGACAACTGTATCTGGGACAACTGCAACCCGCAGCGCAAGCTAGAAGTGATAAAACCCGCCGAAGGGCTTTGCGACAAGCTGTTCACGGCCTGTCGCGTTGCGAACGCGCGCTGGAGGCTTCGACTCCGGCAGACGGGCGATCACAACAGTTGCAGGATTGGTGCTAGCATCGTCTTGTCTCCCCGGCCTCACCTCGGAACGTACGCTTCGCTCCACGACGATGCCAACGGCAGGCACATTGGGTGGTGCTAGTATGACAACGAGCACACATTCACCGAGTTCTGTTCGGGGATCCCCTTCAACCTGAACAGCCTCATCCGATGCGGGTGGATGTAGCTGATTACACCGGCGCTGCTGCTGCACTCTAGCAGGAGAGACTTTGGGGGAAATCGTCGCCTGGAAGTAGAAGAACTGGGCGCTATCATTGCTTCCGTGGGTTGATACTTGGCGTACATATCAGCTCTGTTGGTGACCATGAATGACGGTGACACCGCAGGAGAGGAGGGGGGCCAGTCCCGACAAGCGCTACGCCTGATCCAGGAGTACGCATGTACGTAGCTGAGTAGGAGGCAAATTCGGAAGAGAAAGCCCATGATTTCGTCATCTGTCCAAGATAATTCACAGTACACTCAACTGTTCCTGGATTCGCGTCTCTCCGACAGTCTTGCCCGTAAAACAACACAATCATATACTCGGCGTTGAAAGCGTGATGTTTGGGGGGGGGTTCACATTTCACATTGCTTTGCGGTTTTTGGGATCGATCTCGTGATTCGTGATCATTTAGACGCAGTATCGGATGGGAAAACCCCAAGTCCCAAAAAGGACGGAGTAGAGTAGTCCCCTGAATGAAAGGCAAAAACAAATCGCATCCTGTGTGATCAAGGTGAAAACCTTGTTGACCAATACCAAATCCTCGACGATTGTTTCACTTTATTCCCGTCCAACCCCGTCCCCAGTCTTGTCTTGTCCATTCAGGGCGCGTTCGAACCCCGCGAGGGGAGGAGGGAAACCGTGGCAATAGTCATCGGGACTCAAATCTCGTACTCGTAGGTCTCGTCGTCCATGTCGACGGCGCTGTTCACAACTGTGTTAGAAAAGCTGACCTCATCAGAAATAGAGGAAAGGGGTGAAACCGAGCTCACCTGGGATGCTTGATCTCCTCGTCGTCAGCCTTAATCTTGGGCTTCTTGGAAGGAGTCTCCATCTCCTCGTCGTCGTCGTCGGCAGGGACAGCGGCGGCCTTTTTGGGGGTGGCCTTGCGCTTCGAGATGGGCGTCTTCTTGGCCGGGGCGGCCTTGGCGGGAGTGACGGCGCCGGTGCCCTCCTTCTTCTGGAGCTTGGCAATGTGCTGCCTGTGACGCGTCGTGGTTAGCTGAGTTCAACCTCGAATTTAGCAATGGTAAGAGAAGCAAAACCAAACAGCCGAGACAGGATGGAGCAAGGATGGAGGTTACTGGGCGGCTCCGAAGGTGTAGTTGTAGCCCTTGGCGGTGACCCCGTTGATGATCTCGGCCCACTGCTGGTTGTTCGGCTTGACAACCTTCAGGACCTCGATGAGGAGGTCGAAGTGGGCCTTGTCATCCCAAACTGTAGCTTGACCTTTGACAGCAGGCATGATGAAGAACAAAAGGAGATCGTAAGGGGTCTAGTTGTTCTGGGTGTTGTGTGTCGAAGAACGATGGATGGAGTGGTACGGCCGATGAAATGGTGGTGATGGGAAGAGAAATGGAAGGAAACGAAAGAAAAGGTTCGTGGGTGGAAAAGAAAAGGCGGGCATTTGGCCGACTTCGACCAGGCTGGAATTCTTAAACAGAAAGAACGCTCAGGCAACAAGTAAAATAAGGGACAATAGGACGAGCCGCTGGGGACAGGTCGCTGCCAGGAAGAATACTGACTTGAGAGCAGACTCGGTAAAGGTGTAACCCTGGGCCGCGAGAGCCTTCATGGCCTCAGAAGTCTGCTGTGGAGTGATCTTGGCCACAGTGAGCAAGGCTACGAGGATGTCCTCATGGACTTGAGCGGTCCAAGCAGTAGTCTTGCGTCCGGTCATGGTGCTGGAGTCTGGACTTGGAGAGAGGGATCTGGTGCTGAGGATATTGTGAGGTTGGTAGAAGCCGTAGCGTGTGGGAATGATTCTGGTGCTGAGTGTTGTGGATGTTGCAAAATAGGTCAGGAACTAGAGGAGGAACTCTGGCAACACTGCCCACCACCTTTGACCCGCCTCTGTCCCGCCTCTCCCCTGCCTCTGTCTCTGCTGTTTCCCCTTTTCGCAAGCGGCCTCGCCAGGCAGACCTTGCAGCCCCGGTGCCCGCCTCCACTCACGATGCTTTACTTGCGAGGACACCACCAGTACAAGCAAGAGCATAGGCGAACCGGGGAAAGAGTTCAGTATCAGGCCCCAAAAATGGAATGCGCCAGAGCGACAGTGAGCAGTCGGGCACTTGCCACAACCGCGATTGCAAGGCTTGACGCAAGATACAACAAAAGTCTCGATCGCAACATACCGAAGAGCCTCCCAGGTGATGGTGGCATCCACCTTCTTCAGCTCAAAGACCATGTCGTCCTTGAACTCAGGGGTGAATCTGTCCTTGGAGTTGCTCCAAAGGTAGGTGATGATGCGCATGGCTAATGTGGTGTTGTCCCAGTTGACCATCTTGGCGCGTTAATTTGTGTGCGTGGAATCGAAACGGTGATGATGGGGAAGTGGATGCTAGGGGGAGAGGGAATAGAATTTGGTGAACAGGTGGATGACAGCGAAAGTCAGCTTGGAGGAAGACCATAGGTAAGGGTTGAACGAAGCGAAGGGGCTGGAAAAATATAGCTGCATCCAACGACGTTGCTACTAGCTTTGGCATGTGCTGCACACGGGGGACAAAGCTCCAGGGGCCAGGATCAGACGAGATGCGACCAGAGAAGGTGCAAGAACGGACGAATGTCGCTGGAGCAAATCATAGACAAGGATACCAGACATAGGACGAATAGTGCAGCACTTACCGAAAGTTGTTCCATTTAATGCTGGGCTCACGCTTCCGGGCGGTGGCCAAGATCTGGTCCTTGGTCTCCTGAGTGAAGTGCTCCTTGAATGCGTTCCAGAAACCAACAAGAAGGGCATCCTTGAGATCGGAATCCTCCCAGTTGACCATCTTGGCGGTTTCCAGTGGCCGGATTAGATTCTTACTGAGGGATGAAGAATGGGTCAAGGGGTTGATCAAGCTCGCTTGTAGGTTGAAGTTTGGGGAACCAAGGAGCGAGAGGGACAGAGGATATGATGCGATGACACCAGCAATGTCCGTTGTGTGGCTTTGGAAGGAAGGGGGAAGCAGATTGCAGGTTTCTACAAGAAAGGGTTTGGCTTAAAGGGTAGATTCAGCGACGGGTTGACTGCTGTTTCACTCACGATACTGCGTGAGCTACGAGCAAAGACTGCTCCCCTTGAGTTACGCATCATCCTTGCGTTCCAGAGCTACACGCAGACCGATGTTGGCCTTCCCTAACTTCCTACCATGCCCAACTTTCCAGCATCTGCGAAGGAAGCCAAGGCACTGCAAACCTCAGTCAGGTATTTGCCACGGCGCCGCAATTTGCAGTCGACTCACAGGTCTCAGTGCTAAGTGTACTGGCCATTCAAGTCATTTGGCGTAGCTTCGAGTAGCTTGTAAGTGCAAGCGTGTTGGATCCTAGAAGTTAGCTCGCGGACTACTCAATTTGCCGAGACAGAAAATCGTACAGCTCCGTGGAAGACCCAGATATCAATACTTCGGAGACAACGTGGCTTACTTTGTCCGCTTTGCAAGATTTTGTTTGAAAGCGACTCATGGTGGCCGGTCGGCAAGCACTGAAACTCTAATTTGATCAGGGCACAACTGCGGACCTACGGTGAGATAGGTAAGGTTATACTACTGATCCGAAGGGCCTAGGTGCCACAGGGCTTGAGGCCGCTATACAAGGCCTGCGGAGGACTTCCCACCCCGCAGGAAGAGGGCAGATTTGAGATGTTCTATGACGCTATATCTACGAAGGAACCACGTAGCGCCCTATTAGAAGACCTCCTCACTCTGCCTACGACTGTACCTTGACAAGTTTTGTCAATATTGGTACTTGAAGGAAGGACAAAGCTTGAGACTATTCCCTGCCAAATCGTGTCTGGAATCCCCAAAAGGTCGGCCAGTACATTCTTCTGAGCTCTGTTGTGGGACGTATGTGGCCGTCTAGTCATGTCGTCTCATTCGAATCACTCGTCGACTTGTCGAGCGGGTCATCGGAATACGTAGGTAGTCATCGGGGGTGCCAGAAAGGAGACTCAGAGTTGTTGAGAGATCCCAGATTGTGTTCACTATTGCGATGACTCGGACTATTTTAGTTTATGCACAGACAATCTGACGAATTCTGTTTTAATTTTCTTCTAGAAAGAACCTGAGTATGCCTGAGCTTGAGACTTTGCACGCTCATGTGTCTTTCACCCGTTTCTCGTGACAAACTGCAATTAGTACGTGCGACGAGGTCAAAACCCCGGCCACCAAGAGCCATCTCTTATGACCCCGCGATTTTCAAGGCTGCCACCTGTTATAAATTGGCGTACGCATGATGTGAATGTGTTTTGTGAATAACCTGGGGCTCTTGCCGAACACTTGGAGCTCCTGCGCGCAGACTTATCGGCGCAGCTCTTCCCATTCTGGATCTGGAGCAGGCCTCGTCTTTGCCGATTCAACAGCACATCAACCTCGGAGCCAACTCTACCGTATACCTACCACAGTTACTTTCCTAAAGTAAGTGTCGGCCGTAGCCTACTGCCTCCCCCCCGCTGCTCAATCTATGTCAGTATCTCCTAGGGCGCTTGAGATGCCCGCCTGCCTGTCGCGGCTCGCACTCCCCATCCCTCCAGGCTTGACATGCAGGCAGGGGATCCAGTCGACCACCCACGTCCGGCACCGGATCACCAATCATTCCCTGACGTCAACTAACGGTATTCATCTTCAGACCACACCCCAACCAATCTCCTATTCAAGTCGCCAAGATGCCTCCCAAGGAATCCTCATGGACCGTCGACAACGGCCTGCCTGAGCGCGACCTCATCATGGCGACGGCCGCCAACAGTGGCGATAGCTTCAAGGGCGTCAACTGGACCAAAGTCAAAGAAACCATGGACAAGCTCGGCTACACCTTCTCCAAGTCCGCCATGGAGTGAGTACCTTCCTCACCATTCCCCTCCCGCTTTTCGTCATGCGCCATCCCGTGGACTTGCTTTTCATTACCCTCAGCATCCTCACGAGGCGCATAGCTAACGAGCCCCGTAAACAGGCAGCGCTGGTCGAAGAAGATCATCAGGGAGTGGCGCACACGCGTCGGCACTGACGAAAACGTCGAGAACACCCCCACCGCCGTTCCCCCCGCGACCAAGAAGCGCCCCCGTACCAAGTCTCCGAAGGACGGGGCTGACGCCGACGACAACGGCAGTGCTGCTCCTCCCATCAAGAAGGCCAGGGGCAAGACCGCCGCTGCCAGAGGCCCCAAGAAAGAAGAAGTCAAGGATGAGGTCAAGGACGAAGCCGCGGAGGATGTAAACTAGCATTCCGGCGAACGGTCACGGCGCGTTGAGGGTGGCTGCATCGGGCACGGCCCGAGCCATTGCGTCGTTTGCAGACTTGCAACATCATCGCGGAATAGCTTTCCTCCCCACCTCAGCTGCTGGATGTCTCCAAGGTGTGCTCGGTATGCGGCCTGGATCGCTGGGTAGCCATGGGATATGGATTCGGCCGGTTTGGGTGTTCACCGTCCTCTACGGCCTGCATGAAAGTAGATAGGTGTGTTAACCGTGCCAACGAAGGGCCAGGCGCGGGTGGAGGGGTTCCCCATTGATAGGAATGAACTTCGACACCGTAGCTATGAGAATCCTTGCGTTCTTCGGGATTTACCCACGAGTTTAATTATGTCCGACATCCCGTAATGGCAGTGTAGATGTGTAACGGAGCGGCCAAGCTCGAGACACGTCGACCTCATATTACGCGTCAAGCAACGTGTAGATGCTGAAAGTCAAGCAGCAGAATGAAGCGCGATCAGTTATGAGGTGCAGCACGTCTGTATGAAGATCAACCAACTCGTTATTCTAGGCGGTGAGCTAGTTCCGCCCAATGCATGACCACCAACGCCAGAAATGACCGTCAAGCGGCCATGTGTCACCGTCAAACGCCAGTTCCCACGTTGCCCGTCCACTTTCACGATTGCGCACTTCACTTGCTGTCACGACCATCCAGCCGGCGCCCCTCGCTCGGCCCCTTTTTCTCAACTTTCGGCTTCTCGTCGGCGTCGCCCTTGCGCTTCACGGCACCCCCGCGGAGAGTCTGGCCCTGGCCGGCAAAGTGGGGGCGGTTGGCATTCTCCTTCTCACGCTCCTTGTCGTCATCCGTCTTGACGGGCTTGACCTCGTAGCCGAAGAAGAGCTTGTTGGGCGGTAGACGGAGCGGCGCGGGCCCGGCCGTCCGTCGAGGCAGGGGGGTGGCGGCGGTCGGGTTGGCGGAAGCACCGCCGATAGGAGTGGCCGACTGGGGCGTGGGCGTTTTGCTGGCTTTGCCGGGCTTCAGCCGCTGGCCCTCGCCGTAGAAGTTGGAAATGCTGGCGGTGGTGGAGGGTGCGATGGCGCTGTAGTTGATGGACTGCGCCATGGTGCCCTGGTTGTGGAGGAGACCGCCGACGGGAAGCCCACCACGCACGCTGCGAGGGGTGCTGGTGCCGCTGCCGCGGGGTTGGCGCTCGGGCTCGACGTAGCCAACGGGGGGCGCAAAGTCGACCTCGACATCCGTCTCGATCATGCTGACGCCCATCTTGTCCGTCTCCGGCTTGACCTCCAGCACGGCAACGTCGTAGACCTCGTCATTATATGAGAAGTTGAACACGTCTCCCTTGGTGAGAGTGGCAAAGTTCCTAAATGCCTTCTCCAGCACGGCCTTGGGATCGCTGATGTCGAGGAAGTTGACGGACTGGGGCTGAAGCTTGACCTGCCTGGCGAGCTCGAGGGATGTGGTCTTGATCTGGATCAGGTCGCCGACGTCGAGGGCCAGGGTTTGCATCATCTGCATTTGTCAGTAACCGGGCGTGGGAAAGCGGGATCTCGCACACGCACCCATTGTGGAAGGTATGCCTTGCCCTCCTCTGCCACAAACTCCAGCACACCGGCGTGCGAGTGCTTGCCCTTCTCGCCGTTGATGATTTCCATGATCAGGGGCCACTGCACATGGAGCTTGGAGACCTTGTCGAGGGCAGACGGCGGCAGGAAGATCTTGGAACCGTAGTTGAGGTCAGGCCGCTCGGGGCCGGGAGCGAAGACCATAGGGTAGCATCGGTAGTATTCGTCGAAGCGCTGGACAATCGGCCGGCGGCCGCCACGGGAAAACTGGTACATATCGGCTTCACTAGGGTCGAAGCGGAACTGTAGCGGAAGGTCAGCGGTGCGTGGAGGGGCTTGGCTTGAGCTTCGCATACCATGTGCCGGTGTGCGATTCAATAGGTGCAGTATTCCGAAAGATGGAGGTCGGAGGGTAGGTGGCAGCGAAATATGGTTTGAATGTTGGGAAACCAGGAGGCGGAGATGGTGGGTCTTTCGCTCTGTCTGTGTCGGGGAGATAGATTCTGGATGACCTCGCGATCCTAAAGGTCTGGCCGCTCAGGTGGGTGGGTTATGGAAGCTGCTCGAGGCAGCTGATGAATGACGACCGACTGCGCTGCAGTTCCGCATTGCCCCACAATTGACAGCTCGAGCTCTAGCACCCCGTCAGGTTCATAACTGCTTTGTAGACTCGCTCAGCCATACGAATATGGTTCCAGCTGTTGACTGGCAGCCGAGCATGTTTCTTGATTTTATTATAGATGAACAAAAAGCAAAGCACGTATAGGATTGGTATCTAGGTCTTTACCAGGGCCGTAAGACAAGAAGCATCGAAGCTTTCATCTTCTGAGGTGGTACTCCCGGTGCTGTCGACCGAAACCGTGTACAGTGTAAGCCGGGTAACTGCATCGGGCGACACGGATCACGCTAGGTACCTCACTTAGCTAGATTTGACGTACTGCACTGAACTCCGTCATCAAAGAGCTGTGATAGTAACCCCCACTTCCCATTCAAGCATTCAAGCTCTCCCAAGCTCCTCGAAGCTTCAACACACCCTGCAACACCTGCCACTCAACTACCACCGCCCAATCCAGAACCATTCGATCCTACGGACATCTCCCACTCCCTCAACACCATGGCGTCCCGCCACACAGCGGCACGCCCCAAGCGCGCCGGCGAAGACTTCGCCCGCACCCATCACCATGACACAGCGGACCCCGACTCGAAGAAAGTAAAGTTCGACGTGCGCAACCCGTCCGCCCTCGCCGCCGACGCCCGCGAGGAGGACGCCATCCTCGACGCCGACGTCATTGGCGGCGGCGCAGCCACCAAGCGCGGCGCCGTCAACCTCGACGGCTACGACAGCGACTCGGACGGCGAGACATTCAACACGCGCGCCGACAAGCGGGCGCACGGCAAGGGCGAGGCGAACATTCTCGAGCAGCTGGACAACTACGACTCCAAGAGCGCGGTCGGCGGGTCGAAGGGCGGCAGGGTGAACGAGGACGACGAGGACGACGACATGTTCGCGGAGCCGGAGGACGCCGCCAAGGAGGCTGCCGAGGCACCTGAATCTCTGGTCGCGGCCAAGAAGAAGGAGAAGGCCGTCCACTTCCTGCAGGAGACGGAGATCGAGGGGCAGGATCTGCGGAGCAAGAGCGGCGGACAGATTCGGCTCGACGACGAGGAGACGGATGACGAGGAAGAGGCGCGCGAACTGGCCGTGCAGGAGGAGGGCATCGACGACGAGGTCGGCCTCGGCGGCCTGAAGCGAAATGCGCCCAAAGTCGAGGCTTTCAACATGAAGGACGAGCAGGAGGAGGGGCGGTTCGACGCAGACGGCAACTTCATCCGCAAGGCTGTGGACCCGGACGCGCAGCACGACAAGTGGCTCGACGGCGTCAGTAGAAAGGAGATGAAGAAGGCTGCGGAAGCCCACGAGAAGCGCGAGGCCGAGGCGAGACGGCTGAGAATGGAGAACGACAGCTTGTTGACGACAGATATCCTGAAGAACCTCATCCTGAGACTAGAGAAGGGCGAGACGCCACTGGAGGCGCTGGCAAGGTTAGGCAAGGGCCAGGCGAAACAGAAGAAGGTACCGAAATGGAAACTCAAGAAGCAAAAAGGGGGGGCCGACGGCATGGACGTCGACCCAGAAGAAAAGGCCGAGGACCCGGAACAGAAAAGGATACGAGAAGCCATCGCCGCCATCACTGATGCCGCGGACAAGCTGCTGAGCCGAGATCGTGCTGAGATCTACGACGAAGAGCGGGAGGTTCTCCTCAGAGAGTGGCAACGAGAGACTGGCGAGGACTGGGTGGAGCCCACACAACAGGCCGAATCGTCAGATGGCAGGATGTGGGAATTCCGGTGGGTGGATGGCCGGGATGACGCAGACAAGCAGGGTCCCTTCGATGGCCAGACCATGAAGGCATGGCAAGACGCCGGCTATTTCGGCGAAGGTGTCGAGTTTAGGCCAGCGGGCGACGAGAACGAATGGAGCCGGGTGGCAGGCTTTGCGTAGTTGTCACATCAAGAGAGATACCAATTCAAAGCACAAGATCTGTAGATCGAACAATATCTTGACATTCCATGTTAAAAGATCTCTCAACGACGCCATCTTCGTATCGTATGGTACAGTAATCTATCGCCTCCCTGGCGAGAACGCATCCGATTTTACGTCCACCCCTAACGCCAAACTACAAGGAACAAACACTCAGCTGACGTCCATCGCCTCGCCGTGGCCATTGGTCACGGTGAAGTCGACGGCGCCATCGTTGCCTATCAGGCGCTTCTCCGACTCGGACACAAACTTGACGCTTCGGTCGGGGTCGTAGAACAGGGAGAAGCTCCGCTGCACGTCGGCCACGTCGACCGTCTTGGACCTCCGTTTCGCGCTGATGAGCTGCGATGTCGTGATGAGGTTGCTGGCGTAGCGCAGGCCAGCCTCCTGGCCAATCTTGGTCAGGAGGGCGAGGGCATCGGGGGAAACATCGACCTCCTCCTCCGCCGCTCTGATGGTCAGAATCTGCTTGATCTCCTCCGTGTTGTACTTGTGAGTGTGGATGATGACAACGCGGTCGAGGAAGTCGAGAGGAAGGCCGTGGGGGCTCTTGTAGTCGGTTCCCCGGATGCGGGAGTTGCCCCTGTTGCTGGCCATCATGACAATGGGCGCCAAGTCGTCCTCAAGGGCGCGGTTGACGTAGGAGAAGCACTCAATGTCGAGCATATGCACCTCGTCGATGAAGAGGACGCCGGGGACAATTTCAGCCTTGCCCTCCTCCTTCCACTCGCCGACCTTGGTGTTGATCTGGTCTCGAATCTCGCTGCGAATCTCGCCCGTGTCGCCGGAAAACAAGGCCAGGAAGCCTTGTGTCCTCGAGTTGATGACATCAATCTCGTGCAGAGTGACGGTGTGGACGACCTCCTTGCGCTTCTGGAGCTCGCCGTCGGGGCACTGCAGGAACTTGGTGTCCACGCCCATGGCGTCGTAGTCGCGCGACCGCGCATAGGAGCGACCCAGTTTCGTGATCTTGCCGGAGGACTTGTCGATGGAGATGATGTCACCCGCCATGACGCGCTCCTTGGTCATGGCATCAATCATCTTGGTTCCCATGTCGTAGACCGCCTCCATGTCGGTCGTCTTGATGGTCAGCTTGCCCTGTTTGGCGCCGCCCGTCACGCTGCGGTCGATCTGGATCTCGACAACCTCGCCTTCCATGATCTCGCTCTCCTCCTTGATGCGCACACCAATTGACTTGCGGAAAGCCTGTGTGAGAGCCTCGGTCTTGGACATTTCGAGGGAGAAGATTTCGGACGCCGCGAGGCTGGTGAAGGGAACGTCGGGGCCGAGAGATTGGGCCATGCCCATGGCGATCGCCGTCTTGCCAGTGCTGCGAGCACATGCGGTCAGTTTTGTTCTGTATCATGCGCGCCACGCGATGCGGGCGGCGGATGTCGGATGTACCTGGGCGGGCCAGCAATCAAGACGGCGCGGCCGGCAATCTTGCCTTCCTTGATCATCTGCAGAATGACGGCAGCGGCTTTCCGCGCCTTTTCCTGGCCGACAAGACCCTGCGACGAGGATCGCGGCTCAAGTGACGTGCCATCGACACCGAGGCCTCGGATGTGGGAGTGCGCGGCGATGAGGTTGAGACCTCGAAGCTCCTTCGATTCGGAGACGGTCATCACGGGCTGTACTTGCATGAGCTCGAGTCTGGGGGCTGACAGAGTAGTAGCAAGGTGGGGACTTACTGCGGCCATCTTGATTGCGATGTTCAGAGATCGCTATGATAGAGGTGAGGCAGGTTCTCGGCGTTGATGGATGCGACAGAATGCAGCCTGGGTCGACTTCTGAGATCGCTGGGGGAGAGAGCTTGACGTTGCGCGGCAGAAAATGTCCAGCGCGCGTTTGCAGCGTTTACCGCCTGCATTGGGGGTGGAGACTCCACTCTTGGGCCCACCGTTCACCCACGTCCGTTTTTTTCCACTACCAGCAGCACACAGTGCAGCGCACGTGTCCGCGACGCGTCTGATGGTATCGGCACTTGCTGGTAGGTCGGTAGGCAGGTACCACCTACCTACCTCTCACCACACGAGACCGCAGGGGAGGAAAGACCCCACCCCACGTTGGCGCCTGCCTGCGTGTCAGCCCGTTTGCGCAATGTTCAGCTTGAGAGCCATCCCACACTCGGCGCGTGCAACAGAGCAACTAGATACTCTGAACCAGCAGCATCATTCGTTCAACACTACCACTGACATCATGGCATGACCGTGGAACTACATACAGTAACGGGAGGTCTATACATGTCTTAACCACTTGAGGTATGGATGAGCTCCCACTTTCAAGCATCATTCCTCCGTCGTTGACGACCATTGCATCCTCGGCTGCATTGCGCAGGAACAGATTCAGTCAGGTACCTACCTACCCACCTTGCCTGTCTCACGCCCCGCCAAAGCTCCCCACCCGTATCCGCGATCGCGTTCGCTGATGCAACCGCGTCTTTACGATACTGAAAAAGACCTGACGGTCCTGCGAAATTGATCCCGAGCCAGCTTCTCTGTCACATACCTACCCTATCCTGGACCAACCCAAACACAACTTGATCCTGCGGCGCGTCAGCTAAGGCGTCGACCAGGGTGCAATCCCACCCAGCCCATTGGGTACCCTGTTCGCACTGCAGCCGCGAGCAAACCAAGCGTTTTCGTGGGCGGCAAGCCTTCTTAAGAACCTGAACTGCGCGACCGCCAGGCATTATTCCTCGGTCATATCTGGTCTCTCTTCTTCCCATCCGTTACACGCAGCTTTCACCTGGTCCCTATTCGAGTTGGGCCCCTCGTTTCCATCCTTTCCATCGCAGCAAAGCCTCGCGAATCGTCGAACGGATCTCGATTCATTGGCTTGTCGCTTGAACTTCAACAAACGCCCTTCGCTCTCTTCCTTTGTCTTCGCCTGGCACCCGATACCGCCCTTGTGTGTCTCCTTTGTTTCCCTCTATTGTGATACCCCTCCTGCAGTTCAGCGCTTCAGTACTTCATACCTAATCAGCGCCGATACTGCTCCTTACCCGGCCTCGACTTCGACCTTGACTGACGGCTCGCGGCCTGCCACCTCCACCTGTTGTCGTCTCCGTCAACGTAGGACCGAAACGCATTCCGACAGATTTGGGCGACGGCGGGATCGTTTTTTTCTGCCACGGCGAATCCACACAGACTTCCCCATGCCACGCCGCCACCATGTCCAGAAGGGAAGACACGGATCGCATGAGTTCGTACAACTATGCCGACCGGCGCGATGGCGAGAAAAGCCGGCACAACGCCCGAATGAGAAGCCCGCTTAGAGACAAGAGAACCAGAGACCGTAGTCGTGAATGGGAAAGGAATTACGATCGTGACCGTTCTCCTGGCGCTGGTGCTAGACGCTACTCCGCCGATTTTCGCCACAATCACCGAGATGGGCCGTACAGAGGGGAGAGGCATCAGCATAACGGCAGCTCCTCCCCGCCGCATGGTCCAGCAGCCTATCGCCAGCAAGAGGCCGTTCGAGGTAAGTCGATTCTCGAAATGTAGCACGAAAAGTCGAACAGTCGAGCTAACCACTGCCGCTCCCCAGGACCGGGAATACAGAGGTCGTTGACAGCACCCAGCCCTACCACTCTGAGAGCCGGACCACAAACCACGCCAAGTCACCAGTCTCCTTCCGACGCTCTATTACGCCTGTTCCGCAACGTTGTCACCCCCATCTCGGATCGCGCCTTGCTCAAGAGGCGGAAACAAGAACTGGAGAAAGCACAGAGCCGCCTGAGGACAGACCATGAGAAGAGTGCGTCCAAATACGCCGACTTTCCCTCAGTACGCGACACGCACAACCGAGAAACCGAGAGGCTGAATCACGAGATGGAGGCTCTGATCAGAGAACTTGATCAGAACAATAATACTCTCAACAACGAGACCAAGATCTGGCTGGACAAAGTACTCGACTTGGCGTCTCAAGCTCCCTCCAGCCATGTGGACGGAGATTCGAGGCCCGGCTCGTCCGGCGTCGCCACGTCTCGACTTGACGCTCTCGAAAAGCGAATGATCGACAGAGAGAAGGCATGGGCAGAGAAAGAGGCAACTTGGACGAAGCAGCAGGAGGAGCTTTCCAAACAAGCTGACCGGCTTTCGACTATTGAGAACGACATGTCTGCAGCCAAGGGACTGATTCAAACCCTCATCGATGAGAATGCTGCTTTGAAAGCGCAACTGCAGAGCGTGGCGGACTCGTCTCCGCCGAAACCTGCGGAAGACACATCCGGACCTGAAGCACTACAGGGACTGCAAACTTCAGTCGATGTTACTCGAAGCGAGTTACATGATCTTGCAGTCAAGGTCAACGAAGTTGCGACCGCCCTTGCAGATCTCGACGTGGATTTTGTAAACGACTCGTGTGCGGACGTCAACGTCAAATTACCCGGGCTTGAGAACAGCGTCAATAAGCTCCGCGGGGAGGTACGGTCGATACCGCCACCCCTGGATACGTCCAACTTGGTGACTGCCGAACAGCTTGAGGAGAGCTGTAATACAATAAAGGGCAGACAGAACGCAGTTGCCGTGAAGCTTGGTACCATGATGAAGGAGTTCAAGGATGACATGGACGCCCGCATACTCCCACTAGAGGAAGTTGCCCGTCAATCCTCACTGACAGTCGATGCGCAGCCACCAGCCGATGGGGGCGGCTCGGAAGCGCCGGAGAATGGGTACACGGACGAGGCGCGCACACAAGCACTCGAGCAGGTCAGGCAAGATAATGATGCCATAGCCAAGTCCAGTGACTTTGGAGCCCATGGCGACACTACCAACAGGCTCCAGGCCCTGGAAGACAGAGTACTCTCCCACGAAGGTGCTTTCATGACCATCGGCAAAATGGAAGAACAGGAAACGGTCTGGACGAAGACAGTCCAGAACCTGCTGGAGCGAGCTAACACTCTTAATGAGCGCTGCGGGTCATCTGAAGCAGCACAGCACAATATCCAGAAAGGCGTCAACGACTTGAGCGTCAAGGTAGAGGCAAGCGAGAAGCAGATGGGCGGCAGGATCGAGGCTCTCCAGCTTTCCTTTAACGTGTTGGACAGTCAGTTCAACAATCTGACGACGGAAGGCCTCGCCCAGGCAATCGGCGGACACATACAGGATCAACGAGAGGAAGCCATCGCGCAGCTTCAACACAATACGAACAGGCTAGGAAGTCTCATAGCCGCCCTAGAGCAGCGCGTGACTAGCCTAGAGCAAGTCCACCGAGGTCGCGGCCCAGGTGTCGAAGTGCTGGGCAACAACAAGCGAGGGTTTGATGTGCCGCCAGCATTGGCCAACGGCCGTCATTAAGATGCCATACATTCAACGGTGTTGAAGGCCCTGGGGCATTGACTGGCGCGGGATGGCCGGTACTGGAATATCTTCCGAGGCTTCCCAGAGGAGACTCCCGGCTATTTCGGACGCCACCCTGGGGCTGGTTAGAAGTCCAGCTACCAGAGGGATTGCCACCCGCATCACGATACTACGGCTATCCATGCGCAGTCTTCAAAGGGGGCGGAACAAAGAGCACCCACTGATGCTGTATGAATCAGGCATCACCAGGAAGAATGCAATACGCTCAGGCCGGATGGTTCGGATGGACGGTATGTCTTGGTGAATAAATACAGATAGGAAGAAGACAATAGCTTCCAAGTTACATGAGAACTCAGCCACGGCGTGGCTCGAATTAGCCGGTGTGGTCAATGTGCGGTGTACAGCCGTCATATTGGTAGAGTTTGTCTGAGCCTACTCCTGACTGACGTTACTTGTCTTGCTTGGCCGGCTGTCATTGGGTTAGGGTTAATTTAGAAGCCCAAGCCATCTAGGTCCATGCCAGTCGACACAGCACCCAACCAGTAGGTATGTACGTCCACAGGTAGGTACGGTTGGCCGCCAGGACCTTAGCGATTGCCCTGCCATCGGGCCACTGGGGTGGCTCAACAACGCCCTGGAGTAGGGGTGGGGTTGACGGGTGCTAGACATGGACCAGGCAGATCAGAAGCCAGCCCCGCCCCTGCCTTTCTCTACCTGCCATACCTCTACCTCCCTCCACCACCGCTGCGGTCCGCCTTGCCGTCTCGCCATCCCGTCACAAGTCGCGGCATCGAGAACAATCGAACAAGGCCCCCAAGGCTCCTAGGCTCCTTAGGGTTCACGACAGACTACCCGGCATCCTGACTCGCGATCGCGATTGGCAAACTCCCGACGGGCACCACCAGCCCTCCGGTCATCGCGCTTGCCCAGGGCACCTACGTACCTGCCTTTTCCCATTTATCCCCATCTTCAGCAAGCAAGTGCCACTGCGCCTGCCTGCCTTGCCTACCATTTCCCTGCGACCGTGCGGCGGAGATGCACAGTGGGTCCTCTTCACTGCTGCAAGGGCTCTTCGGCTTTCCACGTCGGGGGTTAGGCGGGTCAACAACTCTTCCCCCTACCTAAGACAACACGACCAGGAGCATCGCGAACCCGACAACGGCTTTCCGAACCACCTTTCTTTGTGCCTCAAGCCACCAGCTGCACCCGACGCCGACACGAATTGACGAGACAATTGCATCGCCGGTTCGCGCGACGCTCCCCACACCACGCCCCCCTTCACTTCGTCGCGCGCGCATCGCCCTCGCGAACTTTATCCGGTCACCTGCTCGCGTGCTGGTCGTACCGTATCGTACCGTATCGCATCGTGGCGTAGCGAACCCGCATCGTACGCCCTCTCCCCTGCGACGCCGCTCCATCGACGCATCGACCGTCTGCCGCGTCTCGACCCGACCAATACATCAACCTGACGACCTGCAAAGCACCCTTCGAGCTGCCAATCCACGCCCGCTCCCTTTCGCGTCAAATCCTCGACTGCGGAGACAGCCTCGACTCAATTGCGGGAACGTCATCTCTGCAGCCGCTCGCCGCGCACCGCTTGTAGGGGTCCGCCGCGAGGGTCCGCGTCGAGGTTACTGTCGTGGGCTACGGAGAGAGCTTTGTGCTCTGCTCCAACGCCCATTATCTTTACTCGGCGGCAGGCGTCTGGCGATTACCCCCATCTTTGTTTCCGTTTGCTCTTCTCTCAGGAGCCAGCGACCCAGCGACCAACGGCTCTTTGCCCGCATCGCATTGCTCCGCCGCCCGCTGCCGTCGATTCCTTTCAACCTTTTCGCCCGCCTCCCTCCGCGCTGCAACCAACCCACTGCAGCCCGAATCACGCGATTGTCGCCCACGCCTCGGGAATGCCAACTCCGCTGAACCATGGATGCCGCGGCGAAAAAGGTCCAAGTCTTGGCCCAGCGCACACTACCCGACCGACCCTACCATCTCGCCAAATCCATCGACAAGCGCTACCGCGTCCCGCCTGAGCACCTGAGGCTCCGCGAGGAGGAGGAGGTCCGCCCGCTGCAGTACATGACGCTGCTGTCCGATGTCGACCGCGGCCTACTGCTGACGCGCCCCTACTACGACATGCGCGAGGAGCCGCCGAACCCCAGCGCGGCGAAGGAAGCCGTGGCAAGAACGGACAAGAAGGTTACCAAACTGTCGCTGAGCGACTACAAGAACAAACAGAAGAGGGTATCCCCGTCCCCACCCGATTCGGCCCAGGCCGCAAAAGCGCCCGCACCACGGAAAGACCCTGGTGATGGGAGCAGGCTGGCTCGAGCCGGGGACCCGTCAAAGGATACCAGGGCGGCGAGGCCGCCGAACGGAGTGCATGAAGAAAGGTATGCTCAGTTCCAGTTGTTGTCTACTGTCGGAGCGCATCGTGTACTGACTGCCCAATGTCCCAGGCCTAATAAGCTCGATGCGAGGGGACACTCGAGCCAGGATGCCTCAAACTCCCCCGAAAAACGAAGGCGACAACAAGAAGCAGACGAAGTAGCACGACTGCCCAGGAAGCCGAAAGCCGAAACCAATACACCACTAGAAGACCGGTCGAGAACACCCCGAGACGACAACCCGCGAAGGAAGGAACTGCAATCTTCACAAGACAGAGCAGCATCAAGGGACACAAAATCCGGCACACCATCAACACTCCCGAATGGCAGGGCCATTCTCAAAACAACAATTGGGCCACAGTCGGCTTCAACTCCCATGGGCCGATCAAGAGGCGACTCCCTCAATGGCCAACGCCCCAGCTCGAGTACGATTAATAGGACAACAACGTCAAGCAAGCGAGATGGCCCGCCGAGCAAGTCTACGGTTCCTCCATTACTATCGCCTTTGCATTTCCCCATGGAGGACGCCGATTCACAACCAAGCGACAGGAGGAGGAGGGAGGATACAGACGATCCACCGCGATCCCAGAAGACATCAAGACCGGCAGCTCCAGCCCCGGCCCCGGCCAAGAAGGATAGGACGTCTCCAAAGATACCTGCGCTCTTGTCGCCGACATTACCGCCGATGCTCGAGGAGGAACTTGCGCGATTGAAGGACACGCCCACCGGCTCGAAATCGGCTCGACTGCCAGACCTGCCAAGTAGTGGCAGGCCTAACAGGCCGCCCCGGAGAGGAGACGATGACGACGAGGACCAGATCAGGGTCAGCGTCAAGGAGAAGGACAGGAGCAGGGACAGGGACGGGCAGGAGCGCTTCATGGTGACGCTGAAGTGCGGCCGCAAGAACTCTAAGACACTCAAGCGCATCCTGGCCCTGCCGCCGAACAAAAAGGAACGCCGTCGCTCGGCCAGCTTGGACGCTCCCCCAGCCATCGCCAGGAAACGACCGGCCAGCAGCATGGAAGACATCAAGGACTCGATTGCCGTCAAGAGGCCCAGAACGTCGGACATGACGGGCTCGGCAAAACTGGCCGCACCGTCGACGCCAGCAAAGACCGCCACGGCCATGTCCCGAGGGGCCTCCAACAACTCGCAGGCCAACACCCCCGGCGACATCAACAGCGTCACGCCCGGTGATCGTCCGCCGACGAGGCAGGAGCCCAGAGAGCCCGTAAGCCCGGCGACGATACGCAAGCTGCGGGATCGTTACGAGCGGTACAAGGAGCTCGGCGGCAGGCTGAAGCACAGGCGCGACGCGATGAAATCCTCCCGCGACCGCGCCCCCTCCGAGGCGGACCAGAAGCTCAGCATCGCCCTGTGTCTCGAGAGTGCCATGGCCTACATGGTGTCCTTCCGCGCCGTCTTCGACTCGCGGCGCCTCGAAAACAAAGCCCAAGACCCCAACACGTGGGACACGATCCTCCCGCTCCTCGGCACCCTCCAGCGCGATGTCAGCGATGGGCGCCACCGCGCCCTCGAGGCGCTTCACCTCCAGCTCAAGGGCGTCATCCTCGAGGAACTGATCAAGTGCTACTGGTCTCTCGATCCGGCCTCCAACGCGGTGCGCCTCATGCACTTCGAGCGCCTGCGCGCGAACATATGGAAATCGGCCTACGATGCCGTCGAGCGCGTCGACGACCCGCACATGCGGTGCAACCTGGGCCCGTGGACGAGCGCCGAGGAGGCCATCGCGCTGGGCCTCAGGACTGTCCGGCGCTGGGCCGCAGACGAGGGTGTCGACTGGCGGCCGGAGCTCAGCCCGCAGACCAACGGGCTGTAGGGCGTTTGGCTCGCCTCTGCGGCGGCAGGTTTGAGCAGCAACGCGTTCACGGAGGGGTCAAGGCTCGGACGCCCCACGACGCATGTATCATGTCACGAAGACCCCCTTCTCCCCCCCTCAGACACCTCCTGGTCAACGATACCCGGACCGAGGATGGCGTTTCTCTCACGGCCTTTACCTCGACTGATTCGGGATCCTTCGGTCGTTTTTCCTTCTAATGACGAACGCTCTCCTGCTCTCCTCTGCTCTCGATGGTCTGTCGCGCTGTCGTTTTGTCTTTTTTAAGGGGTTTTTTTTTTTTCCAAGTCTCCCCTGTTGTACATGATGATATCCCTCTCGTCGGACTCGTTGCGAACGTCCACTCCCACTCTCCCAGCTCTGGCTCCAGGGCGGTACGAGGGCTGGGCTCGGAGTCTGGGAGGTAATGGCCTGCGTTTTGTTTTTATCTTTATTTTTTTTCCGTGTTGCAGTTTTTTTTTTATCCCGGTTTCCCTCCTGCTCTCTGCCACCGCGTGGCGCGTGGGGAGATGGGGAGGGGGACCAATCTGGGGGCTACGAGCCAAATGTGCCTGGCGCGGGACGGGACGGGACGGGCAGCGTGGGCGGCGGATGGGTTCACGGCCTGGTAGAGAGAGTATGTAGGTCTCGGAATGCAAGATCATGAAGCCTTGACCGGTGTGGTGCCTCGATCAGCCGCGTGAGGATTGTGGAGGGGAGGGAGTGGGTGAGTCAGCATGTGTAGCTGCCGTGAGGTGTCCCGCCTCAAGTTCCTCGCAGTTCGGAGTCGCCCAGTCATCAATTATTGACACATCACGCAGGGTCACGACGCGCAAGTCAAGTAGGAGTAATCGGCCTGTTTGGTCTATGGCAGGTTCATACGACTATAGCGCGCGGCTGTTGGCCACCTTTCCGTGGTCCTTCGCGTTCCAATTTCGTATCAGGTCATGTCTGTTTTTCTTCTTCATTACCGGGCGGGCGGGGGCTCGGCGACCCCCGCCCGGCACCACACACCCCGCGTCATGTCAGGAGAGTATGACGATGCGTTGGGACCGCGCGCTTATTTGGCGGCGGCGTCGACCTTGGCAATGTAGGCCAGGAGGTCGAGGACACGGCGGGAGTAGCCCCACTCGTTGTCGTACCAGGAGACGAGCTTGACGAAGTTGTCGTTGAGGGAGATACCGGCCTTGGCGTCGAAGATGGAGGAGTTCTCGTTGCCGATCATGTCGGTGGAGACGACGTCGTCCTCGGTGTAGGCCAGGACGCCCTTGAGGTCGCCCTCAGAGGCCTCCTTGATGGCCTTCTTGATCTCGTCGTAGGAAGCGGCCTTCTCGATGCGGACCGTCAGGTCGACAACGGAGACGTTGGCGGTGGGGACACGCATGGACATGCCGGTGAGCTTGCCGTTGAGCTCGGGGATGACCTTGCCGACAGCCTTGGCGGCACCGGTGCTCGAGGGGATGATGTTCTGAGCAGCGGTACGGCCGCCACGCCAGTCCTTGGCGGAGGGACCGTCAACGGTCTTCTGGGTGGCGGTGTAGGAGTGGACGGTGGTCATGAGACCCTCGATGATGGTGAACTTGTCGTTGATGACCTTGGCGAGGGGAGCCAGGCAGTTGGTGGTGCACGAGGCGTTGGAGATGACGTCGGCCTTGCCGTCGTAGGTCTTCTCGTTGACGCCCATGACGTACATGGGGGCATCGGCCGAGGGGGCGGAGATGATGACCTTCTTGGCACCACCCTTGATGTGGGCGGAGGCCTTGTCGGTGGTGGTGAAGACACCGGTGGACTCGACGACGTAGTCGGCGCCGGTCTCGCTCCAGGGGATGGAGGCGGGGTCACGCTCCTGGTAGAACTTGACCTTCTTGCCGTTGACGGTCAGGGAGGAGCCGTCCTCGGTGATCTCGCCCTTGAAGACGCCGTGGGTGGAGTCGTACTTGAGCATGTAGGCCTGGAGAGGGGGTCAGCGAGCTGTTGCTTGCGCGGGTGCCGGCCAGGCCACTGGTGGGTGGTCTCTTGGCTGCATGAGAGTGTTGGTGTATCAGATCATGGCGAGGGGGAGGGGAGGGGGAGGAAGTTCCAACACGGTGTGAGGGAAGGAAATCAGGGCAGTAGAGCTACTTACAGCGTACTTGGTCTCGATGAAGGGGTCGTTGACGGCAACGATCTCGACGTCAGAGTGCTCGACGGCGTTGCGGAAGACAATGCGACCGATACGGCCGAAACCGTTGATGCCAACCTTGATGGGAGCCATTGTGTGTGATGTGTGTGGTTTTGGGGGGGAAAGGGTTTGTCTGTTGAACGGAAGAGAATTGGTCAGTCAACGCGTCTGGTAGTTTTGATGGAAGTGATGGCGAGGAGGATGGCGGTCGAGCTGGAGTTGAGGCGGCGGGACAGGCGGGGTAATGGTGATGGGGGAGGGTTTGGTGAGGATGGTCTGATAGTTTTTGGTGGCGGGGTAGATGTTTGGCTGGTTGGTGGGAGCCCAAACAGCAGTAGGAGGGGAGAGGGAGGAGGAGGAGGAGGAGGAGGAGGAGCTTCCAGACAGCTTCGAGAGAGCTCGAGGGCTGTTGAGCCGGGACTGACCTTGGTTGATGGTATCGTGATGATGCGTGAAGGAAGAGAAGGAAGAAGAGGGAGGGAGAGAAAAAAACTCGAAGCGGTTGGCGAGGGGGTGGTATATGAGCTTGGGGATCCAATGTCCGGTCTGGTGCTGGGCTCCTGAGGTGCTGGTACTAGGTGGTCTTGGTGCTAGGTGCTGGGGTGCTGGGGTGATGGATGACGGAGGGAGGGGCACCAACCAGCTGTGGCTAGGTGCTTGCTTGGTGGTGCGTCGGGGAGGCTACTGCTTGATGCGTCTGGTATCTGAGGCGGGGTGGGGTACGGCAACATAGGTACCTACCTTGGTGGGTGGGCGAGGTACATCGGGTGGGAGGGGCAGGAGCAGCAGGGGAGGAGGTACATGTACATGGGCCACGCCCCCAGGGGAGCTTGGTCTCGTCTGGACGTGAGGTCGGAGGAGGTCTGGGTCGCGCGATATTATTTTGGTTGAGAGAAAAAGCTGGTGGGGGTCCCGTCTGATTCGCCTGGAGCCGCCTCTGCTCCTCCATTCTCCGACACCTCATTGGCGTCTCGCCCACTTTTGACCTGGCCTCCAGCTCCGTTTCGGTCTCGTAGGCTTTGGACTGTTTGGGGGGGGGAGGAGGAGGGAGGTAAGGGGACATTGTGCTGAGGTCCCCTCCACATCCATGGTCAAGTGAGTACCAGGGCATCCCATCCCGCGACTCCCGAAGAAGGGACCGTGGGGCGGTCCCCGTTTGGAGCTGCGCGTTTTTGTTTCTGTCACGATCCGTGTCCAGGATCAGGTATTGGATGTCAAGGCGTTGTCGGGCCGTTACCACGAGCCATATCTCGCATCTCGCCTCTTGTACGTGCTGGCGTCCGTTGTCGCAGCGATGTGTCACTGCAATGGGCCCTCCGCCTGCGCGCCTGACTAACGGCCATCTGTAATCATTTGCCGCCGCCGCCGCCCGCCTGGCCCGGGGGAAGCGGGCAAGGCAGGCAGGCAGACAAGCAGGCAGGCAGGTAGGCATGGCAGAATGGCTGGCAGGCAAGCATTGCAAATACCTCAACAGAAGATGGGTGGCCGCCGGCGACACCGCCCTGTCCGTTGCCTGACCATCTGCGTCGCGCCTCACCGAATTGGAGCGAAAGAAGCAACGAGCTGCGCCAGCGCGCCATTGGCAGGCCAGCCGGAGGTGCTCTCCTCTGACAGGGGAAGGGCGTGCACGTCGAAGGGGGGCGATAGAAACGACCAGAAACGCCAGGGCGATAAAGGCCATGGAGACCAAAAAAAAAAATAGTGACTCTGATGCGACGAGCGGCATAGGAGGGGCATCTGCTCGGCGTCATGGCTGCCCCTCCCCCTCCTGACATCACGACGCCGCAAATCTGACGGGGGGGAAAGTGGCGCGCATGGTTCGGGTGATATTAGGTAAGCCGTCTGCCCCTCCACCAGCCACAGCACGAGCACAGGCCATGTCGGGCTTGACTCTGGTCTCCTGGTCTCAGTAGGCTGGCAGGCAGGCCTCTGGAATGTCACTGCCAATCCGTACTTTGCCGGCTCTACTATTTTTCCAGTCAACCGTCAATCGGGAGGGCAGCCATTGCCATTCTGTCCAACATCACCACGCCGCTCTCCTCCTGACCAGCAACACCAGCTACGCCTCCGCTCCGTCGTCACCATCATGTCTAGCCTCCCCGCGGCGCAGCCCCTCGACCCGATCCCTGCCCGCCTCTGCCGAGGACGAACGGCAGCACCCCACATCGGCTAAGGCAGACGATGGGAATCTTCGGGATCCCCAGATTACCATCACCCGACGAACCCCAGCACCAAACACACCTTACCCCGACCCTGTCCGGCTGTCCGACCTCATCACATCCACAAGGCTGGCCCTGTCCACCTGTCACGAGAACGCCTGCATGCCTCCAGGGCCCCTGGCACGCCCCTGGGACCGTCCAGCGCCTTGCCTCGACGCAGACCAAGGTCCGAGTGGGTCGGCGACGCCCGGAGCATCACGGGCCCCTCGGCTGCAACCCCCTCCTAGCCTCGCCTATATCTACTGCCAGTCCCGAGTCCCCCTCCCGTCGTCATGCCTGCTTTCTCTCTCGACCTCTCCCTCGGGCCCTACCCGTCCCAGCTCCGTGCTTTGCCGACGCCCACCCCCAGGTCGTCCTCCCGTTGCGCCGACTCCCCTCCGGGATCACCCGCGAGGGCCCTCCTGCCTTGGAATCTTGACGCCCGATCCAGACCCGACGTCAACCGCACTTGACATACCCCTGGATTTGTCGTGTCACGGGCGGGTTCTGGAACGACGATGGCGCCAACTGCAGGATGTTGACCGAATCTCGTGTTGCCGTCTGCTGGATGCAGGGCGGAACCGTCGTCCTTCCGTGGCGCAGGGGTCCGGAACATGTCATGTCCGCTCATTCTCTCCCGGTGATTCGCCTCGGTCATGCTGTATTGCTCTCGCCTTGCCGTTCTCATGATGTATTTTTCCGGGGCTCGCGAACAAGGTTTCGACGCGGGCGTGCCTTGCCTGGAGGCCGGGTGGTGGTGGCTGTCACATGGGAATACCGTCTGCCGTCGGACTTCTTTTCTCCACCCGGACCAACGAATGCATACAGTCGCGCCAGCAGGAGACAGTGTCATCCAGTTGAACTCGTTACAGCGATTCTCGAGGCCTCCTCTGGACACTCCCATGCGCGTGTGCCTGCCGCAGTCGTCTTGGGGGTGCCCTTGGCGGTGTTCTGTGATCGCCCAACCAGAGTTGTATCTTGCTATTCTCTGATATGCTCTGCTATGCTCCCAATTTCAGAATTATCGGGCAGTCTACCAATGTCGTCCAATATTGACTGCCCGCCAAGTCAGTCTTCCCTCGCCAAGTCTTCTCGGTCCTGACGTATGAATTTAATGCTCGGTTATTCGGCAGAGTGTAGACAGATGTGAATGGCCATGGTGTCGCACTCGGAGCTGGACTTCTTCGCGCCGCTTGGTTTGCTGAAAATGTTGAAGCTTTTCTCTCGTGACACATGTAGACTACACCTAGGCCAATGCCCTCATGAACAACTTGCACTGCCATTGTTATGATGGCCTTACCGCTTCAGCACTCCGCCTCACACAGATTCGCCTCGCACTTCGAGGCCTGTCCTCATATCTAGTTGATCGAAGCCAAGCAGCCTCACTGTTGGGCTGGCACCAGCAGTGATATGCATTACTAGCCGGTTCATGTGGGTTCACCAACCAAGTGTCTGACAAGTATCGAAATGAGAATGATGAAAGAACGGCTGTTCATCCCAGCTGCAAAAAACAACACTCGGCCAATGCCCGTATAGCCAGCGCAAGCTGATCGTGGAATACCACACCGTGAAGGCCCAGTCAAGGGTCTTCAGGGCTGACACACCTCCTTGTCTATACTGACACTGAATCTGTCAAATAAAAATACCCTAGGTTCAACGAGATATCGAACAGCCGCCGGGTCATTTTCCTGTTACAAGATGGCGCGTGAGGCTTTATTACAATAGAGTAGCCATGATACCCCTCGGTGCTATGGGACCAGGAACAATCATGTACTACCGCTGTTCGAATGGAAACCTGGTCCAGCACAAGCCGAGATGAATGCCCTTGGTGATCCGGTGACAGCCATGCGGGATTCAGTCAGCATTCACGATAATGGGGCAGACAGTTCGACAACCGGTCATCGATGGGAGGCGCCTTGACTGACGCAACATCAAGCCGTGTCTACCTCGACAGCACGGTATCGTGTCCTCTCGCAGCCTTGGATGTGAAATATCGAACGTCAAACCCGAAAGCCAGGTCGTTTCTGGCGCCGCAACAGACGCAGACCACGTCGTCGTACCTTACGCAACGTGACACCCTTCATGCAAGTCAGCAGACGACCACGGTGACCGAAGCGGTGACAAGAATAATTGCCATCAATTGATCATCGAAAAGTCGCCGCCGCACCTGACAAATTTGAATTGCACAAACTTCCCCGCGTCAGGACGATCACCGCCACGCCGCACACCAGGGGCGAATCCCGCGTATCGCAAACCACCAAACCTCAAGGAGCCAGCCTATCCGCCGTGATCGTCGTTCCACGCCCACCCCCCCCCCCCCCCCCCCCCCGTCACAGCCGCACCGAGCCAAACACACGATGTGTCGGGGGCACGACTGCGAGCGCCAGTCGAGCTACCGCGGGATAGAGTTTCTGCTCGCGCCCAGCGACCGCGTTCTAAGACCGCGCCGATCCCGGGTGAGACACTGATCCGGCTTGCGCGGCCTGGCGTGTCCCCCTCCCCCCCCCCGCGGGATGGACCCTCCGGCGGGGCGAGGGAGATCAACGTCGCCGGTTCCGTTTGTGTGGGTGCGGCGGTGGACGCCAAGGGACCGAGATGGGATGTTGGGGGTGCCGTTCGCGGGGATGCAGATCGTGAGTCCGCTTGGGGGACGAGTTTTGCAGGCATGTAGACTTCGGGATGGTAGTATAAAGGATGGCATCTCATACGGCACAGTGGTTGCGCCCAGTCATTGAAGCGCTCTCGTCGACACTCTCATCAACACCCTCACACAACCCTCCAAAGGCACACCCGTCAAACAAAACACCACCATGACCTCCCCAACCCAGCCCACGATCCTCATCTCCAGCGCTTCCCCCTTCGAAGCCGACCTCGTCTCCCACGCCCTCGCCACCGGCGCCCGCGTGCGCCTCGCCGCCCCGTCCCCAGCCCTCCACGCCGCGTTCCCCGACGCCGCGTCCTCCGGCAAACTCTCCTTCGCCGCCCTGCACCCCGCCCAGCCCGAGTCCTACCGCACCGCCCTCGACGGCGTCACCTCCGTGCTGCACCCCGCCGCGCCCGACGCCAACGGCGAGCCCGACACGGGCGACGCGCTGGCGCTGCTCGACGCCGTCATGAAGTACGGCACCTTCGTCCGGAGGGTCGTGTACGCCGCCTCGTCGGCCGAGGGGGCCGACGAGGGCTGGAACCCCGCGAGGGGCGACGGCGTGCTCGGCCGCTGGGTCGAGGAGAGGAGCGGCGGCGCCGTCAAGGTGCCATTCGGGGTTGTGTGCCTGAGCCTGGACGGCGAAGAGGCCGGCGGCAAGAGGGCCGGGGGAGCCGTGCGACGCGTTGTCGAGGCTTGCTGACGGCGGTGATGCCATGCAGAGCCGTTCTGGTGCGGACTGAGTAATGTGGAAGCGAAGAGGCGGTCCGGAAGCACAAACCTGATTGAGCGTATTTACAATAGTAATGGCAACATGACGACAGTGTGATCCTGGGCAGCCGCTGTGAGCCTTGGGATCCATGATGTAAGAACACTAATCTTCATCACGACTGTGTACCGCGCCCTGTCCTCGATTGTTGCTACAGTCTATCCAGCTCATAATACATGCACCCCGGCTCGCCATGCAAGTCTATGTCCATAAAGTACACGGTGCTCTTACACCCGCAAAACAGATCCCAATATTTTGCCGAACACGCCCCTCACCCGTGCCGGATTCTCCTTGGCACACGTGAAGACCACCGCCGCACTCGCCGCAAATGCGAGCGTCTCTCTCCACTGCTTGTCCTCGGCATACCGCCGCGGGAACAGCGTCGCCAGCGCCCTAGGCGCCACGAACAACGCCATGTCCTTGCGCCGGCTCGCCGTCTCAAGAAGCACGCTCCATCCGCAGAGGAAGCAGCCGCAACCGACGCACACGCCGCCGTCAATCTTCTGGCGCGCCGCATCGTCCTTACCGATGATGTGCGGACCGAGCCGCGTCCGGCCGAGACACACGCCGTAGTAAAAGAGCATGATGAAGGTCCCCAGGAAGGCGGAGGAGCGCGCGGACGACAGCACGGCGGCGCGGACGCTCTTGACGGTCGGCGGCTTGCGCAGCTGCATGGCGAGGTTCAGTGGGAGGTACATGGCCATGCTCCAGCGCCAGGAACGGGCAAGGCGGGAGAGGGCGTGAGACTCGCACGACGGGCCGCAGCCCATGTGGACCATTTCGCAGGGGAAGGGCGCCGTCTTGGCAGGGTCGCCCCAGATGGGGGGCCACTTGTAGTCCTCGCACATGGACTGCAGGAGGGGAGCCTGGCCGGTTTCCTTGCCGTAACGGAGGTCGCCCGATCGGCAGCGCCGCAGAGCTTCGATGAGGCGGTTGTCGACGGCGGCGGCGGAGCTGATCCACTTGTGATAGGCTCGGGGCAGGCCCGAGGGGTTGTAGAACCACGCCCACATGATGAGTGCGCAGGAGCAGACAAAGATCCAGGGGTCTGTGGAGCGACCGATCAATGTCTCGAGCTTGGTCCATTTCTGGCCGGCGTTCCGACGGGCTTTTCGAAGGGACCACAGCTCGCCGACGAGGACGTCGACGGCGCGGGTGAAGGCGAACAGGGTCATGTCGAGGGTGCGGCCGGCGAGGGCCACTTTCTCGGCCTTGACCCCGGGATGCACCTCAGACTTGGTGGCGACGGTTTTGGTGAACCTGGAGCATTCTCGCGACTGCAAGAGTCGCAGGCTGAGCCAGGCGGCCACAAATGTCGACGTCCATCTCGACAGCCTTGGGATCGGATTAGCAACAGCAGAAAAAGAAGCTGGAAAGAAAAGGGGGCGTCTGCTTGGGCCGGCTCAGGGGCGAGACTAGTGTTGTCCCAAGGAGGTGGCGCACAGGGCTGTCAAACGTACCGCGTCCGTGTCACCTCACTAAGACGTCGTGCGACATGATGGAAGAACCGCCGAAATGGTTCCTGCCGACAGGTGTCAGTGATGAGAAGGCGATGGACGCGTGGAAGGAAGCTGTGGATGGCGTGGAAGGCGTGGAAGGGGGGGAGAAAGCAGCCAAGCCAACACCAGGCCTACTGACCTCGAGTAACGTGCTACCGCCGGCGAGCAGGGCGCAGAAGGCGGGGAACCTGCGCCAGTCGAAGCCGGTCAAGACGATGTGCCGCAGCGACGACAGGAAGGATTGGTGCTCCTTCTGGACGTCCGCAGAGGCGCCGCGCCGCTTCCCGCCGACCCTGGAAGCGTGTTGGAGCAGGAGGGTCAATAGTCTGGGCGCCACGGAGGAGGCATAGCCCAAGAGGTAGGCGCGCACGAGGGGCCTCAGCAGAGGCGGGGTCCCGGGGATGTCGAGGGGCCCTCTTCGGGAGCCTTGCAGCTGACTCCGAGGTAACATGGCGGGGGCCGGGTGTCTGGTGGTTACCGCAGCCTCGCGGGTGGCCGTGACGTTGACGGTGGCCTTAGCCGGCAGAGGCCCGTTGGGGTTCGGGAATATTCGCGTGCCTGGGTCAAGGGAAGATCAGCATGTGCCGCATCTAACGGTCGTTCGGTGGTGGGACGTTGAAGCTATGATGTAAGTGTGAGGACGGCGGAGTGGCCGATGTGACCCCAGGGAGCCATGGGGAACGACCTGTAAGACAGAAGCTAGTTGTTGTTGGACGTCCTGTGCCTCGCGCTCTGAGCCCATGTGTGCATGATGATGCAGGTGGGCGAGGGAAGGCACATGATCGTGTGTCAAGTCATGGCTAGTTGGGGGTGCTTATGCGGGATGCGGGATGGGAGAGGGTTAAGATTATGATCATCTCCATCCGGTTGGCCGCGAGCTGCATGGCCCTTTCCTGTTTGACTTCACTTGAAAGGACGGGATCGGACGAGGAGAGGATTCGTGAGGCGCATGATGACCGTGGATCCAAGGCCAGGTGAGGGAACGTTCAGGTAGGGCAAGGTAGGTGAGGTGACGGGTCGTCTTACCAGGGGGGGTGGTGGGATCGAATGTGCTCGTAAGGATGGTTAGGGTTGGACCAAACTCAATTGTATTGGGCCGGATCGAGACGTGTGAGTCGCATTGATGTGGACGATCGGAGAGACGAACATGGATGCCCAGATCCAGGTACCAGCACGAGTTCAGGTCCAGGTCCCGGCGCAGAAGCAGGAACAGAGCGGGCGAGGGCGCGAGACGGGGAACGGGTGGCCAAAGTACTAATAGAGAGGGTTGGCATATGCCAGAGGGACGACGGCCGAGGTTCTGGTATCATTCGTCTGGCCGTCGTGGAGTCGTGCTAGCTGTCCCGCCGTGGGGTTGAGAGGAGAGACGGGGCGACCTGGAAGCTTGTGCCCGAGGAAAGGCACCGAAAGGGTCCGGTCCAACGCGCTCACAGTACGGTACGGCGACGGGGAGCCAGCAGGAGGAGGTGCCAGCAGAAACGCGTCTGGGATGAGGGCGATCCCCCAGGCGCCAATGTTTGTGATTTCGCTTAGTGCTGGCTTCCCACCCCCTGGCCGGGCCAGGCACGCGGTGGAAGCTGGTGTCACGGCCCGAAGAGGAAGTCGCTGCGTGTCGGCCGAGGCAGCCGTGCGTGGCTGTGGGCGTGTCTTCTTGATGGAGCTTCGGTGATCTGCTTCTGCTTCTGCTTCTGATAATAGGCGATGGAAATGAAAGGGCGCGATGTGGAGGGCGGGCCAGACGAGACCAGACGAGACCACGCGGGACCCAACGGCGAATGGGGGCGAGACGTTCAGAAGCGGACAATAGAAGGATAATCAGGGGGGGTGATGATGGATGATGCTGCTTGGTCGGCGGGAATACGCAGAAGTGAGGGAGCAGAGGGCCAAGTCCGAGCTGCCGTGAGCTTTGGGAGTAGCGCAGGAAGAGGATGCGGAGAAGGAGGACGGGACTGATGCTGGTGATAGTGGAGGCGTGACCCGAGGAAACGTCGCCTGGCTTCTCTTTCCCTGTCTGCCTCCTACCTTCCTTGCCTACCTACCGACCCTACCTGCCTAGCCCTTGCCGTCCTGGGACTTACCTCAGGCACTTACCTCAGGCACCTTAGTGGGAACAGGAGCAGGAGCAGTGGAGCCTCCAGAATGCGTCTGGCATGTGACACCTCGCTAGAGACATAGTCTTGCTACCAAGATACGCCCCTGCACCGGTTCATGTGGGTTCACCAACCAAGTGTCTCCCCCTACAGCAATTATCTGCCGCGAACGCTCCACGGCCAATGTTGGGGAAAGTGGGCGTGCTGCAGCAGCTCTCCCAAGCCCCCCCCCCCCCCCCTTCGAGCACCAAGCAGCATGACACCCACCACTGCCACTGGCCGCCCCGGATTCGACAGGGATCTTAGCACCAGCTGCCCTGGCCCACCCCCCAAGAAGCAGCCCTGGAGGTCAGCAGCTGTCCTTCCATTCGCTTTCCACCGCTGGCCACTACGACCGCTAGCTAGTGCTTCAGGACCCCCCCCTCCCCCCCTAAGGGCCGATTTCTCCATCTTCACCTGCACTTCCTCGACTCAACACCACACACCGCACCACCACCACCAACCTCCACTGAGACCCGATCCGCCTACACCCTCCTCCCACCAGCCGGCAACGGAACACGCCGGCTTCCCTTGTCATCCGTCTCTGCAGTACCTAAACGCCTGTGTAGCCTCTCGCCTGCCGCCTCATCAACCCTCTCTCCCGCTTTCCCTTCCCGCTCTCGCTCGCATCGCATCGCATCGTCCGCTCTGACATCTTCGTGCGACCTGGCCAGAGCTCGAACAGCCATCACCTCGGCCTCACCGGACGCAAACAGTCCAATCTTCCCTGGACCGCGACCTCCCTCCGCCTCTCCATATACAGTCGTGGATCTGTCACCTCGATCCTAATTTCGACAACCACCAGACCGTTTCCCCCCCCCCCCCCCGGATCCTCCGACTCTGTCGATCCACCGCGCCATCTTCACGTGCCACGGTCCCGACGACGTTCAACCCTCATCATCGGCGCATACGCCTCCAACATTCCTCAACGCCAAGTCGGAGCTCTGAACAACATCTCGAGAATCATCTTTCCCTTCTCTCTCGGCCGTGCACATGGACAAAAGGCCAAGCTCATAGAATGCGACAGGCCTGGGCCGCGTGAACGACCCGGCACCCCTCGAACCCGACTGATAACCCGCCACCCTCCTCGTCCCAGACGCATCCATGCTCGCTGTACAACGTCCCACAATGGGTTCGTCGCAGCCCTCGGATTCCAATCTGGTCTTTGGCTGTAGGCACCCGTCCCCTGCCGACCCTGCTCGATCGCCTCGTACTGACTGACCTTTGTCCAGACTCCATCGACCAGTCGCAAGACTTCTTCCTCGACCCTCCGCCCGAACCCGCCCCCGGCGCGCCTCTGCTCTCCGACAATGACTCGAAAATCATCTCCTCCTTCTTCGACGACATGACCGCCGACCACTACAACGTCCCCTCCTTCGGCGAGGGTCTCAACTACAGCGATGCCTGGCTGTCCCTGCCGCCCCAGTTCATGGGCACCGCCACCTCCCTGGGCCAGGCGTCCCTCGGGCAGCCGCTGTCCTCCCCGGGCCACGACATGCACCATCAAGACTTTTCCGACCTGATGCCCCTGGGCTCTTCCATGATGCCGCCTCCGCCGCCACCGCAACAACAACAGCAGCAGCAGCAGCAGCAACAACAACAACACCACCAGCACCAACAACACATGATGTCCCAGCCCCGCCCGTCGGTCGAGCAGCAGCCGTCGCCCGACGTCCTGGCGGCCGCGACACTGCTACAGAACGGATCATCCTCCAGGCATCACTTCCCCAACTCCGGAGGGTCCGCGTTCTCGCCACAGCAAAGGGGCATGCCGTCACCACTGGGGCCCCACGGGGGCCACCTGCGGCACCAGCCTCTCGACGAGTTCAAGCGCGCGGAACGCACCAACGGCTTCGCGGACAGCGGCATGGAGGAACAGCACGTGGCCATGTTCACCGATCTCGTCTTCGGCCCCTCCCCCGCGGCCCCCAGCCGGCCCGCGCCGCCACCCCCCCGAACGAACCACGTACCGATGGAGATGCTGTGGGGGTCGGACGCCCGCTTCAGCAGCCGCTCCCACAGCTTCGTCCCCGACTCGGCGGGCGAGACCTACGACGCCCTGGCCAAGAACCAGCTGCGGCACATGGAGTGCCTCGAGCCCAGCCGCAGCGCGTCGAACACGCGTCCGTCGTCCCCGCTGGCCAACGGCGAGTCATCGGGGACGCACGCGAAGAAGGCGCCAGAGTCCTCCTCCGGCCGCTTGGCCGACGCGAGCGAGGGCCCGCCCCGCAAGCGGAGGAAGAGCCGCAGCGCGAAGGAGGAGCCGGACGACGACGCCTCGGACGACGCGGAACCACCGTTCAAGGGCGCGCGCCGGAGGAAAGGAAAGGAGAACGCCGTCGCGGGGGCGGGGGCGGCGCCACCAACGCCGACGGAGAACGGCTCCGCGGGCCGGCGGCGCAAGTCGGCGACGGGGCCGAAGCCGCAGCGCGAGAACCTGTCGGAGGCGCAGAAGCGCGAGAATCACATCCGCAGCGAGCAGAAGCGGCGGACGCTGATCAAGGAGGGGTTCGACGACCTGTGCGACCTCGTGCCGGGGCTCAAAGGCGGCGGGTTCAGCAAGAGCACCATGCTCACTATGGCCGCCGACTGGCTGGAGGACATGCTGCAGGGCAACGAGAAGATCACGGCGCAGCTGAACAAGCTGGAGGGGCGGGCGTAGCGCGCGGGCGGGATGGGATGGGGGCCGGCTGTTTGCTGTACATGGCGCGGGATGATGCTTTCGGGGGAAAGGGGGGAGGTTCGGCGTTGGGGCTGGCGGATGGACTGACGGACGGACGGACGGCGTGATGTGGGAATACCCCGTGACGGAGAAGGACAGTTTGGCGAAACTTGGGGCAGAGGCCCTTTTCATGGTCTCCCTTCGCGAAGGAGGAGGGCGAGGGGGGGGGGAGGATGACCCGCGGCAAGGGGAAAGCGAGGCGTATAAGTAGAGAAATTCACTTCCCCCCGAGCTGGGCTCAGACCGACAGGCTGAAGAGCTCAACAAATCCGAACCCTGTTCAACAAATCCCTTTCGCTTCTCGGCCGAGGTCACATGGATGTTCTGCGAGGTGAGCGGGGACGGGCAGCGAGAAACGGGCCAGGATTGGGGGCGGTGGTAAGCGAGCAAGAAGGAAAAGAACGTGTCATGTCAGAAGCTCCCGAGGGTCGACGACACGGCTCTCACGATGCGCGACGGACTCGGCACCATGTGAGAAGACCCGCTCCCCCCCCGTTCGCTCGTCTCCCTTTCGGGGCGTTGTCCGCTTTCATGGGGCCAGGTCGTGGGCGGGGCGCGTGAGGCTGAAAGGGGTAGGTGAGCCGGGCGTGGCCTGCGCATCGCTCGCGCTGGGTCGAGATGGGCATCCGTGTGAGGTGGTGCTCATGCCGGGACTCGCGAGTGAGTGTGGTGCTCGATGCTGCGTCGTCGTCCCTGGATGACGTTGGTTTGGCCTTATCTGGAAGGAGCTTGCTGGAGGGGGGTCAAGAGGACGCTTCACGCGAGCTTGCAGCCCTGTTCTCGGCTCGTAATTAGTCACGGGCTGTTCGAACCAGCAAGTTTGTCACATCAAGTCATCACGTCTTATGTCGTGACGCTTCGACGCGAGGTAGGCTGAATGCAGTGTTCCAATTATCAAACCAGGCAAGACTGGCCCAGCCATCTACCCAGCAAGCCGCAGCCGCCCGCCGCCTACCACCACAGCCGCGCTACCCCCTCACCCAGGCCACCACGCCGAGCACGAACACGCAGACGAGAATGTCCCGGCGCACGCTCGCAAAGACGTTGGCGTACCGCAGCGCCGTCTCGGCCCACCCCCGCCACGGCCCGGGCAGGAAGGCCACGGCGGTCCACACGAGCCCGGCCTCGGCGGGGCGGCCCTTCTGCAGCATCAGCCGCGTCGTGATGAGCAGGGCCTCGGCCGTGGCGAACATCCAGAAGAAGACCTCGCGGCCGGCCTCCATGCGGTTGACCTCGCCGACGGCCTCGTCGCTGGCGGCCGGGTACGAGAGGGCCAGCGCCGTGCGCTCGCGCTGCGCCCGCGCCCCGCTGAAGTGCGTCGTCAGCACAATGTAGAGGCCCAGCGTCACCGCGAACACGGCGTGCAGCACCCGCCAGAGGTAGTCCGCCGACGACGCCGCCGCCGCCGCCCCGCCCGGCCCCTGCCCGGCCATGGCCCGGGGCCCCCCATCCCGGGTAAGCCCGGCGGGGGAAATGGGCTGCCTGCCCGCGCCGGCCTCCCGCCGCCGGTAAACCCGCCCGCCCTGCCATCATCTGGGGAGAGACATCTTCATCATGGGTCCTCCTCGCGCCGGCGCCCCCCCACAGCGGCGCCATTGCCGCGCCATGGCGGCGAAGGGTTCTGGAAGTCGGAGGGGGGGCGGCCGCCGTCGCCGCCGGGGTCGGGCGCTGAAACCCCAGCATCATTTGGCGGAGCTGCGCTTCGGAGAGGCGCCGGGTTCGGTACCGGGGCGGCGGGGAGGGTGCGGGGGGTGGCGGTGGGTTCGTAGTAGTGCTGGGAGATGTCGACCTCGTCGGGGTCGGCGTGGTCGGCCGAGGCGGCGGGCGGCGGCGGGGCGGCTGCCTGCTTTGTGGGCGCCGGGGATGCTGTCGTCGAGGGTGCAGGAGATGAGGTGGCCGAGGACCCATCTATTGTGACATCGTCAGTTTGATCAGGCGTCCGTCAGGTCGTCGAGGAAGCTTGGCCTTACCAGGAGCACGGCCTCCGAGGCCGGTGATCTTGTCCAGTCGCGATGCGCCGCCGGCCCTGATCTTGGCCTCCCTACGCTCCTTGCGCAGACGGGCCTGCTCGGAAGCTCGCTTTGCGGCGGCGTCCTCGGGTGTGGTTTCGGTCATGTTGGGTGGTCGGAATGTCGATGGATGGGACAAGTCAGAGGGAAAGCACGAGCAAGTGACGTTTTGTGGACGCTGCCACAGCTGTAGTGGTGGTGCTGGGGGGGGTCCATGCTTATCTTATCGCAGCCCCAAAGGGCGAACCCTCTTGCTCTCGGGGCTGCAGGGGTTCAAGCATCCTGCTGTCTTGAACCCCCCGAGGGCCTAATGTCCAGAGCAGAGAGGTCACGCAGCAGTCACATCTCCTCAGATATTCTTTCGAATCAATTTCATCACTTCAAAGGCTACACCATGTTTACTACTTCATCTAACAACGGCAGATTGAATCAAGCCGGTTCATCGGGCAATGCGCTGGCGCAAGAACACCGTCGCGCCGTGAGCCCATTCCAACGCTGTTGCTCCTTCACTCTCATTCAAATCAAGGCGTGGCCTTGCTCATGCTGATCAGTCGCTTGACACCGACCTGCAGGTTGTTAGCATCTACATCAATAAAAATCCATGAGGGCAGAACGTACCATCCAGTTGCCGCACTCCGTCGTCTTCTCACGCTGGATCTCCACCTGCAGGGTCTGAGCCGCGTCGTAGTCCCTCGCCTGGAGAGCCTCCGCGATCTGGCTCAACTTCGCAATCGTGTCCGGCTGCACCAGCTCCTGGTTGTTGAGATGGTCGAACAGGAGGTTCAGCCGCTTCTGGGTGTCCTTGACCTGAGGGCCGAACGAAGCCGGCGCCTTGCTGGCCACCCTCTGCATGTCCGAGCTGAAGACCTCCACGAGGCGCTGGGCGTTGGCTGGGATGTGGCTACGGTCGCCCGCCGGGTGCTTCGCCGCCGGGGGCGCAGAGGCTCTCGGGGGAGGTGGCGTGGGCCTGGCGCCGGGAGGGGGGCCCGCCGAGGGAGGGGGGCCGGAAGGAGGAGGTCCTGTCGGGGGAGGGCCGGTGGCCTGCGGGGGAGCCTGGTAGGGCGAAGGCGCGTACTGGCTCTGAGGAGTTCCCGCGGCAGGGGGCGGCGGCGCGTACGGGTTCCTCGGGGGAGGCGCGCTGCCTGTGGGAGGGCCTGCCGTGGGCACCGGTCCCGGGGGAGGCTGGTTGATCTGCTGCGCCGCCGGGCTAGGGGCGTAGCGGTTGGAGGGAGGCGGCCCGCCGGGAGGTGCGCCGTACGGTGAAGCGGTGCGGGGCGGCATCTGAGGGATCTGCGGGTGCGGCACGGAACCAGGCTGAGGAGGCGGGGGAGCGTACGCGTTGCTGGCCGACGAGGTAGGCCTCGGCGGTCCTTGGAAGGATTGCGGCGGGCCAGACAACGGAGATGTGACGCGGGCCGGTGCGGAGCCCTTGGGAGGAGGCGGCGGCGGCGTGGCGCCTGTTCGCTGGCCGTAAGGACCCTGGGGGGGAGGTCCGGGCTGGCTGGGTTGGTTGGCAAACGGAGACGATACGGGGGCGACGCTGGGAGTCGACCTCCGGGGAGGAGGAGCGGCCCTCGCCACCAGAGGCACGTCGTTCCAGTTCTCGGTCGACTTGGCTCCGGCACGGGGCGGAGGGCCAGTCGGCGTCGGGTTTCGGGGAGGAGCGCCGAACTGGTTGTTGAACTGGTTGGTAGGTGCTCCGTAGCCGGTCGACTGCTGGTAGCTTTGCTGAGGCGAGGCCGCTTGCGGCTGGAAGCCCCCTGAGGGAGCGTAGGGCGTCGTGGTGGCCGGAGGAGCGTACAGGTTGGGCGTCGGGGGCGCGTAAGGGTTGCTGCTGGGCGTCTGAGCGGGCGTCGGCGCAGAGTAAGGGTTGAGCGCCGGCTGGGCAGGCTGCGACTGCTGGGGAACAAAAGGCTGGCGCGGGGTGGGCTGGCGGGCTGCTTGCCTGGAGGCGGCGGCCTGAGGAGCAGCCTTCTTGGTGCCCGTGGCCAGCTGCAGCCTGCTCCGTGCCAGATCGGCGGCAGGGTACTTGGTGGGCAGGAAGTCCAGGTACTTCTGGGCCACGGCGAGCTGCCCGTGAGCAGCAACAATGTCAGCGTACTCGGTGTACTTGTCGTACAGGGCGGCCAGCTTCCAGCCCTCCGTCAGCTCCTTCTCCGTGTCCTGGAACTTGGTGACGTGACGGAAGATGGTGACCTTCTCGATGAAGTTCTGGAGCGAGCGAGCGTGGACCGAGAAGGTCGAGTCGTCCGAAGGCTCCGTGAGGCCAGCCTTCTCGGCCTCCTCCAGCTCGGCGATCCAGATGCCAACAACCTTCTCAAGCTTGGATCCGACCAGGTAGCAGAAGGAGGCGTCCTTCCTCAGGCCGTGGTCGAAGACACGGTCGCCGAGGGCCTCGCACAGGTCGGGGAACTCCTGAGGGTCCGAGAACGTGCAGAGGACGGCCATGGTCTCCTTCCAGTTGGCGAGGTCGGCGTTGTAGACGACATCCCACAGGTTCTTGTCGATGACCGAGCTGAGCAGACGGATGTAGCTGGGGCGTCCGCTCTTGCGCGCCAAGTACGCCTTCTGGACCTTGTCAACCAGCTCCTGTCCGCCGCAGTTGGCAATGAGGAAAGCCTCAGCAAACTGCTCTTCCTTCAGGCAGATTTCCGTGGCCTTGGCGAAGTTGCCGAGCAGCAGGGTCTTGGTGATCTGCTTCTCCACCGCCGAGTCGTTCTCGCTGAGCAGGTTGAACGGGCTGTCCGTCTTGGCGCCCTTGGTGGCAGGAATGCCGCTGAGGAAGTCATCCTCGTCGCCATCGCCCTCGCCATCAGCGAAGAATCCAGACACCCTCTTGGACGCAGGCTTGGGCTCCTCGGTCTCCTCCTCGGCCTCCGCAGTGGTCTCGGCCTTCTCTTCGGCCTCCTCGGTGGAAGTTCCGTTGAGGATCTCCTCCTCCGTGAATCCGAGGTGCTCGATGATCTGCTGCCGAGGGTTGTCGCCGGTCAAGGTCTCCATGACGAGCCAGTCGGCCTTCTCCTCCTCGGTCGCTGCCTGGTCCTTGTGCGACTCGCAGATGCCGACCAGATCGCCGGACTTCAGAGACTCCTCGAACTTTTCCGTGGAGGTGCCAATCTCGGAGTCAACGGAGAACTGGGAGATGACGACCTTGGAGGCCCTGGCCTGGCCGGGCTGCTGCTTGAAGATGACAAGCTTGCCGCCGAAGCCGAAGGAGGCGCCGATGGGCGGCTGCACCCACTTGGGGGCCTTGGCCAGGGAGAACGACGCTCCCTGCGGCTGAGTCTGCGCCTGGTTGAAGAAGTCCTCTCCGTCCAGCTTGTTCTGCTGCTGCGTGGCCTGCGCCGAGGTCGAGTTGGTGTTCTGCAGCGTCTGGATGGCGATCTTGCCGTCGAATCCAGCCGTGGCCGAAAGGTTGGGGTTGTGGGGGTTGAAGCGGGTGAGGAACGTCCAGTTGGTGACCTCGGGGAACTCGCCGTAGCGCTCGCCGGTCTGGGGGTTCCAGATCAGCGTCCTGTTGTCCTTGCCGCTGGAGATGAGCAGGTCGCCGTCCTGCTGGCACCACGACAGCGAGAGCACGCCCTGGTCGTGTCCCTGTAGCGACTTCTCGGGCGCGTTCGAGTTCCTCAGGTCCCAGAGAAGAATGAGAGGGGCTGAGTCGTCGGGGGTCGCCGTGAGGAGCTTCGTCGAGTTGTTGGGGTCCCACGCGATGGCGCTCACGGCCTTGCGGTTGTTGTTGAGCGTCAAGCTGGCCTTCTTGGTCTTCAGATCCCACACGGTCACGAAGCCTCCAGATCCGCCCGTGGCGAGAATGTGAGGAACCTTCCTGTTCCATGCGACGCACTCGAGGTCATCAGACCGAGCCGCGGCGGTTCCGAGCCTGAAGGGGTTCTCGATATCGTTGATGTCGTAGATGAAGAGCTCGCCCTTCGCGCCGGCGGTCGCGAGAATGTGAGGCCGCAGGGGGTTGAACTGCAGCGATTTGATGGCACCGGTGTGCTTGGTGGTCCGGGAGATGAAGGCATCCTCGGCGCCGGCGATGAGCTTCTCGGCGTCCCACAGGTCCAGGGACCCGTTCTCGAGGGCTCCGGCGATGATGCCTCGGGGGTGGTCCTCGTCGGCGGGGCCCCAAGCAATGTCGTAGAACCTGAGATGGCTGTCGTCAGCACGGTACTGGCATACAGACGCTGAGGAATAAGTTGAAGCTCACCTGGAGTCAGTGCTGATGCTGGCCACAGGCTGGAGCTCGAGCCCCTGTTCCTGGTCGTCTAGGTTGAGGTCCCAGAGCTCGAGCTTGGTCTCGTCGGAGAAGTCATCGGACACTGCGCCGGCACGGGTACCGCTGACGACGAGAGGCTTCGCAGCACCGGGCGACCAGGCGAAGGCCGCGGTCCTGGGGATCTCTCGGAGGCGAACCATGGTCAGAGTTGCTCAGCCCTGAGAGATGGGCGTGCAGGATGACGTGGCGGGGGGGGGGGATAGGGGGTCGGAGAGAGTCACGATCGATCGGATGTTGGCATTGACGGGGGTAAATGGGGTTTGCGGTGTTCCTCAGACGAGCGCTGCGCCGATGTAGCAGGCTTTAAAATTGGTGGCCTTGTGCAACTTTGGCCGTGGTCGGTATGATGCCAGATTGCAGCCCACAGCATCGAGCAGTGCAGGGACGAGCTCCTTGGACTTGGCCCCCCCTGGGGGCCCCCTTGCCTGGGTGGGACGTGCACGGTTGGGCTCTAGCCCCCGCCAGCTGTGCTCCCACCGCTATGGTGGGCTTCTCGACTGCTGCAGCTGGGAGCTGGGAATTCCATGGTGCGGCCAAGGTCACGTGGATCACATGTTTTCTTAGTCACCGGCGCAACACCAGAGCCCGCCCCGCCAGACAGCAGAGCGCATTCATTGGCATCCAGTCTCACCAGTCGTCGGTGAAGCTCGCAAGGACCTGTCTAGAATAGATCAACGGACTCACCATCTCTCACGCCACTATGACTGACGCCGCGCGCTGGAAGTCGACGGTTCATGTGGGTGGCCTGGCCGGCATCGTCACCGCGGCCAACATTCAAGACGCCTTCATCCCCTTTGGCGAGATCGCGGACGTCTCACTGCCCAAGAACGACAAGCCCAACTCGACAGATGTCCACCGCGGCTTCGCATACGTCGAGTATGAGGACGTGGACGACGCGAAGGAAGCGATCGACAACATGGACCAGTCAGAATTTTTCGGTCGCATCATCAGCGTTTCTGCGGCCAAGGTGCCCAAGAGCGCGGAAGAGGGCTTGGGTAGTAAGAAGGCGGTTTGGGAACAGGTCCGTATACATCTCACGACGGTTCTGATCGGATGGGCTGACCGCGACATAGGAAGGATGGCTTGCCGAGAACGCCGTCGGCGAGGAGGACAGGTTGGCTTCGGAGCAGGCGAAGGTGCAGTCAGAAACGCGAGGCCCTGATCCTATGCAGGGGCTCGAGGGCCTGGATGTGGCGGGACCGAGGCCCGAGTAGAGATGGCCGGAGACAACGGGTTACGGATATTTGTTTGCATAGCGACGGCGTTCTATAGGTACGGATGTGCACGCCTCCAAGTCATGCATGGTGCGAGGGGTCCTTCCGGAGGACAGATGAAGAAATGCGACGTTTTCGACCTTGTCTGATTTTTGCCTGGGCTGCTCGCTCGACATATACAATGTATCGTCCTCTAGTAGCACACGGACGACACGTCCAGTCCTCCCTGCCTTCCAATCCGACCGTTCCAATTTAGTGCTTCTCCTCGCCGTGGCCGTCGTCGTGCTTGGGGCCCTGGCGCTTGAGGCGGATGGTACCGTCAACCATGAAGTGGCGGATGCTGGAGTAACCGGCAGCGAAGACGGCGAAGCCGACGACGACGCCTGCGCATCAGTGTTAGCGACCGCTGTGCCGAGCGAGACCTGGAGTCGTCTGAGCCTACCGAGGGGGATCAACTCGGGAGGGATCTTCCTGAGCTTGCGGAGCCTCTGCGAGACGGTGTGGCCTGTTCAGAGCAGGTTAGCGTCCCGAAACTACCTCCAGCCTCTGCCCTCGATGCCCGTCGTCAGGCAGATAGCTGTCGTGAGCGCCAATGGCAGCGGGAAAACTTCGACATACCGGCTTGGTCCTCGCCCTGCGTGTCACGTCATTGTCAGCTGATGGCGTCCCCAGACCACGTCGAGCGCGTGCATCACGGACAGAGGTCAACTCACAGGCACGGGCGACCTCATGCGGAGGGTCGGGCGGAAAGCTCGAAGAGCGAGAGTGGGACGCATCTTGACGTTGGTGACAAGGAGCGACTTTGTTGTGGAGGTGGTGATGGAACTGGATTGAAGTTGGATGTCGGGATTCGGCTCTGCGCTGAGTGGTGGCTTCAGTCCTGAGTCTGGGAGTGGAGTCGCCCGGACGAAAGCGCCGACCCGCAAAAAACTGCCTGAGGCATCAGCCGGTTCCTACCGTCACCACCTGATTCTCGTCCAACGACAATCTTCAATGCGCCCGTAACAAGAGCAATACCTCGCTGCCGCACGCCTCACCTCGCCCAAACAACCCGACACCTAGCCAATTGCCCTCTGCAAGCCGCCACCATGTCTGACGACCAGGAACTCGTTACCAAGCCCTTCAAGTTCGTGACAGGTACGTCCGGAAATCCCTCTCCCGGCAATGGCCTGATCTTCCGAGGCTAACGTGATGCCCTCTACAGCTGGTACGAATCCCCGCCCCGACGCCCGCCCCGGCCGCGAGACGACGCCTGTAGGGCGACTCGAGAGATGATGATGATTCTGACCCCGAACCGCGATTCATAGGCACCGATGCCCGCTTCCCGAACATGAACCAGACCAAGCACTGCTGGCAAAACTACGTCGACTACCACAAGTGCATCAACGCCAAGGGCGAGGACTTTGCTCCCTGCCGCCAGGTACGAGGAGACGCCGCGGTGGCAGTGGAGAGTTACGCAAGCTAACAGCGCGCAGTTCTGGCTCGCCTACCGGTCCCTGTGCCCCTCCGGCTGGTACACTCGCTGGGACGAGCAGCGCGGTACGATGACTCTCACCCGTGGCGCCACCGTGCTTGTACTAATCACTGATCGCAGAGGCTGGCAACTTCCCCGTCAAGCTCGACGCGTAAGATGCTGGACATGCGAGGCTTCGCGCAGGCTAGACGTTGGAAGACGGGTCACTTGTACTACTTACCCTGAGGGCGAGATATCAATAGAGCACCGGGGGTTGTGTTGCGCAGTGAAAATTGTGAGGAATCAAAGTCCTGTCTTATTCGCGTCCGATTTGAAATGCATGTCTGCCAAACAGGTATCATGATCAAGCTTGCCGGGCCCTTAACTCCGTACACCCCATTACGTGAACTGCGAACCAATCCGGCTGCGCCGTTTACTCATCCAACCAGCCCAGTTGCGTCTCTCACTTCTTGCTCTCTTCCTCATCGTCAGAACTCATAAACTCATCGTCCTCGTCGAATCCGAAGAATGCCCTCGGCTTCTCCTTCTCCTTGCCCTTGGATGTCTTTGCCAGCTCGGTTGGGGGCGTGGACTCCTTGGAGCTCTCCTCGTCCGATTCCTCTTCTTCGACATCTGACATGGATTCATCAGCCGGAGCAGACGATCTGGAGCCGTAAGATGTCCCGGCGAGGTTGTCCGTATAGTTGCCGGCCTTCATGGCTGCGAGGACGGCGTCTCGGGTCTTCTCATTGGCCTCCTCTTTGGCCTCCACCCATGCACCGTCCAAACGGCCCTTGCCGCCGTTCTTGATCTCCTCTTCACGTCGTTCCGACGATTCAACAATCTGCTGCCACCTCTCGCGCCTCTTCTCCTTCTCCTTCTTCTCCATGTCAGGCTTAATGGCGAGGTACTCGGCCAGGGCCTTGGCCTCGGTCACAGTGCGCAGCCTCCGGCCGTCGAGGTTGCGGCTGGAGTTGTTGGCGTCGCCCTGGTTGCGCTTCTTCTTGGAGGACATGCGCCCACCGGCAGCACGGAGCTGGGAGCCGAAACCACCCTTGCCACCGCAGAGGGGGACCGAGAGGCGGAGGGAGACAAAGTCATCTTCGGCAGACGAGAGAAGGTCCGAGAGTGGGCGGGAAGAAGTCGAGGAAAGCTCCTTGTTGGAGACGGTCGTGAGAATGAGTCTGTTGGCTGTTTCGGGCAGCCGCGCGTCGATTTGTTCCCGGATATCAGAGAAGGTGGTGGATGCGGGAACCGGCAGAACGAGGGTCGAGGGGAGGCCGAGACCTGAGAATGTGCTGACGAACACGTTGACGTTCCTGGGCGACATTTTTCCAACGAATATGAGTGGAAGACGGTTATGTGGTGGGTGTGAAACTGGTTGGTAAACGGCAGGCGTGGTGTCTAGGTTGCACCGGAGATGTTGATGCGGAGCGCCGAGGTGTAATACTCGATAAGATATACGAGATCGGTTTTAAGTGCTGGAAGCGGAAGCGAACCCTTCGGTGGTGGGATCCGTTTGCCTCGGCGGTGTGCTTCGTTTGCGCTCGAGCAACAGTAGCGGTTGACGTGGTTGAGAGTATCGTGAGGGAGGTCGCGGGCAGACCTGGGGCGAATGCGCAAGGTTGGCGTCGGAGGTCGCAGGCACTCGTCGAACCTTCCTGGCTTATCTTATCAGCGGGTCACATGACAGAAGCGCCACAGCTCGCTCGCCTCAACTTCGGCTGTGGNNAAAGCCACAGGCCACAGTCTGCACCTGATTGTCTGACGGGTTCCCCACTTCGCTACCTAGCCCAGGGTTTCCGTTTCCGCCCACACAAAAGTTATCCATTTCGACGACTTGGATCTCGCAAGCCTCCGCGACCTCGCCTTTCACGATTCACCCTCTCCCCAACGTCGAGACGATCAACAACCGCCACGATGTTGATGCCCAAGGCTGACCGCAAGAAGATCCACGAGGTTAGCAGAACCACCACAAAGCACGCGCCCGACGCCTCTCCCCCCTCGCTCGTGCCGACTTGACAAACTCTTTTTTTCGAGACGGCCTCGGGGGGGCGATTGATGGACGGGAGGGCGAGCGCAAAAGACGCAAATGGCTGACATTTTTCTGTCTCGCAATAGTACCTCTTCCGAGAGGGTGTCCTCGTCGCCGCGAAGGACTTCAACCTCCCCAAGCACCCCGACATCGACACGAAGAACCTTTTCGTCATCAAGGCTCTCCAGTCGCTCAACTCGCGCGGCTACGTCAAGACCCAGTTCAGCTGGCAATACTACTACTACACCCTGACCCCCGAGGGTCTCGACTACCTCCGCGAATGGCTCCACCTGCCCGCTGAGATCGTTCCTGCCACCCACATCAAGCAGCAGCGATCCCACGCTCCCCCCCGCGGCATGCTCGGCGAGAGCGAGCGCGAGCGCAAGCCGTTCGGCGGCCGTGGCCGTGGTGGTGACCGGGGTGACCGTGAGGGTGGCTACCGCCGCCGGGAGGCTGGTGGTGAGGGCAAGGAGGGTGGTGCGCCTGCCGGCTTCGAGCCGCAGTTGTAAGCCTCCCCCGTTGAGACAGAGCGCGGAAACGCCATGACAGAACCGAGAGCTAACCAATCGTGCAGCCGTGGTGGCTACGGCCGTGGCCGTGGTGCCGCTCCCCCCTCGTAAACGGAGGGTCCTTTTTCCTAACGACTTTCACTCTCGAGACGCACATGGCGAAAAAAAGGGCACCGACATGTATTCCTGAAAAGTGGAGGGCCGGAATGATCGCGCGTCGGGTTCACGTCATACAGACTACGGGGGAAACATCGTAGGGAGTTTGGAGGATAGATCCTCGGACATTGCGGTTGCATTAACGGACACTTTCTCGCACGCAGATGCTGCGCCGTTGCCGAATCGACCTGTGGAGTGAGTGAATGTGTGATTGAGTGAGTGAGTGAGTGAGACGCGTGCATTTGTGATGAGAACGATGCTTCCGGGAGGGCTGAATGTTGAGATGCACCCACGCCGCCACCCACGGGGCTGGTCATATAGGGGGTTTTCGAGCGGGAGAAGGGCTCTCAGGCACCTCCACGTAGAGCAGCAGGGGGGAGACGGACGTGGCCAGACGCACCTCCTGCGAGCGAGCCTGCAGGACACATGGGTCCTTTTCCAGGACGTCCGTCTCATGATGGGCCTCGTCAACGTGCAGGCGTCGGAGGGATGAACTGGCACGGCGGATGACAGCCATGCGTTCCCCCCCAAGTAGCGGTGACCCAGCCAAGCTGTCTCGTAGGCGTGGGAGGTGATGCGAGGTGAGCCCAGGACTGCATGGGCCTGCGGCTGGTGGCCCGCGTAACACGGGAGGGAAGCTGGGAGGGGGAGGAAGGCCTCTCTCCACCAGCGATGCAAGAGCGTGCCTTAGCGGGGGCATCGCACTTGCTTCGGGGCGTCAGCCGTAGGAGCTTGGTCAGGAGTGACGAGCTCGCCCCAGCAAGTGCATCGGCAGGTGCCTGCCTGACTGCACCACCTACCTACCCTATTAGGCGCTGCATGGCAAGCAGGCGGGAAAGCAGGTTGGGGTGGGAGGGCAGTAACGTTGGTGAGGGGGAGGGGCACGTTTAGGTTTTGGTCGTTGGCTGTCTCACTCACGTACTCCATCCCCTCTACAATCTCGCCTTGGACCTGGCATCCAGGCCTCTCTGACCCCAGCATGGACAACAACAAGACACACATCAACAGACCAGCCTGACATGGAGGCCTTGGATCTGGATGCAGGACAGGGTTGGCATCCGCGAGCATTGTACTGTCTCAGCACCCCACGTCAGGGTCCTCCCCCATCTCCATCCGGACTCGGCGACTTTTGTGGTGGCGAACCGTACCTCGTCCGACCGACGCCGGACATCCAGCCCCCAACACATATCTCACCACGTTGCACCATCACCATCCTCGCTGTGGTTCAGAGGTCCAGGACCTCCGCCAGGACCTGCCGTGCAAGGCGGCAGCGCAAGGGGGGGCGGGGGGTGCGTTCTCGCTCGAAACGACGGCCTACACGCGGTGTACTGTCCGATGTGCTCTTTCGACCAGCCGATATCCCACGGTTCATAGTTTGCCAGCGCTGGCTCCAGCCATCGGGCTGCAATTTTTCTCCAACCAGCAGCCTGAGATAAGGCCCCTACTACTGTCCTTGCGCTATCCCGTTCACCTCTACACCAGGCGCCCCCCAAGACGCTGCACCAGCCAGATCCCCAGTGGATTGGCCCAGGCTTTCCCCTCTCCATCGGTATTCATCAGTATGCGTTCACTGTCATTGTCTGTCCACCAGTGAGTGCCCCAGCCGGCACCTGCAGACACGAGTCCATCACCCGCCTCACCTCATCTCACCTCACCTCACCTTGGAATTGGGGTACCTACAGCACTTACATCACCATGCCACATGCCCCCACCCCGCCTTGGTCGTCCTGCAGTGCGCCGCCTCGGCCGGGCCATCTCATCCCACGTTGTCTGATGTCCTTGTGGTTACTTTTTTCTTTTCTCTTTCTGAATTTTCCATCCGCTGGTCCACCGTCTCCGATGTGTGGGCGAGACCAATCTGTCAACGAGCTTGACGTTTTGTTGGCCACCCCCTCCTTTCCCCTCCCCCGCTGTCTGTCAACTAACAGGTCGATCAACGCCCACGGACAGGGAGCGGTCACAGTCTGATCGGTGCATGCCAGCTGCGAAGCGCCAGGCAGGCCAAGGGAGGTGGTGGTGTGGAGAGTGACCATCTCTGCCGGGTCATGATGCATCTTTCCACCACGAACCACGGGGCTGAAAGGTCGGTCTGGCGGTCGAGATCTGCCCCTCGCCGGGGCCTCGCGGATTCCTCCCTCACTCTCCTCCCATTCCTACCTCCCCTCGCCCCATTGAACTTGCACGCCCTCCAGCGCCAGTGCCAGTGCCAGTGCCACTGTACGTAGTAGCGTGGCAGTCTACCCCATCATCGTCATCGGGGCGAGGGCAGGGACCAGGCCCCCGGTCGTGCTACGCAGGGGTGCTAGAGCAGAATGGGGATGGCCTCGCTTCACCCCGCGCTGCTGAGCGGACCTCTAACGTTGAGCGTCGCCCGCTTCCTAATCTTGTCTACCCGTGCCCGGTTCCCCCCTCCAGCCCCCGTCTGGCTTGCTATAAAGTCTTTGGGCTGTCCTGCGTCGATGTCTGGCGCGTCCTCTGTTGGGCCTCCATGTGCTTGACTTACATCTCTCTTGTGATCCTTATCTTGCATTGACTCTGGGAGAGACTTCCTACTCGCATTGAATCCTATTATATCTATTCATAAACCTTGCTTGCCCTCATTCACCGTCCTCTGTTCTTATCACTACTCACAACCGTCAAAATGGCCAACCTTCCCAAGCAGATGAAGGCTCTCCGGTATGCTGCCCTTCTCTGAGCTTCTGGCAGCCGCTCTTCCGGCTCAGGCCGGCAGAGAGGATTGACATGCCAGAGCTCGGATCCCTCCCATACCATCCAAACCCTCTGCTGATATTTTCCAAGCTACGAGAAGCCCGAGGACTGGTCCATCGTCCAGGTCCCCCTCCCCGAGCTCCGCCCCAATGACATCCTCATCAAGGTCCGCGCCTGCGGTGTCTGCGGAACCGGTACGTCGCACATCCTCGGCGGCGAGAAAGAAATATACCCCCTCTGACGCGCAACACCAGACCTGCATATCCACGAGGGCGAGTTCATCGCCAAGTTCCCCCTGATTCCCGGCCATGAGACCGTCGGCGTCGTCGCCGCCATCGGCCCCGAGGTCAAGGGTTTCCAGGTCGGCGACCGTGTCGCCGCCGACAACAGCGAGCTCTGTAACGAGTGCTTCTACTGCCGCCGCGGCGAGCTGCTCCTCTGCGAGAAGTTCGAGGCCCACGGTGTCACCATGAACGGCGGCTTCGCCGAGTACTGCGCCTACCCGGCCGGCAAGGTCTTCAAGTTCAGCAACCTCACTGACGTCGATGCCACCCTGCTCGAGCCTGCCTCGTGTGCCTGCCACGGACTCGACAAGATCCGCCCCCGCCTCGGCTCCAGCGTCCTCATGTTCGGCGCCGGCCCCACCGGCCTCATGCTTGCCCAGCTTCTCCGCCACAACGGTGGCTGCAGCGTCACCATCGCCGCGCCCCAGGGCCTCAAGATGGACCTCGCCAAGAGCCTCGACGCCGCCGACAACTACATCGAGCTCTCCCGCTCCGAGCCCGAGGTCCAATTCGCCCAGCTCAAGAAGGACAACCCCTACGGCTTCGACGTCGTCGTCGAGGCCACCGGCTCCACCAAGATTCTCGAGGACGCCATCCACTACGTCCGCCGCGGCGGCAAGCTCGTCGTCTACGGCGTCTACGCCGAGTCGGCCCGCGTGTCGTGGCCCCCGTCCAAGATCTTCGGCGACGAGATCACCATCCTCGGCTCTTTCTCCGAGACCTACATGTTCCGTACGTATCCATTGTCAATCAAAACCCCTACGTGAATGATATGAATGCTGACCCATACCAGCCGCGACGATCGACTACCTCGACAGCGGCAAGGTCCGCACGGCCGGCATCGTCAACAAGACGTTCAAGCTCGAGCAGTTCGGCGAGGCTCTCGAGAGCATCCGCAACAAGAGCGCCATCAAGGCCGCCATTGTCTTCGACGACGCCACCGGCGTGTAAGCACCCACCCTCTGTGGTCGGTTGTTGTTTCAGTGCGTGTGTAGCCGCGGAAGCGGTCGTGATTGTGGGCAACGGGGCGGGAAAAGCGAGCAGTGTCGGGTTTTGTAGCGGGGCTTCTTGGCTCACTGTTGTATGTGTCTAGGAGTCGGGGGCCGAGGCTTTAGAGGATAGGTCGGTTGGTGTTGGGCGCGATGATGGCTTGGGAGTGTCAGTACGTGGTGTTGGGCGGTGCATTGGCGGGGCGGGCGGCAGGCGGGCAGTCGGGTGACTGGCAAAACGGGCGAGGGGCGTAACGTGCTTGAACGACTTGAGTCGGGTGTTGTACAGTGTCAGAGGGGGAAGATGAGAAGTCTTTTGAAATTACAGAAGTGGTTGCTACTACTGCGCAATGCCTACTTGTCCAGTGTCATGATGGAAATGAAGCAGGGGTGCTTGCTGCGTCTACAAAGCAGGCCCAGCGTCCCCCAACCACGTTCCGCACTTCTTTCCAGATCCCATGCTTCCTTGCTCCCCGTCCCCGCGAGGCCGTACACATTCCAGTAGTACGAGACCCGCGGGGCGACCAGCGCGTCTCTCACTCAGGACAGCCACCGGGCGTAGGCCCACTTGATCCTGTCGAGGGCGCGCACCTGGATCTGGAAGCCGCGCAGGTTGGACAGGTCCTCGAGGTCCTCGAGGAACTCCTTCTCGACGTCGCGCGGCAGGATCCTGTGCATGAGGGTGCGCAGGACGTGGACCTCGCAGAGCAGCAGGCCGTGGTCGCGGTAGGTCAGGACGTTGTCGGAGGTGGGCGTGGCCTCGGAGAAGATGCGGTCGATGTTGCGCAGGACGCGCACGCTCTTGCCGGCCTTCTTGGAGTGGCGGGCGCCGCGGCGGCCGCCGAGGACGCCGCGCAGGTACTGGGCGAGGCCGACGGAGACGAGGATGCCGGGGGTCAGGCCGACGAAGCCGAAGACGAGCTCCTGGCTCTTGAGCAGGGCGTCGATGCCGCTGATGGCGACCTCGAGGTCGACCTTTGTCTTCTGCACCTGGATAAGGAGGGAGCGCACGAGGTCGCCGCGCACGGCGCCCTGGAACGGCTTGCGCAGGGACTGCTCGTAGGCGCGCAGCACGGGCGTCACGTCGCCCTCGCCGACCTTGGCGCGGATCGTCGCAATGTCGGCATCGCTGAGGGCGGATCCCGCGCCCGAGTCCGCGCCTGCGCTCGCGGCGAAGTGGGGGTTGTCGACGGCAAAGTCGACGACCATGCGCTCCAGGCTCTCGCGGTCGGCCTTGAGGCTGTCGCGGCTCATGATGGCGATCTCGCTCGTCTCGTCATGGCGGATGGTCCGGACAACCTTGCGGATCGGCTCGATGACCCAGTTGGCCCAGAAGTCGCGGATCGTGGCGCCCGCGTCCCGCGCCCAGGCGATGAGCTCGGCCTGCCGGTTGACGAGGATGCGGAGGATGGTGGTGGACGAGAGGGCGGCCAGCGTCGCTGGCAGCCAGTAGCGGACGAGCAGGGAGGGGCGGCCGTGCTCTCGCACCAGCCGCTCGACCTGGTTGTTGTGGACGGGGACCGTGGCCTCCAGGAGCTGAAGCAGCCGCCGCGTGACGACGGCCGCCTGGTCGGACGCGTTGTCGTGGTCGACCGTCTGGAAGAGCTCCGGGTCGTCCTGCACGCCGCTGAAGACGCCGTTCTCGTAATCCACCAGGCTGTAGCGCAGCTTGAGGACGTCTTGGAGGACCTGCTCCATCAGGGCGACGCTCCGGCAGACGACCCCCTTCCAGTCGAGGTGGCTGTTGATCTCGACATCGCTGTTGGCGTCGTCCTGGTCGATGCCGAACGCCAGAGCCTCGTCGACGAGGATGCCGAGGCCGGTCGACGTCATTTCTCTCAGTTTCTTGAGGGTCGCGATCTTCTTGCGTGCCTCGCGGCGAGCCTGCGAGATGGGCGACAGGACCTTGCCTTGGAGGCCGACCATGGACCGATCACGGACGGTGGTGCGGACGATATCGTAGAACTGGACCCAAGGCCCCTTGATGCCCTCCCACGTCGAGTTGGCCATCTCGGCGGGCGTGGACCCGAGGGGCTGCATGCGGTGCTTGTTCTCCTGGTAGAGGGCCCACAGGCGGATGGGTGACGTCTGGACGGTGTACACGCTGCTGTAGAGGTACGAGTTGAGTACCTCCTCCCAATACCAGATCTCGTTGTTCAAAGGGATGATCTGGTCAAGGAGGGTCTCCTGGATGAGGCCGCAGGTCTGGACGGTGGCCTTGCTGATGAGCAGCCACTCAATATTGGAGACGTGCCGCCTCTCGGACTCGTCATACTGTTCGAAGGCTTCGGACTGGATTTCTGGGTCGGCGATGCCGGACTGCTCGAGCAAGAACCGGATTCTTGACGAGGGCAGCTGCGGGTGTGAGGAGGATGTGGAGGACAGGGCCTTGACGACCTCAAGGAGGTTGACGGCGCGGGGTCTTGAGAGGGCGTCTATGGCGGCGTGGGCGAAGATGGAACCATCCTCGGACGCCTCGAGCACCTCGGAGAGGCTGCTTCGTTCTGAGGATTCGTCATGATCGTGGTCGGGGTCGTGGTCGTGGTCGTGATCGCCAGAGTCTCGGTCCTGATACCGCGACCTGGAGCGCCTGGTGCGTGGGGGGCGGTCGAATCCCAAGGAGATGCGGTCCAAGTCGGCGTCAAGGCGCCTCACGCGGCTGTAGACATGGGGAACTCACGTCAATAACGTGACTCTCATGCAGGTGGGGAGGGGGAAGGCTTGGAAGGGGCATGGGAGAAAAAAACAAATGACCTGGGAAGAGGGAGGGGGGGGTGTGGGGGACTGACTCGGCAACGATGGACATGATGTGATGGGCGACCAGAGGTCAGAGGGTGTCGGAGGTCGGTCGGATTAGTGAAGCATGCTACCACACATGGGGTCGGATGACGAAGAATGGTCGTTCGTGCCCAGGCGGGCGGGGGGGGGGGAGTTGAAGGGAATGAGGGATGGCCTGTCACACGGGGACGAGGCGATGTCAACACGAGAGAGGAGGCTGCGCGGACGGAGGTTTGCAACTATGGAGAATGGGAGCTGCAGCATGCAGTGAATGGGAAACGAAACCACGGGAAGTGCGAGCTGAGCTCGGGAGCTGGCCCTGGTGGGTTACGACGGGGCAACGTCATGTTGAACCTTGACTGCCTGGGCCAATGGGTTGTGCAGTTGGGGTTGTGGTGGTGACTGTTGACCTGACCGCAAACGGCTGCTGACTGTACGCCCGGCCGTCTGAGTTGTTCCGACTCACCTTACCCTCCTTGTGCGCGGTACGTACCGGGCTTATGTAAGAAACGAAAAGACAGTGGGGGGGGGGGAGTCGCCCTGGTTGGAAAGAACTGGACGGTCTTTGAGCAGAGAATTCGCCGGCGTTTGACAGGGCTGAGGTCAGTCGATCGGACACCAGACGCCGGGCGGGATCTGGATGGCGCCCAATGTCAGGCGAGGGATTGCAACGACGGGCTGATGGAGGGGGACCCTGGCAGCGAACATCGAAGCATCCGGCAGCAGGGTCTTCCGCACCCCCGACACGAACCACACGCGCGGAAGACGGTGAGACCGCACCACGCCATCTCCAGAGCCACGCCGTTCGTGGTCAGCCGGAGCGTCGGAGCAGTGGCGAGGACATGACACCACGTCGATGGGGCCGGGAGTTCTGGATCGGACATGGGAGCTGCGATGGAGCTGGGTAGGAGACTGGGAGGGAGGTGGGCTGATCCTCCCTCTCGCCAGTCTGCCGGCGCGAGGCCCAGTGCCCGGTGCCCAGCAGGCGGAGGTGGTGTCATTGAGTGGTCCCGGGTCATGGCCTACCCGTCTTGCGCGTCCAGTCCACGACGATAGAGTGTGCAGCAACCGCAGCGCGTGCATGAGCCTGTCAAACCGAATACGAAATGGAGGGTGGCAGCCACACCCAGGGACGCCACAGTAGCACAATCAGGTACCAAACCGTTCTCATTTGGCATGTGTTTTGGGGGGGTCATCCCCTACCTCGGGCCCTGTGTTCCAGCGCGCATCAACACCACCAGCCACAGGGACCCCACCGACACGCACGGCGAGTGTCCACTGATGGGCAGAGGCCGCATCGAATTCCAGCGCCTCGGAAGACGGAAAGTCCATCCTGCCCGTGGGCTCATGATCAGGCCGTCTCGCCATTGGCTAAGATTGCACCCCATTTGACCCATCCGACCCAACAGGGGGTGGACCAAGGGGCGATGTCTCTCTGCGGCAAGCGAAATTGATAAAACCTCAACAAGCCCGAGACCCTTTATCGTTCATACCGGCCGCTCCTTTATCATAGACTTTTTCCCCGTCTTCCATCGCCATCTCCCCCCCCTCCTCGATTCGACTCGACATCCCATTCGCGACCCAACAAGGACGAGGCGCATTCTCTCCTTCGGCACCCGACCGCCCCTGTTGCACCCGCGATCCTCACTCTTTTCTTCTGCTTTCCTTGCCGAGTCAAGGCCATCCTCAAGATGGACTTCGTGTAGGAGAACCCCTCGCTCGCCCCCTTTACCCCCTTGGCATGCCTGCTGACGCGCTGCTCTCGACAGAAACTCGACCGTCATGACGGCCGGTCTGAACCAGACCACCGACTACTTTGGCGTCTACGATGAGGTCTCCAAGTACAACGTCCAGCTCAACACCGCCGAGCGCCTCTGGGCCGTACGTTCTCCCCTTCCCGCCGCCGACGCGCAACAACAACAAACAAAGAACAAAGACCTAACAAACTTCTAGGCCTGGTACATCTGGATGCAGAACGACATCCTCGCCACCGGCATCCTGAGCTTCGTCCTGCACGAGGTCGTCTACTTCGGCCGCTGCGTGCCCTGGATGCTCTTCGACTTCGTCCCCTATTTCCACAAGTACAAGATTCAGGAGGACAAGATGCCCACCCTTAAGGAGCAGTGGCAGTGCACCTACGTCGTCCTCCTGTCCCACTTCACCGTCGAGCTCCCTCAGATCTGGCTGTTCCACCCCCTCGCCACCTACTGCGGCATGGAGTACGGCGTCCCCTTCCCGCCCGCCTGGAAGATGGCCGCCCAGATCGCCGTCTTCTTCGTCATGGAGGACTCGTGGCACTACTGGATGCACCGCGCCCTGCACTACGGACCCCTCTACAAGGCCATCCACAAGGTCCACCACTACTACTCCGCCCCCTTCGGCCTCGCCGCCGAGTACGCCTCGCCCATTGAGGTCATGATCCTCGGCATCGGCATCGTCGGCTCCCCCATCGTCTGGGTCTTCATCACCGGCGACCTCCACCTCCTGACCATGTACACCTGGATCGTCCTCCGCCTCTTCCAGGCCATCGACGCCCACAGCGGCTACGACTTCCCCTGGTCTCTGCGCCACTTCCTCCCCTTCTGGGCCGGCGCCGACCACCACGACATGCACCACGAGAAGTTCATCGGCAACTACGCCTCCAGCTTCCGCTGGTGGGACTTCTGCCTCGACACTGAGGCCAGCCCCGAGGCCATGAAGCGCCGCCGCGAGCGGAAGGTCAAGGCCATGAAGGCCGCCAAGCAGCAGTAAGCACCCCGTGCTTCCCACACACGGCACGTCGGGCTGTCCGATCGGGCGGGTCCCGCGCCGTCGATGCTCGCCGCGCGCCCATGACCGCCCCTACGGGTGAGGAGAGCGCGCGAGAAGCTTGGATCAAGGAGATCGGGAGGGTCGATCCAGAGGGCCCTCTCGTGAATGAAAGCCGCAAGGCGAGTGATGACAGCATCAAAGCCATGCAAACTATTGTGAAAATCATCGGGACGGCGTTTGCATTTTCCCAAGAGGTCGGGCCGGGGCTAGGGGGCGAGCTTTCAGGTTTTTTCCGTTGTACATATAATAGGGGCCGCCCATCATTACATATGGTGATTTACTACACTATTAATACAGTCGACCCCCTCGTTCAGGGCATGGACATGTTCTCCGTCGGGTGATGTGCGTGATGCGTCTGCATAGGTGGATCGAGGAGCGAACGGCCTCTCACTTCTTCTTCGGCACGCAGCAGTCCCCTCCCGCCGCGGCAGCCGTGTCGGCCAGGCCTCCCAGCGCGCAGCTCTGCGCGTCCTTCGCGGCCGAGACATCCTCGACCACCTCGCCGAAGGCCCGGGCCAGCTCGTCACAGACGGCCGCGAGGGAGACGTCCTTCGCCGAGAGGCCGTTGGGCTCGTGCGTCGTCCAGCGGATGAAGGTTGTGTTGTACACCTGGCCGGGTCAGCGGTGCTTCACGGCGGGTGCTCGAGGGGGCGGTGGCGTGATGATTCGGGCGGGGCGAGCGTGACGGGTCAAGGAGAGGGGCGGCTCACGTTGGACCACTCGGGGTGGTGGTTCCTGAGCTTGCACTGCAGGCTCACGGCGGTCATGAAGTCCCACGTCTTGGCGAAGGTCTTGAAGCGAAAGGTGCGCTCGAGGGCCGCGCCCTCGTTGGCGAGCGACCAGCGGCCGGCGCCGAGGAGCGGCTCGAGGTCCCGCGTCAGCGAGGCCGGGTCGGCGCCCTGCGAGAAGCGGGGCGTCGGGGCCGCCATGGCTGCCGTGAACGTGTAGGCGCGGAGGTGGCGTGGCGAGGCGGGGGTGAGTGCCGGTCTCGCGATGCGGGTGAGGAGCATGGCGGCTGTGGTTGTTGTAGGTGGGTGAGTTTTCCACCGGCTGTGGCGCTGGCGAATCGGGTCAATGCTTTGGTGGTTGATGCTGGGGTTGGCCTGGCCGCGCCGGGGTCGGCTTGACATGTATGGTCACAAGAATATGCTTTATGGGTATTCGGAACAGTGGTCACGAGATGGTTCAGGATAGATCAATATCAATGATGTACTCATATGAGGATCCAGAGTGTTCCCGGCAGAAGTCGGTAGTGTGGCTTTGGGTGGCTGCGATTATGGCTATTTTTGTACAGCGCTACAGCGCCTACAGATGGAAGTCATGCCATAGAGACTTTTCTTTCTTCCACAAAGACTCCAGGTTGAGCCATGCTATCTGCAAGAGGTCTATGTTTTTACTATCTAGAAATAAATAGTCATTACCCTTTTTGTCTGCCGAGGCTGCGAAGACCTGGCCAACAGGTGGCCGTACTTGTGTTTTGGAAGTTCATCAACGAACCCAGCATAATTATGTCGCGAATAGAAAATGTCCTTGCGACCCTAGAACGAGGAAATAACAGCGCCGTGAAGTAGTCTTAGTGCTTTTGATCTTTGATCAAGCTATGTGTATATTCGACAATCGAGCCTGACGCACTATGTACGGATAACGATGACGCCTAACTCCAGAGGGCACAGTGACATGCATCCACGTTCGACCGTCCCTCAGTCGGCCCTCCTCTTGCTCCCGGCCAGGCGGCTGATGGCGGGCATCTTCCCGATCCACTGCGACTTGCCGTCCTCGGCAGCATCCACCAACCACCTCGCCATGAGCCCTCTCTTCAGCTGCATGCCCCATCCCGTGCCGGCAATGGGCCCCTCGTAGACCTCTCCATCCTCCCGGTCCTTCTTCCACGACACCTCGTCGCTGCCGCCCGGAATCGCTGCGATGCGGTAGATGGTCCAGTCGATATCCCGGGTGTCCTCCCGGAAGACGCGTCGAATGCCCATGATCGCCTGCCACGCCTTGTTAGCCAGAAGGTAGATAAGGGTTTCCCCCAACCACCTGAGGATGGAGGCGTGGTCGTCATCCAGGGTGATGGAGCAGGTGCCCATGGCGAAGATGCGCTTCACGCCGTGCTCGCGCATGAGGTCGAAGACTAGCTTGTAGAAGTCCGTGAAGACCTCTGGTTTGATACCGGTGATGCCGTTTGGGCCGAGGAGGGACAGGATGGTAGAGGCGCGGGAGATGCATCCAGACAGCGCATCGCGGTCCGTGGTCTCGCCCTTGACAACCTTGCCACGCGTGTTAGTGGACGGAGCCCATGCCTGCGTGGCGTGGAAAGACTTACTTCGAGGAGAGGGTTGGCTTGTAGGTCGTCGGGGATCTTGGAAGGGGTCCTCGCGAATGCGATGACTTGGTGGTTGCGATGGAGCAGCTCGCGGATGAGGCAGATACCTGAGGGGCCGGTGCCGCCGAAGACGAGAATCTTTCCTGCCATTTCTGGTGTTTGCTGAGGGTTCACTTGGAGTTGATCTCTACGAAAGCAACACTACAATGCAAATCAGGATTGAAGTAGGGTATTTAAAGTGCGTCGCTCATTGCTTCCCAAGTCCAGCTCGGAGTTCGCAAACATTCCAAGATTGTTCGGCAGGACTCCAATTACCGACATTCATAATCAGATGGGTACTTTTGACGCCGTGAATGCATCTCGGGGCGCAACGTATGGTCAGCCATACGCGGATCGGAAACAACTTGCATCCGACCGCTGTGCAATGCTAGTGCTCACTTTGCAGCACGCATGTAAGCCAGGAAATGTGACCGCGTGACAGAAGACGAGACGGGCTGAATTTTCTACTAATTATCTGGGGAGCTTCCTGGGAACTGAAAGATTGGGAACCCCGAAGCCCTAGGTTGCCAGTCTGATTTACCACCAAGCAAAGGCCTCACGGGCGTAGGTTGCGCTTGACGTACAGTAACACTGGTCCACTCGACTTCTGAGCCTTCGACATGTTACTTCTGACGTGTAAACAACCCCCTATATCACCCCATACAGGCTTGAGGGCAGCTATCTGGGCTTTGGTCGTCCGCATGAAGCGAGCTGCAGCTGAGGTCGCCCGCATGCCCCATCGAGATGGACCCTCCGCTGCAGGGCCGCCATCACCAATTGCGTCAATGGTGTAATGGTTAGCATTATTGCCTTCCAAGCAATAGATTCCGGTTCAATTCCGGGTTGTCGCATACCTTTTGCTTCCGGCTGGGCGTTTCGATACTTGTTACTGCAACGACACTTGACTTCGCTTGCCGTCATGTTAAGATAGCTGTGTTTTTTTGTGTCTTGGGCTTGGAGGCCTACTCCCCGAACAGGGTTCTCCCGAACTGAGTAACAAGGCATCACACAGCGACATGAATGTCACCACAATAGCATTGACATGTGACAAGACAGCTCACAATCAACCTCTTTGCAACTGTTCCTGATGAGGCATCCATTTTTATTCGGCTTACCCCGGTGCAAGGCGCCCAAGGCATCCCCTTTGACTCTCGCGCAGTCTTCTTGATTGACTCCCCTCCGGCCTCTCACATTCTCACATCGGCCTGCTTTCCCTCCGACCAGGACGCCTCACTGCACTGATCAGATCTGAGAAAGCGTCCAAGATCCCGAGGATTACGGGCCGGCAGGCGTCCATCCCGTCCTTATTGGCAATACTTTCCGCGACGGGCGATACCCTGTCAGTCATGAGCTCGGCTTTGGTGGCAACTCGACTTGCTGGATCACTTTATCGTGGCTGAGCGGAACAGAAGCCATGCTTGCCTGGTCACGACCCGGCTCAAGACAGCTCACGGCAAGCAAAGAAGGACTACTCGCGGGCATCGCTGTGTCCTGACGAGCCAAGGTGGCATTTGACGGAGATATGGGCCGCCTGACCTCCAGCGATGAGACGTGTGGATGGTCAGCCTCTCACTGCTCATGCCGTGTTCACCGTCTGGCTTGGCCGAGGCAGACGAGAGGGGCCAAGAAGGTCATGTTGACGGATATCGGGGAGGCGTACGTGCCGGCGGGGACGTCACGCACCTACTCACACACGCTGGTATCATACGCGTCGCCCGAGTCTCGCTTCATCGACGCCACGCACGCACCCTCCTTCCTGGCCGACGTTTGGAGCCTAGCGTGCACCCTTTGGGGAATTCTGAGCCAGAAGCCCCTCTCTGCACTGAACCGTGGGCCGCACGGCAGCCGACGACGACGTGCTGGCTGACTAGGTCGAGCTCCTGGCTGCGAGACAGTATGGAGGCTATGAGCGGGCGGGAAGAACAGGCGCTGCTGGCCATGATGCAGTCGAGGCTGGTCTGCCTAAGGAACGGCCTTCTGCGGCGGAGGTTTGAGCTCGACGTGGATGATGGAATGGGCCATGCCGGATCTCGAGTTCGCGAGAAATCAATGGCACGGGAAGCCACAGTGGAGTTGCGACGCATCGGAGGTGAGACGGCGCTCCGGACTTCCACCGCTTGAGCTGATGGACGCGGGCTCTCGGGGTATATCGAGTTTGCTGGTTGGGGCCCGGCCAGGGAGAAGGGGGGTCTGGTGGCTGCACCTGCCGCTGAAGACGGGTGGCTGTAGGCGTCACTGATTGGTAGACGACACACCAGCTGGGTCCACCTTGATGACATGATGGCCTCTTTTCTCCCCCACGGCGGCCGATGATGATCTCTTCATCCACTCTCTGCTGACAAACCCACCATCTCGAACCACGACGCTACGACGAGACGGGCCTGCATCGCGGCGTCGCATCAGTCATCAAGACGAGAGCCAAGCGAAGCGAAGAGACGACTCGTCAGTCGACTTGCAAAAAAAAAGGGAGGCAGTCCGTCCCAAGTACTCGTATTCGAGGCCTGCACTGAGTTCGTCAGGGCTGCCTCACACCAGGCAGCCGCCGCAGCAGGCTCCGGCTCGATCCATCTCGACGCGTCGGTCCATCATCAGGCAGAGGCAGGCATCCAGCAGCCTCGAAGATATCGAGACCACATCCACCCCAATCACCTCCACTTCCATCCACGGCTCCATCCAGAGGGCGGCGGATTCTATCGGCATCCTACGCCGTCTGACCAGACGCCATCGCCCAGCCCCCCAATTTTACTCCCCTCTCTCTCTCTCTCTCTCTCTCTCTCTCTCTCTCTTTCTCTCTCGCGCGTACCGTACCATACCGTACCCGGGCAAGCACGTCTGTCACAGCTGGAAGGCAACACAACACAACCCATAGTGCCTTCCTCATTACCTAAAACCGGAACCGAGGAACTGCCGGATCGGTATCACCAGGCAGGCGCGTCCATTGGCTGGCTGCCTCGCCTCATCAAAACCTCGCGTCGTACTGGCCCCCCCCTGGACTCCACCTTCCCACCCTCCACGGGCCCCCCTCCACCTCTCGTCGCGGCGCTCGCCCTCACCCATCATCGCGTCTTTATAATCAACCCCCCCTCGACCTGCTGTAGTCATCATCCTCCGAACGACCCCGTCTCTCCTCGTGCTGACTCAGAGTGCGACTCTTGGAACATGACGAACATGCAGCAGCATCAGCAACAGCAACAGCAGCAGCAGCAGCCGTCGGCGCCGCAGAACCAGCAGAATCAGCAGAATCAGCAGCCGCCTCAGAGCGCATCGCCGACCGGTTCGCCTGACAACAACAACAACACCAATTCCGGCGCCCATCAAGGTGGTGAGTGACGAGATACTTTCATCCATTCGTCGTCCTGTCGGCAGCCCACTGTTTTACGCGCATCCATCCCCCCCCCTCTTGCCGTCGCGCTTTCGCGTTGCGCTCACCTCACTGCATTGCGCTGCGTTGCGCTGCTTACGCTGCTGCATCACGGTACATGAAGCGCCATCCCTCACACCGAGCTCCCTGTACGACCACCACGACGTCCTGTCTCGGGCCATTGGCTTGTAATCGTTGACCTTCACTATGTCCTATGGCTGGACCTTGTGGTGGCCGCCACGATCACCACGAGAATCCGAGTCTCAAGTGAGCGCGCCGCCGAGATGAGACGCCTAGCGCAACGCATTCAGACTGGTCGCAGAACGCGGGCGAACAGTATCAACCAGGGCGCGCGCAGATCCTCTCCTCATCCCGGAAGCCCGGCCTCCCTTCTCCTCTGCTGCTATCGGCCGCTTCCTCCTCCCTCTGCCTTCCCAATCTCACCTCCCACCCCAGTCGCTACCTACCCTCCCCCCCCTTACTTAAGCTGTCATCATCCCGTCCCCTCCCTGACTCGACGCGCGCCTTCACCTCCTCCCCACACTGCTGACACACTCACCCGCAGACGGCCAATTCCGACACCAGCTCGAGATCCTCAGCAAGCTCGGTGCCGCCAATCCCGCCGCCGGCGCCGTCGCGCAACCTCGCGGCCCCCAGCAGCCTGCCCCCGGCCCGTCGCCCCATGGCTATGCCAACGGCGCGTCCTCCCCAGCACCAGACGGACTGCCCGCCAGCAACAACGACCCCGAAGCGCACATCCACCCCGACCTCAGGGCCCGAACCGCCTTTGCGCCTGTCACCAACATGATGGCCTCCGGCATGCCACCCCCCGCCGTCTCCCCCAGCGCGCCTTCCGCAGGCCCCTCCGTCCCGCCCCCCATCCAGCCGCAGCACCAGCAGCCGCAGCTCCAGCCCCAGCCCCCCCCTGACATGGGCGGCGATCCCATGTCCATCGACGACACATCCCCCGACGGGCGCAAAGCGAAGCGCGAGCTCTCGCAGTCCAAGCGCGCCGCGCAGAACAGAGCCGCCCAGGTATGTCGCCACGCGCGTTCGCATCGCGTCACGCCGATCGTGCGCTAACCCATCACGCAGCGAGCCTTCCGTCAGCGCAAGGAGGGCTACATCAAGAAGCTCGAGCAGCAGGTTCGCGACTACATGGAGATGGAGTCCCAGTACAAGCAGCTCCAGTCGGAGAGCTATGCGCTCCGTGAATACGTCATCCACCTGCAGTCGCGCATGCTCGACACCCAAGGCGAATACCCCCAACCCCCGCCCAACGTCAACCTCAACCAGCCTCCGCCGCCCCATCTCACCCAGGGACCGCCGGCGCACCAGCTTCAGGGCCCCGACGGCCTGCCCAGTCCGCAGGGCTCCCACGCCATTCCGGAGCAGCAGCATCTCTCCCACCCCCCGCAGGAGCAGGAACCCGTGCCGCAGCAGCCCCTGCCGACGTCCAGCGCGCCCGCTCCCCCGGCGAGTGATTCCGCGGTGGGCACGCCCCTCGAGGCCGTCGCGCAGGCCGTTGCTGGGCTCGCGGCGCAGGAGCAGATGGCGGAGCGTCAAAGCTACGCCGCCGGGAAGGAGTACCGCCCTGAGCCGGACGCCGAGGTGAAGCACGATGCTGAGGCGGACCGGCAGCGCGAAGAAGGCATGCAGGCGCCCACCGCCTCCATGTAGTACTATCCAGAACCAACCCGGGAGCAGTGAGGGATGCCGTCCGGCCGGTGGTGACTGGACTCGCGTTGCGTTTTTCTTTGGCGTGTTTTATCCAACTCAGGGCGTTGCGGGGCAACGATTGTGCTTCAATTGATCGGAGAACGGCGTTTTTCTTTTCGTTTCCCTCCTCGTTCGACCAGGGAAATCCGAGTGCGAACGCGTGGGCCTACGGGCGCTGTTTAAAAGGGGCGGAAGGGCTCGGGCATGCACTGTGCCGGGGACGCCCGTTCGACGTAGCCAGATAGCTACGCAGTCTGTTTCTTCATTTTTTTCCGGCTTCATCGGTGCGTGATGATGTGTACTTGTTGGATATCGCGAGCGCGGCCTGGTCACTGTTCAGTTGGATGCGGAGGTTTCTTGTGAAAAAAAAATCAAATGCTTATTCTCAGACCCAGACTACACCAGCCCCACGTTTTACACGCCTAACCCGATAATTCTACTACGACTACTACTACTACTACTACAAAGGGGGACAGCTGTTTCCCAGATCATGTTCCTGCGCACGTTAGCATCCGTCGTCATCAACAGACGTGTCTGGGACTCACCTTGAGGTACTCGTGGCCCTTCTCCTCGTACTCGGCGCGGGTCACGGCGGCGGCCTTCCAGGCGGATCCGCCAGCCCAGTCGGCGGCGCCGCGCCAGGCGTCGAGCAGCGGGTCCTTGGCGCGGCGGGTGCGCAGGGGCGCGTCGGCGGGGAGCAGGGCGGTGAGGCCGTCGCGGAGGCGCTGGTCGAACGTCTTGAAGAGGGTGTTGCCGCCGGTGAGGAAGACGTCCTTGAGGAAGTCGTCGCGGCGGGGCGGGGCGGCGGGGCTGATGGTCGTGTCGGCGAGGCGGTGGGTGAGTATGTCGGCGGCGATCTCGACGAGGCCGGCCTGGTCGACGCCGGCGATGGACGGGCGGAAGACGACCTCGGGGACGCGGATGCGCTCGACGTTGAGGTGCAGCTGGTTGGCCTCGGCCTGGGAGGCCGGGTCGAAGGGCCGCGGCCCGCGCGAGAAGGCGTGCAGCATCGACTTGGACCAGTCGAGCTGCGCCTCGTGCGTGTGCTCGTAGGTGAAGTCCGGGTCGTAGCGGAGGAGGTCGTGCTCGTACGTCTTGAGGTGCGCGTGCAGGTCCTCCTCCTCCTGCTCGTCGTCGCTGTTGTCGCCGACGGCGATGGTGCGGTACACGCCCCAGTCGTCGTCGTCGGCGCCGAACGTGTCGTCGTTGCCGCCGCGGCGCCGCTTGCGCGTGGGCTCGTCGGCCGCCAGGTTGGCGATCGTCTTCATGCGCGACTGCGAGGCGAGCGACTTGCGGTTGCCGAGGTCCTGCTTGAGCCGGTCGCGCTCCTTCATCTTGAGGAGCGTCTCGGCGCGCCTCTGGCGCCGCTCGTCGAGCCAGCCCTCGAGGTCGTTCTCGCGGCGCTCCTCGTCGAGGCGGCGGGCCTCGGCGGCGCGCGCCTTCTCGGCCTCCTTCTCGGCCTTGGCGCGCGCGCGCGCGTCGTGGTTGGACTTGAGCAGGCGCTGCTGGCGCTTGGCCTTGATGCCGGCGTCGTCGAGCTGGTCGTCGGGCACGTCGAGGAGGTCGAAGCTGGGGGGCGCGGCCTGCTCCTCCTCCTCCTCGCCGCCGACGTCCTTGGTGCGGGCCTTGCGGACGGCTTTGTCGAGGACGGCGATGGTCTTCTCGAGGGCGGCCTCGTCCTTGAGCTCGTCGGCGTCCAGCAGGCGGCGCACGTCCTTCTTGTTGGTGAGGGCCTCGAGGCGGGCCTGGAGCTTCTTGTAGTACTCGAGCTCCTCCTCCTTGCGCATGAGCTTCTCGAGGCGCATCTTGGCGGCCTGCTGCTGCAGGCGGCGGCCGCTCTCCTTCTTGCGCTCGGCGATCTTGGCGAGCTCCTCCTCGGTCTTCTCGATGATGACCTCCTCGGTGTAGGGGTACTGCACGACGACATCGCGGTCCTCGAGGCCGGTCCAGTCGAGGTAGCCGGGCAGCTCGGCGTCGTAGTCGGCGGAGAGGTAGCAGTGGTCGCGCACCATGTGCTCGGCCTGGGAGGGGCTCAGCTTGCCGACGAAGGCCGGGTACTTGAGGCGCAGGAGCTTGAGCAGGTACTCGGCCGAGTGCCAGCCGCCCCAGTTGAGGCGGGTGGCGTGGGCGAGCATGGGCCTGCCGTCGCGGACGGGGATGACGTGGGTCGAGGTGTGGGAGGAGGAGACGACGAGGCCGGTGGTGCCGCCGTTGTGGCGGTAGGAGAGAGCGAGTCGATGCCGTAGGCGACCGAGGGGGCGCCGTAGCACTCGAAGAGGGTCTCGTTCATGGTCTTGCGGACGTAGGAGAAGTTGGCGACGGCCTCGGTCATGACGACGGGGGTGTCGATGGAGGCGGCGGGCCCGCCGTCGGGGGCGTTCAGGCCGAGCTTGAGGAAGACGTAGTCGAGGATGTGCTCCATCGAGTCCCAGTTGGTGATGATGCCGGTGCCCTGCTCGAAGGCGTTGCGGATGTGGCTGCGCGAGTTGGCGTCGGCGTAGCAGTCGTTGCCGGCGAACGAGTAGGTCTTGCCGGCCTTGCGGTCGCGGTACTTGGACATGATGGGGGGGATGCTCATGCGGGGGTCCTTCTCGAAGGACCAGCCGGCGCGGACGGAGCTGGAGCCGTTGTCGATGACGATGGCCGGGGTGCCGCCGGACGCGGCGTGGGCGGCGGCCTTTTCGCGGCCGTCGTGCTGGACGGCCATGGGCTTGTCGAAGCGCGCCTCCCTCATGGGGAAGATGTTGGCGGGCGGGTACTCCCTGGGCGGCGGCATCTTGGACGCGGGCACGGCATCGTCGGTCGCGGAGGGCGCCATGGCGGGTGTCGAGCTTCGGGTGTCGAGCTGAGGGTTGTCGATGGGAGGGTCGGAGGGAGGGAGAGAGGATCGTCGGCTCGATGGGTGCACGTCTATGCTGACGACAATGCGATGCTCATGCTGCAAGGAGATGATGGGAGGGCGCTTTGTAGATTCGACGCAGATGATGGATGGAAGATGAGAAGCTCAGTCAGGTCGAGTTCTGCGGCGGGCGAGAGTCGGTGGCCAATGGCAGCATTGGAGGGGGGGTTCGTTTTCGCTTTCGATGATTTTATCTGGCCGTCGTCCTGCGATGCGTCGCGGTGTCGAGCTTCGTCTGCGCCTGGCGTTGGTTGTCTGCAGTCAACCCATGTCCGATCCATGTACATGTTCCTGGCGGACCCACTCCCCAGCCCGACTAGTCCCCGGTGCCCAGCTACCCTGGTTAGTCAGCATCGTCTGAGGTAGGTACCCAGATAAGGTACCTAGGAACCTGAGTATAGCAAGATTCCAAATCAGTGTCCGGTTTACACGCTCTTCTACCACTTTCAGACAAGGAATTCCATGTGATGACACAGTATTGGCTTATGTGGAGCACGATATCGAAGTGTAGATAAACGGGCCTGAACAGCGAGCTACTGGGACTAGGTGAATAGCCATAGTTTGATGACAGTTGCTTCGAGAACTTGAACCCCTACGATGAATGATGGAGTTCTCAAGTTGCTGACCCCTGAGCTCCCATGACCTGTTGGATGACACTTACAGTTGCTGCATATTAACGGCTGGTCCTCATGGGTAATCAAAAAGGAGGCCATGTTCGCTACATTCCGCCCCCATACCCTCAGCCCGGACGTCTTGTGCCCGAAAGGCAACTTAGACATGAAACCGACTCATTGGATGCCAGCCGACGCCTCATACATGCATTAGGTATCTGGTAGACTGAGGCCAAATCAACAAGAGGGAGGTCTGGGTTGGATCATTATTGGTTGAACCGGCGCTCTGTTGGCTGTTGGCTGGTGGCAGTTGGATGCTGCAGGCAAGCCACGGGAAACTCCACTCATGATAGGTCCAGAACTGCCAATACTGCGAGTCCCCCTCATCATATAAACCTGACCCTGGCCCAGAATTGCATTTGTTCGTTTCATCACTTCAAACTTGTGTAATGAGGACCCGAACGGGCTTGCACGCCATGTCAGCCAACGCCGGTTCTTCGGCGCCCGTCGATTCTCGATACCATCATTTTGTGCCGCAGTTTATGCTCAAGCAATTTTCTCATCGATATGTTCCTCCAAAGCGCGCGAAGCGTCGGGGGCGACGTACAAAGACGAAGACAGACAAGTCCACAAAGCGGTTGTACCCCGACGATCTTGTTCTGAACCGTGTCGATCTCTCTTTAGAGAGTCCAGCAATCACCGAAACAGCTGTAAAGCGTGTTCTCGGGGAGCAAGATATGTACCGGGACAGCAGCGTGTTGGTGTCGCAGCAGCAGGAGATAGAAGACATGTTCAGCAGACTCGAGTCCAAGGCCGCCGTGGTCTTCCGCAATATCACAAGGGCTTTCGAGCAAAATATCAGTGGTTTGCGGTTGACGCGCGAAGAGCGGAACCTTGTCCGCAAGTTTCTCTTTCTCCTCAAATACCGCGGTCCGACCTTCCGCGAGAGGTTCAACCACGAGAAGGTGGACGACTACAACGCTGAAGACCGAGATCAGCTGATCGAGTACATGCGGGAGAAGGGGTTTAGCCGGCCCATCGACGTGTGGCTACATAACCTTCGCGTTGTCCTTCAACTCAAGATGGACATCGACCAGAAATGGGTGACAGAGCTCCCAAATCGCATGTACCCCGGAGACGCCCGCTGGGTAATCATGCATTGCGAGTGTTCGTACATGGCAATCTGTACCCCGTCTCGACCAGGCGACGAGTTCATCCTCACTGACAATAGCTATCATATATACGAGGGCCCCAGCAACGAGGTGTTTGATCCCAGCAGCGGCACCATGGAGGCATTTGAATGGATCAACTTCCACGAATTCGCGCCCATCTCACCCAAGCTCATAATCGTGCTCCGAAGCTTCTTGCTGCCTTCCGCGGTAGATGATGCGAATCCGATCCATAAGTCCGCCAAGCGGCACTGGTGGTCGAGTTTAGTTGAAAACGTTTACGGTTCAAGCACCACTTCAATTCTATCCAGTCTGCCCATCAAGAAAGCGCAGAACAACTACAGTGCGGTAGTCGATGGGGCCGCACAACTGCTTCCAGGAGAAGACGGCAAGCCCTCCAGAACGCACAGTTTTCTGTTCGAATTTTTCCGCATAGACACGGAGCACGTCAACAAGATCAACGGTATCATGTTCGATAACGCGAGCTCCTGCACAAGTGTGGTTTTCGACACAAAGGAAAGCTTCAAACGGACACTGGAATGGTATCTCACCGTGGAACCCGATGAAATCGGCAAACGGGTGACACCCTCCCCGACAGATCCGAAGCGCCTGTGCCTCCTAAAGCTCGCAAAGGTCCTGAAGAATTTGGGATCAATTAGTGAGCCCCGGTGGAAGGAGACCGGGGGCATTACATTGAGCGAGGAAGAGATGGCCGAAGTACACACGCACATATTCGGAGAAGCGCTTCGGAGTATGCCAGAGAGCACTCTGGAAGGCAAAGAGACCGAGAATATGCGAATCTACCGTGGACTTGGTGAGCCGTAATTGCCCCGGGACCCCCGCTTTGTGGTCACTGACTAGACCCAGGCGGATCGATGAGAAGTTTAGCGGATGACATGCAACAGACAGAACTGATGGTGAAGTTGCGGATCAAGATTGACGAGTGGTCGACGCGATTAGATGAAGACCGCCGTCGAAGCATCTGCGACAACCTCTGGGAGATGTATGTGCCGCTGCCACGGCGCCGGGTGTGGCTCTACTTGAAGTTCTGGAGAGCCATGGTACTGGGAACTTTCGGGGAATCGTCAACTCCAACAATGAACCCTATGGAAGAGGAATTTGGAGGCCCAGAAGATGTCATCGCCAAAGGTAGGTCCCAGCCCCCTATACAATTAATTCCCCAGCCCTTCCTGAAGCTTATGGTAAAAGCATCGAACATTGTCAATCCCAACCGCTTGAATTTCCTCATGTATACCGCAGTCATGAACGATCTCATGATCAAGAAATACCCGAATTTCCGGCCTTGGTCCACGTTCGCGGCGGATAGTGACGACTGGACATATGTCTTTCGGCTGAGAAACTTTGCATTTACATTGCCAGGTAATGCTGCGACCCTTTTGACATACCCAGTAGAAGGTTTTTTGTTAACATCATCAGGGCTTGTCAGCGACTGTGGTAGGTAGTCATGTCGGACCTTAGACTAAATTCAGGGGTGATCCTGACGTTTAAACCCAGGAATAACACTGATCAAGGAGCTCGTGGAGAGTTCCCGGTCCCGAATCACAAACCACCTGACTCAAATGGTTGGGTATTCCCAAGAAGAAACAATCCTGAGCGAGGACCAGCAAATCGAGCTGATCACGAGGGGAATGGTGAGAAAAGTGTTCAGAACGATAATGTTCAACAGGTTCGAGAGCCGTGATTTCGACGAGTTCTTCAGAGTCTTTTTCGACCTCGTCTACCCTACTCCGGTATAGAGGGGTCGCAGCTCGTGAGCCGATCAAGAACTTTTCTATACTTGGATGAGTGTACGTATCTCTGTATGCTCAAATCAGTAGATTTGGTCCAGATGATCGGATCAGTTCCTGTAAGCTATCAACTGGATGGTCACTCCTCCACGGCGGACGTTCAATTGCCCGCTGCAGAGCATCACGCCGGAGGTTGGCCGAAAGTCGCCGCCGTTCGTCTTCATGTACTTTAGGTACCAAATTGAGAGCGCTTCCTGACATGCACTACATGAGCTTTCCATTATTAATCACCGTTTCGGCTAGTCGTTCATATTCCGTGTCTCATAGAATTGGGTATTAGCTCTGCGTGCTTCTCTCAGTCGCCAGTCATGTTCCGACAACACCCTGTCCACCCTTCTTGCTGCCAAAATCAATCAAGACGGAGGCTTAAGGTTGTCCGTTGCTTCAAAAATTGTCAGCGAGACCTATACCTGGAGTGCCGCTGAGCTTACCCTCAAGATGGAAGAGCACGTTGGACTGGTAGTTCTTGAACATTTGGGCGACCAGCTCGACGTTCATGTTCTGAATGTTGATGTCCTAAGCCCGTCAGCATCAACTGCATCACCCGTGTCCATACCGTCGACAAACCTGCAGCGACTTGTTCATGACCACAATGGCCTCGTTGAGCTTCTCCTGCTCATATCGTCAATCGCCCCTCTCCACAGACGCTCATGCGGGGCGCAACTCACGACATTGCCGATGATGCGGGACAGCAGGAGGTTCTGCTGGTGCTCGTGAGGGCTCTCCTGTGCACGGAATGAGAATCGTAATCCATGGAGACAGCCATCGCCAGGCGTCAACATACCATCTTGATGCAGCGTCCCGTGTTTGTTGTTGATGTTGATGATCGCGATTGGCCCCTCCAAGAAGCTCCCGGTGTGGTGGTCCGGACAGAAGGCGGTCGCTCGCGGCAGAATAACCCATGAGCTTCCCGAAGGTATCCCTTCCCTACAACTCGTCGCAACCCGCCTCCCGCTCCCCGACATCACCCAAACACTCGTCCGCATCGCCAATCTACGCACCCGCGCGAGACCTTAATCACACCTCCCGCACCGAACACCCGTCGCGCACCAGGCAACATGGCCGCCCCCACGGAAGCCCAGATCGCCCACCAGCAGCTCCTCGACGAGATCGACATCCACGCCATCCACAAGTCCTTCCGCTCCCCCTCCTGGCGCCCCAACCACCGCCGCAACAAGAACATCAAGACCATCTCCACCGACCTCTCCCGCAAGGAGGCCTCCTCCTCCGCCATCGCCACGCCGCAGGACGACTCGCCAGCCGCGACCCCCCAACCCGACGGCCTCTCCCCCAGCGGCGCCTCCACCCCGGCCGACGCCGCCAGCGCCCAGCCCAACCTCGCGCAGGCCTCGCGCAGCCTGTCGAAGCTCGTCCTCGAAAAGACGCTGAAGCAGCAGCAGGGCGCCGGCGGCCCGCCCGCGAGCGCCGCCCCGACCGCCACCTACACCAACATCGAGAGCGCGCCCTCGCTCGCCCACACGAAGCGCTACTGCGACATCACGGGCCTGCCGGCGCCGTACATCGACCCCAAGACGAGGCTGCGCTACCACGACAAGGAGGTCTTCGGGCTCATCCGCGGGCTGCCGCAGGGCGTGGCCGAGCAGTACCTCGAGGCGAGGGGCGCGCACACCGTGCTGAAATAGACGGGCGGACCTGGGGTACGGAATGGGCATGCAGCATGGCGTTTACGGGACTTTTACAAGGCTGGCTTGTTGGGCCGGCGAGACAGACAAATGAGAACACTACTTTTCACTTCAAAATTCACATTGCACGTCCGGGATATGTTTTACCAACAAAGTCAAGCCCCAGCTACGCACCCACAGCCTTTCGGCCGTGGGATGTTAGCTGACGCTCCGGCTTAATCGTGATACAGTTTTGCTCTTTGCCTGTGATGTGACAGATGCCCGAGGACGTATGGAAGACGTGCTCGGATACCATGGCGCGATGCCATGGTCGTCCCGGCAGTGGACCGGAGTCCTGCAAGCGTGCTTGCGTTGTTGTGAGGCGCATAGATAGATTGGTGAAGCGTGGCTGGCGCCGGTGCATGTTGCCGACGGCGTTGTTCCTGGCCTTCTCAAGAGACAGGCTGCCTCGGCCTGGTCTGCCATCAACTCCATGTTAACGTCCGACGTTGGCCAGATAGAGCCCTCAGCGGCTTCAATCCAGACATAGACGCCCGGTCGCTGATGGCCACTTCGCTTGCCAACACAGGAGTGTTTCACCGGAAGTGGTATGGCAACAAGCTATCCAGTAGTTGGATGGTTGCGTGTGTCATCCATGAGTCGAAGTGGCATGGTGAGAAAATGGCCTGCCTGGAATACGAAGAGTCCTCGATTTTCGCTCGCGGTTTAAATTGATTTGCCAGTGCCCACTCTTCGACCCGATAGCCACCTACCATCAATAGCAACATGCACCTCGCATCCAGAGCAAAAGTAATGAACCTCACGAAACCGTGTTCAAACGCAAAGAATTCTGTCGACTTTCAGAAACAGTAGGCTTACACTCAGGACGCTCACTCTGGAGGCAACCGTGGGGTCAAGACACCAGACAGGACGCGAACAGTGTCCCAACATTTCGAGTTCGTTGACATGCATCTACCGAGGTCACGCTACCCCGTTGTTACCCGTGCCTTAGCTCCCAGCAAGGGGCCCGTGATAAGGAATGTCGAAAAAGGGCAGCTTCCCCTGGAGATCTGTCTTCAAGGGCCGAGAACGCCGTCCCAAGCTCACCACCACATCACGACCCTGACGACCTTTGCTGCGATACGCGAACCTTGACGTCCAAGCCCGAGAACCCCATCGACACCGCGAATACCCGATCCCCAGCTGTCTGAACGACGAGAGCACCCGCCAAGATGTCAGCCATGTGGTTAACGGATTCGCAGAGTACGTTTGCGCCCATGGCAATGTGAGGGGCGTGCGGCAACCGCCGTCCGTCACTCGCGAGCTTCTCGACCGTGTCGCTCGCAAGCTTCGGAACCGCAGCTAACAGGTGTGTGCAGAGATTGGAGTCGCGTTCTGCTCCGGCGGTAGGTTGCGCCCCAGCTGATGGTGTCGCATGGGCCCGCGCTGACGGAGCTCCCTTACACAGGAGGCTTCTTCCTCGTTGGAGGCGTGATGCTGTTTTTTGACAGAGCCATGTAAGTGCCCGCGCGCCGTCTGCCTTGATCGCCCGTGCTGACTACCGTGCAGGCTCGCCATGGGAAACGTGAGCTCCCCCTCTCCCCTTCGAACCTCCTACTTTCCAAACGACCGACACTGACGGGGCCCAGATCCTCTTCCTCATCGGCCTCACGATCATCATCGGCCCGCACAAGACGCTCCTCTTCTTCGCGCGGAAACAAAAAGCAAAGGGCACGGCGGCCTTCTTCCTGGGCCTGCTGCTCATCCTGTTCCGCTGGCCCCTGATCGGGTTCTGCATCGAGCTGTACGGCATCCTGATCCTGTTCGGGGACTTCCTCGGCACCATCGGGAGCTTCGCGCGGGGGATCCCCGTCATCGGGCCGTACATCGGGGTCCTGGTGGACAAGGCGGGCATGGGGCGGAGGAACGCCGAGCTCCCCGTGTGAGCCCCGCTGGCTTCGCGTGAGGCGTCGCGGGTATGACATTTGGGGAACGGCGCTCACGGAGCGGGCAGATGGGATGGGCGAAAGACGTGGCCGGCGTTGAGGGAAAAAATGACGGCGTCTGTTTGGCTGCCTCGCAGGAGAGGCACCTACGTGTACAAGACTGTATGAGGGGAACATTAGATTGACAGGCGAGCGAGGCGTACGGCTCGCCAGAAATTGATCGCGTGGGACGCGGCGTTCTAGATTTCCACGAGTTAGACACCTCCAACATGACGAAACATCACACCTGGCACGCACCGCCCGGCGCAAACGAAACGAGATTTCGCGCATGGTCTCATGGGGATGGCTACCGCCTAAGTACAGATCCACCGCCCCGGCACTGGTTGTCCTCTCCCTGTTCTAATGGTCGTTTGACTCGTCGCAGTAAAAACGGCAGAAGCCGCATGTCCTCCCATCCACCTCCACCATCATTCACACACCTGCAACCCCCCCGCTCGCTCCATCCCGTCCGTAGCCCGCCGCGCCCGCCGTCCGTCGGGACGATCTAGTAGCCGAGGCCGATGAGGTAGTCGGCCAGCTTCTGCACCGCTTGGCTCGCGTTGCCGGCGATGGCGGCCTCGCCGTGGTGGCCGATGAGGATGGCCTGCTTGGTCTTGGCGATGGCGACGCCCTCCCTGCCCTGCGATTACGGGCGTGTCAGCTCGCGGTCTGCTGTCGACCTGAGGGGGGGGATAAGGGGAGAGGGGGAGAGCTAACCTTGCGCGCGTAGATGGTGCCGTCCTCGGCGCGAGCCATGACGTAGCGCTCGCCGGCGACGTAGAGGCCGTCGGCGAAGGCCTTGTCGGCGGCGCCGGCCTGGGCGGTGACGACGTCGGCGATGGCCTTCATCTCGGCGGCCGAGGGGCTGAAGCCGGCGGAGGTGGCCCAGGCGCTGTCGCCAGCGATGCTGACGATGGCGGCCTTGTCAATGTGACCGGTGCCGACGAGGCTAGAGAGGGGCAACGAGATCAGCTTCCACTTTTTTTCTGACCCTGTCTGGGGCGGTGTGATATTCTCGTCGATCGTGAACGCGGGGGGAAGGTTGGAATTTTACCTGGTGTCAACGTAAGCTGCGACGGATGACGATTAGCTTCACGGTTTCTCTCGAGGGGGGCAAAACCCGAGAAGAGCAGCCAGAGGTGGGGGGTGCGGCGCGCGCTGTTTCGGGGGTTCGGGGGGAGGGGAGGGGAGGGGAGGGCGACTCACCTTGCCAGGACATGGTGAAAGAATGAGCTGAGGTATGCAGCAAGTCTGAATGGGGAGATGGCGGACGTCAAGGGGAGCGCGCTGGCAGTAGAGAGAGCAAGGAAGGGGAAGGTAGGCTTGTAGGTTGCTGCAGGTAGAGGTTGTTGATGTTTCCTGTTTCTCTCCGACCGAGCACGACCTGGACTGGCGAGGGGCTGCTGGCTCTGGCTCCATCCCAGGCCATGGATGGCGGGGGCCACCAGCACCACTACCAAATTTCAGCATAGGGCAGGCGTAGCGAGCAAACGGGCTAAAGTCCCGCCCCGGGTTGATCCCGCAGCGGGGAACATGTGGGCACGCCGGCTGCTGTTAGGGAGGCACCTGTGTCGCGAGGTGAGGTCAGCAGCTCAGCTCCCGGCTGCTGCCAGCGCCCAGGGAGCGTCCGACGCAAATGAGCAGGCCGTGCATCAGGAAGCGCTGGGGATGCCGTCTGCTCATAGCTTCTGGGACTCTCTCGGGATGCTCGTCGGCCGAATCAGCTTGATTGCATCTTATTCGGGCATTGTTTTGCCTGCTGCCCGCGACCCGACATGGCCCATCTCAACAAATGACGATGTCGCATGATTGCCCCGCCAAAGCAGTACCTATGACATGTACCCCTCCAAGGTCCGTCGGTTGTACCGCAGCCCGCCTCCCGACCTGCCTAAGGAGCTGCTGACATCAGAACCGGCTGCTTGTGGAAAGCCCCCCGCCGCTTTTAGCCCGGAGCTTCGACAGCTTTGGTCAACCGGCTCTGCCCCACTACGACGTGCTGTGCCTGAGGTGAGGAACACCCACTGTGGATGAGTCTCAGGTCGCATGAACGCCACGCCATCTCTTGTTTCGTCCTCGGTTGCTTAATATCAGAGGCAATATTGACAACTCATCACTGGATCTCGAGGAAGTCGAATATCTTCTTCACGGCCAGATCATCACCCTCCACAATGCCGCGCACGTCTGGCTCGACCGGAGACTGCATCCAACCGCCGCCAAAATCGACGACCCACGCATCGTCGGTGTCACGATCTATGAGCACGTTGAAGGGCTCGCCGCGACCCCACGTGACCCCGATCTCGTGCAGCAGATGAACAGTTTCTTGGACCTGCAGCGCCCACTTTTTCCTGCGAGCCTCGTCGACGGAACGTGGCGAATCAATGTCTCCCAGGGTTGACAGCCCGTCCTGGGTGTCTGGCGAGGGAACGTGCTCTTGGAGGAATCCAATGATTCTCTCGTCGTCCGAATCACGCACGATGAGCCCAAGGAGCTTCGGCACGCGAATGATGCCCGCGTGCTGTGAGGATCTAATCTTCAAGAGGGTGGCAATCTCTCGGTTTATCGAGTCCTCGCGGTAATCGATCCCAACCTTGGAGCACATCTCTCGACCCTCTACAGAGACATGAGTAATGTAGCCATCACTGGGAAGGCTCTGAAGGACACAGATGTCTTTGGCCGCGACTTTGGGTAAACCGGTCTCCTTGGGAACGCTGAACAGTAACTCGTCTTGACATGTTGCGGGTGACCGCCCGAGTGGGGGACCTGTGTCATAATCACCTCCCCGTGGCTGGCAGTCGACGTTCGTAGGAATCACATCGACCTTGTCATTTGTCGTCTGAACATGAAAGGCGTACTCCACCGGGAAAAGAAGAGAATGGAGGTCGGACGACGTAGGGGCACCATGGACGGGGGGCGGAGCCAGGCAGTCGAATAGGGGCCTGCCAGTGTCGACAATGGCGTCTAGGATCTGTTCCGCAATTTTCTCCTCTTCTTCATAGTCCTCGGCGAGGAAGGCCGCATTGTATTGCTCGATGAGGCGATCTTGCGTTGTGTTTTTGGCGGCAGATTGGCCGAATTTCACGACTAGGCGCGCCTGGTTCCAGCGGATGTATAGAGTGACACCCTCTCCACACCCGCTAGTTATTTCCTCCAGGTGGTGGATGCTCAGGGTATCGGTGTTGTTGGGAGAGGATGAATCCTGCATGGTTAGGCTGAGCAAGTGCCGTGGCTAGCCCAGAGAGGAGGCAAGAGAGGAGGGCAATATGGGACGGGCGCAGGAAATCTGATCACAAGCCCTCGGTCGTGAAGGAAAGTGATTTTGATGGACGAGCGAGCAGGCGTCTTTCTCGCAATTCAGGAATCAGAAACCTTGCTCGTGACCACAAATATGTCGTGCCACCTCGAGGTCAGTGATGCTCGTGCAAATCCCAGGAGCGGGCAAGCGGGGAGGAGTCTTGTTGACCAGATGAAGGGACGACCGAGTAACTGCGGTGGACGCGCCAAGCCAGTAGGGGCTCGCTTAAAGGCTTGAGCTGGGGTGGTTGGCCAGCAATTGCTCTCACCGACGCGCTAAAAAGCTTGTTCTGGGCCTCGAGCTGGAGTGGACTTGCCCGCCCAAACCTCCACGAACGAGCAAGCTACCGCTATCCGGATTCCGGAATTGCACTGCCTCCAACACCGTCACCACGACGAATTGGTTCCTGAGCACTGGCAACCACCACGAGTGGTCCCAGGCCTCCAACGCCCGCACGAACTCCTTCATCGACAGCTCCCGCCCTTGCGGGATTTCCTGCCATTGGCCCCCTTTCATCTTCGCTTCGTGGGAAATGGCAGCTGACAGCTCGGCGGACGTATCCCGATGGCAACCAGCACCAGCCCCAACGGCCATTGTCACATCATGGCGCATCTGCCTCGGCCTCTCGAGCGGCTCTCCCCAGTGGCCTTACTTGTACGGGCCTAGCTGACCAGCCTATCGACTGAGTCAAATCTCCCGGTCACTGCGAGACGATGGATGACTGTGGTTGGGGCGAAGAAGCTTCTTTTTCGTGGGTTTTGCGCCCGCAGACCCCAAGCTTGCCCGCACCTGGTGTTGCACAGGCGGGCTGTGAAGGCCATGGCCAGCACGGGAAGCACACCCAAGCCCCATGCCCTGGATGCCTTTGGTATACGACGAGGCCCCCCACCAGCAAGGATGGAAGGGTGTGGGATTCGACTCCGTGTGGGCATCGCGGGATTTCGAGCGAGATCATATGTACTGGGACCATCGTCGAAATTTTCCTGAGACTGACCTCCTTTGCTCTCCTCTCTCTGCCACACACCCCGTAACTTAGTACCATTCACCTCTCCTCTGCCGCTGCCATGTCCACACAGGAGAAACAGGCCGAGGATGACGACGTCGGCACCACCAAGGCCGACAAACGAGCTGATGTGGGATCCAGCTCTGGCATTGCCGGGGGCATCTTCCATGGACGCGACCTCAACCGCACCGGACTAGCACGCCGCAGTGCGTCTCAGGGCGACAACTTCGAGGTAGACATGCCTGGTGAAGATGGCGGCTGGCACCAGCACGACGGCAAGACCAAGCAGGTCTTCAAGGGCCGCGCCCTCATGTGGTATGTCTACTCTTTTCGGCCTTTGGCACTCCGACAATCACTGACCCTTTACTTCAGGCTCGCTTACCAGTCCATCGGTGTCATCTACGGAGACATCGGCACCAGGTGAGTGCTACGCAAAGGTCGCTCGGGTATCGAATATGATCTAACTCGACCGTCAGCCCCCTCTATGTCTTTTCGTCCGTCTTCACCTCGCCACCCTCCAAGAAGGACATGACACAAGTGCTGTCTCTGATCATCTGGTCGCTGGCCATCATGGTCACCTTTAAATACGTCTTCATCATCCTGCGTGCCGACAACGAAGGCGAGGGCGGCACCTTCAGCACCTACTCCTTGCTGACTCGATACGTAAGACAGTGTTGCCGCGTTTCCCATCTCAAAGCGACCTGCTGACGGCCCGCCTCTAGTTGAACATCTCGAACCGAGACCCACGCGAGGAAGTCACGGTTCGCATGGAACGGACAAACACGCAAGACGTGCGCCCCCTGAGCCGTGGCATCCGGAATATCGTCGAGAGCAGCACCATCATCCGAAACTTCCTCAAGGTACTCGGCGCTCTCGGCGTGGCCATGGTCATTGCCGATGGTGTTCTGACCCCCGCCCAGTCCGTCCTCGGTGCCATCCAGGGCCTTGCGGTGGTGAAGCCCGACATTAGCACGTCCACCATTGTGGGAACCACCTGTGGCATCCTCGTCTTGCTCTTCCTCATCCAGCCCCTCGGCACCACCAAGCTCGCTTCGGCATTCGCGCCCATCGTCATTCTGTGGCTCGGCTTCAACGGCGGCTTCGGCATCTACAATCTCGTCAAATACGACTACACGGTGCTCAAGGCGTTCAATCCGTACTTTGCCATCCAGTTCTTCAAGGACAACAAAACGGACGGTTGGAGGATGCTCGGAGGCGTGCTGCTCTCCTTCACAGGTGTTGAAGCCCTCTTCGCCGACCTGGGAGCTTTCAGCATGCGTGCCATCCAGATCAGCTGGCTTGCTTGGGCCTACCCTTGTCTGCTGCTTGCTTACAGCGGTCAAGCCGCCCACATTGCTGTCATGCCAGAGAAGTACTCGAACCCGTTCTTCAACACGGTGCCTCCCGGAATGTTGTATCCAGGCCTGGTCCTTGCCGTGCTGGCCGCCATTGTTGCCTCTCAGGCGATCATCACTGCAACATTTCAGGTAAGTTTGACCCCCTACATCCACCTCTTCGTCTGGCGATAGACTTTTGCTAACACTCTGAAGCTATCGAGCCAATTGATGAAGCTGTCCTTCTGCCCCCAGATGAAGGTCGTCCATACTTCCCGCAGGTTCCACGGCCAGGTGTATGTGCCATTCCTCAACTGGCTGCTCATGCTCGGCACGATCCTCGTCACGGCCGTCTACAACAACACGACGAGGCTTGGTCACGCCTACGGTGTCTGTGTCATCTTTGTCACCTTTTTCGATACCATCATGGTGACCCTCGTTGCTCTTTTCGTCTGGGACCTCCCGCTATGGGTTGTGGCTCTACCGGCCCTCGTCTTCGCTACCCATGACGGCCTCTACCTATCATCGGCTCTGACCAAGGTGCCTCTCGGCGCCTGGTTCACCCTTCTCCTCTCCGGGATTCTTGCAACGGTCTTTCTCTTGTGGAGGTTCGGAAAAGAGAGACAATGGACGGCCGAGGCAGAGGATCGGTTCGCTCCCAGCCGGCTCCTCGTCAAGAACGGCGAAGGGGTTCTGGCTCTGACGCCGCAGTGGGGTGGCGACGCCCTGTCGCCCGTCAGCGGATTCGTCATCTTCTTCGACAAGACGGGTATCTTGACGCCGAGCGTCTTCACGCATTTCGTCTCCAAGCTTGGGGCGCTGCCGCAAGTGTCGGTCTTCTTCCACCTGCACCCCGTCGAGACGCCTTCGGTGCCGGACGGCGAGCGCTACCACGTGTCCCGCTTCTCAAGCGTCCCGGGGTGCTACCGCCTCATCGTCCGCCACGGTTTCATGGACGAGGTAGTGAGCCCGGATCTCAGCGCCCTCATCTACGACCAGGTGAGGAGGTTTGTCGCCCGCCAGACAGCGGCGTCCGGTAACCACCCCGGGGACGAGGTCACAGCCGACCCTAGCGCAGAGAGCCCGGCCCAGACCGCCGCGGCTGAGCTGGCTCTCCTGCAGAATGCGTACCAGCGCAAGGTACTCTATGTCGTCGGCGAGGGCCAGATGCGAATCCTGAGGAGCCACAACATCTTCCGCAGGGTCCTGCTGGGGACGTTCCTCTGGATCAGGTCGAATACGCGGGCCAAGGTTGCGAGCTTGAGGCTGGCTATGGACAAGGTTGTCGAGGTGGGGTTTGTCAAAGATATTTGAAGGGGGCTGGATTTCCAAATCGACGGCAGCTGTCCTACAAAATTGAAACCTGTTTGACAAAGCGGCCGGGTCACCTCTTGCTCGATTATCGGTGTGGGAAGGCCGTGCGACGTCTACCTGCGGGTGCTCTGACACGGCTTCCAGTCAGCGTTCCGAACGCTTCGGATGAGACACCCTCAGCCACACGACGGCCTTCCTTGCTAATTATGATGCTGTACATGGTGTAGGGGTGGAACCAAACAGTCCATGATGTCAGAGAAGATGATTACGGACCCTGGGCTCACTTGGCCGGAGGTACCAGGGGATCATTCTCTCAGGGACGACTACTCCCTTCCAGGGCAGATTCACGAGAGCAGAGAATCAGACCTTCTGGGCGACGAAAGATTTAGGGACCTCTTTGCTTTTGGTTCCGGCAAGGTTCAATAGATCTACCCCCCAGACGGTCGACTCTTTTCATGCAGGCCCAAGGTTGGGCTCTCAACGGTGGCTGGCACACCAATGTTGTCGCTCTTCTCCGCCACGATTTGCTACCTGTGTTCCACGACACACCGCCACCAACCCAAGATGATTCGACAGATCTTCTTCCCATGTTCAACATATGGATGACGCGCCCCCCCTTTCCGTGTGTGTGGATAGTCGGAAAAGCCGTCTCGGGTAAAGCCGGAAAACCAACGGTGTCGAAATCTTAGCCTATAAGGGACGGTCAACTCCATCTCGGCACATGTAGACGGGACCACTGACTTGCAGAGGCAGGACGGCGCTCATCGTCCATTGGGACCAGCACGCGGGACGAATGCCGCCGGTGTGGACCATTTGGGCCATTCCCGCCGGCTTCCATTCCCCGCCTGCTGGCCAAGAAAGTGGTGGACGGCTGCAGGGGCATTCCCGGTGCCCGTCGACGCCGGCCAGTAGGTAGAGGCTTTTTGATCTCCTGCGGGTATCACGCTTGGGGGAACATGATTCAAGGGTAGATGGATGATGTTATTGTTGCCTGTGATGTTGACAACGATGCCCGTGTGATGGAAGTGCTGGCTGTTGTCCGCGATGGTCGCCGGGGCATTGAACTGCGCCAAGCAATCGATGGCTCGATTCCCGAGCCAAAGCTGACGCGCGAATTCGATCCCGAGGACCGGTACCGTCTGCGGCTGTGCACTCCTCGTGTGTGACATATTGTGACGAGGCCTCGCGTTGGATAGAGATGCTGAGAGGGTGGCCGCTGCACAACGTCAAGTGACACTTTCTGGTGGGCATGCAACCCCACGGAAGATTGCTGAGCGAAGGATACTGGCCGTGCTTGGGTAAATTGAACCAACCTGTCTTTTCGGACGTGTGAACCCTCTCGGGTGTGCGTTCGAATCAAATCGCTTCGTCTTGTGTGGGAGGGCTGGCCCGTTATGCGGCCCGCCAACCGAACCAGATGATAGGTGGGAGGTCGCGACAGCACACTGAGGTTAGGCGTCAATCCGTCGCTGGCGACTTGTTCGTCGTTGATCCGAGGCGACCGCCTGCCTCTTAGGTATCAAGCCATCGAATTGATCTGATAACGTGTAGGTGCTGGCTTCCATGGTGTTCAGAAGGGGACCCCCTTTTCCACGGGCAGCAAGGACCTGGAGCTGGGAATCATGGGACGACCCGCAGAACTACCTTGAAAGACGGGACTCGGCCATGCAGCTTGGGACGTACCGCATCCTGCAACCACCTTCGCTTCACCGTCCGATGCGGTTGGTGACAGGATGTGCCAGGTAAGACATACTTGCAGCAGGCGAAGCGTGTTGGGAAGATGGGGGAAGAACTGATGTTAAGGCATCTCCTCCCCTTTACCGGTTTATCCGGAGGTGGTGTCCCTCTGATCCCCTTCAGTCGAGGAGTCAGTGAGAGAGTCGATTAAGAAGCTATCGTTCCAAGAGATCACGCAAAGTAACTTTTGCTGTCATCGGCCTGGGAATTTGGTTTTGAAAGACGCATATTATTCCTTTATTGTGGTCTCAACAATCCTTAATACGGATATTCTCCACCATCAAGGCCGGGCTCCTCATGCTCTCGATCTCTTTTTGATATTGACGACGATGGAGGCCTAACTGGTACGGTAGCTCATCATAACCAACACCAATGACGAGTAAGTGTCCGGACTCTGCTTCCCTCCGTGCACCCGTCGGCCTCGTTGCGGTGAAGATTTCTGCCCGTTTGGCCACACCATCAACGAAGCAATCTGTCTACTGCTGCGACGATTTTCGCAACCTCCAGAGGCCTCTCGCCTCCTGATTCGTCATATCCCGCCTGCGATTCTTAGCAAAGCCTCGCCCCAACTTGGCGTTCGTGCCCTATCCATATCGACGGGTTCTCGGTGAACCTTTAGGGGTGGTGGTACACAGCCAGCCTGATCAGCGTAGATGGAACTGACCTCTAAGAACAGAGACGCCTCCCTTCTGCCCGACCTCCGCTGGCCACACCAAGTCCATCCCATCGCGACCACTGGCACCCTCCCCTAGGATCCCCCTCGACAGCATGGCCCCCAAGCGGACACGTCACGCTTGCTAGCAGCCACCACGACATTCAGCCGTTGTCATGTGTGCACGGAAGCATCGCGATTTAGACCAAAGATACCTGCCCTCAACGAGTGATTCTTGAAGCCATCGCCGGTACCCTCACCGCCTGATCAGGGTGCTATCGTCACGGCCGCCGAAAAGGCCCAACCAGCCGACCCGGTTGCCTTACGGGGGCAGCCATCTCTGGCACAATGGCAGAGGTCTTTGGGGCCGTAGCGGCCGCGGTTCAACTGGCGGGCGCTTGCCTGAGCCTCGTCGAGCTCACAGAAAAGATAAAAGGAGCGACGACCACCTTGTTGAGATATCAGAATCAGTTTCAGGAACTCCATGCTCTCTCGCTCGCCATTTCCCAGAACCCCCTTCTTCAAACTGACGAGATATTTTCCCACACTCAATCCTTGTTACTATTCATTCAACACATATCCCTCGAGCCTCTTCTTCGAAAGGGGCTAGTTTCGAGAACGTGGGGCCTGATCAGGAGAGACCAATATCTTTCCGAAACGTCCAACTCGCTCGAGCAGCGCAAGTCTTCCCTGTCTCTGATCATCAGCGACATACAAGCAAGAGCAATATACGACATCCGCACCGATCTGCGGTTGCTCTCTGATTACAGCACCGAGCTCTTCTGCGAGCCTACTTCCGAAAAAGCCCTAAAACCCGACCTCTGTTACAGAGCCTCAAACGAACCAAAACACACAATGCCTAGTTCCAAGGGCAACGCTAAGAGCAACACTGGCGCAAAGCGCCGCTCCACTTCTGGTTCTCAGGAAGAGAACCAGGGTGCAACTCCCCCTCGCCCCGCAGCTTCAGTCCAACCTGAGCCCACTGCCAGGGAACCTCGCCCCGCGGCTTCAGTCCAACCTGAACCCACTGCCAGGCAGCCTCGCCCCGCGGCTGCAGTCCAACCTGAACCCACTGCCAGGCAGCCTCGCCCCGCGGCTGCAGTCCAACCTGAACTCACTGCCAGGCAGCAGCGCGAAGAATTCATCAAGTCAGGCGATAGTCTCAGCTGCGAGGAAAATGCCGAAAGGTACATCAACCGGCTCATCAACAGTTACAACGGCCCCCTCAACACTTGGGTCGGAAACACGGTCAACGAGGGCTATCAGTGGAACGGAGACCAAATGGACGAAGACGGCTTTGTACCAGAAGTCAGCAACTTCTTCTACCGTAACACCGTTACCAAAGGCATACAGCAAAACTTTTCTGAAGTCGCCGAGCCCCGGCCGACCTTCACGGACGGCAGACCCCAGAGAGAAGAACCTGCCTGGGAGGGCATCGGGCCTTGCTCTTTCAATCTGTATCAGAATAACCATGTCATGGGCGTAAGCACCGGCGATGGTAATTATGACGACGAACAGGGTGTTTCCGCGGTCGCTCAGCAGTTCAACGGCCAATGCCCGCGGTCCTCGCGCAGGTACCGACGCGGCGCCAGCGGGCAAGGGCCGAACCAGAGACAGTGAAGACTCTATTCGTAGCACGAGAATGGAAACGAGGATGGGGCACAGGGTCGAGCAGAAGTAAATGCCTTTGAGGAGTGTTGTCTGTCGTTTACTTTCGTCAATTGTTGATTTTCCGTCATTCGTTTAGTTTGTCTCTTGAGCTATTTGATTTAGGTTGCAAATGAAAAAAAGTTTTGTCTTGACTATATTTTTGGAGCTGAATCTGAATACCTCCGGTACATTGTTTTCCACTGCACTATGAATGACTGTGTTGATTATACGTCTTGGCCTGGTGAACCATGGTGTAGGTACCTTAGGCTTTGATGCTCGTGTAGGCCAAAATAGGGGGTTGTTCAGGGGGTGGCTAGAACGGCGCGACAGGGGCATCACGTGCCCGCTAGCGGGATCGATCATCGTGCACCCGCCCAATGCTAGCTCCCGCCTTCCATGCACACTCGAATCCTCAACCCGGATAACCGGTATACCAAACGCGTTCTGTGAGCTGATGATGAGTCGAACCCAGCGCGCAAACAACTGGGCTGATTGCCTAGACACCAACTGTGTGGTTAAACCAGAAACCTGACGCTTTCATCCGAATTGAGATACGCTCACAGCCACGATATACGCCCCACAACACCATGTCGGTGGCCATCGCACCGGGCCCTGCCAACGGGCCTCACGGCGGAGCTGCGGGACACTCGCCAGGGCCTGCCATGGCGTATTCGTGCCAGACGTGCGCCCGGCGCAAGGTCAAATGCGACAAGGCGACGCCGACGTGCGCGAGCTGCCGAAAGGGCAGGCTGGCGTGCATCTACCAGGCGCCGGCGCCGCGCGCGCGGAAGAGAAAGCCGGGTGAAGCAGAGGGCGACGACGACGTCCATGAGAGGCTGGCCCGATACGAGCGCGTGCTGCGTCAGCACGGCCTGCTCGAGGCCGCGGGGACACCGGCGTCGCCTGTGGCGGAAGAGAGTGAGGAGCCGCTGGAGGACCCGATCTTCCCCCTTTGGAACCTGCCATCGGGCAAGCTCGTCGTTGGCCACGGGAAGTCGAGGTATGTCAACAGCCATCTGTGGCGGAACCTCGGCGACGACGAGATGGAGAGCATGGCAAACGAAGATGCAGGCGAAGACGCGGAGGAGGATCACGAGGGCGAGGATGTGGAGGCCCAGATCACAGCGGACACCACAGAGGACATTGCCTCTGATCCGCTGACTGGGGCGTTCGTGGGCGGTTCTCACCAGGACCTCCTCCACTATCACCCATCCCACGTAAAGGCCATGGTCTTGTGGGCGACGCACGTGAATAACGTGGAACCCATCCTCAAGGTGCTGCACATTCCTTCCACCACCAAGCTGGTCGAGAGCATCTCGCAACAGCCGGCGCTGGCGTCCAAGGCTGACGAGTGCCTCCTCTTCGCCGTTTACCACTTTGCCGTCGTGTCCATGACAGAGCAAGAATGCCTCGACAAGTTGGGAACGCCTCGCGCTGCCCTGACACGGCAATACCACTTTGCCACGCGACAGGCCCTTGTCAATGCGTCATTCCTCCAGACGACCGTCATGGCCGTGCTGCAAGCGCTCGTTCTCTTCCTCGTCGCTTGCCGGCACAGCTACGACCCGCACACGTACTGGATCCTGACGGGTGTCGCGACACGCATCGCGCAGCGCATGGGGCTGCACCGCGACGGCGAGGCGCTGGGCCTGCCGCCGTTCGACGTGCAGATGCGGCGGCGGCTCTTCTTCCAGGTCCTGCCGCTCGACGGCGCCGCCAGCCGTATGGCGGGCACGGCCGTGTCTGTTTTGCCCGAATCGTGGGACACGCGGCTGCCGCTGAATGTCGATGACGAGCAGATATGGCCGGGTATGACGGAGGCGCCGGTGGCGCGGGAGGGCGCGACGGAGATGATATTTTGCCTGTCGCGGTCGTGCCTCGGAACCTTCTTCGCCAAGACGAGCAAGGGAACGCGGCGACCGCAGGATGGACAGGCCAGCGAGCGGGCTATCCAGGAGGCAGAGAGTGAAGTTGAGGAGCGGTACATCCGGTACTGCGACATCGTCAACCCGCTGCACATGCTGACCATCAGCTCGGCGCGGGCGGGCATCACGGCCATGCGGCTCCGCGTGCGGCTGCCGAAGATCAGGGACCAAACGGCCACAGTAGCGGAGATGAGGGAGCTGTTTGGGCTTGCGCAAAAGATCCTCGATACGGACGCTGCGACGCGGGCGCACGCGGGGCTGGACAGATACCGTTGGCATACAGGGTGGTTCTTCCTCTGGGGGACGTGGGACTCGCTCGTGTACATGCTGACTACGCTGTGGCGGAGGAGCGAGTTGCTGTCGTCCCACGAGAGGGATACCGCCTGGGAGAGGCTGGAGGAGGTGTGCCGCAGTCATGGCGAGTTTCTGGAGCCGAAGCGGGCGCTGTACGTCGCCTTTGGACGGCTCATGCTAAAAGCCTGGGATGCCAGCCGTGAGCCTGCAGACGCGAGCAAGCCGGAGCCAGGTTCCATCACGACGTGGTGCTGCAGACGCAAGGTGAAGAGGCAGGATGGCAGCACAGGTCACCCGGACGTCTCTCTGTCGCCGACCGACTGGCTCACGAAATTTGACGACGACGGCATGTTGGAAGGCCTACCGGGCGGCGCATCGTTCGGCTCTGGCAGTGATTTCCAGCTCGATACCGCTGACTGGATACTTTGGGATCAGCTCATTCAGGATCACCAGGCTCAGGCGGAACACGGGGCATGATGTGTCGTTGACGATGTGCTGAATGGCGACCTCTGATTGGTTGGATCCTCGGGTCTCAGGGGCCGACGGTGACTTGGGAGTCGGGCCCGAGATGATCGACGCCGGCCAGTCAACGACCGGGCGGCTTCGGGCTCACGGGCGGGCCTCAGTGCAAGTACGCTGGGCTCTGCCAAAATGCTCATATATAAATATACGTCTTGGCCGTTCATAAGGCGTTGTGAGTGCATCATCAGAATACTCATCTACCAAAGACAAACATCATGGCCAACCTCAGAGTCCTCATCGTCGGTGCGTCCGTCGCCGGCCCGACAGCCGCTTACTGGTTTGCCAAGGCCGGCGCCACCGTCACCATCATCGAACGCTTTCCTCAGCTGCGCACCAACGGCCATAACGTCGATATTCGCAACGTCGGCGTTGCCGTCATGCGCAAGATGCCCGGCATGGAGGCGGCCGTGCGCGCCAAAAAGATCCCCATGGAGGGCATCCGCTTTGTTCGCGCCGACGGCAGTGAGATCGGCACCATCAAGGCCACGGGAGACCCGGATCAGCAGTCCCTCGTGTCCGAGTACGAAATATACCGCGGCGACCTCGGTCGCATCCTCTACGACCTGACCAAGGACGACAAAAATGTCACTTACGTCTTTGGTGAGCAGGTCACCTCGATCCAGCAGCATCACGACGAAAAGGAGGATGACGGCCCCGTCCGGGTCGAATTCGCCAACGGACACCCTGCCGCCGAGTTTGACCTCGTCGTCGCCTGTGACGGCGCGAACTCGAGAACCCGCGCCTTGGGACTCGGCTGTGGCGTGCGCGACCATGTCGAGTCGACAAACTGCTTTGCGAGCTTCTTCTCCATGGAGAAGGATCTCCTAGACGGCGGCAAGATGGCCCAGTCGTACAGTGCCAGCGGCGGCCGCTTCATCGGCCTCGGACCCCATCCTTCGGGCGCCACGCGCGGCGCACTTCTGTCGTTCCACCCCCGGGACGGCCCCGACTTTGCACGACCATTTCGAGAAGCGCAGGGGCGCGGTGAGGATGCGGTGAAGCAGTTTCTGGCGGAGCACTACGGCGGCGCGGGCTGGCGGTCCGACGAACTCGTCAAAAGCATGCTGGGCGCACGCGACTTTTACGCCTCAGAGATCGTGCAGGTGCGGCCCCCTCGCCTGTCACGGGGCCGATTCGTGCTCGTGGGAGACGCCGGGTACGGGTCCGGGGTGACGGGGGTCGGAACGAGTCTTGCCATGGCGGGCGCCTACGTGCTCGCAGGCGAGGTGAGCAGGCACAGAGGTGATCTGGCGGGCGGCCTGCGGGCGTACGAGCTGCGGATGCGGCCGATCGTCGAGGACCTGCAGAAGGTGTCGCCGCTCGTGCCGGCACTGATGGCACCTCAGACGGCCTGGGGGTTATGGGTGCGAAACCTGGTGCTCGCCTTTGTGTGCTGGTCGGGCGTGTTGGAGTTTGCGCAGAGATACCTCGCGGGGGCCTTCGCCAGCGGGGACAAGCACGCGCTTCCCGAGTATGAGTGGGCAGTATGACGGTTTTGGGATTCTTTTGAATGGTTGTATAGTAGAGTTATGCTGTAATTCTTTTTCTTGTGGTTTTCGTCGGATGCAGTCTCTGGGTTCATGTGACCATGTGCTTTCCCTTTGGACAGGTCGAGATTTGCATCTTGGAAGATGCCACGTCCAATGAATCACAGCCCGCATGCTGAGGCAGTCACGAGACAGATAGTAGAGACAGGAAGGCACTAGGCGCAACCCGCCTGCCTGCTGAAGGCACATGTGTCGATACCCTGTCGTGGAGAAGGTCCCACAAGACGAGAAGGTGAGCCTGGTCGAGGTCGCTCTTACTTGATACACCAGCGGCATCTCCAATTCCCTTATTGCTTCTTTCTAAGACATTGCACGAGTCGTCTACAACACTGCAACGTGCGCGCTGATCAGCAGCATCACCCGAATTCCGGCCCCATCTGGTTGATCGTCTGTGATCTACAAGCACAGTGGATGGGTCTCGATCTGCCTGTACCCGGATCGGCCTACTCAATCAGCCTACCTACCTACTCAATCAACCGTTCCTCGATTCATGTCCCAATACCACCAGACGACGACCGACACGACGGTAGATGGTCGGCGTGCGGCTTTCTTCTTCCGCCCAACACCTAAACCAAGACGTCGGGCTCTGGCTGCGTCATCACACGGCTATATCTGAACATTTCTGCTGCCCCTGCGCCGAGAGGGGCCCCGACTTCAGACGCGTCTGTGCTGACCGACACACGGCCAGTCGGTTCATCAATCCATCGCCCTCGTGCATCCGCCAGAAAAAAAGCCAAGCGCTAAGGAACTGGCCTTCGGACGGTTAAAATCTCCGGCCAGCGATGCCCAACTGCCTGCCGTCGTCGTGCACTGGTGGCGGTTCAGCGCACGCCGCCTGGCCTCCGTGTCTTAGTGTCGGTCTACCGGGCAGAACGAGAACGGCACGCTACCACAGAGGTCAAGGGCACGACAGGGTATCCCGTCCGACGTGTTGCAGTTGTGAGACGCCCACGGTTCCGATCAACGACCCCTCTGCAATGCTGCACTGGTCTTCTGAAACGTCGTCCCAACGTTCGCCTCCAGAGTGCCCTGCCCGACCTTCCAAATATCCCAGGCGCATGAACGCCGCGCGCGTCCAACACGTCGCCCATCCTCCACTCCGCTCACATGCCGCGGCTCGCCAACAGACAGACGCAGGAGGCGACAGAAACAGAACAGTGGCTCGTGCCCGCGGCATTGGCGACGTTGCGGCTCGCTAGGGGTCGACTGTGGAACGGGAGCCGAACCGAACACAACGGCAGAGGCGAGCATGGAGGCTCAGAGTCGCATCCTGTCACCTGCACTGCAACTGCAACCTCACCCTCGCATCTCCCGCTCGTATGTCTGCTCATCAGACGAAGCTCCATCTCAATCCCACAGGCATTGCCCATCCGATGCACAGTCAGTCGCTGACGTCGTCGCCTGCCACCGGTCCAGAACGCGTTCCAAGGCAGCCCGACGATCCAATATCCACCGCGACGCAACAATCTGCTGATGAGCCAGGGCCCGCCCTTCTCGTTTGACAGATGAGCTTGAATGAGAAGATTGCTACAACCTGCAGCCTGACTCCTGACACCCTGCCGCAGATGGACCTAGTGGACCTCTTGCCCATTTCACCTCATATCGCGGCGATCTCTGGGCCGGCTTTGCACTGAGGTGTGGGTGGACTGGCCGACTCCTTCAATCTTACCAGCGTCTGCAACCACCAATGCTCGTCGTGTTCTGTTCCGCCACGGGAGCGGGGCCCCCTCCACCCCCTCCTCCGTCTTCCGTCGCCCTTCTGGAACCCTTTGACGCCGCCGTCAATGGAACACACCACGTACAAGATGTCTCAGCACAAACCCACGATGCTTTGGACGCAAACGCACGGAAGAAACGAACTTCGACATGGTCCGGCATCGCCTTGCCCCTTGGCTCCAAAAACAAAATTGCCCTTCTCTGCTGACGCCTCTGAGGCCCTGTCATCCTGACACAAACGTCCTCCACCCGCCCTGCGAAGATTGGCGAGCTCATGATTCCCCCTCGCCCAGGGGCCCCTGCCCGACGTGACTCTGGGGTCGTTCCCTGATGCTGATCGAAGTGCCAGCCTACCCACCCCATCAACCTCAAACAGGCGGTACGTCTGTCGAGCCTGCGAGTCAAGCGGGCGATACGGCTCCCCTCATCCTTGGTCGTGGGATCCTTTGGCCACTCGACTTGCTGCATCGGAGGGGCGACGTCGCCCAGCGCCGAAATGAAGAAATCAAAAGACCTGTCAGCAAAACAGGGCCCAATGTCGTCGTCGATCCGGGTTAGCCTTGGGACCCTGCCAACGTCGATATTGCCAATCCCCTCTTTGCTGGTGACAGCTGCCGTTTCTCCAGATTCTTAGAATTTAGAACACACTCTTCTTCCTTCCCACTTCCAAGGCCGCGCATCGACCTCGGCGGAGACCACAAACACCCAGAAACACACGATCACGAGGGATTGTCGGCCGGCAGGCATCGCGCGACACTGCTTGATATTAAGGATGTTCAAGTTCGTCAATCGTTCCAGATCTGTGAAGGGGGTGACGGCGCACGGCCGCGAGGGCCCCGTCCGGGATGACCAGCGCCTTGTGTCAAGTTTCCAATCGCCCAGGCACAACGCCGACTTCAGTCAAAACGGGGGGATGCCCTCGGCACCGATCCCCTCGCCTGTTCCATCATGGGATGCTGGTCGCTCTCACCTTCAACTGCCCTCGCCTCGCCCGTCGCTTCATCCCCGGTCACCAACGATGCCCGATCGGCCAAGCACAAGTTCCGGACCCGGTCCAGCCCCTTCGTTCACTTCCGGCAGCAGCATCAAGGATTTTGAGAAGCGCAAGTCCAAGACGACAGACGATCTTCACGTCCTCACGCAGACGTCGAGCCGCAGCACCTACAAATCTTATCACATTCCCATCAGGGGGAAGCCGCCGTCACCAAAGGAGAGCATCCGTGAGCCTTCGCCCACGCGCACGATACCCGTCAGAACGCAGACGCCGGACTCCGTCGACAGCAACAAGGGCATAATCACCATCGGCATGGCGATAGGGAGCCCAACTCGCCCACCGGTGGCCTCTTATCCCGACTGGCCGCCATCATCCGCGGTCGGGCTCGCCACATCTTCCCCGGCGATGGAGCCAGAACCCGCGGCCGCCGTGCCGCAGAGACAGAAATCCGGCAGATGGAAGCTCTTCGGTCGTTCGAAAAGCAAGAGGCAGAAGCCCGACCCGACGCCGGCGTTACCGAACCCGTCGCAGGCCAGCGGGCTGGATCGCAGCAACACGGAGCGCAAGGCACCCAAACACACGCCCATCATCGTCAGATCAATGACCGAGCCGGCCGTCGACAGCCCGGCGGGGACGGCATCGAGCTCGAGGAACCAGCCGGGCAAGTACGCGGACATTCCGGTGCCCAAGCTCGATAAGTGCGACAGCCCGTTTCTAGACGTTGAGATCCCGGATATCAAGATGGAGCGATACAGCGTCATGTTTGGAAACCTGCTGCAGACCGACGGCTCATCATCTTCTGCTCTTCTTGCAAGGCGGCAGGCCACGCTCGACAAGCTTCGGACCATCAACGACAGGATCGTCCAAGAGGAGGAATCCAAGGGCCGCACCCTTGGCCGCAGGGCCACGTCGCCAAATCATCACGCACGGTCGCCCTCTCTCTCCCTCTTCCCGCCGCCTCCATCAGGCAACAGCATCACGCCGTCCGGCACCGACGCGACGGCGACTCCCTCGTCACCTCGATTCCGGGCCAGCACCATGCCCTCCGGGCTCCCGGCACACCCCAAGGAGAATGTAAAACAGTACAAGCAAAACAACGCTGCCAGGTCGCCACAGCCTCCTCGGTCGACGTCCTTGAACCAAACACCGCAGCAGCCTGTCAGGAAGCCTTCCGAGAAACGGCAGGAGCCTGTGCTGGCGGAAGCGCCGGCCCACGGCTTCTACTTCGGCCCCAACAGCTCTAGCCTCATTCTCGACTCGCCTACGCAAGAGGAATCCGGCTTCCACATCAAGGAACAGCTCCGGCCCGACATTCACGAGCCGACGTGGGAAATGGTCACCCCCACTCCGCTGAACATTCAGAAGACCTCCAAGCCCACGACAGACTCGCGCTCCCCCTCGCCGCGGACAACCCACACCAAGACGCCATCCAACGACTCGATCGACGACACGGCGCTCAACGCGGCTGTCGAGATATCGATTGCCCGCCAGATCAGCATCTCTCACTCCCAGCGCAAGATGCTTCGCACGGGTACCGGAATGGGCGCCGGGCGCAGACCGCGACCGTCGCCTCGCGAGCCCCGCGAGGGTGTCGTGCCGGGCATGGAGGGCGGCGAGAGGCTGGCGGCCACCAAGACATCGACGCCGACTCTAATCACGCCACCGCCTGTGCCCTTTGGAGGGTCGCAGCTCGCGCAGCACCGCAAGAGCGAGCGGATCATCGTCGAGGGGGTTTAGTTACAGCATAGCAGGCGGTTTCATTTCTATTCATACATTCGCTGGCGGACACTGGTGCCCCTTCAGCTTGGGGCGCCTTGACGGCATATCATTTTCTCCTTTGTTCATACATGAAGCGAGGGGTTCTTTTGGCCCGGTGGCCAACGAGTCTGCGACTCTTCAGGAGGGTTTGATTTTCATTTGTTGCATTTTCTTGCTTTACACTATGATTTTGGGAAGACCCTGGATTGGGATGGGAACATATGTCTGCGACCTTGAAGGGAGCATTGATACCACTGGAGCGAGGGCTGGGGTCTGGTGTTTCTTTTGAGCTGGTGGTGACCAGCGGTAGAGATTGAATGATATTGGGCTACCTACCTTGATGCCGTGCTTCGCGTTTGTGTGATTGGATTGGGGGAAAATGTTCAGAGGAAGCATGGTGTTGACACGACAGCCAAGGAAATGGGCCGAGAGCCGCTGGGTTCATTGAGTTGGAGAGGGGCTGGTGCAGTGCTCTACCCAGGCGGGAGAAGTGATTACTGGGTCGGAGTCGGCAGATGAACAGCACGGCAGCTGGCCCTACAAGGATGCTGGCTGTATCGTTCTTGGTGGGCTCTTATTGCAAAGGTGCGGAACAGGTCTCAGTACAAACGGCCGCCAGGCGAGTTTCCCGGACCTCGTGATCGTCAAGGCATAGATTATGCTCCGGACTACCTAGAAGGCGTTCGTGAAACCCGACACACCCTCTCGCTTGCTTCCTCACCCCTGCACACCGCACATTGAGACGGCAAGACCAAGGCTGCTGGCACCAGAACACCCATGAGAGCCTCACAGCGGCGGATGGCTCGGCGCGTCCAAGGGCCCTGACCAAGCGCGGGCAGCCATAATGCCACCGATCAAGAGTCAAATCAGGAGCGACGGCAGATCCTTCTCGAATCTGGAGAACACAGCAGAGCGGCCTGCGGCGGAGAGCGAATACGAAAGCGTCGATATGATCAACATGGCTACTGGCAGCGAAACCCCTAATAAACGAGCGTCTCCCCCCCCGAAACAAGTTTCCCGAACAATGAGCGCAAACGCCAGACATGGTGTACCGCGGGCGTCTCCCGCCTTCGTCCCCCGCCGCCGTATTACACCTACATCAGCACGCAGCACGAGTTCTGCTTCTTGGCTTGTTCTGGGGGGTGTCAGTCGGGATTCGGTCCGCAAAGAGGACGCATGAGAAAGGCGAGGAAAGGGGGAAACGCACGGTAGAACATCTTGCTCTGGGAGCTCAGGCCGTCGCTCTTGGCGACGAGGTCGTCGATCTTCTCGCCGCGCTGCAGGACGGACTCGATGGTCTTGTGCAGGACAATCTTGGTCTCGTCGAGCTCCTTCTGGATCTTGAGGATGCTGTCGGCCTGCTGGGGGTCCTGGTACTTGGCGAGGTAGTCCTTGAGCTCGGGGAAGGCGAGGGTCGGGGTGCCGGCGGACCAGGTGGAGCGGGGGTGCTTGGAGAGGAACTCGTCGACGCTGCGGAGGTCAGTGTCTGCTTCTCCTCGTCACCGAGACGTTCTCGTGGGACGACGTACACCTTGGAGAGCAGCTGGTGGGCGACGAGGCTGGGGTACTGGTGGTCGGAGATGATGCTGCGCCGGGGGGTCAGAGGGAGCGGGCGTCAGGGAGGGCGGTGGGGAGCAACGCACATGCCGCAGATGCCCTCGCTGCGGCCGAGGGCGTGGAAGGTGTAGTCCTGCTCCTCGACGGACTGGCGCTGGCCGGGGGCGGTGCGCTCGGCGATCGTCTTGGAGAAGAGGGTCATGAACTCGCCATAGCTGTCGGGCGCGGAGACGAGGTCAGCGGGATGGGCGGTCGGAGTTGGGGCCCCGCGACGGACCTACTTGTTCTTGGTGAAGCGCGAGTAGGCGGACAGCTCCTTCTCGCTGACGAGCTCGTGCGCCGGCTTGTCTTGGTTGCGGATGACCTGGGGGGGGGAGGGGGATCAGTCGGCTGTCGTTGTCGGCGGAGTTTCGCTGGCGGCGGAGCGGGATCGGTATCGAGGGGTCGGACTTACGCCGATGTAGTGAAGCTTCATGGTCTGGAGAGTCGTTAGACGGCTGCACCGGCGATTGAACGGGGGATGGAGGCTGGGGGGGATCGTGGACGTACGGCGATTGTGCGGTGCTGTGGTGTGGGGGGGTTGCGATCGAGGAGGATGAATGAATGTTGGAGACGGTATCAACCTGCGACCAGGCCATGACCGTGACGTTTGGGTTGATGGTCCGTTCATGGCCCTGGCCTGGGTCTGGGACTTGGACTTGTCTGGTCGAGGAGGGGGGGCTTGGCGGACGACCCGACCCACACGTACAGAAGGCAACTCTGCTCATCACATGTCCCTGCCTGTAGCGGTCAGTGCCAGGGCCAGTGCCAGAGCCAGTGCCTGCCAGTTGTCACCGCCTTCGCTGCTGCTGCCGTGACAGTAGCGGCTAGCGGCCAGTGACAAGCTCCGCTAAGCATCCACTAACGCGCAGCTCCTTGCCGATGACTCCAGCAGCAGCCAGTGATGAACGATGACACAGACCAGACACAACTTGGCGTTTGCCCCTCAGCATCGATACTTCAATCGACGATTCTCTCATTGAGAAAGAGAGAAACATAGGCAGTTCCGACGATTCTCACGACTTTCGTCTCGCGACTCTATACAGTCACGAATTGACTACCAATACACTTCACCCTCGCCCGCCAACCCCTCCCTCGCCTTCGAAAACCAAGGCCCACACCACACCCATGGCGTCCAACGGCATCGACGCCGCCGAAGCCCAATGGCGAGCGCAGTTCGAGGCCATGAAGGCCGCCCTCTCCGGCCTCAACCTTCCCACCGACAAGACGCCCACAGAACTGGACTTTGACGACGAGTACGAGGGCTACTCCTCCGGCAATGCCGCCCAGGACGTGTGGGACTTCATCTCCGACGACGATGACGACTACAGCAGTGATCAGCTGGACGGCCCAGACGACTTCGGCCAGGCAGCAGAGTTCGGCGCCGAATGGTTCATCAGCAAGTGCTCTGAGGTGGCGTCCAAGAACGGCCTCGCCAGCGATGCCTTCCAGAACCAGGTCCTCGGCGTCCTGACCCTGGACCGGGGGGAGGATGAGGTCCAGTCTCAGCTCACCGATCTCATTGGCTTCGACGACCTCGATTTCATCATCGACCTCCTTGCCCACCGCACCACTATCGTCACGGCTGTCACCTCTCAAGGCACCCAGGGCGAGTCGGGTGGGAGGAGACTTCTGTCCAAGGCCGAGCGGGATGCCGCCCTGCGCAGGCAGGATCATGAGCACAAGACTGCCGCGCTCGCTCCCCACGTGAACAGAGAGAACGAGTATCCCCACGTCTACAAGGCCCACTCTGCCAACAACAGCCTGAGCCACTCCGGTCGCAAGTACGCCCTGCCCGAGGGCAGCAAGAGGGACGTATTTGAGAAGTACGAGGAATACTCCATCCCCGCCGGCAAGAAGGGCACCCTGGGTCCGGGCCGGAAGCTCGTTAACATTGCCGACATGGACGGCCTCTGCCGGGCCACGTTCAAGGGCTACAAGTCTCTCAACCGCATGCAGAGTCTTGTTCACCCCGTCGCCTACAGGACAAACGAGAACATGCTCATCTGTGCTCCCACGGGTGCTGTGAGTGGGTGCGATTTCGCAGCTAAAGATTCGGTCGACTGACTTGTGCACAGGGTAAAACGGATGCCGCCATGCTCACCATCCTGCAGACCATCGGCCACTACTGTACTCCGAACCCCATCGAGAACCCGGGCGTGACCGACTTTGCCGTCAACTCGGCTGATTTCAAGATTGTCTACGTCGCTCCCATGAAGGCTCTGGCGGCCGAAATCACCGAAAAGCTGGGCAAGCGCCTGGCGTGGCTCGGCATCAAGTGCCGCGAGTACACCGGTGATATGCACCTGACCAAGTCCGAGATTGTCCAGACCCAGATCATCGTGACGACCCCTGAGAAGTGGGACGTCGTCACGCGTAAGGGTACGGGCGATACCGAACTGGTGCAGAAGGTGAGGCTCCTCATTATTGATGAGGTCCACATGCTTCACGACCAGCGAGGTGCCGTCCTCGAGTCTCTCGTCGCCAGAACCGAGCGCCAGGTCGAGAGCACCCAGTCGCTCATCCGCATCGTCGGCCTCAGCGCCACGTTGCCCAACTACATCGACGTGGCCGACTTTCTCAAGGTGAACCGCTACATGGGCCTCTTCTACTTTGACGCATCGTTCCGTCCCGTCCCCTTGGAGCAGCACTTCATCGGTGTCAAGGGCAAGGCTGGCTCGAAACAGTCTAAGGAGAATCTCGACAATGTGGCTTTCGACAAAGTCAAGGAGATGCTGGAGCAGGGCCACCAGGTCATGGTGTTTGTCCATTCTCGTCGAGACACATACTTTACAGCCAAGATGCTGCACGAAAAGGCAGTGGACCAGTTCTGCCTAGACCTGTTTGACCCCAGCGGCCACCCAAACTACGACAACGCCGTCCGGGACATGAAGTCATCCAAAGCCAAGGACCTTCGCGAGCTGATCCCTCAGGGCTTGGGCATCCACCATGCTGGCATGGCCCGATCCGACAGGAATCTGATGGAGCGTCTGTTTGGCGAGGGCGTCATCAAGGTCCTCTGCTGCACGGCCACCTTGGCCTGGGGTGTCAACTTGCCCGCAGCGGCTGTCGTCATCAAGGGAACGCAGGTGTACAGCGCGCAGGACGGCAAGTTTGTCGACCTGGGCATTCTGGACGTCCTGCAGATTTTTGGTCGTGCCGGTCGTCCCCAGTTCGAGGACACTGGTATCGGCATGATCTGCACCACGCTTGACCGACTCCCGCACTACCTCACCGCCGTCACGGAGCAGCAGCCCATCGAGTCCAAGTTCTCGTCGAAGCTGGTGGACAACCTCAATGCTGAAATCGCCTTGGGTACCGTCACGTCGATTCCCGAGGCCGTGCAGTGGATCGGCTACTCTTACCTGTTCGTGAGGATGCAGCGGAGCCCCATGACGTACGGCATTGAATGGGCCGAGATCAGGGACGACCCGACCCTCGTCCAGAGGCGGCGGACGCTGGCCATACAGGCGGCGAGGACGCTGCAGCAGAGCCAGATGATCATCTTCAACGAGGTGACCGAGGAGCTGCGCAGCAAGGACATTGGCCGCATTGCCAGCCAGTTTTATATTCTTCACACGAGCGTGCAAATCTTCAACACCATGATGCAGCCCCATGCGACGGAGGCCGACATCTTGAAGATGATGAGCATGAGCGGCGAGTTTGACAACATTCAGTCCAGGGATAGCGAGGCCAAGGAGCTGGCTCACCTCAAGAACAACGTTGTGCCCTGTGCAGTGGGCGAGGGTATCGACACGCCTCAGGCCAAGACGAATATCCTCCTGCAGGCGTACATCTCGAGGGCGCAGATGGAGGACTTTGCGCTCGGCAACGATCTCAACTACGTTGCGCAGCAGTCCGGGCGTATCTGCAGGGCCCTGTTCATGATTGCGCTCAACAGGCGATGGGGCCACCAGTGCCTGGTGCTTCTCACTCTTGCCAAGTCCATCGAGAGGCGCATCTGGCCGTTCCAGCACCCTCTTCACCAGTTTGACCTGGCCAAGTCGGTCCTCAACCAGCTGGATGCCAAGGAGAACCTGACGATCGAGGCCATGCGAGACATGGACCCGGCCGAGATTGGCGGTCTCGTGCACAATCAGGCCGCTGGCAAGAACATCTCCCGCATCCTGAGCAACTTCCCCACCGTCAGCGTCGAGGCCGAGATCGCCCCCCTGAACCGCGATGTGCTGCGGATCAGGCTCTTCATCACGCCCGACTTCCGATGGAACGATCACGTCAACGGCACGTCCGAGTCGTACTACATCTGGGTCGAAAACTCCGAGACGTCGGAGATTTACCACCATGAGTTCTTCATCCTCAGCCGCAGGAAGCTCAACGATGACCACGAGCTCAACTTCACCATTCCCCTTTCCGACCCTCTGCCCACGCAGATCTACGTGCGCGCGGTGTCGGACAGGTGGCTCGGCGCAGAGACGGTGACGCCAGTGTCCTTCCAGCATCTGATCCGCCCCGACACCGAGAGCTTTTACACCGACCTGCTGAACCTGCAGCCTCTCTCGATCTCGGCGCTGAAGAACCCCGCCCTGGAGGAGATCTACGCGCAGCGGTTTCAGTACTTCAACCCGATGCAGACGCAGATCTTCCACACGCTGTATAACACGCCGGCCAACGTGCTCCTCGGCTCGCCCACAGGCAGTGGAAAGACGGTGGCGGCCGAGCTCGCCATGTGGTGGGCGTTCAAGTCTCGTCCCGGGTCCAAGGTCGTGTACATTGCGCCGATGAAAGCCCTGGTCCGCGAGCGAGTCAAGGATTGGGGCGCTCGACTGGCCAAGCCGCTCGGACTGAAGCTCGTCGAGTTGACCGGTAGGCCTTCCGTGCTTCTCTGTAGGATTCATAGCTAACAGATCCAGGTGACAACACCCCCGACACGCGTACGATCAAGGACGCCGACGTGATCATCACGACGCCCGAAAAGTGGGACGGTATCTCCCGTAGCTGGCAGACCCGTGGCTACGTCCGTCAGGTTAGCCTGGTCATCATCGACGAGATTCACCTGCTCGCGGGCGACCGAGGTCCTATTTTGGAAATTATCGTGTCCCGCATGAATTACATCGCCGCCTCGACGAAGAACTCTGTTCGCCTGCTGGGCATGTCCACAGCCTGCGCGAACGCGTCTGATCTGGGCAACTGGCTGGGTGTCAAGGAAGGTCTGTTCAACTTCCGGCATTCTGTGCGCCCCGTTCCCCTGGAACTGTACATCGACGGCTTCCCAGAAGTACGGGGCTTCTGCCCATTGATGCAGTCGATGAACAGGCCGACGTTCCTTGCCGTCAAGACGCACAGCCCCGACAAGCCGGTCATCGTCTTTGTGCCCTCCCGAAGACAGACGCGTCTCACGGCCAAGGACCTGATCAACCTATGTGGCATGGAGGACAATCCGCGAAGGTTCCTCCACATGGACGAGGACGACCTGCAGCTGAATCTTGCCAGGGTCAAGGATGAGGCGCTCAAGGAGGCCATCAGCTTCGGCATCGGCCTGCACCACGCTGGTCTCGTCGAGTCGGACCGTCAGCTCGCCGAGGAGCTGTTCCTCAACAACAAGATCCAGATCCTCGTGGCCACGAGCACTCTCGCGTGGGGTGTCAACCTGCCGGCCCACCTCGTCGTCGTCAAGGGCACGCAGTTCTACGACGCCAAGATTGAGGGTTACAAGGACATGGACCTGACGGACGTGCTACAGATGTTGGGTCGCGCGGGCCGTCCCCAGTTCGACAATTCGGGCGTGGCGCGCATCTTCACGCAGAACGCGAAGAAGGACTTCTATAAGCACTTCCTCCATACGGGCTTCCCCGTCGAGTCGTCTCTGCACACGGTACTGGACAACCATCTGGGCGCCGAAGTGTCGGCCGAGACCATCGTCACCAAGCAGGACGCTCTGGACTACCTGACGTGGACCTTCTTCTTCCGCCGGCTGCACAAGAACCCGTCGTTCTACGGGCTCGAGATCTCGGCCGAGGACCACAATAGCACGGCGGCGCAGCGCATGGCCAACGACTTCATGATCGAGATGGTCGAGAAGTCGCTCGGCGAGCTGGCCAAGTCGAGCTGCGTCGAAGTGTACCCCAACGGTGACGTCGACTCGACGCCGCTCGGCAAGATCATGTCCTACTACTACCTTTCGCACCTGACCATCCGGCTGCTCGCCAAGCACGCCGCGCCCAACGCCTCGTTCCTCGACGTCCTCTCGTGGATGTCGCGCGCCACCGAGTACGACGAGCTGCCGGTGCGCCACAACGAGGACCTCATCAACGCCGAGCTCTCGCGCAACTTGCCACTCCCAGCGACGGCCTTCAACATGCCCATGTGGGATCCCCACGTCAAGTCCTTCCTCCTCCTGCAGGCGCACTTCTCCCGTGTCAACCTGCCCATCTCCGACTACGTTGGCGACCAGACGTCCGTCCTCGACCAGGCCATCCGTATCATCCAAGCCTCCATCGACGTCCTCGCCGAGATGGGCTTCCTCTCGAGCTGCCTGCAGATGATGGCTCTCCTCCAGTCCGTCAAGTCGGCCCGCTGGCCCACCGACCCCGCCGCCTCTATCCTCCCCGGCGTCGAGGCAGACGCCCCCGCCATTAAGGAGGCCGACCGCAAGCTGCCCCTTGCGGCCATCACGGCTCTCCCGCCCGCCAAGCTCAGCCAGCTCGCCGGCCGCCTCGGCGTTCCGCACGCCCAACACCCGCGCTTCGCCAAGGCCGCCGCCGCCTTGCCTAACGTCAAGGTCTCCGTCACCGAGACGACCGCCCAAGGCACCACCATCGAGCTCCGCCGGCTGAACCCCATCACGGAGCGTGAAGCCCGCATCTATGCGCCGCGCTTCCCCAAGCCACAGACCGAGGGTTGGTTCGTCGTCGTTGGCGATATCGCGCGCGACGAGGTACTTGCCGTCAAGAGGGTCGGCTGGGCGCCGCCCAGGGGTAAGAAGCCTGGCCCCGGAGGTGCCGCCCCCAAAGTCGAGGTCGGCGCAAAGCCCACCGCGCGCGCGAGCATCAAGCTGCCCCCGAGCGTGCAGGGAAAGAAGGTTGATGTGCTCGTGGTCAGCGACGCCTACGTCGGACTCGAGTACCGCGTCCTCGGCGTGGACGTGCCGGCGCCGCCGGTGGTGGACGACGACGTGGACAAGGGGAAGAAGGCTGCCGCCGGTGATGCGGGGCCTGCCTGATCCCGAGAATAATCACATAGGAGTACGAATGAAGATGTATGAAGATATGAAAACGTGCCGACCCTCGTGAGAAGATCGACACGCATTACGGCGGGGTCTTCTGCCCGCCCGGCAGTGTATAAGCCTAGTCGTGTCGTTCCGCCATACATGACCGTTCCCATGCTGATTCCAATCCACCCTACCATCCAGCCGTCCGAAAGTCCGAACGCCGTGCCACAAGAATGTACTAAAACAAAATGAATGCCAAAAAACCAGACCGGATGCAGAAGATGCAGCAACGCAAGGAGAAAGAGTAATGTACAGTCCAGGGAGAGACGCGGGGGTATCCACGCCGATGCCGCCACGCCATGCAACCAGAGCCGTGACCAAATGAAACCCTGGCCATAAACAAGTAAAAGAAATACACGTCATGCCGCATCGCGACGCAGACAGAGGGCATCCCTAGCAGCACCGCTTCCGCCGTCCCGCCGTACCATCCATCTCCTCCCTCTCCTCGGCGGCCTCGACGGGCACGACGCCGGGGACGGTGAAGCCCGGCGAGAAGAGCCAGCTGCGGCGGTCGCGGCCGACGCGGAAGCTGCCGCCGTTGACGGCCGCGTCAAAGTAGCCGCCCTCGCCGCCGTCCAGGGCCGGGGTGCCGGGGGTGGCCATGGCGAGGAGCAGGGCCTGCTGGATCTTGCGGTTCTGCTCGACGAGCTTGCGGGTGACGACGCGGAAGACCTCCTCGACGCCCTCGCCGGACTCGGCGGATATCTCGTGGCAGGCGTCCCAGCCGGCCTCCTGGCCCCAGAAGCCCGAGGAGCGCTTGGACGAGGGGGAGCGGGGGTGAGCGGCGTCCGAGTAGGCATTTTGTTGCTGCTGCTGTTGCTGCTGCTGCTGCTGCGCGGCGTGGTGGACGGTCGAGAGGGCGTGGTGGGCGGCGGGGAAGTCGGGGGAGAGGGAGACGCCGCCGGCGAAGGCGGAGGGCGCGGTGGGCGCGAAGCCCGTGGCGTTGGCGGTGGCGGGCGGGGTGGAGGCGAGGCCGGGGGCGAGGTTCTCGGCGACGTAGGCGATGCAGCGCTCGAAGGGGACCTCGCGGGTGGAGGGGTCGCGGGCGACCACGTCGGCCTTTGTGCCGACGACGTGGAGGACGACGTCGGCGGGGAGGTTGCGGCGGAGCTCGCTGAGCCACAGGCCCATTTCGGCGAAGGACTGGGCGTCGGTGATGGAGTAGCAGAGGATGCAGGCGTTGGCGCCGCGGTAGTAGAGTCGCGAGATGCTACGGAAACGCTCCTGGCCGGCTGCGCTGGTTAGCCAAGAAGAGACGTGAACAGGGGACGAGACGGGACGTACCGGTGTCCCAGATCTGCAGGCGCACAGTGGTGTCGGTGTCGCCGTCGACGACGCGCTTGGTCATGAAGCTGGCGCCGACGGTCGAGGTGATCTGGGCGGGGTTGAAGCTGCCCTTGCAGAAGCGCTCGACGAGGCTGGTCTTGCCGACACCCTGCGAGCCGAGGACGACGATCTTGGCCTCGAGAGAGGACATGGCGCGTCGATGCGGACGTGGTGCTTGGTGTTTGGTGTTTGGTGGTTGGCGTTTGGCAGAGGGAGGGTGTGTGGCCTGGCGTCGTGTCGACCGTCGTGTCGGGATTACGTAGACGACAAAGAAGCGAAGAAAAAGAAAAGACGACCTGCGCTGCAGATGCCTCGGCTCGCTGTAGGAGACGAGAGAACAGAGCAAGCCTTGGGCGCGGCTTGGTGGTCCCCGTGTGCGAGTCACATTCGCGGGCGGTCAGGTCGGATCAGGCTCGAGCGAAAGCAGAGATCGTCGAATAGCAACCGAGAAGAGTAGACAGCCGAAAGGAGAAAGGCAGAGGCAGAGGCAGAGAGGCACAGGCGATCGGCCAAGGTACAAGGCACAGCCCAGGGTGAGCCGCGTGCAGGCGGAGGTGTTGACCAAGGGATCGCCGCCGGCTAGCAGATCGTGGATTTCGGTGGCTCGGGCAGCAGGTTGGTTGGTCGGCTGTCAGGGCGTACAGCAGCTGACGGCTATGGCTGATGGCTGTTGGCTGTTGATGGACGAACTCTTGATTCCATTCCACTTCGCGGGCTGCTGACGCCGGGGGCGGCAGGAAGCCTGAACTGCAGGAAGGCTGGACTTGGTCAGAACGCGGGGTTCATGCCCGTGGCCATCATGCCGGGCTGGTGCGTATTTTGAAATGAGAATTGGGCTTGGGATCGAGAACGGGACGCATGCCAGTCCGTGTCATGATAATAGACAGGGAAGGGTAGGCCAGGGGGAGGCTAGACAAGGAAGAGACGGAGAGGAGCAGGCGACCAGATGGATCAACAGCTCCGGATCAGCTGAGTCAGCGGGTCCACCAGGTGCACGTGAGGTGGGGCAGGAATGTGCGTCATTGCTAGCACCTGCCTACTGCATCCTGCACTTGCCTGCTGCACCCACTGCACCTGCCTACACACAAAAAGTACGGCCCCACTCGGATCGCGGCCCCACTATCGGGCGGCGCTCCTCGGGGCGTTCCGTCACCATCCCAGCTACCACGGCATGTCCGTCCCGTCCCACTTCAGAAACCCGTGGCTCTCCCTCGACGCCCGATCCACTGCGTTCAGCACCCCCTCGGCACTCTTCTCCGGCGTCAGTCCCCCCATCTCGTCGATCCCCACCGGGCTGCCCTCCAGCGCCGCCGCCGCCAGGTCCGTCCTCACCAGGCTCGGGTGCACCACCACCGCCGTCAGCCACGTCTCCTCGCAGTGTGCCGTCCGCACCATCCAGTTGAGCGCCGCCTTGGTCAGACCGTACGGGCTCGTCGTGCGCGGCCACGGCGTCTGCGTGATCGCCGCGATGCTCCCGATCGACCCCAGCGACGAGCTGACGGCCACGAACTTGGGGTTCGCGCTCCGGCGCAGCAGCGGCGCCGAAGCCTGGAGGAGCGCCAGCGGCGCCGTCGTGTTGATCGCCACGTGCTCCGCCACCGACTTCAGCGGCGTCTCGAGCACGCGCGTGCCGACGTTGGCCGTGGCCGAGTTGGCGATGACCACGTCCAGCGTCTCGATGCCGTGCTCCGCCTGCAACGTGGCGATCGCCCGGAACGGCGCCCCAAAATCAGCCGCGTCGAGAGGCACCACGATGAGCCGAGACGATGGGTCTCTCGGGAGCGAGGGGAGCGCCTGGGCCGCGGGGTGCGCGGGGTCGCGCACCGTGGCGACGACCGTCGACGACGGCCGCATGAGCAGCGCGCGGATAATGGCATTGCCGATGCCGCGCGTGGTGCCCGTGACGAGGTACGTGGGCATTGTGGTAGTGCTGTGGTGGCGTGGTGCTGCGGTGCTCGTTGTGTTCGTAATGTGCTGCGAATGAGCGGTGCTCTCTGGATGGGTTCCGGTTACGTTGTACCACAAATTTCAGTGTTGCGCCCGTCTTTTATACAGGGAACACGGCGGAAAGCCAGGCCTCCCTACCCCATTCGAAAATACCCCTCGACTGTGGACCATTTCTCGACAGCCTTACGATCAACACGGTCGCCGTCTTTCTCCTGACCACAAACGCAATCTGACAGCCAAGACATGTCAGGTCAGGCCACCGGGCACAGTCCCCGGCATCGTGCCTCCGTAAATATTGAAATGTACCAATCAGGAGCGGGTGTTTCGGACATGGGTGACTACCCCAAGTCTTCCGTCTTACCTCAGACCCCGGGATGCAGATGACTTGCGCGGCCGGCAGCGAATGCGCCGTGAGAAACCTGGATCGAGCATCCATTATCGAGCCATAATAATCACGGCACAGCTCGCCAAGACCCCAATGATGTACGCTACGGAGGCCGGCACTGACGCGTACTTGAAGATCGTGACAAGACACGAAATGGAGCACATCTCCCCACCAACGATATCCGACTCCTTAAGTCGGCATGTCGCTCTCCTTCCATTGGGTCCGATACGGCTGCCTTCTGCTTGCGGTCGAGCCAAGCATCGGAGCCGACAGAGCCCGTCATGCCGACGCCAGCAGCAGCTTTCTCCAACAGGATAGGCGAGTAGATATTGTGGGTAAACAAAGAATTGTTCTTGTCAGTGTACTGGGCTAGATGGCTCGAAGGGGCAAATGGATTTAACTCCAGTGCAACTCCTAACCAATGGACAAATAGAAACCTTGACAGCCCTGCATGTCAACCCAAGGTGATTGAGTGGTAGCATGCAGAGTCCCGAGATTCAATGACTGGAGAGCACTCTGAAGGGGCCAACTCCGGGTTTTCAGACTCCCTAAGGCCTGGCAATCCCCAAGAAACATTTAGCGTGCCGCGAATGAACAAGTTGGAATTCCGCCCCACCACAAGACTTGTATTCGAACGAAGTTGACAACTCTTTCGGGTCTGAACGCCAGGGTCGAGGAGAGCACGCACACTAGTTTCAATTGATCACCTTCATCTTGTTCTTTACCCCTTAGGAGATACAAATACAGGGCTCAGGTTATATGCAGCGGCAATTAATATGTTGCAATCCTTGGCTAGGTACCTACCCTAGGTGGATCTAGCGTCGGTAAAAGACACATTTGGCCGGATCGCCATGCTCAATCGGAGGACTAGTCGGAGGACTATTCTGAGGGAGTCATATAGCCCCCGCTTCCCATCTTCTTCCCATGGCATCTTTTGCCAGTCACTGAAAATGACGACCACGACGACCACACAGACTATCGTGTCCCTGGAGGCGCAGGACCGGGGAGCCGACGCTCATGAATTGACACTCGATAGAGTGGGAACAGCGTCCAGGACCTTCCCCTCAGTCTACTCCAGATTCACCAAGGCCCAGAAACGGTCGACAGCATTCATCACGGCCGTCGGTGGGCTGCTGGCGTCCATGTCCACCACGAGCATTCTTGCTGCCGTTCCTGAAGTTACTGCCACCTTTGACACAACAGCAACGGTTGTCAACTTGAGTAACGCGTTGTACCTCGTCGTCATGGGGCTGGCAGCTTGCTTCTGGGGTCCTCTGGCAGACGTCTTCGGCCGCAGAACAGTAAGCTCGTCTCAAGCCTTTCATGCAAATCCCTGGCTAACGCGACCAGGCGTACATCCTCGCCACGGCCTTGTTCTTTGCATCTTCCATCGGCACAGCCCTGTCGCCGACCCTTCCCGCGTTCTTCATCTTCAGAACTCTAACGGCGGCCCAGGCCACGGCGTTCCTCGTTGTTGGGTCCAGCTGTATTTCTGATGTCTTCCACCCGGTGCGTTGAATCAACCCGTTCATGCTGCTGTATCTGACGCTCCACAGGTCGAACGTGCGACCGCCATGGGGTGGTTCCTCCGAGGGATCGCCTTCGGCCCTGCTTTCGGGCCCATAATCGGCGGCATCATCGTCACGTACACCTCCTGGCGCATCATCTTCTGGGCGCAGACGGCTCTCAGCGGCGCCGCCCTGCTGCTCGTGGCATTCCTGCTCCACGAGACCCTGCAGCAGCCCCGATACGCAGAGCTCAAGGGCCAAACTGTCGGCGCCGCGGCCAAGACCCTGTGGCGGTGGACCAATCCCGCCACCGTCTTCAAGCTGCTGGGCCAGAAGAACCTCTTCTGCGTCGTAAGTCTCGCGTATGTGTGCTCAAGGCGGGTTGTGCTAACGGGCCGCAAATACAGGCCTTCGCGTCGTCGGCGATCGGCTTCAACATGTACTCCCTGCTCACGCCCATCCGCTACATCCTCAACCCCCGCCTGGGACTGAGCACGCCTCTCCAGTCGGGCCTGCTCTACCTGGCGCCGGGCGCCGGCTATCTGCTGGGCACGACCTTCGGCGGCCGCTGGTCCGACCACATTGTCAAGTCCTGGATGCACAGGCGAGGCTTCCGGCTCTGGGAGGACCGACTCCGCGGCACCCTCACCCTGATGCTCGTCCTGCTGCCCGGCTTCACCCTGCTGTACGGGTGGGCGGTCCACGCAGGCTGGGGCGGCATCGCGCTGCCCGTCATCTGCATGTTTGCTCAAGGAGTGTGCCAGACCACAGCGTTTCCCAGCCTCGGCGCGTACATCCTCGACGTCACGCAGGAACAAAGCGGCAAGGCTGCAGGTACGTCGTGCATGGTCAGGGGTCAAGCGTTTCTGACAATCTCTCACAGCCAGCCACTATCTCATGCGATATTGCGTCTCAGCCATTGCCACAGCGAGTGTCGTCCCCATGATTGACGCGATAGGCATCGGTTGGACGGTGAGTATATCGTCCGCCATGGTGTTCGTCGGCGGGGCGCTCGTCGTCCTGGTCGTCCACTCTGGCGGGACGTGGCGGGGTGCTGGCACAGGCCGGGCCCTGAGCCAGCGCGGATGAAGATTCACGTAGAAGACAGAATTGAACCGTGTGCGATGCCTCATTCGTCCGTTTAAGCTGCATCACGGCGCGTTTTGAAATTCGCGGTAGTCTAGATCTCTATATGCCGTCGAGAACAAATACATCTAGTTCCTTCTCATCGCGTTTAACTAGAAACAAAAGCCCAGTCATTAACCTCGGTTCAGACATCGAGAGAAGCTAAATACAACAGTGGGCAGCAAGTTGCTCTATTCCCTTCTTCGTGCAGAGAGATGATAGGTCAAGTCATTATGGGCTGTGTTTGGCCGGACGACATCGCAGGCCAAGTGAAGAGCCCTGCCAATAGTACACTCCGCAGTCAATCCATACGTATAGGGGTATGAAACATGTGAAACTTGTCCTCCTCGTGCGGTATGGAGGGCTTCCACAGCTCCTTGACCAGCGGTTTCGAGCCCGCTTAATGCCGGTGCCCTCGGCCAGGAGTCGACTGCGCCTGTCACCTGTAGGCGCGCAGTTATACCCGGACAGCTGCTCGCCACTTCAACAACTCAGCCTCTGTTTCATGCTCTCAAACACTGTATATTCATTGCTTTTCTTTCTTTCTTTTACGTGTAAGACACATCAACTCAGTGCCAGTGTGTGTCAAGGATGGTTCTCAGACTCTGCATGAGAAACAATACCTGATAGTCTTTCGTTTTCGTTGGGTATCTGGGTTTAGGTAGAGCAATCCATGTCCTCTGCTCCAAATCTCGGAGTCCTCTCTTCCTTCTTATATCGTGCGGCCTGGAGACTTCCCCCTTCTGATCGCGCCTCAGGGCCTTTCTCTGCCAAGTTAGATGTCCCCGACACCATGCCAATGCTCTCTCGTCAGGAACCAGCGTGGATCAACACATGTTCACGCGGCGCTTTCCCCAGCTAGCCTTTGACAAAACGGGCTCCGTCGCCGGATCGCGCCGTCGTAGCGCATAAACACAAACGGCACTGCGCTCAGCGCCAGCGCCGCGAACCCCAGCAGCGAGCACGCCCAGGCGACCCCAAGCCGGTCATACATGGGCGCCGCAGCCACGGGCAGGAACGCGGCCGCCAGGGACCGCGCGGTGCTGGCAGCTGAGTGCGCCGACGCGGAGAACTCGCGGTACGCGTCCGACAGGTGGTTGACCATGGCGACGAAGATGAGCATGTAGCCGGCGCCGAATACGAGGCCGGACGCCATGGGTAGGCCGAAGGGTACGGAGCTCGAGGACGACCAGCCGAGCCAGAAGAGGCCAACGGTGACACTGCGCTGGTCAGTGGTTTTTCTATATCAGCGGGAGAGAGACACGCACAGGGGCCCGCCAATGCAGGCGAGCGGCAGGCGGCGGAAAGTGTCGTTGTGCGCCCAGGAGGCTCCCTTGGCGCGACTTCTCGCGAGCAGGCCGTCGTAGCCGAAGACCATGCCGAGAGCTATCAGTATGCCGGCGAGGACTGTGTCACATCAGCAGGTGCGCCGCAAGGCCGCGAGGAATCTTAGCGTACTGGGTAGGTAGCCGAGTCCAACGATGCCGGGCGACAAGTCGTAGACCCCTAGAGATGTCAGCGTACGTACAACCCTCGGAAAAGAGTACCCACCCTCGAATATCACCGGATAGGCCTGGAAGAACAGGTAGAGGATCGAGTACACGAGAGCGAGGTACAGCGACGTCCACAGCACAATCGGCTCCCGGACTATCATGACCGCCGGCCGCGTGAAGACAACACGCAGCTCGGCGAGCAAACTCTTCTCAGACGGCCTTCCGGCCTCGATCCCCGCCGGCACCCCAGCGCCCGCCCGCCGCCTCGCTAGCACCGGGCCGAACGTCTCCGGCAGCAACACGGGCAACGGCAGACCCACGCCCGCGATGGCGAAGCCGACCCAGAAGGTCAGCTGCCACGAGTGCGCCTGCGCGAAACCCGAGACCAGCGGGCCGAACAGGGGCCCGGCGACCGCCGCCGCCGTGAAGTAGGCCATGGCCCGGCCGCGCTCGCGCTTGTCCGTGTGCGTGTCGGCGAGGAGCCCGCCGACGGTGGCGTTAGGCGCCGAGGCGACGAAGCCGGTCAGGAACCGAAATGCGAGCAGCAGCGCCAGCCGGTCGCTGAGCGCGCACGCCGCCGTGAGGGCCATGTACCCCAGGTATGCGCCGAGGATGACAGGACGCCGACCGACGTGCTCGCTCAGGGGCCCGAACAGGAGCGGCCCCGCGGCGTAGCCGAGCATGTAGAGGGAGTTGAGCCACACGAGGTCATCGCGGCGCTCGACGGCGAGGCCCCGCTGGATCGCCTCTGCCGCGCCCGACGGCAGCGAGGACCCCAGGTTGCTGTTCCACGTCACCCACATGGCGGTGCATGTGATGAAGAGCTTCTTGCGCTGGGAGGGTCAGCTATCAATCATTTCGAGGGGCGGGATGAGGCTGTACTGGAGAGAAGGGCGCCTCAGGGGCTTCTGTCGCGGGGTAGTGAGCCATCGCAACGTGAGGCGGGACGATGTTCAAGCTCGTCTACTGCTGTGCATGATTTGTCGTGTGTCGTGAACCATGCATGATTGACATCGACATCGACCGATGTCGGCATGCTATCCTGATAAGGCGTGTTCGGGCGTAGGGCGCGCATATCCTGGCGATCCACTTGGCTGCACCGCGTCCAGCTTGCGGATCATCAGAGAAGCTGTGAGTCCTGCTGTGCCAGGGCCTGCACAACGCATCTTCTCGAGAGTTCCCCGGCTTCAATTGCGAAAGACCGAACATGCCTATGACTGGCCAGCTCGTGCGACAACCGCTCTCTTGATGGCGACCCAGTTCGAAGCATTGTCTCCTCGACGTTGACAGACCCGGCAGCTCATAATTGACCTTCCTGCAGCTCGCCTTTCCAATGCGGCTTCGCAGCATCCATGCGACCGCGAGGCACATGTCCGCCCTTGGAACGCGGTAGAGTCTTCGTCTCCGCGGTGGTTTTCATCTCTCATAATAATAGACATCTAAACCTTTCTTGATTCTTCCCTTCTTCTTTGTCATGGTGGCACTGTTCAACCACATCTTCGCATCTTACTCCGCCCTCCCTGACTTTTGGAACTACTAGATGTCCAACATCAACATGCTGAGCAGACGTGAATGCAGTACGCCGGCCAGTTTCTGCAGTGGCGGGAATCTTCAGGATCCAAACGCGACATGCGATTGCGGATACTGCGCGTACAATGATGGTACTGAGTGAATGGGAGTGCTCAGCGTACAGAGTGATGACAAGTGGTCATGTCTACGTTACATTGTCGCTTTTGCGGTGACGAATTGGTGCCTAGGCTGCATCTTCATCTACATCACCAAGATGAAGGGGCTGCACCTTCGGCTTTGGCCATGGTGAGGGTGTTGTGAGGTGGATCAAGGACAGCGCTATCTGCACTCGAAGAAGTGAGTCTTCGAGGAATGCCGCTGAACAAGCCTAGAGGCGACCATGTGAGGTCAAAACACGGCTTAGATAGATGTCTCTGTACATCAACCGCAGCAATACTTTAACTCCTGATACAGGGTTGAGTTCCGCTGCTGTCGAGTGCATTGGACATGGAGGGGTAGTATCCCACCTCTGGCTATCCGCAAGATACAGGGTTGCCTTGGTCTTTGATACTTCCGTCCCCTGTTTCTCCGAGGACCTTATTGAAGACCTCTATCCCTGGGACATCATGAATACTATCGATCCATATGAATCGTCTCAGACTATCCCGTACGTCGAACCACGTCCGCCCCAGGTTGTCTTGGATCAGTGGGTGAAGTTTTCGAAGAAGCCAGGTCTGATTAGGATCGTGGAACAAAGACGTCGCTCCTACCATCAAGGCCCAGGCAAAGAGATAGCTCTCTCCAGCCGCTGTGGGCGTGAAGGCCAGACAAGCTTGCCGGAGTTTCTTAGCCAGATCCGGGTACTCAAACTTGACACCAGGGAAACTCCAGAAGACGGTTGTCAAGAAAGCGAGAAGCGACAACCGGAGAAGCTCTGGAAGAATGTAGCCATCATTAAAGTCGAGGATGAGCAAGCGGGATTGAATGGATGTCATGAGCTCCTCGAGAGGCATTTCCTGTATCGTTTGAGCGGAATTGTGGACATGGTTGATGAGTTGTGAGAGGTCCTGCACATCCTTGAAGACGCCGTAGAGCCTCCCCCCCAAAGCCCGTACCACAGAGCGCGAACGTGAAAAGTAAGACGAATCAGATAACTTGAGCCGGGTAAGTTCAGGTGAGCTGTCGAATGCTGACTCGAAAGATGCGCCGTCTTGATGAAATACTGGCTTCGCACCGCTGCAGATACTGTAGACTAAACCAGTTCTTCAGATGCTTCAATTCAGCGACTTTGGCCGGGCTATGATATGATGAGTCTGCAAAGGGAACATCAAGACTTACCGGTAAAGCTTGGCCTGGAGCAGAGGCTTATCTGCAAAGGATTCTATTCCACCACGCAGGTCAACCATTCGCTTGAGGCCTACTGCGTGCATGCGTGCGGACTCTACGTCTCCAAAGCACTCCGCAAGAAAGGCCAATGCCATGACAACAGTGGTTGTCGAGTCGGTCAGTGCGGTCGTCGGATCAGCCAGTCGCTTGTTGAGCTCGTGGATCGTCCTGTACAAATAGAGATCGGTTCTCTTGCTCTTCTGTCCTGCCACACTATCGTAAAAGAATGACGTCGTATAAAGGATGGAGTGTAGGTAGGCCAAGTCGAACTGGGCCCAGTGAAACCAGTATGCGTTGGCAGCATCAAAACAGGAGTACCTTCCAATCGGGTACATCGCATCTTTCAAATACGAAAAATCTGGAAACGAGCCGATGTCAGAGGGAAAGAGGACTTGCTCATGCTCGAAGAGGAGACCCATACATGTGCATAGCAAGTTACGCGATCTACCATCGAGATTTTCAGCAAATTTGATGAAAGTGAAGCTGTTGGCGGAACCGGGGCCCATGGCTGGATGTTCGACTCGGATCAGAGCATTCACATCAGCGTTGAAGCCGCGTTGGCTCCGAACTCCGTGGGAATCTTCGGAAGAATGGCCGAGTCCTACAATAGGCTGTGGCTGTTGAGATTCCACAATGGCGACAGGGACAAGGCTCGTCGGTCTGTTAGGATGACTTCGTGTACGGGTGTTCTTCCCGCGCATGACGTGACTCCGTATGAGCTTCCGGTCTCCAGCAGCTGGCTGCCCATGACCATCCCCGTTGACAAAAACGAACCCCTTGCCCGCTTTGACTGGTTAGTATAGCTGTCTGTAAAATAGCCAAGTAACACGCAAGGCGGTACCTTTCTGCCGTGGCAACGATGACGCGGACATGCTGTGTGCCTTGCTAACGTCCCTGTGGTATCGCTAGATTGAGACCGGAACGCGGCCGGAACGCTGGAGAGTGGCCGGGGGCAGGTTGTAACCAGGTTCGTGTCCGTGGAAAAAATCTCTTGCTAAGCATCAGCATAAAAAAGTCGCAGATGGAAAGGGTGGCGGCGGTATGTTCTGTTGACTGACGTCCTAATCAGGGAAACAATCGAGGCAGCTTACAAAAAGACCCCCTCACACGGATCTTGGGTCTCGGAGATAATGCACGGGGAACCCAAGCCCAAAACGACGCTAAATTTGGGGATCGTTTCCCTTCTGCGGTCAGTGTACCTCTATCAGATTACACGCTAAATTTGAGATTGTTTTCCTTTCATAGTCTAGCGCATTCTCTCTCAAGTCCCCTGTTGTCAGAACTCTAAAACAACGCTAAAGCTGTGATTGTTTCCCTTTTATGGTCTAGCGTCTCTGATCCATAGGCTATTCGATGTGGGCCACGTAACTTGATGATGGCCACGGTGCTTAATGTTCTAGTAATCTCGCTGCTTAGACAAGAATCGTACCAGCACATCAGGTAGATTTGTAACATTCCTCTTGACCAGCCAAGAAAAGGTTGAAATTCACGGTAGGGTCTACGTATTGGAAATGGGCTTCGTGATTTTACCCATGAAGCTGACGACGGCTCGAGAAAGGGGGCGAAAAAGGAAGAACACATTGCGGCCAGTAAAAGTTTCGGCAAGCTATCGCGGGTAGCAGTTGGGTCAGCAGTAGACATCTACATTCAACGAGTTGAGGTTGAGCACGATCGTGTGTGTAAATCCTTGCTTCTACATTCAGATCTAATAGGCCCTCAAAACGACGTGTTCGAAGACTTCTCGGACCACCTGTCTAACAGCTCTAGCGTATCATTGCACTTCTTCCGGATCGTGTCAAGAGCGTCGTCGCCCAAGGCCAAGCTAACAGGGAAATCTTCACTGGCCGTATGGGATTTGACCACGTCCAGGATGCGCGACACACCCTTGGCAGGATCGCCGGGCTGCTGCTGATGGATCCCTTTGACCTGGGGATACAGGTTGTCCACGAGAACCTTGTATTCATCGATCTTGGTGTCGATGTAGACTGCTTTCTTGTTATTGAGAAACTCAGTTCGGAAGTACCCGGGCTCGACCAGGAGCGTCCTGATTCCGAGTGGCTTCGTTTCCAGATTCAAGCTTTCGACCGCGGCTAGGGCGATAGGTCAGTCCATTGCTGTGATTTAACGTGATGAGGTTGGCACCAACCTCGAAGGGCCGCCTTTGAGCTGCAGTACGCCCCCACTGCTGGCAGCCCTCCCCACGCCGCAATCGAGCCCATGAACACAAAATTTCCAGCCTTCTTCGACCGAAAGTGTGGCAGGAAAGCTCGTGCTATCCCAACAGGGCCGAAAACGTGAGTTTGAAAAACTTTGTTCCAGTTCTCAAGGCTGGCAACAGTTAGACTGATCAAAGTGTCTGGAGCATGGATGCATCAAACCTATCGTCCTCAATGGTGCTGAAGTGCGGATATCCGGCGTTGTTCACTACAACGTCGACACTTCCATGGATACCAATGGCCGTCTCCGCCAGTTGGTCAAAGTCGGACTGGCTAGCTGTCAGGTCTAGCTTTAAAACCGATGCTCCCGCCTTTTGGAAATGTTCGATGCTGGTGGGATTGCGAGCTGTAGCAATGACTTTGTCTCCCGCGGCAAGAAGCGCCTTCACGAATTCGGCACCGAATCCAGTGGAACTTCCAGTGATCAGCCAGACAAGAGGAGACATGGTTTGTGAGGTGAGAATGCGAGCTCGTGAGTATATCGATCCTCCAGAAGCGGGCGAGAAGAGAGTCTTTGTGAGTATTTATGGGCTTTGACCAGCCAACGAATCTACTTTAAGTACCTGATGAGCCATGCCCCTTTGCGCCAAAAGAGCTGGACAGATTTCGAGAAAGTGCTTATAAATTCGCAGGTCTCGGGAGAAACGACGGACTTAACCAGCCGACACTGATGCTATGACGTTGGTATGCTGGGATGGGGGGTTGTTGATACTTGTCAACTTTCTTTATGCACCTGCGGTTCCACAGCACAGTCTATGGGGATGGTCTTAGCTCTTCCTCCAACATCACTTGTATTATTGCAGCCTTAAACCAACAGGCCTGGGAGGCGACGGGTCCATGAATGAACTTGATGATGTTCACACAAGACATGAAAGGCGCAATTACACCAGTTATTCGAGAATATTCCGCTCAATCCAGTTTTATTTCCGTTGTAGACTGTCGTCCGTGAATAGGAAAGACTGCTGGAAGACTGCTAGGTGTTAGGATGCTTTAGCCACATGCTTTAGCCACGCCTTGAACGAGTGCACGAAGTTGACAGCTCGAGCCACAGAAAACTTCCATCATGCAGCCCGATGCGTGCCGGAGATCTTTGTGTAAATCAGAGAATAATGCAAGGGAGGTGAGATTCCTCCGCGGGTCCGATCTATCACGGAGTTAACGGAGTCTGACAGTGCCGAGAACATCGCAAGCAGCGGACCCGAGTTAGCTCGCCGAATGCCCCGCCCCGCTAATTCACAGGACATTGAAACGACGCCCAAAGTTCGTGCGATTCAGGGTTTCCATGCATGTGTACTTCAGCTTATAAATCCGGGATGTTAACGTACCGCCTGCTGCTCTGATTCCAAACTCTGAATCAGGAAGCAGCCTATTGCATGGCCTCCTGAGCTCTCACCGCTAAGGGGCTTGTTGTCAAGCATGGATTTGGTTCCTCCGAGCTTTGCAAGTGTACCCGAGGTGCCGCTCTGTGTACATTGGCCCGGCTCTTGCCAATGTAGCCAGCGTACAGTCGCTTGCGGTATAAAATGAGGTGTTGCATCCCTCACACTGATGGTCACATATCATTCAAGAACTACAACAACTTCATCCTCTCACCATACAACCATACTCGTCAAGAGAATAGATACCATCCGTCGCAATGTCTAGATACGCGGCCTCTCACGTTAGCATCCAGGGTCCCGGAGATGCGCGGCCAACGGCCCTCCAAGTCGTTGAGGACGAAGGCCTCATCGGCAAGCTCTCTGGCAAGGTCGTCCTAGTGACAGGTGCAAACTCTGGCATTGGTATCGAAACGGCGCGAGCTATCCACGCCACCGGCGCCACTCTCTACCTCACTGCCAGAGACTCGGCCAAAGCCCAGCAGGCCATCGACAACGTCAAGAACGGACCCGGCCCCAAGTCCGATGCGCCAATCCACGCCATCGAGTTGCGTCTAGATTCCTTCGCCTCGGTGCGAGCTGCGGCCGAAGTCTTCCGCGGCAAGAACGACAAACTTAACCTGCTCATCCTCAACGCCGGCGTCATGGCCACACCCGAGGGGAAGACGGAGGACGGCTTCGAGACGCAGTTTGGCACAAACCACCTGGGTCACTTCCTCCTCTTCCAACTCTTGAAGCCCAATCTACTCGCAGCCTCCACTTCTGAGTTTGAATCCCGGGTCATATCTGTGGCTTCCTCAGCCCACCGCTTCAGCAACGTCCGCCTCGATGACTTCAACTTTGAAAAAGAGCCGTACGAATCTTGGACTGCGTATGGACAATCCAAGACTGCCAACATCTACTTGGCCAATGAAATCGAAAGGCGGTACGGGTCTCAGGGACTGCACGCCATATCTCTGCACCCAGGCATCATCCAGACCAATCTCTCTCAGTATCTCAGCAAGGAGGTATTGGAGTCGTTGGCGAAGAATGAATCGCTGCACAAAAATATGAAGAGTATTCCCCAGGGAGCGGCCACGACCATTTACGCCGCGGTGAGCAAGGAATGGGAAGGTCGAGGAGGTAAGTATCTCAGCAACCTTGCCGAGGAAGGTCCGGCGGATACTACGGGAGACTGGCTGCAACGCGAGGCTGGGTATGCTCCCTGGGCTTACGACGAGGAAGCTGCAACGAAGCTCTGGGAAGAGTCTATCAAGCTGGTCGGCGTTGGTAGCGAGTGATAGCACCTGGTACCTGGTACATGCGGGCCTTAGCCTACGACTGGGTGGGTTAACCAAAGCCTAGCACATGCTTCCAGACCCAAATACACAAACAGGCTGAGGCTTGACTCTCTGTTCCTCAGTGCGGGCTACAATTCTTCACAGTAAACTCGCTGACACGCAGAGGCTGCGGGATTCCGGTTGCAAATCAGATAGCTAGGAACAGATATCGAAAGCTCTCCTTAAATCACAATTCTCAAGTGCCTCTTGCTTACTCCGTGCTTAAATGTGCTGTCCATGGAGCCGAATCTGATGAAATGGCATTGTTTCGACAGCCTATCTGTGACCACTAGTACGTTCCGGCAATGGTATTTATGGCTTCATCTCGTTTCTGCTCTTTGTTTGATTGACGATGAAGTCGATCGCAATGTGTTCCCACCTCGTCGTTGGACTCTCCAGGTGCTGTCCAAGTCCTTGATATGGCAACCTTGAGCTTTTTGACCGTGAACAGGTATGTCAGTTGCGCACAAATCTCGTAATATCCTGACCCATCCCCGGCCTGAATTAATGCATGGAGAGGAGTTCATTTGTTTTTGCTCTGCCGGGGCAACCTGCTGCAGTATTATCGTGACATGATTGAACAAGCCGTAGGCGTAACTTAACACCACAGGGGACAAAAAGTAAGCTCTTTCACGTACAGTTTCCCTCCCTGTTCCAAGACTGCGGATGGCTGAATTCCAGGGAGGCAAGCTCGGGGGCAAGCTCGGGGGCAAGCTCGGGGGCAAGCTCGGGGTCCTGTGTCCAGCCTGCGAAACTCCCACGCCGGCAACTACGCCCAGCCCGCGACAGCTCCTAGCCCACGATAGTCCCTAGACGGCAACACTCCCCAACCTGTGATGAACCCTAGGCAGCGATAATAGGGGTGGCTCTCGGCGGACACACGCTCACCACCTTCTCGTCCGAATTTTGACATCGATATGAATTGAGCCCCAGACCAGGCCCTGAAAAGTCCATGAAAAGCTATGCCAAGCTTTCAAATTGGAGAGAAAGAAGCGTTCGAGGCAGCCAAGAATGTGGGAGAAGGTTCCATCTTCAGTAACAACGATGGAAAAAAACTGGAAATGCGCAGACCCCTTTACCCTAGATCTAAGTCCAGTCAGCCAATAAGATGGCCTCTGTGTCATGTTCGCTTCCAAACACTGTAAGTGACTCGATGCTTTGCATATCAACTGACACAGAGTGCCCCAAATCCATCGTCATGTTCAGGGCGCAGTTCAGTGACCGAGTCGTGGGGTCAGTCTGCAAAAGAAAGCTAGCAATACTCTTGAGCTCCCGCAGCACTTTCGTGGCGCGGGGCCACACATCTGCGTAGTGCTTGAGAGTTCCGATGCAGACGCGGACGCGGGAACGGGCTACGGTCGCTTCGGAAGGCGCCAGCGCAGACTTGTAGGCCACGAGGTGAGCAATGGTGCAGCACGCCACCATGCAGATGGTGAAGGGCGACAGCTGCATGGACCCAAGAGGAAGGGCGATTAGGGACTGATTCTGATTTCGGATGGCCTGAAGGAGTTTCTCAAGATGCATTCGACGATCCAGAATGCCTTCTGCTTTTGATAAGAGCGGGGGAGGTGGCGAGCCACAGCTGGAAATGTCTTCGGCGGGGTCATATTCGAGGCTGGATAGTGGGCGGTGGATGTAAGCCAGGGATCTGAGGACACAGGTCACTGGTCAGCTGGTGTGTTCCACTTCGTTGGAGGACGAGTAAAACCCACGTGAACATCATCATGTGAGCTTGGAACATGAGCTGGTCGACTAGACACGGACCAGACTTCTTCGCCAGGCCTCGCTTGCCAGAGGGAAGCATGATATACCACGCTGCTATTGTGGCCTCAATGTTTTCCACAGCGATCTGTGCCTTGTGCGTGTCGTCGAAGCTGAATGAGTCTCCCAAAACCGAGACAAAGATCTCGGTCGCGTTGATGAAGTAGGCAAATGACGAGAAACTCTTCTCCTCGAGGGCGAATTCTTGGTCAACGTAATCCTCAATCGAGGCTCTCGCTGGTGGTATGGCCTGCGTGGGAAGGTCAGAAGATGGCTAACCAAGTATTTTCTATGGATGAGATGAGATAGGGTTACCATGGAGAAGTATTCCTCGTTTTCGCAGGGAAGAGAAACGTCATAGTCGGCGCTGTTCAGCGTGGTTGTGTAATCCCTCCTGATGACAGCGTAGTTCAGGTGAGTGACGTACAGCATCCACCATGTGCGCCTCCAGCTTTCTGCCAGAACAGGATCGTACGTCTCAGTCGTCTCGGAAAAGATGTTGGTATGCATTCCGATGTTAACCGCTTGCTGCATCGCTTGGGCCAACAACTCCTCAGCTGCGTCCTGTTCAGAGCACATGCTCCTTGCCAGCGACGAGAGCAGATTTGCCTGCACGTAAAACCCATCCACGCTGGCATGATTGATTATTTCTGGCTGGGCTGGCAGCACCATAGGTGTGCCGGCATAAAAGGAGCCGATGTATCGCATGGTCTCGATGAGATGCAGAACACTGGGCGATGCGGCCCTTGCAGTACGCCCCAGAGCTGATTTGGGGAGCACAAAGGGGTGGCTGCAGTGGAAGTGCTCATAGTATAAATCCAGGAATGTGTCGGCCGAGATTGGATTATATATTGCGTTCGAAGCCGGAACATGAGTGCCCGGGGATTCGCTGGTGCTTGACTCGAGGAAGTCCTGTTCGCCGATGAGAGGTTGACTTGATGGCGTGGGTGGCACTATGATCAGGGTATTGTTTGATGCTGGTTTTGAGGTTCGCCGAGCCGAGGAAGCCCGGTACTTCCCCGCCCGGCGCGACTCGGGGTAGGAGCAGGGTCTCGATAGCCCTCGGCATCGTGAGCAACAAGGCTCGGCGGCGTCGCATTTGAGATGCTGGTTCCTGCAGGGAAGACAGGCTAGCGAGGTCCGTGTTGTTGAGCGGCGATCCATGGCGAACTGCGAACTCGTCCGCCGAACTGTCCCGAGAACATATTATGCGGTGCTTGTTTTGAGTCGGATGATCCAGAGGAATCAAAGTGACGAGATCGGAAAGGTGAATCATTTTCATTTTGGCCGAGCTCGAGCCCCCGCTCGGCGGTTTAGCTCCTAGTTCGCTATCACGTGCCGTAGGCTGCATCAATCGAGTCGCATCGTCGACCTGTCTCCCTGCACTGGCACATTATCCCTGGTGTACCGAGTTCGGGGAAGCATTCGCAAAAGACGTTCGATAAGACAATATCATGAAGCTGGATGAGCTGCAAATGTATTCTCGTCGTATAAGTACCAGGTGTCGAATTTTCAGCTCTTCCAAATTTCACCTTGGCATTGGGTTGACTCCGGCGTTTGCCAGCCAAGACTCCCGAATAGCCTAAGGGCGGGGCCGAATGACAGAGGCCCGTGAGACCCGACTCGGAGTCCGTATAGGCTGCTAGCCGCCGCTCCGAATTGAGTACTGCACGGAGGCTGCTCGGAATCGGAGAAAATTTGCCGACAATTTCCCATATAAGACTGATGCGCTGCCTTCTCATCAGTACTTCATGATCCCCGGTATCCTGTTCAGTCTTTCTAATTCCCTTCTGTAAAATGGCGCACATCTTCTGCAATACAGCCTTTGGCGGGACCATGCGGGTCTTGACCGGCGGCCGAGTCCTCGCATTTCCTAGCGTCAACAACAACTCCCTGGAAGAAGCGACACGGGAAGCGCCAAGACGGAGTGACATGGGCGGAACAAGAGTTGTTGTGGCCTGGTAAGATCTACCGCCTAGCCATGTCCCGGGTGACCGTTGTGCTCACCATTCAGGGAATCGAACACCGACCCCGAAAACCCCCATAACTGGTCAACGTTGAGGAAATCCATCGTCACGTTTTTGATTTGGTAATTTCCTACCCGGAAACTGGCTCCTTCCGTGGTCTTCTGTTAACTGTATTTCTCAGCATGTACACCTTCACCATCTACTGCGGATCATCTATTTACGTGCCAAGTGTTGGGTCAGCTGTCCTCCCTTCCCCCGACAACACGAGACGCTGATTACCCATTCTGACACATACAAGGCAAATCATTGAGAGTTTCGGCGTCTCAGAGACAGTGGCCTCACTTGGCCTCGCCCTCTACGTGCTCGGCTGTACGTTCTCCCCATGCGCCCACCTCCCGTCCGTCAGCTCATGCATGATTCTCTAGATGGCCTCGGCCCGCTCTTATTCTCGCCACTGAGTGAGGTGCCATACATCGGTCGAAACCCCATATACGTTACTACGTTTATGATCTTCATCCTTCTTACGGTCGCTGCCGCCCTATGCCCCAACTTTCCCGGTTTTCTCGTCCTCAGGTTTCTTCAGGGTTTCTTCGGAAGTCCGTGCCTCGCAACAGGGGCCGCGACCTTGACTGACATGGTAAGGTAACAGTCTCAATTATTTTACTACGATGTCTGACATGGCCAAGTTCTCTGTCATCTACATACCCTATAGTCTGGCAGCATGGTCAGCGGCCATGTACTGCGGACCAGCACTGGGACCGTTGTTTTCTGGCTTCACCGTCACCGCCAAAGGGTAAGACATCACAACGCTCCCACAGTCGCTCCCTCTTGCATCCAACACTGACTCTGAATAGATGGCGGTGGTCCATGTGGGAGCTCCTATGGATCTCTAGCTTCATGTTCTTGCCCCTGTTCTTCTTCCTGCCCGAAACTTCTAGCCCGACTCTTCTTTACCACAAAGCCCAGCGTCTGAGAGCGAAAGGGCACCTCGACGGGGTCGCCACAGACGTACACGCACCCACTGAGCGTGTCACACGTACCGAGGCAGTGAAACTTGCGCTGGTCAAGCCCTTTGAGATCACGCTGAAGGACCCAGCCATCGCCTTCGTCAACATCTATGCAAGTAACCATGCCACTTACGCAAGCTATGGAATCCATCAACTGACCACATCTGGACAGACCTCATTCACCTACGGCATCTATTATTCCTTTTTTGAAGTCTTTCCCCTCGTCTATCCCAAGATCTACGGCATGAACCTTGGCGAGACAAGCGCCGTCTTCGTCTGCGTCCTCGTAGCATGCGTCCTCGGCGCGGCCTGGTATTGCTCCTGGTACCGGTTCTTCGCCGAGCAACGCTTCCAAAAGCTCGGTACCTTTGACACCCAGGAGACCTTTCTGCGTCCCGGCCTCGCCGGTGTCTTTGGCGTCACGGCCGGCATGTTCCTCTTTGGCTGGGCAGCCCGCGTCTCCGTGCACTGGGTCGTCCCCACGATCGGGATCGTCATGTACTGCGGATGCGGCTTCGTTGTCGGCCTGGGGATGTTTATCTACTTGCCGCTCAGCTATCCGCAGTACGCTGCCAGCTTATTTGCTGCCAACGACGCGTTCAGGAGCACTTTTGCGGCAGCTGCCATCTTGTTCGGACGCCCGCTATACCTGAATCTCGGTGTCGCTGAGGGGTGCAGCTTGCTCGGAGGGCTAAGCGTGCTGGGCATAGCTGGCTTCTGGTATCTGTTCATCTACGGCGAGAGACTGCGCCAAAGAAGTAGTTTCGCGATTCAGGGGTGACGCTCGATGGTCTGATGGCAAGTACCTCTTTTGCAGAAGCCGAGAAATCGTCAGAGTCGGCACCCGAGTCGATTCTGTCGCATTCATAGATACTCCCCACTCGTTCCTAATTAAATGAACCCGAACCCAGGGCTAGACATCTTCCCTGACTGCCTTGTGTTTGATGGTCTTTGATGTAATGAATTGGATATTGTTTTGCACTCAGCCAAAGTGCCTGTCTGGAGCGTGATTTGCACAGCAGGTAAAGCTGAAGCATTGGTTGGTAGCGAGGCGAAAGTCGAATTGATCTAACCTTGAGATAAACTATGTCCAAGTAGGCCTTCTCATATGTCACCCCGTCCAGCAGCTTAACAAAGCTTCAAGGCATAAGCCTTCATTGCACACCATCTACACTCTCGTCATCACCTGCACGTTTGCTGGCTTTGCTATCAAACACTTTTAATGGGACTTTAATATTGTTTGCTGTGGCCCTGATTCTACATGTTGTGAGTTACCGAGATCTGAATGCTGCCGTGTCCGGTGGCCTTATGGTTGTCTGTCATGTGCGATGTTTGGCATTGGTTGGCTGTAAATTATACGAAGTAATTCCTTCGACTCAGATCCACTACGAACTCCTTTACACACAGGTCATAGGGTGCGGCCGTCAGAAGGTACTTTAATACGAGGACATATCCATGATTGCCGAACACTTGGCGACAGGCTTTACTGTTCCGGTGATCTCGGTCAAATTTGTCCACGACAAGGGTCAGCAAACAAGCCAAACTGGGAGACTATAGCTTTTGGGCACTGCCGACGTAATGCGCACCTACCAACTGGTTCCGGAACAACATTCTGCTTCGTCTGGAGAGGTAGATGATCTTCTGTTCCGTCAGCATCGTCATTGTATTATCAGTGCTCGACCAAACCTCCGACGGTCCAAGTTCAATGGACGCTGCGAGTGTCGCCTGTCATGAGCTGATCCTCAATGTTTAGCTCATAGATCAGAAACTGCGCCTCCACTGTGGCCGGGCAGTATGACTGAGATTGATATGTCATTATCTATTCAATGTTAAGTTAACGACCATGTTACAGAATTCCTTACTCTGGCGGGAAGAGCCAGTCCAGGATCGTTGACTGGGTGAAAGCAACACAGACAAAATAGTCTATCCTTTCACTCTAGGACTTCCCTCCCAGTTTCCTCACCTGAGCGGATCTATGTAACCCAAAACGAAGATAACAAAGCCCCATCCTCAAAACTTGGTCCGAATATTCCAACCACAAGCTACTCCTCTTGCAACGATAAACAACCCTGTGCTTCCAGCATATGTTGCGCCACAGAACAATATTAGTGCCTGGTAGTTCTCGCCATTCCCTGTATTCAAGATGTTTCCCGAGATCGGTATTCCGGCCAATGTCGCTAGACTGACGACCCCATATGCCGTCCCATACCGACTTGCATAGTTTTCCGTTCGGCACAGCTGCGCCACACACACTGGAGTCAGGCTGTACGCCGAGCCACTGAAGAGCCCGTAGAGGACAGCGAAAGCAACGATGACCACGACGCTGGAGCCAACGTTGAGCCAGAGCCCAACAATAGAAAGCGCGCATGCAGCCGAGCAGAGGATCATGACGTTGAAGCGGCCAACCCTATCGGCCACTGGGCCGGGGATGCCGCGGCCGAAGATGGAGGCGGCGTTGAGTATGGCGAGAATGTGAGGAGATATGCCATTGAAGCCGCGAGAGGAGGTGTACATCGTGATATACGCGGGGGGGACAAGAACTGCCCAGTCTAGGAGGAAGATTGCGGACATCGTAAGTACGAAGCGTACATCTTTGAAGCCGTGCCAGTCGAGCATCAGGCGTGCTTGTCTGTTCCGAGGGAGACGTGTCTTCAGGAGCAGTAAGCTTATGAGGAAGCAAAAACCGCTGAGAAGGGCGAAGCAGCGGATGGACCAGGCGAAACCAAGTTTGGGCGTGAGGTGGTTGAAGATGATGGGGAAGGCGACGCCGCCGAAGCCGCCAGCAGTTGTTGCAAGGCCAGTCGCGAGGCCTCGATTCAGCTGGAACCAATGTCCTAGGGTGGCGATGCTTGAGGTCCATAGTATGGAAGAGCCGGTGCCGCCAAGGACGCTGAAAGCGAGAAGAAACTGATAGTAGGTTTTGCAGAAACTCGTGCATATTAGAGAAGTAACGAGCCCGAAGGCTCCGATGGGCAACAGTATTCCCAAACCATATCTGTCGTAGATGGGCCCGACCTGCAACCCGCCAAAAAAGAAGAGGAACGCAAAGGTGCTGAATATCCAACCAATCTCGCTTTCTGAGTAGTCAATCAGGTGGTTTTCGGAGAGGTACGCCTGGAAAACGCCAGTCGAATTAAGTATGCCTGAGGCTGGAAAGAGTGCAAGCCAAGCACCGAGGATGACGCTGTATGCTTCCAGGCCGCGCTCGGGGTACGATTCAGCCACGGATGCCGGCGTCTGTGGTGTGTTGTTTTCTTCCATTGTCGAGCCGTACACGTGGTATTGGGGTAGGAACGAGATTTTTTCTTGGGAACTGGAGCTGAGGTATAATCCTAGTGTAGGAAACAAAATTTCAAAGTGTCGGGAATTGAGTCGTCCCCCTTGACCGAGGAAGGGCCTCGAAGGGCGTGGATATGTCAACCTGCCAGACCACCAGGGATCCTAATTGGATGTTGGGGAATATGCCAAGATCCGTCCTGGACGGGATCGACTGCGGCGTCCCCGAGGACGAGAAACCTGACAAGAACATCACCATCAATACCAACGCAGATTTCTCGTGACATCAGATCATCGTTTCCAAGACGTCGATTTAGCTGATTAGGGCACGTACTTCCGACGATATGCCATTGCCTTCCTTCAGTTGGTGATTGCCGCCCCGGTTGACTGAGTAGAAGATAGAGCAGACCGGAAGCTAGATTGGGGTTTTCTTCACAACCTGAATGCCCAGGAGTAATTGTCAGACGTACGACCCTGATCGGGGCTAAATTCGACGTCTTGGGAGGGGTGATTAATATTCACAAGAAAAGAGGCTCTTCTCATTGATTGTCTTGCTGCGTACAAGGTTGAGTTTTGGCCATCCTGATGTAAACCTCGTCTACGACCCAACCCGGATCTGGCGATGTATGCACTGCAAACTAGAGTTTGCTGACAGATAGCGAACCATGGAGGGCTTACTTCACGTGTAAGACGACCGATTCGGCATCTGCGTGCCCTGGCACAACGACTGATATACCATCCAGAACCCGTGAATGCTCTACAGCCTGTGGAGAGCAGAAAATTTGACTATGATGCTGTGTCTTAAGTCACCAGGAGTAGAAAAATCATCGCAGGCAAGCTTTTTAACAAAGTTGCCGACAATCAGCGCGTGCTATCCAAGTTGTTGCTGCAACCACTCCATGTCCCGCTCGTGGTGCTTCAGAAGCCGGTCATCGGCTGTCAAGGCCGGCCGTGGAGAGACTCGACTGGTCGTATCTCGTTGTTGGCAAAGTACTTGCAGAGATTGAAGCGCCAGTGTTTAATAGAAAACATGTTCATTGCTACTAGACTACTCAATTCTGGCCCCCCTCGCCTGATCTAACCGTTTTGTCTCGGCCTGCTTCTTCAGAGCCACGGGAAGCAGGTCTGGATACCACTTCTCCGCAGCCTCCACGAAACTCGTGAGCATACTGACAAACACAGTATCGCCGACAGAGTCGTCAAATATCCCAGAAAAGAAAGTCCCAGAGTCAGCGATTGCCCTTTCCCCTTTAGATAGGTCCGCGACATGTGGAGGAATATTCACCACAAGCTCATCCGGCTTGAGACAGAGGTTGACATTTTGGAAGAAAGGCACCGAAATTCTCGGACCTAGGCGATTCCCATGCTTGTCAAGAAATCCTTCCGAGCCGAGTATTACACGATGAGTCGTCGCGGTACATACTCCGCGGGTGAGAATCTCTAGTAGACGGCCAATGTTGACCACTAGAGTACCGGGGATCGGAGGGACGGCGATCCAGTTGCCACTCTTGTTCTGTACCTCCAAACAGTTGTGATCGCCTCCCTGGAGTAGATATGTCATGAATGAACTGTCCTTGTGTGGAGCAATACCATGCCGAGCATCTCCATTTGAATCCTCGGGGGGAGCAGGATACCTCCGGAAATTGAGGCGACTGAACGGTGAGTCGTCGAACAGCCAGCTGAAGGAGTTTGCCTCAAGGCCGAGTGCTTCGGGGACAAGCGAGACGAAGGATGTCGCCAGGTCTTGGACGGCAGAACGGTACGTTTCAACGGCCTGGCGAAAGTCCGGCAGGGCATTTTTGTCTGGCCACTTCAATGGAAAACCGTCAGTATATTGTGTGAGATCAAGGAATGGCTCTGGCAGGGGCGTGGTCACCTGGCTAGGGCCGTGCAAGTTGAAATACGCCAGCTGCTCTGGGCTTGGAGGGGGGTAGTCGGGCCCGAACTGCAATCCCATCCCCAGTCAGAAATAGACGCCAAGTTTGCCAGCAATGAACGATACTCACAAAAACAGACTCATTATGGCCTGTGACGGCCACCGTCTTCTCCGCGTTCATCCTGTTGTACCCGAGGAAATGCTTGCTGCGGGACGAGTCGATGTCCAGCTTCTTCTGCAAAGGCAGACTGAAGAAGGCATCCGACTGCTCGAGGGCGACTCGCTGCACTTCTTCGGGGATCGAATGATTGCTGAGATAGAGGAATCCCACATTGACAATGGCATTTCGAAGCTGCGAGAGGAATTCTGCCTTGGTGTCTGGATTCTGCGATAGAGAATAATCCACAACAGGGACCTCTGTAAACTCGTTCTTCATCTTGGTACGATAGGCCTTTCTGTGGGTGAAGATCCGGGCATCGACTGTGCTCTCCTCGGCTTCTTCACAAGACGCGTATAAATGCTTGGGCAGGAAAGAATCTTGGCCACTGCTGTAATCCAATTTGCACTCCGCACCCAGAATCGACGAGCACTCTGTAGCTTCAACTGAGACATGGTGCTAGTGGGTGACGGCCAGACACAGGGCGCCTGGTTGACTGCGTCTCACTCGACGCGCATGTCAGGGGTGGTGGGTAGGCGGTCTGCACAGTGGGTGTGGTGTCAAAGTCAAAAGTTCCAAGTGTTGCCAAGCCAGCTGAAGTCTCGCTTTGGGCGACGGAAGACCCGTCTTGGGGAGTGTCGTTTATCGCCCACACCCGCAAGAAACTCGGTGACTGAGGGCTGAATGTTCAAAAAGACTATTGACACCCCACTGTACGTGTACATGCGGAACAGTCCGAGACAAGCATGATGCATGACCTGTACCTTGTCAATAATGGTCTCCTTCACACAACGTTCAAGACACAGAACCAGACAGGCCACCTCCCAAAAACGGTGCGCAGGTTAGGCTGACACTCACACAGAAGCTGTCCGCATCAGGTACCAGGCACGAAAAGGAGAACGGTCCCAGAGGCGGGCCAATAGTAATTTTAAATCACCAAACTACCGAGACAGTCTAAGGCTTGTTCCGTTAAACGACAGCGCTATGTGCCGGTGGATAGGGCTGGTGTTGTTGGCTGGTGTGTTTGGACCGTGCCGATCCGTAAACATCTGGCACAAGCATCATTGTGAATTTCTGGCAGAGTCACTGCAAGTTCTAGCTAATAGGCGAGAACACGATACCAAGAAGATATTCCGTTGGCTTTTAATCGCTATATTGTATGGTTCCTACGAAAGGGTGGACACAGTATTGTATCAATAGAAAGAGCCCTATCGCCCCGAATAAGAATGCCTTGCCATTAAATCCTGACACACTATTCATGGCATCCCGCCGGGTAGTTCTTGAGCCATAGCTGCCCCGGGAGCGGTCACCAAATGCACAAGGAGCGGATCTCCAACGATTCGCGTGGCTCGTTGTCACCGCTGTCTGCCAGCTCAGCGCTCGAGTGTAAGACACCGCCGGCAGCGACGCTACCAGCTCGCTCCTCGTCACTGTCGAAGAACCTCAGGACTAGACACTCCTCAGGCTTCTGAGTGTCAATCCAGCACCACTTGTGCTGCTGGGAGTACCTGGCTAGGTAGCACTCCGCCGAGTGCCTCTCGTGGACACCCTCGCGGCCCAGGGACGGTGTGGGCACGCCCACCGGGACATAGTCGTCTTCCTTGAAAGTCGTGTAGTCCAACACTGCCAATGGATCCCGGCGGACGGTCTTGAGCGGTCTCCATGTAGAGTAAAGCGCCCATCGAGGACCTTCGCTATGTTTATAACTGTCCCTTAGGTCTTTGCCGGCGGCCACTAGGGCGTCTTCGACGCGGATGATCTCGGCAGCAGCCTCCGTGGTCTTGGGATGGAAATTTCGGATGTGCGTTCGAGCCCCGTCTGGCGAGTAATCAAGGTGTATCTTGGACGCGGGGCTGCCGCCTCCGGAGATGGGGTTGAACCCGATGAACTGGGGAAAGCCAGTTTCCAATTCGGAAGTCTTGCCGTCGGCGCTGCCGTGAGCTGCGAGAGAGTCGGTGGCTGACCAAAGTGCACAACGCAGCAGGAGGGCCTCCGTGATGACAGTTTTACAGCCAGTCATTTGCTTGAGAGCAGACTCGGTATCGGGGATGACGTGCTGCTTGAGCAGCTCGGGGTTCTTGAACGAATGAGGGCCGTATGGAGGTGCATGCAGCGCTGTTGGGTGCTGAATAGCGGTGAAGCCGTTGTTTTCCAGCGTAACATGGCCGGAGCTCGTGGAGAGCTCGTTAAGAGTTGGAACGGGCCGGACAGAGTGAAGAGGGAGAGAGCGCGTGTCTCCAAACTCTGTGATGTCGGGAAGATGGAAATTGTGAGGGCTTTCTTGCGGAGTATGTTCCTCGGCAACATAACGCAGTTTCGCCTCCACGGCCACCGGCGCTGCGGCGTGGAGAATCTGCTTTGCCTGGGTAGTGACGGTGGTGGACATTTCGAGTCGGTGTTTGATCTTTGCTTAGCAGCAGCAATGAGAATGGCGATTGCCGAGATGATATCTACATCGTCTGCCATTAAAGAGTTAGAGAACAGTTGTCGAGCGGCTACACGTCAGTCGGAGTCACGATAATCTTGTCCGCCGAAAGGCCGAGACATGGTGTCACTGATCCAAGCAGTAGTGTTTGCTGCCAGACGCTGCTTGATGTCAGAGTCTGATCCCGGCGTTCCGCCCGACATAACGGCGTCAACAGTTTCTTACTGTTTCAACCGGATATGTGCATCATTCAGGTGATGCAACTGAAGAGGAGAGCCTAGAATTCCCTGCGTCGGATCCCCATCGTTCAGCCAGCCCCTTTCTGCGGATCTTACCCCTAACAAGCCAGGGCGCGGGACAAGCATGATATCTCAGCCCATATTGCACTGACCGCTAGATTGCCGAAACTGGAGTGAGGAACTGCGAGGGCGACTTTGGTCGAGCTTGCATTGCGTACGCACATCGCCGAGGTCACACATGGTGGTTTCGTTGAGCATCTGCGGTGCTTGCGTCAAGCAAAGCGCGGTGACCTAGTTGCAGCTACCTTACCTTGTACACTGTACATCTGATGTCTCGAATGTTCTAGGAATCTTCGCCAAGCAGATGGTGGTAAGTGCCGCATAGAGCCGTTCTCTATTCACACGGCTCCCATGCTGTGCTCATCTGGGCCGGCAAGTAGCCGCTTCAGAGTAAGACAACTAGCGGGATCTGGTGCCAGGAGATCGGCGTCGTCAATCACGCTCCGATTCGCAATGCTACAGCGCCGCCACCTTCCCTGAATTGCGATCTCGTCTTAGTTTCAGCTGCGCCATGTGGCAGATCTTCAACGCATCCAGACGCACGCGCGTTCAGATATCCACCTGCCAGGCCGCTGAGCCGACCCCAATGTTGCTTTTCCCTCTGCCTGCCGTGTCTCACTCATGGGCCGTCCCGGCTGCCTGCAGATGTGGGCCACGGAATGCAGGTCGACCGCCGCGGGGGTCCTTCAGCTGCCGGCTGCTGTGGATCTTCTGCCCGATCTGGTGAGACGGTAAGGAGGTCCCTGACCGCTAGACTGAAGACCCTGTAGGGACTTTTGTCTGCATGCATGTTGGGGATACCCTCCCGTGTGCGACATGATGCTCGAAATACCGGACGCGTATGGTTGATGAACATCGCGGACTACAGCTTGAAGCAAAAGTCCTGCCCCCGTTCAAGCTGCATCCCTCGTCATTCCTCATTCCCACGGCAACTGCTATATCCAATGGCTCCGATCGATTCCGAACGCGCTCCGGCGCTGCAAGCTGGAACCCTCTTCAGCGTGAAAGGGCTCATTGCAGTCGTGACCGGCGGCGGCACAGGTAAGCTCAGAGACGACTCCATCAAGCCAGAATTGGCGTGCTGAATCTCCTGTGTAGGCATCGGTCTTCTAATGACCAGAGCTCTGGTTGCCAACGGAGCCACTGTGTACATCTTGGGACGGCGCGGTGATGTTCTGAAGAAGGCCGCTCAGAGCACAAACATTGACGCTGTGAAGCCCGTTGTTTGCGACGTCACATCCAAGGAGAGCCTCACATCCGCCGCCGATGTGATTACGGCAGATGCTGGATACATCAATCTGCTCATCTGCAACGCCGGTATTGGCGGTCCGCAGACACATCGGCCGTCTCCCGATGGCCAGACTTCAGTCAAGGACTTTGCGCGAGCCAACTTGGACGTGCCGATGGAAGACTACACTCGCACCTTTGAGGCGAATACCGTTGCTGTCTGGTACACTGCCATGGCGTTCCTGGAGCTCCTGGACGCCGGTAACAGGAAGGGCAACGTGCGGCAAAAGTCTCAGGTAGTGGCTACCACGTCCATCGCAGGATTTAACAAGGTGGGTGGCCAAGAGAACCGCTCTCCGGGAATACTCGATTGACAAGGAACGTAACAGGTCAATACCGCTGGATTTGCGTACAGCCAGTCCAAGGCAGCATGCACGCATCTGATGAAAAATCTAGCAGTTGCGCTGCCAAGGTGGGATATACGGGCGAACATGATATGCCCAGGATGTGAGTACTCGGGGCTTTCCATCTCCCGCGACGCTGTAACTGATTTTGAGTTTCCAAGTATACCCGAGCGAGATCTCGGGCCCCATCATCGACAGGGGAGGAATCGGAAGGGACATGGTACCCTTGGAGAGAATGGGTAACGAAGAGGACATGGCCGGGGCTGTGCTGTACCTCGCTTCTACGGCTGGTGCTTACTGTAACGGGTCAATCATTATGAGCGACGGGGGGAGATTGGGCAACTTCGCATCTACGTTTTAACTTCACGTTGGCTGAGTGGATATCCTGAATTACCAGCTACTTCGTAGTTGGCCCGAAAAGTACTCGGGAGCATCCACTTCATCAAAGTGCAGTGGAACTAGATCACCCATACTCGGCTCTCTTGTCTGTTTGTTAGGCTGGTCTATGCAATCCGATGACGCTAGCAGGGGATAGCTCGACTGTGTACATGCACTAAAATACAAGGAAACATCCGCCCAGAGACCTGTCCCTCACAAACAACGGGCTCTACCTCGAGCCGTAAAGCAGACCCGCAATACGCCCAGCAGGCCCTGGCATTGCCGCGGGAGGGGATGATTGGTCTTCGAAGACAAAGCGGCAGATTGGGTTTCCGCCCCGAAAGCCTCAATCTACCCCCTCCCCCCCTGGTCTGATTTTACGACAGGCGATGAGCCATCATCACAATGGCGGCTTCGCACATATGATGTGATCAAGGTTGATCATTGCAGAATGCATTCGGCCGTGTTGAAAACAGGGTGCTCCGAGGGGCTGAGTGACAACAGCTGGTCTGCATCGCGTCTGATCCGGCCCGTATTCATGGCCACCGGCATAAGGCATGCGGTGTGACACTCATGTGCAGAGACAGATTTAATCACTCAGGGGTTCTCAGCTTTACGGCCGTCATGATGAAGAGCAACTACGCCTGATTCGTACATGGGAGCTTCCTTTATTGTTTTATTGCGTTGTGCCAAGCGGGACGGAGATCGGTCTACGACTGCATCTCAAGTACACGGAGCGGGAGAGATGACCTTGGCTATAGAAGTCCCTTGCCAGGTATATGCGCCGGTGCGGGGCTTTTCAAACGGTGCTTACGACATACAGAGCACTCTTTGCGGCTGCCTATGTACCCATGGAACCAAGAGGACATGACCGCCTTCTCAAGCTTGAATATGGGCATCACAAGTATTATAAATGGTTGGGAGTGTGCTCTGATCTTCCATCTGGAACTTCACACCACGCACTGCTCGAGCCAACCCAGCATCTCGCATCTAACCAATTTCTCCCTTCCATCTGAACTCACCCCTCTCCCCACAAACCTCCCATCATGTACTACGAAGAGATGCTCAAGGACTGGCTGAAGGACCATGTCCTTCAGGCTCCGCAGATGAAGGATGAGCCCGCCTTCTATCGCAATATTGAGAGGCACCTCGACACCCTCCGAGCCGACTTCAGACTCTCCACGAGCAAGCCTCGCTGGGATGATACCGTCGTTGACTGGGCCTCCAGCGACTTCCTCTCGCTGAACCGCACCGGCCGAATCCGGGAGGCCTACCTCAAGGAGATGGCCAAGCATGGCGACGATTGGGACCTCAGTGCTGCGGGCTCCCGTCTTCAGTACGGAAACTACGACTACTTGATTGAGGTCGAGAAGGAGGTTGCCGAGTTCTTTGGCTCCGAGACAGCCTTCGTTGGACACTCTGGCTTCTTGTGCAATGTTGGCATTATCGGCGCAGTCGCACTGCCCGGGGACTGCTACCTCTACGACGAGCTCGTCCACGCCTCGACCCACGAGGGTATGAAGCTGAGCAGGGCGTCTCACAAGGTCTCCTTCGCCCACAACGACCTTCAATCTCTGCGTACGGCTTTGTTCACGCTCCGGGACAACCACCCAGAGTTCAAGGCTGGCACCAAGTCGATCATGATTCTGGTTGAATCCATCTACAGCATGAACGGTGATATATGCCCCCTCAAGGAGTTCGTCGAGGCAGCTAAGGAGATCTTCCCTCTTGGCAATGCCCAGTTTGTCATCGACGAGGCACACTGCGTCGGCGTACTTGGACCTAACGGCCGGGGACTGGTCTCGATGCTTGGCCTGGAGAAGGAGATTGCAATTCGAGTCCACATGTGTAGCAAAGCCATGGCCTCGACTGGAGGCAAGTCCCCCCCCCCCCCCCCCCCCCCCCCCCCCCCCCCCTTTTCTTGGTGAAAGCCTGCGTTGGCTTTTTCATACTGACCGTCTGTGGCCTGCAGGTCTGATCTTGTGCAACAAGACCATCCGCGCCGTGATCATGAATCAGATGCGGTTTGCCGTCTACAGCGGCGCCCCGTCGTTCCCCATGGTTGCTTCAATCAGGGCCGGCATCCATCTGCTCTCTACTGGGGCCACCGTCACTGTATGCATGACATCCGCCTCCAACGACCCTTCCCTCGTTGCGTATCTGTCCATCCGCTAACCATGTTTTCACAAAACAGGAGCAGCAGAACATCCAAGACATTGTCACCTACTTTTTCGAAACGTTGACGACCAACGTGGATTGGCAGCGAGCCAAGGCTGCCGGCCTCCTATCGTGCCCCCTCTCCGAAGGCTGGGAGCAGCGCTCGTACCATACACACATCGTACCCATCTGGACCAAGCCGCGCCACGAGCAGTACCTGTTCTTCCACATGATGTCGGAGAACATGAACGCCTACAGCTTCTCGTACCCGGTCGTCCCTAAGGGTAAGAGCCGCGTCCGCATGGTCTTCCATGCCCACAACACCAAGGCAGACGTCGACAAGACGGTCAACACCATAGCCGAGTGGGTCAGAGAGATGCTCGACAGTAAGCCGGCCGAGTCGGCCGAGTCAGTCGAGTATGTGCCCCGCATCGCGAGCGAGGTGTACAGCATGAAGGCTGCAGTCGAGGTCTAGCCGCGGCCGTGGTGAGCTGTACGGGTCGATCAATTCGGCACCTGCTGCGCGTGTCGTTGCGGGCCATCCCAGATAGCATTTTTATTATAAATCCAAAAGTTGTTGACTTCCAACACGCCCTCATGAGCCTTTGATTGAGACATTGCGTCACGTAGGCTCCTCGCGGGGATATCAATTTCATGGTTCCCTCGCCAGTGAATCATGCTTACACGGGAGAGGTTGGGTTCACGCGGCCTTGGACGTAGGGACTCACGGACTTACGGACTCACGGTAAAACAAGCTCTGTGTTCATTGACTTGCAGGACTCATCGATTACAAGTCTCATTCTAGCAGGAAGAAGATGATTTTCTAATATGATAGCCTTTCTAAGAGTGGCCCTTTCAATATCTTTCCAAGATCCATTGCCTGCGCTCCTCCTCGCCCATGGAATCCATAATGCGCATCTCGCCGTTTTTAACGTCTGTATATCTCTTGACAAACTCGCATCCAAGGAGCTCCTTCAGGGTCTCATCTTCGTTGAGAGCTTCAAGAGCTTCTCTCAAGTCCTTGGGGAACCTCACCGTCACACCAAGTTCTTCTCGCTGCTCAGGCGTAAGCTTCGCTGGATCAATGGCACAGTCGCGCCAGATCAGGGCCTCCTTCTTGACCACCCCACCCATGCCGGCTGCGAGTATGCCTGCTATGGCGAGGTAGGGGTTTGCCAGGCCGTCCAGGGTCTTCATCTCCCAGTGGCTGTCCTCACACTTTCGCAGTGGTGCCTCCTTGTTCTGCGTACCCCAGGTTACCCAGCGACCACCTGCCCAAAAGCTATCAACCATGCGCTCGTAGCTCGCAGGGTTAGGATAGGCCAAAGCAATCAGGGCTGGGTAGTGCTTGAGGATGCCTGCGTAGAAGCTCTCGTAAACCTGGGGTGTATTACCGCCGGGGGAGCAGATGGACATGTGGACATGTGAGGCAGAGCCACTGCCTCCGACAAAGGGCTTTGGATGCAGTGTCATGTGGAATCCGTTTCGCATAGCCACTGCCTCGACAATGTGACGGGTTCGGAGCAGGGCATCGCATGCTTCCAAAGGCGGCAATGGTGGCAGGACAAGTTCGTACTGTCCCGGGCCAGTTTCGGTGTGGAGCTGCTCAATCTCAATGTCGGCATCGCTCAGGGTGTCGAGCAGCTCATCGATGATGCTGTTAAAGCTGCCTTCGCGGCCGATGTCGGCAATGGCTCTGGTCAGAGACCATCCGTGAGCAGCGTTGCGTAGGGCCCGAGGTCGACCGTCTCCGCCGGTCTCAAGAATAACAAACTCGAGCTCGAATCCAAGTAGAAACGACAGGCCGTTGGTCTCTGCTCTTTTGAGGGTGTTACGAAGAAGCGTCCGGGGGCAGAGATCAACATCGGACCCGTCCTTCTGCTTGATGTCGAGAAATACAGACGCATGGCCCGGAGCAGGACCTCGCCGCAGAGATGACCAGTCCGGAAAGGCCTCGTACATTCCAGTACCGGTGATCTCTGGGATCATGGTGTCGGTCTGGAGCAACCCGAGGCTGGCCATAGTGATTGGGAAACTGAAGGGTTTGCCGCATTCCATCATGCCCAGCACCCGCTTCATAGGCACTAGCCGGCATCTTGCGCTCGACGTGTAGTCATGCCAGCAGAGGCGGAGCCACTTGCCATTGATTTTGCGAAGCTGCTGGACGACGGAAGTGGACTTGGTCGACCCATTGGTGCCGTTGTGACCGTTTGACAAGGACATGTTGGATGATAGACTTGGTGGAAATGCGTTTGTGAACGTGAAATGGAAGATAAATCGTGATGACGGAGGCTTAGGTTGGCTTTCGAACGTTCCTGGGGCGTTAAAGCGACGGATGCCTCAACCAGGATGGGGGGACGTATGTATCCCCTGCCACGGACGCGTTATTGTGTGAATGAGGCAAGAAAACTCTCTGTCTCCCGCAATATTACTATGTTCCCCCTGTCCGCATCATAATCCAAGTGCTTTCTTCTGCTGTCTGCATGTCTCAGTGCCCCTCAGTTTTGCTGCAGGTCTGCGTCCAGGCACTAGCATAAGTTCCCGTCCTCTCTCTCGTTCGAGACATGGCTGCTCACGTGGTTTTACTATCTACACCCCGTCCATGCAACTGGGATCATGCGTGCCCCGCTTCAAGACGGGACCAGGGTGCAATGGTGTATGTTTATTCGACTTGTGAGCCGAGAGACATGGCTGTACACTGTACACGAGCACATTGCGCAACGAAAGGACAAGCAGACCGCATCGTCCTCAGCCTGGCGTTGTCATGTCTCAGGTACGCGTCTGCCGGCCGCAGACTGGGCTGTCGTATTCAAGTCGCTCGAACGAGTCTGCCTCGGCATGTTGTTGCTTCTTGTCTCCGGCTGCCAACCCTCGCCCGGTGATCCATCGAGTGTAGAATGATGTGGTAGTCGGTCACCGCTCTTCACTAGCTACTGAGTTGACCAGGTGCTTTATATGCTCTACATTCCTCACGTTCATCCCTTGGAACCAGCATGCAACCCCGTCGCGAGAAACAAGACCATTACCGAGAACGATGAAGGAAACCCACCGTCAGTATCCCACCGAGCTGAAGTTCGATGAGCTCCCCGATCCCAAGCGAGTATGGGCTGGAGCCCAAGGCAGTCGAGAAGAAGGTCTCGGCCGGCTCGTCTTGCTGACGAGCGAGCGCACTCGCGACGCTGCTCAAGAGATTGTGACTGGTCAGCGGGTCGGCCTCAATTGGGACCTAAGGAAGCTCGAGCATCCAGGCTACGGTCGGATCTCCTGCAACCACCAGGTAGTGCCCCTCTTGGATGGCGAAGCCTTCGACGATGTGTACACCATCAACCCTCGTGAGTGGATTCTTGCCTCCTTCGAGGTTGCAGCACTGACGCCTCTCGCTCTCACCTAGAGCAGAGCAGCCAATGGGACGGTCTTCGCCACTGGGGTATGCCGTCGGATCAAGATCCCACGAGGCGAGAATGGTACGGCGGCACGACCAAGGACGAGATCATGGATCGCTCCAGCGACCGCATTGGCATCCATCACTGGGCTCAAGAGGGCATCACCGGCCGCGCCGTACTCATAGACTATGCATCGTGGGCAGACAAACAGACCATCAGCTACTCTGCCTTCTCCCTCCACACCATCAAGCTGCAGGATATCCTCACCATTGCCGAGGAATCTAACATCACCTTCAAGAAGGGGGATATCCTGCTCATACGAAGCGGCATGATCCGCGAGTGGGAGAAAATGGACGACGAGGCCAAGAAGGCGTACCAGGCTCTGGAGTCACCGCATCACGCCGGTCTGGAGGCCACCACGGACGTTCTGCGGTGGGTCTGGGACACAGGACTCGCTGCTGTCGCTGGTGACGCCATCTCCTTCGAGGTCTTCCCGCCATTAGGGGACATCACCCTCCACGATTACTTCCTTGCTTCTTGGGGCATGCCCATTGGTGCGTCTACGATTCCGTTCCGTGCCGAGGCCCCTTGTTGGTGGTTTCACACTCGAGAACCCAATAGAGCTGACCAGTGTGCGAATTAGGCGAGATGTTCGACCTGGAAAGGCTTGCCGAGACTTGCAAGAAGCTGAAAAGGTGGTCCTTTTTCTTCGCCTCGATGCCACTCAACATGCCCGGTGGCGTGTCATCGCCGCCAAATGCGCAAGCAATTTTCTGATTACGTAGAGTCACGCGATCGGGACTGATGGGAGTCTGATGGAACCCGATGCTACGGAGCAAGAGTTCTCATGATGGTGATGGTACCGAGTATCCCCCGGTGTTCTTGCATCCATTAGATAAACATGTAGCTCAGGCCAAGCTATTGCATGCCGTACCTGCGGGTCGAGCCTCACGGGTCATTGATGATGTGATTTCTCTATTCATTTCAGGTGGCTGTGGTGTGACTTCAGGGGCCTGCCATCCAACTAGACAAGTGCCGAGCTCACCTCATGTAGATCGCTACACTATGCCGGGGAACCTAATACTTAACGCCGTGTACCTAGTCCAAGCTCACAAGCCAGCGAGCACAGGCCAATGGCCTGTCTGAGAGCTGAGGTGCTCTGCCCCTCAACGAATTCCTGTGCTCAGTGCCACCGGATCACATCCGGTCACGCCGATGAGTACACCTCATTGGGCCAATCTCTTCCCAGGGAGAGGTGCCGTGTGCACAGCTGATACTTTTTTCACCCCCTTGCTCATTCACGGCGCGGGTCTCGGAGCCTTTCGTCGCACGAGTGCGAACACAATGATGCATCGATCTTGAACGGAGATGACGCCCAGCAGCCGCAGTGGCCATGATTAGACATCCCGAGAATGAGAGATAGAAAGAGAAAGTGCGTATGAGTCTATATTCATACAGTTTCTAGCCATTGGCGGCTCTAGAAAACATTGTACTGTTCAATTCAACTCCAACCGCCGTCGGGTTCCAGAAGCGGACGATACTCGAGCTCGACCGATCCGATTCGCCCGACCATGCACAGACGTAGACGTAAAGAAAAACTCTTCCTAATCGAGAAGACAGTCTCTTCCCTATTGATCAGCTCGGTGATGTCCGTTGGTCCTCAGGGATTTCGATGAGCACTTGTGCGCCATGTCTCGGGACTGTCTGTCCCCGCTCATCGTCTAACACCTGTCTGGTATTCATCTCGACACTAGACTAGATAGCGCCTTGTAACCCTCTGAGCCACCGCTGTTGGTGTCTTGGAATGCGGCCTGTCTGGTCGTCTAACGCCAGATTGATCTCGAGCGCGTCATGGCACCCGCACATTGTAGCCTATATGACATTGTGTTCCCTCAACCGGCCGAGAAACCTAAAAGTCGGCTCCTCTTTCGTCGTCGTCCGTCTACGATCCTGTAGCACCACCCTCACGCCTCTCCGCCCCAGTCAACCGGCCAGCCACGAGCAATCATCCACCGGGTATCATGTCGCGATGCTCCAGCTACAGATCCGCCTCCTGCCCGACAGAAGCATCTCCTTTACTGGTTAGCGAAGCAAGCGGCGGATCACCGTTTACTTACGACCAAGACGAATATGAATCCGACGAAACCCAGAACCTCCGGCCTAGCCCTACATGGACAAAAGTGCAAGTGCTTTTGCTGTGCTACGCACGTCTGATGGAGCCTCTCGCCTTCTTCTCCATATTCCCCTATGTGGCCGAGATGGTCCAACGAAACGGCAACCTGGAAGACTCCGATGTTGGCTTCTACAGCGGCCTCGTCGAGGCGCTCTTCTCGGCGACGCAGGCTGTGACCTTGCTGCTCTGGGGTACTTGGGCTGATCGTTTCGGGCGCAAGCCGATGCTCCTGTGCAGTCTCATCGGCATGACCCTCGGCACGGCACTTTTCGGCACAGCTTCCGAGATATGGCACATGATGCTCTTCCGGAGCCTCACGGGGCTCTTCTCCGGTGCCAACCTCATCATCCGCACCATGATTGGGGAGCTGTGTACGCCCGACACGCAGGCCACCTTTTTCAGCTGGTATGCTGTTGCCGGGAACCTGGGCATCTTCATCGGCCCCATCATCGGCGGTGCTCTTGCGGATCCGGTCAGACAATACCCCTCGGTCTTTGGAAATAGCGTGTTCCTTCAGGACCATCCATATGCCCTGTCTGGGTTGGCAACGGCGGCCATGAGCGTTACCGCCGTCCTGACCACCGTCCTTGCTCTTCATGAGACGCTGCCGGAAAAGGCAGATGAAACTCACTCCAAGGCACATCTGGCGACGCAGCAAGATTGCCCACAGCCCTCAATGAGACAAATACTGCGAAGTCCAAGTGTCAAGGCCGTGCTGGGAGGCTACGGATACGTCATGTTCATCGCCATCGCCTTCATGGCCATTCATCCCGTCGTGCTGTACACACCTGTCCACCACGGAGGGCTTGGACTCTCCACGGCCCAGATCACTGCCTTCATCACGGCTGTCGGCGGCAGCGAGACTCTGTGGCTCATGATTGCGTTCCCCCTGCTGCAGCGTCGAGTGGGCACCAAGCGCATCCTGAGCGTCTGCTCCTGGCTGTGGCCGCTGTTCTTCGCCGGGTACATGGTCATCAGTCTTCTTGAGCGAGGGGGCAACACTACAGCTGCCATCGTTGTGAGCGTTTCCAACATCATCGTTGGTCCGGGGGCGTTTATGGCCCTCACTGCCGTCCAGTTGGCCGTCAACAAGGCGAGCCCGAGCCCCAGCGTCCTGGGAAAACTGAATTCGGCGGTCGAGATTCTATTCAGCATCATCAGAAGCGTCGTTCCAGGCATTGTCACCGCCATATTCGCAACCGGGGCACGAGGGAACATCTTGGGGGGCTACCTGGCTTGGGTGGTCCTCATCGTGGCATCTATGGGTCTCCCGTTGATCCTGAAATGGTTCCCCGATGACCATCCTCCGATGCTTGATAAGAACTCAGATGATTACAACTATTGCAGCGAAGGTGGGTCACCATAGGACACTGGAGGGTCCCAAGCCCCTTACCTTGATCACGGGAGAGATATGGGTTCTGGCAGCCGCTTTGCTGGGTTGTAGTGTTTCACGTAACATGACCATGTCCGTTTCCTAATCAACATATGAGATCTGCGACGGAATTCAACGTAAGGGGAATGGAATTTGAGTAGTTTGTCTAAACGATCCTGTCGCCCCGGCCCGGTCGATAATAAATCTCATCTGGCGAAATGTCCCTAAACGAGAGTTTACTGAGTCCGGAGGTACCCTATTGGCATGGGCCCGCTCAATGGCGAGGCAGGGCAGCTCGGGATCACGAGGCAGGTGTGGTTTTTGGTCCGCCTTGGGCCGGCCTCTTGCTTCAGGGCTTTGACAATGGAAGTGACGAACTTTTCGTTCTCCACAGACAAGGCCGGGTCGTGGATCGGATAGCCGGACTGGACGGCAATGACCGTTTCCAGCCTGGGGATGATGTACAGAACCTGCCCGTACATTCCAAAGGCAGTGAACGCCTTGTCGTCGCCCAGATGGTACTGGTGGCCGCCTCGCCGGGGTGTCCACCAGCCTGTTTGGTATCCGAAAGTCGGGACGTCGGGAATAACCCCAGGAGCCCGCACTCCGGTGCTGTTATTCGCCTCAGAGATAGCTTGGAACCAGCCGTCCGGCACCTTGGGCCCCCCCTTTCCGTTCAGCCCATCCAGTATAAAGGAGCCGAGTCGCGCCATATCCGTCAACGTGATAGATAGACCGCCATGTCCGTCCACCTGGCCGGCCCCTGTCGTCCGTAAATAACCATCATACTTCATCCCGGCGGGATCCCATATTTTGCGGGTAATGTACTTCTCAACTGGCTCGTTAGTGGCCCGGCCAATCGATGTTGCGAGAAGGTAGAAGTTCGGGTTGTGATAGTGAAACTTCTCCCACGGTTCGGCGACCTTTTTAAACGTCTTCAACCAGTTAAGCACCGCTTTTGGATCTGTCTGTGGGTATAGATCGGCGTCCATGTCCGGCATATCGGATTTCTGTTCGACACCTGCAACCATATTGGCGAGCGCTAGCAGCGAAATGTCTTGCCAAGCAGTACCAACCATCTCCGGCACATGGCGGGAAACGGAGTCGTTGACGGAAAGCTTTCCTTCGGCTTCGGCAATCGCTAGGGTGGTTGTTAGGAGAGACTTCGTGACGGATTGGACATCATGGCGCGACGCAGGTATGTTTCCGTGTCTGTACTCTTCCAGACGAACTTCGCCATCCTGGACGACAATAAGGCCGGTCAGGCCATATTTTTGCATGAACTGGTTCAAAGTCATAGCGCAGCTACTGTTGGTAGCTGGACTGATAATGAGTGGCTTTCCGACCTTGAACTGTCGTAAATATGAGCCGTGTCTGAGTTGAGCAGTCCGGTTATGGAACGTCTCCTCGCGCTGCCTGTAAAGCAGAGGTGTATTGGCTAAGCCCAAGGGGTCCAAAGAAGATAGATTGAAATCGCCGATCTTGCTGCTGATATAGTCCCGAATCGGGGGGGCGGGTGGCGCATCCTCGCAAGAGGCTGCCGAGGTCATAACGGCGACCAAGATGGCCAAGAGGAGGAGGTGTGTGAGCCGCTGCATTTTGCTGTGAACTTTCCGGAATGCAACCAAAGTTTTTGGGCTTGTTCCTTCCTGTTCAAGATGTTAGCCTCTAAGGTCCTCGGCAGGCATCTGGCTATGTAAGGCGTACTAAAGCGTCTCTTTCTGGTCAAGACGAACGTCGAACCCGCTCTGAACGAGACATGTGTATCATGGAACTCGACGCCTTGGAGATATGAAGAGAGGAAGAAAGAAGAGTCGAGTAAGGTTAGGTGCGTTTAATCATAGTTCTGGGAGCGGCAGATGACGATAGGTTAATAATCCAGGATTCCTTTAGCAACCCGAAAGCGATCCCCGTTCTTAAAGGCAAGACCACTTCTTATAGGCAAGACCGCTTCTTATGGGCAAGACAGCTTCTTATAGGCAAGACCGCTTCTTATAGGGAAGAGATCTAAACCTTGACTGCATCCATCAAAACTTGGTCCTGCATTCGTCATAACCTTCTTCCGCATGCGTAATATATACTCGTCGCATACAGTAACTTTAAGACAGCCTTAGAATGATTTGCAACGCTACACCTCAACCAAAACTTTCCCAACCCATCATTTATACAATCACCCTCCGTAGTTAGCCTTAGGTAGTATGCCAATGTCACGTTTGAAATGATCAAGCCACTCTGCGTTATCCGCAGCTGTTTGATTCCAAGGGTCGTCACTGTCATCATTAGTAATTCGGATCTAAACCCTTTATGGCGATATGTTTAACTTTGTGGGTAGTCACTTACTCGTTATATAGTACACGACGAGCTTGGTCTTGGATCTCCTCATCTGAAGGGATGTGCCAGTTGGGATTGTCGTATGCCATGATGGTTGTCGCCCATCTTTTTAGTTCGGCGCCTAGCCAGCGATGGTAGTTTGCGTCGTTGAGGACATAAGATCCAAGCCTTAAAAATGGAGGGTGAGTATTCGACTGTTGTTCTTGTGGTCTGAAGGCATCGTGCAGATCGGGATAGGCCGCGATTGCAAATGCGCTTCTGGTGGGCTCGTGGTCTTGGATCTGAAGCGACTTCTCGTCGAATTCGTTTTCTGGAGCAATGCTGGGAAGTTGATGCTGGCCAAACGACTGTTGGGGATCCAACGATGAGTCGACGTGGTATGAATATGGCATCAAGTCAAAAACGTCTAGAGGTAGTTGGTGCAATAGACGTGTTCGCTCCTTAAACCCACCAAGCCACCCCGACGTCGTCGTAATGAGCTTGATCAGCCAGTTGACTACAAAGTCTGGGGGCTTTGTTTCCAGCTCGCCTTCCGCACGACTAAGGATTCGGCATGTCTCGCTCTGTAGGTCGCCGTCCATAGGCACCACCCCCTGCGCTGCCCAAGAGCATTGGACAAAGTCCTGAAGTTGTTTCTCGAGGGGACATGCCTCGAAAAGGGTCTTCTTGCCGTTGATTCGCAGAGTAGCGAGTCGGCTTTCAGCTTGAGTTCGTCGAGGGCCGAATTTGGCTTGTTGTGCAACGTCGGTGTTGAAAGTGATGAGATCCCTTAGCCACGAGGTTGCTGCTCTCTCAATATCACTGCCCTCATCTTCGTCTCTGGAAACCAGGGCTTCCGACGCAAAAATGACACGACATGCTTGAAGCTGCAAGAGCCTGTTTGAGGGCACGTCCTTCGTTTGATTGAAGTGCTGATGGAAGAAAAACGCGAGTTCGATACTGATCAGCTCGTACGCGCTTCGGGGAGAGCTGGGTGCTCCGATGCTTGCCGTAAACGGGAAAGGTGTCTTACGGTCGTAGTCAATGACATCTATGTTCATATCCATGATCAGCAACGGTCTCCAAAGGGTCTGAGAGAGGCTGGAAGGTAGGCCAGGCGAATCTCACAGGGTGGCATGAAGCTCTCGATGGTGTCCATAATATGTTTCTCAAATCCCCAGTCACCGGTCCAGTCGGCCATGGTCTGCCCAAGCTTGAAGTGATCAGCTAAGTGGTCTTCGCGATCGACCCAGGTATTCAACGCAATGCCGCAGAAACCACAGCGCGATTGAACGACAAGGCTTGGGGCTTTCCATCCTTTTATGATCCATTCCACACCCTCCGTATTATGCACCAGCCGAAGATGTTGTTTCAAATGATCCTTTCGGATGAAGACTCGCTTGTCACATGTGTTCGTGTTATGTACCGCGGTATGTGTGTCGTCGGGCTCGGGCTTTCCGCAGTAAGTGCAGCAATTCTGACCAGTCCCGGGATCGACGTTCATGGGTCCATCGGGACTACAGACCCATCTCTCGAGGGGGACGTGAAGTGACTTCTCGTGTCTTGACCAGTCATACTTTGTCTTGAATGTTTCTGTACAAAAGGTGCATTGAAAACGACCATCTGGCGAAAACAGTGACGTTTTGATGCCGATACGGCCAGGTCGCCCCTGCCGTGCTTTTCTTCGGCTTCGTGTGGCCTTCTTTCTGTAGCTGATGGAGTCATGAGAGCTGGCAGATCCGTGAACAGACGAGCTCTGGCTACCTGCTGATGTGTAGTCAAAGGCCGGCGTCGTTGGTCCGCTGTCTCCCCTTGAGTCTTCAGAGTGACCGAAATATCCTGAGACTCTCGTCAGTAATGATATCTGGCATGGCTAATTGCCCTCAAGAAGAGTGCGCGAGAGAAGCTTGCCTTTGCGCAATATTGACTGATGCCCCAGAGACATCGCCCGTGCTATGTCCCTCGGTGACGCAGGCTCGTCTTCTGGAGGGGAGTCAAACCAGCGCTCTAATGGATCCGTAATTTGAAATGCCTTCTCAGCCTCCACAGGCATCGGTGTACCAGGCCGTGTCGATATTGCCGTCTCGCCGCGACAAGCATTTGACACAGATGACGCGGGGCTCGCCGGAAGCTTGCCTCGCCGACGTGCGTTGGCAAACCAGGTCTTTATCTGCACGTTTGACAAGCCAGTGAGTCGCTGGAACATCTCTCTGTCATCTCGACTCGGAAATGGATGGTCTTTGTGGGTGTCGAGCCACTGCCGTAAAACGCGAGCTGCTTCCTTGGAGAATCTTGTGCCGACCTTTGGCGGCAACAAGGGCATTGGCGATACAGGAGTCCCGGAGACGGAACCCTCGCTGCTTAACGAGCTTCTTGCAGTATAGGTGGATGAGGCAGCTGTCCGGACCAGCCTTGGCCTGATCTCTCTTGAATAAATCGTGTTGTCATCTAGCAGATGATCGGGGTTGCCGTGCGAATGACCCGAGACGTCTTCCGTCGAGGATGAGGCTCCATGGACAGTGGTCGAGGGGTCGTGCATCTTGCTTCGGTTGTCTTCAGGCAGAACCGTATCATGAGGATTGACGTACTCGACCGGGACAGCGTCGATCGGCATGCCGTAGTCAAGATCTCTGGGTGCCATTGTCTCTCTGCGCTGCTGCTGATGAGATGCGGCGAAAACGTGCAGATGAAATTGGACGGACGGCATTCCGAGTGCGCTCATCGAAAGCGGCGTTTTTACCGTGATGGATTCAATGACAAGCGTCCTTACCATTAGAGCCAGTCACGAATCAGTACAGGTTGTCCAATGCGCCTTACGACCCGAGTTAGTGTGAACATCCTAACTCGAAGCAGTAATCGGATCCACCACCCCCTTCAGCATTGGACATCATCGCCTGCACCACTCTTCGCAAAAGGCGTGGTCGACTATGTGGGCGCCTTCGTCCGTTGATGCTCGTAGCTTTCGCATAAATTGCTTAAAATCTTGCAATGTTTGGTTGCTTGTGCCGTGCTGTAGCTTTGTGATGCATCTTGACCACTCATTGTCAAAAAACTTCAAGATGACGCCCAGCAACAAAGACATCGCGACAAACCCGGCTACGGAGGCTTTAGAAGCTGGACTCGATCCTGGACTTGTATCCGACTCCTCCGAAGTCGACGAGCCCGACCTAGGTCGACTGCCGTGGCTCTGTGTAGTAGGGTCCGGGATGTTCCTGGTCTGTACTTTTGGTAAGTGGACGGTGTCTCGCTTTCGCCCTGTTCTGTGTCTCACAGTTGGTATAGGATTCATGCAAGCCATAGGCACTATCCAATCCTATATTGCTCTGAACCAGTTGAGTGACTACACAACTCGGGACGTCGGCTGGATAATAGGAGTGTACACATGTTTGAGCCTGCTCCTTGTACTGCAAACGGGTCCGTTGATGGATCGCTACGGGCCACGGCTTCTAGCACCTGCTGCAGCCTCCATGAACATCGCAATGTTCTTCCTTTTGGCCGAGTGCGAAGAGTACTGGCATTTTATGCTTTGCTTGGGGCTACTGGGCGGTATCGGCGCCGCCACTACCTCCTCGGTGGCCATCGCAACGATCAGCAAGCTATTTAGTCGTCGGCACGGGGCCGCAATGGGATGCGCTTTCTCCGGCTCCTGTCTCGGCGGCGTGTTCTTCCCCCTGATTCTGCAGGCTATACTTCCCAAATGGGGGTGGACTTGGTCCATTCGAGTTCTGGCCTTCACAGTCACTGGCCTCATGGTGGGGGCCTGTCTTTGCTACTTGCCCGCTGCCAGACTTATCGCCATGGCAGAGTCGGGGTCAGCACCTGAGCACAAGGCTTCTTCGGTTATTCCCAACTTCAAACCCTTTAGGTCCCTGCCTTTCACGTTCATCACGCTGGGGTTTTTCCTCCTGGAGTTCGCCATGTTTGGTATCAATGGACTGCTTCCCACTTTCGCTATCCGAAGTGGTTTCACCGAAGCGGCAGGATATACCTCGGTCGCACTGTCGAACGGGTTCTCGCTACTTGGACGCCTACTGCCCGGTATTTTGTCGGACTATATCGGCTGTTTCAACGTCCTCCTTATCATGGTACCCCTGACCTTCGTTTTTACGGCGTCACTGTTCGTTCCGCTCAGCACCAACTCAATTGGGCCTTTCTACGCTTTTGCCAGTCTCTGGGGATTTGGCTCAGGTTCATGGATTTCGGTCATTCCCGGTAAGCTTGTCACCAAGTAGCTGATAATGATCGAGTACTAACAGCTCGCAGTTTGTATTGGGAGGACATGCCGGCCCGAGAACTTCGGCAGGTACTATGGTGAGTGTCTCAAGCTCTAAGATGTGGCGCTATTCTAATGTGAGGACAGGAACTGCGACTGCGCTGGTCAGTATAGCAGCTTTGACAAGTATCTCTGTCGCGGGTGAGGTTTTGGAAACCTTTGGCCACACAGCAGCATCTGGTTTGTTCTTGGCTGTTGTTGGCCTAGGTGGCATCAGCATATTCGTTTCAAAATCTTTACTGGTCGGAAGCTTCACAGCCTTGACTGCGCGGGCTTGATTTCGATATACGGCGCCGAATCTCCGCCACGCCAGCTCCGCCCGTCAGCAACAGCGCAGCGGTGGCCAACGACTGGCGGATGTCCCCCCATAGAACCCGAATACAGGTACCGATAGATCTCCCAAATACTAGAAATAAGAGAAAGTAATTCAAAAGTTGAGGGTTCCTAATCTACGAACATTTGGGTTCCTAATGAATCCCGGTTAGGCGCTTCAGGTCTACCTGCCTGGACGTGTCCGGTTCGATGCGCAAGGCTCTCGAAGCGGGCCATTTCGATGAGCGGGCAAATGGTCATCTCCATACCGTCATTCGCGCAGCCTTGAAGCTCGCTCAATCAGAACAGCGTCATAACCCTGACGCGCTTGTTTTCATCGATGTCTTCGGGTTGGACACCGATAACGGATGCCCACCAGCAATCGATTTCTGTGCAGCAGCCGATGCGATCCTTGCAAATCCTGGCAGCCGGGGGTCCGGCCATGACCTTCTCATTGCGCGTGCCAATAGGGAAAACCTGTCGCACATCACGAGATATATACGAGAGAAGCTGACGGACGATGAGGCGCATATTGTTGACCAGCACCTTGAGCGACATCCGGACCAAATCAAACAATTTGTTGACGCGATCCCGGCCGAGATCACGGTTGTTGCTGCGAGGACTATACTACCCAAAGTTTTCGCAGGCGCAGTTAGTGTTGTCGGTGCGCTTGTGCCTCCGGGCCTATTGATTGGCAATTTGGCCAGTGCAAATTTAAGAGACCAAGGTATTGAATAAGTGGAAGACTTTGCGGTCGAAGTTCTGAAGCGCTGCATCTTGCGCAACGCATATGCGCTGAATGGCTACAGCGTTTCACCACTTTCGTGCCGCAACCAGTGGGCGACGTCATTCGCCTACTGGAGCGACTGCAGGACCGTTCAGGGGCAGAAGGGGCAGATGAAGAAGGGGTCATAGGCGACAGCACTTTGCTGGACACCTTATCTCGGTACCTGTACGGTCGTGCGCCAATGGCACATGCCTTGGGTGAGTCATTGAATGTCTTCCAAAAACACCATGGTGCTGAGAACCGCGTCCTCATTCTTGTGTCCGACGGAAACTCCACCGACGGCGACCCTTTGGCGCAGACGCACGAACTACAGCAAGCGAAAGTGAGCATCGCAACAGTTTACCTCACCGACGACAGAACAACAGCTCATCGCCGATTATACTACCAACCGGCTGAAGGGTGGGACTCAGGCCGATATGCTCTCTTCAGCATGGCGGCTAGGGTAGCTGGCGTGAGACATCCGATCCCGGTGCTCGCCTCTATGGGCTGGGAGATTCCCTCAGCTGCTGAGGTCGCCGGATGGCGGAAAAGGTTGGCGATGCTGTGGTGCTACGGTGCTATGGCTGCTGCTGTGATGTTGTGAAGAACCAGCGGGAGCTCGACGATGAGCGTATCAAAGCTTAATCTAATGCTTAACGTTGGTAGGCATGGCGAGCGACACGGTTGTTCAGATGAGTTGTCCGCGGTCTCTTGCAACTACGCATCGTCGGGTCAGCCTTTGGTCTTGGCGACGCTTCGATGGACTGCGTGATGAGCTGACTAAGTGGAACATCTCCAAGTCGCCAAAACGCAACATCATTGTCGAGATGCTTTGCCTTGGCTGCGATGTTTCCTCTGTATTTGCTCCGGATCATGACGCGCTGGCCATTCCGCTGCAAGCCATTGGCGACGTGAAGGAGCACAGTGACCGCAACTGCCAATGTCAGATTCAATGTTGCGGTACCACATGACGATCTATGACTGACGCATTACAACACCATCCCACTGCGACATCAGCCTTCGACGGTAGCGATCAATGGACCGCTGAAAGAGCTCCGGCCCAGTGGCCAATCACTGCATCGGTTTTACCAACCTGACTTCACGATATTCCCCTTGCGGTGGTTGACAGGATGTCATGATGGGCTGTGACGTCCGCTGGCATCAGAGCAGACACAGTGGCACAGTGCAGGCCAGAGGGCTAGGATTTCTTCTTTGTGCCACTGGACAAGAGGTTAAAAGGCAAGCCATGCTTCGCTACACCATTCTCTCCCAGGAACCCAAACCAGATCGCCGTCTTCATGCCATTCTCAAGCTTCCTCGCCTTTGGCCCACGCCGCCTTGTTTTAAAGACCCAACTTCTTCCAATCAAGCCCAAGTCGTTTTCAGTCAGTGCTGCCGCCATGGTGACCATCTCAGAATCGATCAGCAAGGACCACCGCGAGCTGGAGCAATACTACAACGAGGTCGTCAACTCGACGGACCATGACCACCAGGAGCGTTTCGGCAATCAGTTCACGTGGGAACTCGCCCGCCACTCCATCGGCGAGGAGCTCGTCGTCTACCCCGCGTTTGAGAAGCATCTCGGCGAGAAGGGCAAAGCCATGGCCGAGAGCGACCGCAAGGAGCACCACCAGGTCTCATCCAGCCATCCCTCCAGTTCGAGCCCAAGCTAACACCTTGCAGGTTAAGGAGCTTCTTAAGACGTGGCAAAACTTAAAGCCTGTCGACGCCGACTACGTCCCCAAGCTGAGGGATCTCTGGACGATCCTCGCCAAGCACATCAAGGAGGAAGAAAAGGACGATATGCCCGCTCTCGAGCAGGCCCTGAGCCAGGCGCACGGCGAGTCCGAGTCGATGGCCAAGAGCTTCGGCAGGACCAAGGCCTTCGTGCCGTCGCGCAGCCATCCTAGCGCCGGCGAGCACCCGCCTTTTGAGACGGTCATGGGTCTGTTGACAGCACCGATCGACCATATTGGCGACATTTTCAGGAAGTTCCCCGACAACACCATCTCCCCTAATCCCTCGACGAAGTAGTGTCTGCTCTTGTGCCAATTTTACTTCAATGATTTCACACTCAGATGAGATTCTCGTGGCTATGTTGAAAGCGTCTGCTACCATCAGGCTGTGCAACTCATCAACAAGGCCATCGCATGTGATCCCGATTAAGCCACTTTCAGCGAGATCCGGCTTTTGCGAGGTGCTAGTTGTCTTCGCACGCAATATCCGTTGGGCAGGGGTCGGGGACATGGAGTAGGGCGGCCACTCAGCAGCATGTTCCCATAGGATAGCATGATCACTGGGTTGGAATTCGTTAGGCACTTGATGTGGGGGTCGAAAACGATACTAGATGATTTTCCAGTTGGGTATGATTATCATAAGTGTTCAGCAACGAGTGATGGGTATCTGTGATCAGCTGGCAGGTATCACGGTGTGTAGATAGTATATTCGATGCCCTTCTTTCTCATCTCTGTTCCTTCGGCCTTTTTCATATGCGAAAGCCCTCTGGGAACCTCGGCCAAGAGCGTGGGCGGACCTGTTCTCTTGAAGCCCTCCTGTGTTCCAACCGTGGTTCAGCTGTTGATCCCCACACTTTCCGATTCGGCCATCCTCTGTCTTGACAATGATCCGCGGCGCTTTGATGCTTCGTCCCTATCCCGAAAGCCTGATCCTCGGGCACAAGGGAAAGGGAAGATACGTCGAGGAAGATGAGGCGGCTGGTACTAAGCGCAGCCGTCGTGCCTTAAGCTTGAGTCTGTGAGACCGGGGTTGTGAATTTCTTTAGTATCGCCGCCCTCCGCGCCTATCGTCTTGCAGCACTGTCCGTGAGCGAGATGGGCGCCCTTAAGTAAGCCTACAAATCATGAAGCGACCGAGAGAACGAAACATGAGAGTACCCAGAGATTGGATAAAGGTCGACCATGGCGTCTATTGCTACGTTAACTGCATGCTGTATCTATTTCCCTGCATTTGCGCTCATGATCGCTGTAGTGTACGTTATAGGCGCATTGAGGAGTGATACTAAGTCGGTAATGGAAATGAGAGTCTAATAGTACCTTGTTTCGAGTACGCCAATTGATCGCTGAACCTTCTCGCTTGGCTTGGCGGTTACCTTGCCCCGGAAGATCTGTTATACGGGGGGCCACGCCTCCGAGGAACCCAGTCGAGTCGAGTTGAGTGTGAAACGCGCCTCTGTCTTGACACCAGAATATGGCGTTGAAGATAATCGCATTCTTCGGTGCAGTGTTCCAGATATGGCAGGTTGGTACGCTTCCCCATTGATCATAATATAAGGTAGTTAGCCCACAGCCGCCGGAGTATGCTTTGCCCTCGGCTTTGATCTTCCGGCCGCTTGGCCTGGGCGTCCAGTTCACAGAAGTCAAGGTAATGCCCCAGCACGCCATAGGCGAAAGAGCCCGTTCCCGATCAGCAGATCGAAGCAGGCTCTCGCGGCGCTAGATTTCGTTGTGGAGGTGGGGGGAGAGGAGCCAACGCTCAGCTCGGGGGATGCAGCTCGGGGGAGGGGGGGGGGTGTGGGGGGCAGAGGAATTCTTACCACCCGCGGCCGCCTCCGACGAGCGCTACTCATCGAGGCAGCCTCATTTAGCTCTTCGGCCGAGAACAGTACCTCTTTGTGAAGCCTGCCTGCAAGCATAGCAACCATTTGACGTGCGCAAAGCGCCCGCTGGGGAACAGGCTAGCTATCAACTGTAGCCACGGATGCATGTATGACGAACAGGCATGGAGTCAATTTACTTCCGAAACGGCGGAGAGATATTTCATCGGATTTCGGGGCCTCGGGCTTCCCGGCATCGGCGCCAACTCGTCGCTGGCGGATACATTTTGCTCCCGCAGCTCTCCGGGCATTAGCAATGCTCCCCGCACACCACCCTCACCGGACAAAGAGCCCATGTAATCAACAACGACAAAAACGCCCATGGAGATCCCAACGCTTCCAATGGCGAGGGACCGTCTGAAAAGGGCAGAAGTCCTTATAAGAAGCCGAAGATCGCGCTCTTATTGTAGCCGCCCTGTACTGAAGCCTCGAATGAATCACATTAGCTAGGTAATTACCTCGTCGCTCTGTCTTTGACTTTATCTATCCCTATCTTGCCCCATCATCAAAACTCATCATGTCCGTCATCGCTGTAGCCGGAGGCACAGGCAACCTAGGGCGCGCCGTCGTCGACGCCCTCAACGCCACCGGCAAGATCACGGTGCTCGTGCTGGCTCGTCAGGTAAGTCGGCGCACTCGTCCAGTCACCTCTCCTTGAGCCGCTTGCAGACCTGACCTTTTTTGTGTCACGCGAAGGCTTCGGAAGACAAGGAGAAGGAAATTGGCGCCAAAATCATCGCAGTCAACTATGATGATGTTCCCGGCATCACTGCGGTCCTCGAGAAGAACAAGGTCGACACCGTCATCTCGACCCTGACCTCGGTCGCGCCTGTTTCTCCCGACCTCGCTCTCATCGCGGCGGCCGACAAATCATCCACCACTAAGCGATTAATCCCTAGTATCTGGGGCGTTCCAGACCATGAGAGGTGAGCAATTTACGCATGTTGATCGGAGACGACCCCGTATCCACGGCATACACTTGCTCACGCCGTCAACAGCATGGCCGCCATTTTCCCGCCTGCCAAGAACAGGATCGACGTTATCGCCGCGCTCGAGGCCTCCTCCCTCGAGTATACCAGCATCCTTCACGGCTACTTCATTGACTACTTTGCCGCGCCCAAGGTGCCGTCGTACTTGACCCCCCTGGCCCTCGCCGTCGACATTGCCAATAACGTTGCCGCCATCCCTGGCTCTGGAGATGTCCCCGTCGTGTTCACGCATACTTGGGACATCGCCAAGTTTGTGGCCGCCTATGTGCAAAAGTCGACCTGGGAGAAGGAGGCCTACATCATCGGCGGTAAGGTGACCTGGAAAGAATTCATTGCCATCGCCGAGGAGGCCAAGGGCATCAAGTTCACCGTGGGAACGGACTCTGTCGAGAAGCTCAGCAAGGGCGAGATCACCGAGCTGCCCTCTCACGTGTCTGTTTACCCCTTCTTCCCGAAGCCGATGCTGCAAGGTTTCTTCGCCGCGTTTGGCATCTTCTTTGAAAATGGACTCTTCGACCTTAAGCCCGCCCACACTCTGAATGAGGAGTTCCCCGACATCAAGGCGCGCACGGTCAAGGAAATCATCGATGCGGCTTGGCGGGAGTAGGGCGAAAAAGAGTAGTTTTATGGTGGATGGTCTCAAGGACTATCTGCCTACGGCTAGGACTTAGATTTGACATACAACAAGGCTTCAGAACTCTCCAACTTGCACTATATTCCTTAGACTCAGCCTGTACCGGAGTCCTGTAACGTCATACAGACAGCCCATGTTAAGTAGCCTAGGATTGATCTCGGTATGCAATCCTGATGGTTCTGTTCAGGCGTTTCCTGGGTTGTTTGCTGCACCGCTCAGACTCATGCATGTCTAGCAGCTTGCGGACTATCAGATAAGGCCAGCAAGAAACTGCATGGCCCCAGCCCCTACGGTGTCTCAGGCTGGTGTCTACCGCGTCTTCTCGAAAGCATCCATAGCCTTCAGCTCGGTTGCGGCCCGGACCGCACAGGGGTCATGCCGCGGACGACTTCCGCCATTCCGTCCGGAAATATGAAACGAACCCTACTGCCGAGCGAGCTTCTGCGTCTTGGTGGCTGGGAGAAACCTATCAGCTGTGCAGGTTGGTGGCTCCAAATGTGTCGTTGGGCCCAGGACTTCCGGGGCTCGCCGCTGCGCCGTCTTTTCGAATCACCAACAACCCAATCAAAGCGAGGTTCCTCGACAAGGGGGGTCAAAGCCCAAGACAGTAGAGACGAAAGTCGACGTGTAAATAAGATGGCGTTCAACGCGCTTCCTGGGACGCCAGCACCCTCCAGACTGAAAGCACACTCCTACCCTCTCACAGACAGGTCCGGCAGCGCTTCTTGAGTCCTTTCCTTACCGACTAAAGACTTGCCCATCACCACATTCGCACCTTACAACAGTAGAGACACGATGACGCCGGAGCCCAAGATTGAGTCACGGGTGAACATTGACTCTGCAGCCCTCGGCAAGCTGAACAACATCGAGACGCGGACGCTCTTCGACATGGCCGACAAACTCTCTTCGCTGGGCGTTGCGAGGATGGACAACCTCCCCCAGATCATCGTCGTGGGAAATCAGTCTTCAGGCAAATCATCCGTGCTCGAGGCCCTCTCCCACGTCCACTTCCCCGCGCATGAAGGCATTCGCACTCAATTCGCGACCGAATTGATCCTCCGTCCAGGCCGTCGACGCCGTGTCGAGGCAATCGTCCGCTTCGCCGACAGCACCAAGCCGCCGCGCACGCTGTTGGTTGACGACTTTGATCAGTGGGACATTCACCGCATCATTGTCGCCGCCAAGGAGCATATGGGTCTCTCGGAAGGGGCCCCCTACTCCCAAGACGTTCTATGCCTGGAGATTGAGGGCCCTGACATGTATCCATTGACTTTGGTCGACCTGCCTGGGATGCTCCATTTGGGCACAGATGAGCAGCCGTCCGATGGCATCCCCGTCGCCATGGAGCTGGTGAGAAGCTACATGAAGAAGAGTAGTAGCATTATCCTCGCCGTCATCACGGCCAACAGCGTGGCTGCAAAACAAGCCGTGTTGGAAGAAGTTTTCAAGCACGATTACACCGGGGAGCGGACTCTCTGTGTTTTCACCAAGCCGGATCTGCTCCTCTCCGGCTCGGACGAGGAAGTCGAGTGTCACCGGCTCCTACAGGGTGGCAGCACTACTTGCAAGGTCAAGCTCGGATGGCACGCCGTGTGCAACCAGGCAAATTACGAGATCGATGCCGACCCACGGGAGGATGTCTGGGAAGGGTTCTTCAGCTCGGGTGTCTGGGCTTCCCTTCCACCTGACAATCAAGGCATCGCTTCCCTCCGCAAGAAGCTCGGCAAGATTCTTCACGATCACATCAGGAAGAGCCTTCCCACAGTCCTTGACGACATCCGGATCCAGCTCGCCGAGCGCGAGGACGAACTTCGCCAACTAGGCCAGCCCAGGCATACACCGGAAGACATGCGAGTATATCTCGTAGGAGCCGCCGTGCAGTTTCAGAGACTAGTTGGTGACGGTATTCGAGGTCGCTACAACGACTCCTTCTTTGGCGGTTTTGATGGGATAGGCAGAAAGCTTCGTGCTCGGCTCCGGGTCTTCAACCTTGCGATCCAACATATTCTCCTCGTCCACGGCTCAACCTACCGCGTAGTCCAACGGAAAGGGGATGTTCCCAGAGAATCCCTGATTCCCGGCCATCTCCAGAAGTTCCTCCACGACGGCACCTACCGCGACCTGCCCACTCCCGAGTTCATTACTCGGCAGTCGTTTGCTGCCCAGTTGGAGCGCCAGGCGGCGGCGAATCAGGGCACCGAGCTCCCCGGCCAGGTCAGCATGGATCTCGTGACCCAGCTTTTCAAGAAGCAAGCCGAGCCATGGGAGTCGATAGCCAGGCAGCATATCGAGAACGTCACCTTCACGATCAAGGAATTCGTGGAAGAAGTCGTTGTGGACATCATTGGCCCGAGTAACCCTGGAAACGCGGCCGCCATCCTGAAAACCTACGTACATCCCTTCTTCGACGAAAGGGAGGAAAGCCTCGCAGCCAAGCTGGAAGAGATACTCGAGCCTTTTAAAGAGGCATACGCGTTTCCCCTCGATATTGAGTTTCAAGAGGCTATGAAGAAGAGGATCTCTAAGCAAGCCGCAAAGGACGAAGATGACGATGAACTCAACCTCTACCGAGGCGACGACGATAACAATGACGACAGCGACGACAACAACGACGACGACAAGGGCGATAACGACGACGACGACGACGACGACGACGATGGCGATGGCGATGACGATGACGACGACGACGACGACTATTCCCAGCGCAGCAGCCAGGCGGCTTTCGCGCAAGTGAATGGTAGTGATGAGTCAAGTGCCAAGCGTGTCATAGACACGATGCTGACATTCTATGATGTAAGCCCTTACGAGCTCCTGTGGCGGAGATGGACGCAGAACGGTGGAATTAAGGAAATGCCGACGCTGACGCTACGTGTTGTTCTAGATGTCGCTGCGAACATTCACCGATAACCTCATCAACCTGGCGATAGAGAGGTGTCTCGTGCGTCAGCTGCCGGGAATTTTCACGCCCAGCCTTGTGGCGGCGCTGCGCGATGAGACCCTGACTGAGCTCGCAGCCGAGTCGGAAGCGGTCCGCCACCGTCGGTCACAGCTCCAGTCAGACGTCGCTCTGCTGAAGAGAGGACTAGAGCTGTTTCGGAGGTACAGGCCGGGGTTGACGTTGGGTGAGTACCATCAGGCATAAATCGGAAGAGGAATTCCTCTTAACGTTCGCCTTGTCGAGTAGGTCAAACCCCGGTCCCGCCGTCCTCGTCAACACCTCAGCCAAAGCCTGCCGATAGCTCTAGGCAGAAGAGTAGGTCCTCCATTGTCTCGTAGCTCGCGTCTTGCTCAATGATCTTATCAGACTTGACTTTCAAGCCTGGGACCGCGCCTACCGCGCTGAAGCCTGCCAGTGGGAGTGAACCAGAAGGCTCTGAACCCGACCAAAGCGCCTCACAAACCGAGTCAACGACCTCAAACGCCAGCCTTGGCAGTAGTATTCAAGCGTCCCCGAAATTTGCAATGCCTTTAAAGTCTTCTCCAGTGCCCAGCCTCTTCGACAGCTTGAAAGTCTCCTTTCCACAGGCACCGGCCTCGTCAGAGCCCGCCACGCAGTTCAATTCGGATTCTGTCTTCAGCCCGTCGGGCGTGGACAACTGCCAGAGAGCGTCTGCGTCATCCGGGGCCACTGCGACAGACAGGGCGTCCGCCTTTCCACCGACAACTACTCTCACAAGTTGTGGTACGTCAGGACAGTAGAGGTCCCGGGGTGGGGTACATCTGAGCAAACAGCCAGCTAATGTCTTGCTAGGAGATTATAACGCTGCCGGTCCAAGTGTGCTGAGTCGGCGGGATTTTACCAACCCACCCTTCACGGGTCAGGCCTGGCGTGCCCACGAGGAGGGCCAGAATATATTCACTGGTTATCTTCGGCGAGAAATATATGAACACATATCAGCCTCGGAGTCATTTAAGTACTGGTCGCCGGAAGAGCTCAAGCTGGCGGACAGTCAGACCATACATAAGGCGCCGAGGCTCGGATCATCAGAATAACGAAATAATAATACAACAGCACACTCTCCTTTCGCAACACGGAGCCTACAGCAACTTGCCTGAAAGTACCCGGGGTCTGGAAGTGGGAACCGGAGTCTGGGTAGGGCCAGACTGGTTGTGGTAGGCACCAAGCAGCGTGGACATGGCGATTCGGAAAAGGGATTTTGGAGGACCTTTGGAAGGCAGCATCGCGGCCAAGTCAAATGATATAAGCTAGGCAACTATGAACAATTCTATAAAATACATCATGATCATGCAACATCCCCGGAAAAGGCTCCGTCCGCGACGAACGGCAGGTATCAAGCCCGTCTAGCGACGGACCCAGGCACCTCGTCTCTAGTTTGGCTAGAGCTTCGATGACTTCGGCGCCTTGGGCCTCTGCACGGGCGTCGCCAGCGGATCATACACAGCCCCCGCAAGGTTGTCCCCCGGCGTCCCGTTTCCGTGCGCGTACAGACTGCGCACGTCGAGGAGGCTGGGGTTGAGCTGGTCGACGCTCGTGCAGCCGATGAGGCGCATGTTCATCTCCATCTCGTCGCGCAGCAGCTGCATGGCGCGATCGACGCCCTCGAAGCCGTAGCCGGCCATGGCGTAGAGGAAGGGGCGGCCGATGCCGACACCCTTGGCGCCGAGGCACAGGGCCTTGATGATGTCGGTGGCGCGGCGGACACCACCGTCAATAAAGATCTCGATGCGGTTCTCGAGGCCCTGATCGCGCAGGACGGCCATGGTCTCGGCGAGGACCTCGACGGCGCTGCGGGCAAAGTCGAGCTGGCGGCCGCCGTGGTTCGAGAGCACGACGCCCTGGACGCCGGCTTCGATGGCGCGAAGGACGTCCTCGACACGCTGGACACCCTTGAGGATGATGGGCATCTTGGTGACGGACTGGAACCAGGGAATGTCCTTCCAGGAGAGCGAGGGGTCGATGAAGGTGGAGATGGCGCGGGCGGCGCCCTGGCTCGTGTCGGTGGCCTCGCCGGACTGGACGTTGGAGCCGGGGTCGGTGAACTTGGAGCGCATGTCCTTCTCGCGGCGGCCGAGTTGGGGGGCGTCGACGGTGATGAAGAGGCCCTTGCAGCCGCGCTTCTCAGCGTGCTCGATGATGCGGCGGGTGATGGCACGGTCCTTGTTGACGTAGAGCTGCAGCCACTGGACCTGGTCGGCGGCGGCGGCGTCGAGCATCTCGTCAAAGGCGCACGAGGCGAGGGTGGGGATCATCTGGATGACATTGTGCTTGGCGGCGGCGCGGGTGAGGAGGACCTCGCCCTCGGGGTGGCCCAGCTTGCCGAGGGCGGTGGCCGTGACGTAGAAGGGCATGTCGACCTTTGTGCCGAGCATGGTGGTGGAGAAGTCGACCTTCTCGACGTCGACGAGGATGCGCGGGCGGAACCAGATGCGGTGGAAGGCGGCATGGTTCTCGCGCAGGGTGATCTCGTCGTCGGCGGCGCTCGAGTAGTAGCCCCAGGCCGTCTTCTTCATGACGCGGCGCGCGACGGCCTCAAAGTCCATGAGGTTGTAGCACTGCTCGAGCAGGGGCCGCTGATCGAAGCGCTCCTGGCGCGCCACCTCGTCGGGGTCCTCCTCCTTGGTCTCGACGACGACGGACGCCATGTCGACGGGGCCGAGGTGCTTGGACTGGTCGAGGTACTTGTCGAGCGTGTCGGGGGGGTGGATGGGCTCGTACTCCTCGGTGGCGTCCTTGCCGGCATACTTGAGGATGATCTTCTGGCCGCCGGGGTGTTCTGGCTGGTCAGCGGGGTGGGGGATGAGGGAGGGCATGGAGTAGACGAACCAGGCAGGAACTCGGTCACATCGTAGGCCTTGCCGTGGACGATGACCCAGCACGACTTTGCATCGTTGTGCTTGGCGATCTCGGCGCCCGTAAGCCCTGACTTGAGCGTCATGGTGTTGTGATGGAGGTGTCTATCGGTCTGTCGTCTGCCGGTGTGTCGTCTGTCGAACGTCTGTCAACAGCCTCAGTGTCGAGATCCAAGAGTCGAGATCCAAGAGTCGAGATCAGTTGAGATTAGTCGAGATCAGTCGATCAATCGAGTTCAAGAATCAGTCGAGACACAAGCCAATTCAAAGCCAGAAGAGAAATCAGAGGCGCCGGCAATTGATGGACGTTCCGCAGCCCCGAGGTGACGAAGAGGCGAATCGGCAAGTCGCGGTGGGAGACGGGAACAAAAGGCGGGAGACAGACGCAGATGCCGATTCCCGAGAGGCGATGGGCATTCGCTTCGCTTGGGGGTGTGGGGAAGGGGAAGTCATGGAGAAGTGATGACTATCGGCTCGCTCCCTATTAGGCCGCCGCCGTCATCGGCCGCCCCACAGGCGGGGCAGGGCGGCCTCGGGTGAAAGGCATGCGGGGTATCTCTCGGTGAGCGTCGGTGACTTGTGGACGTCAGTGGCCGTGGCCGTGGCTGGTGTCGGTGGCTGGTGACCGGCATTCCCTGACCTGTGGCTATACATGATCTCAAATACCATTCGTGCCGCAATCAAAGTCCCTCCCGTCCAAGCCTTCCCAGTCCAAGAGATCCGAGAAGTCGAAATCAAATTGCCCTTCCCCTGCGAGATTAGCCCATGCCAGGTGGCCAGCCGGGCCGGCCACGTGCGATGAAGATTCCGGTGCGAGCGCCGAGTCGGCCGATGCGTCTTCGCGGGCAACCCCCGGAGCGATGGTACCGACCGTGTCGCTGAGTATGTCGTCGACGACGCTCTGGGCCGTTTCTATTATCCCATCGAGGTGCTCCTCGATGAATCGTTCAATGTCAGACTGCAGTCTCAGACGCATGCGAACTGAAAACTCCTGGCGGACCTTCAGGCGAGCCCGTTCGATCGCATCCAGCCCCTCGTCATGGTCTGTAAAGAAATAAAATGTCAACACGGTCCCGGACGCATCCGCTCGTCGCTGACAGACTCGACTCACATGGCGATGGGATGCTGGTCTCCTGGGGGAAAAGGATCTTGTAGATGACGGTCCAGTGATCGGCGGCTGTCGTCACGCCCTCGCGTTTCTTTCTCGACTTGAGTTGTATCTCCTGGGTCTTGGTGAAGACGCCCTCTTCGGCCGCCGCAATAACTCTCTCGCAGCGGGGCTCTGCGGACCCATGGCGCGATAACTGATCCTCGTCCGCAAAGATGTGCCGGCAGCTCTGGCAACGGAAGTCCGGCGGCCCGTGGCGTCGATACAAGTGCTCCCTGGGCTTCGTCAGTGGAGGCAACCTAGGTTGATCTCTGAAATGGCATGAGAAGCTCACTTGAGACGATGGGTCGTGCTCCAGCCGTGGTTACAACTCGTCCAACACCGGAACCGTCCGGGGTCGCGCTTGAGATAGGGACAGGCAAGAAGTAAGCCACCCGTAGCAAATTTCTGTCGTTTCCCCCTCGGCCGCGGTCGTCGGTCATCTTCTGACGTCTCCTTTTCGTCATCAACAGTCTCTTTGGCCCTGGTCCTCTGGATTTGATCAGAGGGCCCTTGGCAAGGATCACTCTCGCCTTGTACTTCTGTTGATGTAACTTGCTGCTGCTGCTGCTGCTGATTCACAGATCCTGACCCGCGTGCTGCGAACGCAGGATCTTCATCCTTGAGGTGTCGTACTAGAAGAGGCAGTTGGGGTTCCAGCCAGTCTTCCAGACGTTCGAGAATGCGCTCGATCAGGATCTCGCTTCTCCTAGACTTCCACACGCCAGGGTCCGTAGCTTCATCGGTTGTGGAGGAATCGGCATCTCCGCTGTTGGTGGAAGAACTTGGCACGGAGCCTTCGCGGGGGTCCTCGTTGCTGACTGCTTGGTCGATCTCCATTTCGTGTCCCGATGGCTGTCCATGTTGGGTCATACCCGCCAGCCTCTGAGAATTCGCGTGATTGTCGTGATGTGCATGATCCAGCCCTAGTTGCGAAGACCGGCCGCTCGGAAAGGGCAGGTTCTCGTGTGCACCCGGGTTGAGAGAACTGACCTAATCTAAAGCTCAACACATAATCATGGTCATGAGTACTAGCAGAAAAGATCGAAATACCTGCATCAGATTCGTCACCTCCTCAGCCCCTTGCGCTTGATGACTCTCTGCGATTGAGGTTTCACTCATTGGTCGCTCCTGGGCTGCCGGGCCGTTGTCTGCCTTCGATCTCGAAGCTGGATTCGGGGGGCCAATGTAGCTTTCGAGACGATATGGATAACTGAGAAACCGAATTTTGGGTGAACCGTCTTTCAGGACGTTAATACCGCCCACGCTGGCGCTTCGCTCATAGGCATCGTCTGCGCCTCTCATGAGAGCTGGAACGGTCCTCTCTCCTCTTCCTCGACGCGACGAGTCATCACTAGCTTCTCGTGACAGACTGATTCCTTCAGCTTGTGATTGGTAACTATATCACAGAGGATCAATAGAATGGAGCATCTATAGGAGAAATGTAAACTCACTACTCACTACCTTGCTGTACCTCGTGGAGGCGTCCGTCGTTGTCGACGTAGTAGGATCCAGAGGAGATACTTTTGTTGGAGAATTCGCTTTCTTGTATATGCCCGCTTTGAGTACGTGACAGAAAAAGTCGCTTGGGTTCTGCTTCTTTGGAGCTAGTGTCAGGATCGGGAATTGGTGGTTTATGTTGCAGGCTGACATCCTGTGAGACATCATCTCCTTCGACTGGAGTGCTTTGGATCGAGCCCACGGCCTGCTCCGACCCTTCCTGGCGACCTAAGCCGAAGTCCATGATGAATGATGATTTTCTGTTGGTACTTAATACTTTCGTGGAAATCTAAGCGCTGTCGGCCAGCGAAAGGTTCCAGGGGGTCTGCAATGCGAGGTGGCCGGTTTTAAAGGGTGAATGAACCGTGCTGTGACCTGTTTTTGATGTCCTTCGATCTCGGTCAGCTAAAACAGCCCAAATTCCATCCCCTCAGAAAGTTTCGCGCAATTTCGCGAAGCTGTCTTTTGCTCGCCCAATAGTGTAGGCATACATGTCAATAGCCTATCAAACTCGCGTGGAAGTACACCAATGAGCCAGAGGGCAATACAGCCAGTCAACGACGGGGGAAATGCTCGGGCGATGCAGGATGACCGCACACCGCATACCGCTGAACTATCAGCTCTGACCAGCTTTACGTTTGGTTCTCCTGCTCGCGCCTGAACTGGTCAGATTGGAGGGGTAAAGGGGCTTTCGAAATTTCGTCACTTAGGTAGCTCCATCAACGCGTGGTCGCTATCCAATGCTGGCGCGACGGTAGGCTTTTGCTCGATATCATGAGGTCTTCCATGTCTCCCGTACCTTGCAGCAGTCAGAACTCAGACACGCATACATCAGCCCGAGCACCACTTACCCGGCTGCCTGTAACCTCTAGTTGGTATTGTCATATCAAAGCTCGCCTGCATAACATCATGGGTATAACTAGAGCCACCAAAGCATTCATCCAAACGCCACCGATCTATCTCGTTCATCATCAGCTGCCGCTAGTACAGCCCCCGCGACGCGCCCGAGAAGCTCGGCGGCCGCACCGACGACCCCTTCCGCATCGTCAGCCGCGCCAGCATCCCCACGGACCCCCGCCGGTCGGCCCCTCGGTCGCCCTGCCCCAGCTCCCGCACCGTGTTCGAGTCGACAAAGATCTGCGGGAACAGCCCCCACTGCCCCTTGGCGTTCTTGCCCGACCAGCACCAGTGCTCCTCCGAGGACCCTGCCGGCGTCAGTTCTCATCCCGTGCAGAAGCATCAGGTCACACTCACAGGTTATGTTGGTCACGACCTCCCCCTTGTCGAACCGCAGCCAGTCGACGTCCTTGCCCTTGGGCGCGAACCGCCACTTGGCCACCGCCTCGACGTTGCTGGCAGCCCCCATCCGCACCTGGCCCCGCCCCGGCACCTCCAGCCGCAGCACGTCCACCGGCACGCTCTTGTATGTCCCGTCGTGCCACCCCATGGCCCACTCGCCCTCGTACTTGGCTGGGAACTCGATGCCCACGACCCGCGCCCCCTCCGCCAGCTCGAACGCCGGCGTGCGGTCCCCCAGCATGCGCATCCCGTACATCCGCTTGACCGTCGTGCGCGCCCGCCCCGTCGCAAGGGCTGCCACCTCATCCTCCCGCCCCGCCAGCGGCGACCGCGCCGCCGGACTCCGGAAGTGCAGGTCGTAGTTGTTGCGCAGGTTGAAGGGCACCTCCGACGCCTCCACCACTGCCACCCCGCGCACCGCCGGCAGCGGCCGCCGATGCCGGGCCAGGTGCTCGAACAGCGCCCGCTGCGTGAAGAAGACGGTCGCGTCGCTTGCTTCGGTCGTCTGCTGTGCCTCCACGCAGAATACGCATCCATACAGCGTCTCGTCCGCCCGCTTCGTCGCAATGTGGCTCTTCTGCAGGAAACGGATCCGGTACCCGATGCCCTGCGAATGGTAGTTGGCCTCTTCTGGTGGGGGTCAGCACGAGCCACGCATAAGGGACTGTCCGGCCTACCGCTGTTCTTGACGTCCATCTCGACGTGCTGGTAGTCTGTCTCGTAAAAGCAGTGCGAGCACCGCGCAATTACGTGCATTCCGGCAAAGCCCTGCACGTGTCAGTCGCCTTCATGCCGCTCCTCTGGAAGGTACACTCACAGGCTTCTTCGTCTTCTTGATGCCCATGCCGCCGCGCATGACATCCTTGGCCCCCTCGCAGAACCCCTTATACACGTAGAAGGAGCTTGACAGCCCGATGCTGCAGTCCTGTTCCCTCGGCGGCGGGCTCGCGGCGACAACGCCCGCGTCTGTGGCGGCCTCGTTGACTGGGATGAGCTCGGAGTATTCGCTCTGGTTCGTCGGCACGGCCTCGATCCCGTCGTGCACCCCCGGCGGGAAGTTGGGCGGGATCGTTGGCGCCCGCGCAAGGGCACTCCCCTCCTCGCCCGGCGCCTGCACCGATGTCACCGAAGCGCGGTGGTCCGTCATGGCCGGGGAGGTGGTGCCGTCGCGACGGCCACCATCAAAAACGGAGCTGTGCAGTGACTCCTGGGAGCGCTGGCGCGAGGGGTGCGAGTGGTCGGACGAGTGGTTACTGGCGTGGGAGTAGCGGTGGTAGACGTGGGTGGGGAGGATGGTGGCGCCGACGAAGGGCGGCGCTTCGGAGTCCTCGAGAGCGTAGTCCTCGGGGATGGGGCCCGTGAAGGAGCGGGCGCGGCCCGAAAAGGAGACTCGTTCGGTGGTGGCGTTCGAGGGCGTCTCGGCCGTCGGGGGCGCGATGAGGTCCGGTGAGACGGTGAGGTGGCGGCGCTCGGTGGTCTCGTGGACCATGTGGTCGACGCCAATGTCGAGCCGCCGGGGCGAGCTGAAGGAGGGCCGGCGGTCGCGGTCACGGGCATTCTCAGGGCTGGCGGGGGAAATGACGGGCGACAGGTGCTCGACGGGAGAGTCGATAGCCGAGACGGGGCGACGGCGTTCTACGACCACTTCGGGTGGGAGCTCGCCCTCGGGTCCCGTGTCGATCGGGGGCGGCATGCGGAGCTCCCAGGGTTTGGCGGCAGGCGGACGCGGCGGAGGCATCGAGGGTTCCTCGACCCTCGGCTCGGGCGTGACGGGGGCTGGCGCCGCCACGGTTTGGGGTTGAGCAGCTGGCGATGGCGCCAACAGAGACTCAGGTTCATCGACCAGCTGGGGTGTCGACAGACTAGGGAGCCTGCCGGGCATCTGGGCGGTCGAGGTCGAGGACGGAGACGGGGATTCGAGAGGTTCCCTAGCGATGGGCTCCAGCTTCATGCGCATTAGGATCTCCCGTATCGCCAGGCCGGCCTCCTTGCAGAGTGCTTGCAGCTCGAGAAATTTGGCGCGGTCATAGCCGTCGACGGTGACGACGTCGTCAAAGTCCCACAGCAGGAGGTCGAGTTGTGATCGGTAGCCGGCAATCTCGTCTGGGCAGGTCAGTTTCGGATCACATACATGCAGAGGCGAGGCATACTGTTCTCCTTTAGGGCATCGATGAAGCCGGCGCCGTGGTCGGCGAGGAGTCGGTCGCACAGGGGCTCGATGGCCTTGAGGATGCGGTCGGCGCCGCGGCCCAGCTTCTGGCCCTCGACGAGCATGTCCTTGTGGGCGTCAGCATTCTGGACAGCCTGGGCGGCCTTGTCGACGATTTCCCGGAAGGGAGTGGCGACGAGGCCGGAGACGAGGTCCATGCTGGGAGGCGCTTGCTCGCGGCAGCAGGGGAGACCAAGGAAATGAGGACGAGACGGGATAAGGGAAGACAGGCTGCCTCGGGAGCAGCGACGTGGTCGAGCCAGGCAGGGCGGGTGGTGATCTGTAGACGTAGGTGTACGGAGGTTTGCGTAAGTAAGCAAACAAACAGCGGGGGGGAACACAAATGCAAAGAGAGAAGAGGTCGTCGACAGAACGGAGGGACGGACGGCCGACGGTTAGAAGAGCAACGGCGTCCACGGTCCAACGCAGCACAGCACGGCACCAGGCAGCTGTGCTGGGGGGTACGTATCCTGACCCGTCTCCTCGTGTCCGCCTGGGAGCTGAGCTGCGTCCTAGCTTCCTGGCCGGCCTCGCTCACGAATCGAATGCCATGCGGAACGCCTGCCAGTCTGCAAGCCTACAAGCGCCAAGCAGGGCGAACGGCGAGGGGGGCCAAGGGAGGGGCGGGCAGCCGGGCACCAGCAGGGTCGTCAATCAGACGCGCAGGAGAACGCCGCGGGCGGGGTAAGACGTGGCGGCCGTTACCGACGAGGCTATGCGGGCGTGCTTGTGATCCTTCTGGCTGTTTGGTTATTTGGCTGTGCGGCTTTCTGGCTCCCTGGCCGTCTGGCTCACTGCCAACGCTGGCTCGCTGGGCTTTCTGGCGGAAGTACAGGGTTCGGGTCCGAAGGTTGGACATGATCGGCGGCCGGTCTGCGAGCGGTGCGAAGCTGGCGTGAGTCCTACGAGTCCTGGATCTGGGGATGCAGTGTAACCGGTCCATGTGGGGTTGTCTCTCCTGTCTCGCGTTGATGCCGTAGGGCAGAGCTCCATGCGAGGGGTTCCATGTCCGGGATCTGATGGAGGGTGGGATGGAATGACTGAAGCTGGGACGGAACTGGAACTGGAGGGGGAACGAACTACACGAAGGAGGGCACACGAGAGAGAGAGATGCGATGGGACAGAGGAGATGGGGGGGGGGAAGGTGTCAGGCGAGGGGTACAAGGTACATGGTACGAAATACAATGTACCTCGTGCCTTCCTTCCAACGAGGCAATCACGGTCTCACCCCGGCCATGCCAATTGGCCCGGCTGCAAGCCACAGCACTCATCGGGGGCAGGCGAAGCTCAACAGGCCCGTGGCGCAGCCGACGCCTTTATCGACTCGACTGTGCCGGACCCGAACGCTTGCTTCTTGCCAGCACCTCCACTGCCTCTGCCACGGCCAGCCTCCGCGGAAGCCCTGCCTGCCATGGCATCCTGTGAGGTGAGGCCCGGGGTGAGGCCAAGTCGGAGTCTGCCTCGTCCACGCCAGGCCAATGGATCCCGCCTCGAAACACACCCGAGTCCCGTCATTGGAACACGTGGAACGGCTCATCGGTGCCTCATCACCTCACCCCCCTTCCAGGCACTGGATTCGACCACATTCAGTGTCACGCTCGCCAGTCGCTGTGCTTCTTTCATCCCGAGATCGAACAAGACGCTTTCATTTTCACCCTAGCCTGACTCCTCCAACCTTTTCCAGTGATGCTGCGCAGGAAGAAACAAGCGGGGGAGGCAAATAGAAGGACAGAATACAAGCAAGAAACAAACAAGAAAAACAAGAAAACAGCCATCAGTCATGTTCTCGTCAGCGCGGCTCTTCGACCGAATCACCACAGCCCCTTTCTCTGCTTCTGCAGCGTCTCAAACACCTGCGCCTGTCCATTCTTCCCCTTCCTGGAGCCCGAGCCCGAGCCTCGACCCGGCGCCGGCACGTCCGTCACGTTCTGCTGGGGTCAGAATGAATGGCCCTGTGTGCCGCCCTCACGAGGAACCCACCTTGGAGATCAGAGACCGTCCGATCTGCACCGTGTCGTCGATGCCCCGCTGGCGCTGCCAGAACCTGTCCTCTGTTAGCCCGTCTTCGTTCAACGTTGGAGCGGGGTGAACGCACATCTCGTCCGCGCCGCCGCCGCCTCGGACCGAGGCCTTGCGGACCTCGTCCTCCAGCGCCTCGCGCGTGATCTCTTCGCTCTTGGCGATCCCCGGGTTCGCCGACTTCTCGTCGACGGCCTGGTGCAGGTTCTCCTCGAGCAGCCGCTTCTTCATCAGGTACCGCTCCTTGCGCTCCTTCTGCAGGCCGGGGCTCTCGAGCTTGGTCATGACGAAGCGCACGGCCATCTGCACAATGAGGTAGAAGTGCTCGGCCAGGAAGACGCTGAGGAGCACGCCGACGGCGTTGATGTCGGAGCGCGCGCCGGCAGGTCCATCGGGGTTCTGGCCGCTGCACAGCGACACGATGCCGGCGCTCGTGAGGGTGCCGAGCCACGACAGGAAGCCGATGGCGTCGAGCCAGGGCCCGATCGAGTCGGCGCGCCACGGGATGGGCCGGCGGCTGCTGATGGCGATCTTGACGGCGTCGGACCGCAGCTCGACCCAGTTGTTGACGAGGAAGCAGCAGGCCGTCAGCGGCCAGGCGACGGAGAAGAGCGACAGGTAGCCGAACTGGATGACCATCTCGCGGTAGTCGTCAGTGACGTTGTACGTCTCGAGGAGGACCTCGCTGCGGACGCGGGCCAGGAAGGCGGCCTCCTCGGGGACGTCCTGGACCTTGGGGGCGGTGCTGGCGCTGGTCATCTTGGACTGGACCTCCTTGGCCTCGTCGAGGGCCTTGCGCTTGACGTAGGGGAGGACGGTCTCGGTGAGGAAGTTGACGACCTGGGCGGTGACGGTGAAGTAGAACATCTGGTTGCTGATGCGGGCGGGGTTGATGACGAACTCCTGGGTGGAGAACTTGTCGCTGGGGGCGATCTTCTGGGCGGCGGCGCGCCAGAAGTCGAGGTAGGGGAGGAGCAGGTTGCCGAAGGGGATGTAGACGAAGGCGGTGAAGAAGAGGGCCATGTAGGAGGTGAGGAAGTTGAGGACGAACTGCTTCTGGACGAGGGCAGCGTGGTGGGCGTCGATGGTCTGGTAGTTCTCCATCTGGGTGAGGCGCTCAGCGAACTTGAGCAGGACGGTGCTGAAGGTGGGCGTCATGACGACGAGGATGACGGTGGGGAGGAGGGCCTGGGGTGTTCGTTAGCGGACGATGGGAGAACGCAGGACGGGCAGACAGAAAGCAGAGGGGGGACGCACCAGGTACTGCTTGAAGGGCCCGTTGTAGACCTCGTTAATGAAGATCTCGAGCGAGTTGCAGGTGACGATGAGGGTGCCGAGGACGAGGATGCAGGCGAGGGCGAAGGGTATCTGCAGCAGCTGGGTCTGCAGGCGCTTGAAGGGCGAGTAGACCTTGACGGGCTCGCCGGTGACGGGGTCCTCGGCCTCGTGCTCGAACTGGAACTGGGGGCGGGCGGTCTGGATGTTGGAGACGCCGCGGACGCCCCACTGGACGGCGAGGTCGACCTCCTTCTTCTTCCAGAACTCGAAGAAGACGACAGACCAGAGGCAGCTGGCGAGGGCGTACAGCCAGGAGAACTGGCCGAGCAGCAGCCAGGCGGAGAAGCCGGCGGCGGCGGGGGCGACGAGGAAGGTGAAGTAGGACTGGGTGAAGGCGAAGTAGAAGGCGACGTTCTCGCCAAAGGTGTTGCGGATGCCGTCGAGGTCGTCGTCGTCGATGGTGTACTTTGTGCTCATCTTCTGGATGAGTCTGCGGTTGAAGTCGTGGTTGTGCAGGGGAAACATGCTGGCGACGTGCTTCCAGGGCCCGGCGCCGGGGGTGATGGCGGCGCCGCCCTCGTTGCGGGGCTTGGTCAGGAGGAGGTAGACGAGGCGCAGGCGCTCGGCCTCGGTGACAGGCTCGCTGCGGAGGGTGGCGGAGAGCTCCTGGTCGGGGCCGACGGTGCGGGCGCCGTGGAGCCAGTCGCTGAGGCGGGAGCGGTAGACCTGGTCGCCGAGGACCTTGTCGGAGGCGATCTTGACGAAGATGAGGAGGGAGTCGGCGTCGCCGGGGCGCACCTCGGTGGCGAGGCCGACGGTGACGAGGGCCTCGATGAGGCGGACGTAGGCGGCCTCGGCCTCGGCCCTGTCGGCGGGGGGGATCTGGTAGTGGATGACATAGTCGACGTTGTAGTTGGACTCGTAGCCGGGCTGCAGGCTGCGGCTGCTGTAGAGGTTCTTAAGGGAGGCCATGGCGGTGAGGCAGCAGGCGGCTGGCGTGGGTGACGGAGGGGAGGGAGAAGATGAGGAGAAGGAGAAGGAGGAGGAGGAGGATGGAGGAGAGGGAGAGAAGAAATGAGGTCTGAAGCAATCGAGCACAAGCTGTCAATGTTCCACCGCAGCGAAAGCAGCTTCAGCTTGGCAGCTCTCGCAAATAATGACGATGGACTCCCGCTAGGCAGGGTTGAAGGTTGGTCTGGTGTGATTTGGTTTGGTGGGCTGCCTGGCTCTGTAGCCGAAGGCGGCAGTAACGTCATTTCGGGAAACAAGCTCAGCTGGCTGCCCCTGCCGCTTCTGATCGACCGCGAGTGGGGAGCGCCGAGGTGGGGTAGCTCGATCCCTGTTCTGCTGAAGCCTCTGGGCTGCGCCTGCCACGGACGACCCTCCTTATCGTACCTTAGCTGAGCCCCTTATCGGCGGCCCAGCCAAGATCTCGAGGTATGACGTTTCTGTCTGGTCCTGCTAGGTGCTTCATCGAATATGCTGGAGGGACGGTGCGTGGTGCGTTTTTCTATTCCTATTCAAGAACGCTAAAGCCTTGTTCTCTATCGCAGACTAAGCAAGTCAGCTCCCTGAGAACAAGATACTAGAACTGTTGTGTGGATCGCTGGTGTACTGCCCCTCCTTGCGGCTGCCCGTTTCTGACCTACCATGTCAGGGCACACGGAGCCTCCAGCATCCAATTTCAGAAGTAAAGTCAGCCATTCCAGCAATCCCGACAGGGGACCGACCGACCATCACCTCAGTAGCACCTGGGAAGACTGGTTACGGAACCCTTTAGCATCTACTTTAGATTAGGTAGTAGCACTCGGTTTACTTCAGGCGAGAAGGAGTTACTGCGTCAGGGGAGGCCTAACTTAGAATGGCGTCGTTGATGGCAGTAACTCGGGGGACGGCCGATGTGGAAAACGTGGAGATGTAGGGATAAGGCCCTGAAGTATGGTACTTTGACGACCTCGCCAACTCGCCTCATCTAGCGGAATATCTGGGGCCGACACGCACGTATGCGCGACGCTTTGAGGGTGGTAGACAAGCATGGCCTCGTCGGATCTACGAGTCTGTAGATATGTCGCCCTCAAAAAAGAATTTGACTACGCTGAGATCACTTCACACCATCATTCCTGCGCCTTGCATGTGTAAGGGAAACCGCTATTGGCCTCATTTTCTTTTTTTGGCTGATTGTGGGGAGCAAGGCATGCATGGCCCCTCGAAGCAGGCTCATAGAAATTTGATTCGGATGACCCCTCATGGATAAGGATCATGGACTTAGTAGTCGGTATTGAGAATGCCCATGGCATCAGTGACAGACTCGTACGACCTTGGACGGCCTCCGACCAGGTTTTTGTTCGTAGTCTGCACCACCACGCGCTTATACGTAGTCAACGGCGGCGAACCGCAGTCGGTCACCTGCAATACAAAGTGGTGAAGTAGACCCTTCAACATGGCCTTACCCGAGACCCTATTCACCGCGCTCCACTCAGCCGGAGGCAGCACGACTTTGACAACCCGACCGTCACCTCCATCGGTAGCCTGGATGTCAATGTCCTGAACGTGCCAATGGGCATCCTCGTGCGCGCGACTGACGTCCTTGTAATGAAACCAGTGGAAACTCAGCGCGTCGCCGTCAGGATCATACGTCTCCCTGGCATCAAAGGTGAGTTCTGTGCCCGCTTCGGCTTCAAGAAACAGTACTTCTGGACCAGAGACTCCGTTGACAGAAACAACTGGGGCGTGATTTGCCTTGCTCCGGTCTGCAGACAGAGTCCATTGCATGCGTGCTGCGAAGCTGTCCTGGAAATGATCCCGCCATCTCCAGATGGTGGCGTGATTGCTGTGGTAAAGTCGACCGTCTTTCCCTTTGACATCGTCGACTGCATCGACAAAGTGTCTCGACTCGCCGCCCAGTTCGGACAGAGTGTACCGGCCACCCCAGCTGCCCCATTCAGGATGTTCAGGCGACCCGAGGCCGTTCTGGATCAGATACAGAAAGGTGGGCGTGTCTCCCTCCATCAAGAAGGGATATTTCGGATACAGGGCGCCGAGCGGACCAACTTGTATGTTCTTCTTCAGCCACTCGTGTGTCACCTTTGTCCTGTCTGGGCCTCCCGAATCGAAGTTCACAATGTGGTCTCCGGAGATGCCGATCCAAGCTGCATTGCCGTATTCCTTCCACCCGTGAACGGAGCAGATATAGAAGATATCTGGAAACCGGCGACGGATCCATGCGCCGGTGTCGTCTTGGTCCGAGATGGCGTAGACCCGGACCTTGGAACGGAACCGGGCGAAATCGGCCCCTGAGCGACTCTTCTCCGCGTGCTGTAGAGCTTGTGCGAGCACGTTCGAGCCTCCCCAGCACAGCACCCATAGAGGCTCATCCGATTCGTCCACTCTCTCAGTGATGAGTGCGGCGCCCTCACTCAGCGGAATATCTTGAGCGAGGGCTTCTTTTCCATACAGTGCAGGCCCCGATCTGACCATGGAGAGAAAAGTTTCGGCAGGTGTGTATTGATTGTCGGGATGCACGTGAGCATTAAGGTTGTCAACCACCCTTGCGTACGCTGTGAGGATAGCTTCAATGTCTTCGGGATGAACCGCGTGCCTCATGTGCACCGAGGTGCAAGCGACGAGGCCTCGAGTGTCGAACTCATTCGAGTAGAGCATGTATCTCACCAGAGACTCGGCGTCGTCAGGCTCATTCCGGATGTCGGTCGCAATGAGGATCCGGGGTTTGAGACCGCAACGGCGGAGGCGGATTTGGTCGGCCATGATCTGTTCAACTGTCACAATGACTGAGAGTTCGAACCAAGGATCCTATATCCCAGATGGAACAGTATTACGTGCCACACAAGCGAGGGGACGCAGGTATTAAATCCATCCAAAAGCCTTTGACAAGACTCCAGAAGTGGAAGTAAATGGCTACGACTGCCAAATGTGATCTTGCCTGGATGGTGCGAGAGTGGAGACGGAATGAATGCCCCCCCGCCCCCCTTCCCTTTTCTTTTTCGTACAAGGCTTCCGGCTATCGGGAGAGTGGCCGCCGAGTCGACTCCGGGGGCACCTTGCATGATGGTTCCCTCCCCGCATTCAATTCTTGGGGCCCCGGCATTCACGAGATGCTGGAGGCATGGAACCCGGCAACATGGCTAGCAGGAGGGAGGAGGCCCAAGCTTGTTCCTTCATCGTGGCGTTTATTAGGCTTTTCTTGGCAAGGCGGAGACAGTCCGTCTCTCCGCGCTGGAGAAATCGTCGACTGGTACGGGGTAAAAACTCCATCCATGATTAAACCCCTTGAATCAGGCCGTGCACAGCCAAGTATGTATACCCATATAAGGGGCACATCGTCCCTCTCGACTGCCACTTTGCATCCATCGCCAGCGCGGCTACACATCCTCGCCCTTTGAATCTATCTTTACCACTCAGAGAAGCTGGGCCGCAATCAAGTCGCAGCTTTTCTCGCGCCTGTCGTACTCAGACAAGATGTCTCGCAAATCTGAGGAAGCCATAGGACACGCCGGTAATGCCCTAGCCAAGCCCGACTCCGATGCCACGCATCTGGAGGAGGATCTGAAAGACGATAATGGCAGAGTGGTTCTCAAGTCGTCACTAGACGATTTGGGCCTGTTGGCAACTGTAAAGAAGTTTTGGAAGGTTCGGCGACACCGGCAAAGCCCGTGAACTTTGGACAGCAGGCTGACCTTTCGGATGAAATAGGCAGTACTTGTGTGCAATCTTCTTTGCATTGCCGCCGCGTGTGATGGGTACCAAGTCGTTCTCAACGGTAAGCCAATCTCAAGTCTCACGTGCCGTCAAATCCACTGACCGGGCCATGCACGTCTAGGTAATGTAATTGCGAACCGCGGCTTCATCGAGCAGTTCGGCTTTCCCAACTCCGAGGGCGTCAACACTCTCGATGCCAACTACACCGCTCTCTGGGGTGCCATGCAGTCCCTCGGGCAGCTCATCGGTATGGTCTGTCTCACGCCCGTATCCGATAGAATCGGGCGCAAGATGACCCTGTATACCGCATGGGTCATCATCGGCGGGGTAAGAATTGTCACCCATCTGGCAACGCACGGGCGGCCTAGCAAGACAGGACTGACAGTGTACAGTCCCTTGTACTGGAAACCATTGCCGACGACTGGAAGGAATGGTCTGGGGCCAAGATCCTTGCTGGTGTTGGCATTGGATGCATCCAGGCCACTCTGCCCGTCTACGTGACAGAATGGTCCCCCGTCAACATCCGCGGTGCCATGCTCTTCTCCTACGGCTTCTGGAACCGCATTGGCAGTTTTCTTGCCCCTCTCGTCTTGACCGTCTCGGAAAAGCGCGATCCTATGAACTTCAGGGTTCCCATCCTGACTCAGTGGGGTTTCCTGGGTATCATGCTTCCGATTTTTCTCTGGATCCCTGAGACGCCTGGTGAGTCCACCCACACACCTACCAGGAGTCATCCGCAAGGCCTAGGAGAAATGCTGATCTAGCGTCTGTCACAGCCTACTTTGCTGCTCGTGACCAGCATGAAAAGGGCAAGGCCAGTCTGCGCCGGATCAACGGCAAGGTCGAAGGTTTCGATGTTGAGGCCGAATACGCCATCATCAACAACACTATCATCGAAGAGCGGCGAGAATCGGAGGGTAACAGCCAAAACGGTCTCAAGCAGATCCTCCGCTCGTATGCCCAGTGCTTCAGCCGACGAAACGCGCGCCGAACCCTCGGAGCGGCTTTGCCGGTTTGCGCCCAGCAACTTACCGGCCTGTCTTTCCTCAACGGCTATGCCAGCTTGTTCTTCCGACAGAGCGGGTTTGACGACGCTTTCCTCATCACTACCATCATGAGTAGGTTATCTACGGTTCTCGATCGACACTGATATGTCGGGCTGACTTTGGTCCCACAGCTGCAATCGCTCTCTTGACGTCGATCTCTCTCATCACGCTGACAGACAAGTTCGGCCGCCGCCTCGTCGTCGTCGTAGCCTCCATCGCTTGTACCGTGACCATGCTCGTTGTCGGTATTCTCGGCTTCGTGCCCAAGACCACGCCGCTGAAGAACTTTCTTATTTTCGATGCCTGCGTCTGGTCCTTCTTTAACGTCGCACGTACGTGGAGTATCAGATTCGCTTTTGATTGTGACCGATTTGCTGATCATGTCTCTAGTTGGAAGCTTGGGTTGGGCTTTCGTTGGAGAGGTTGCTTCTCAGAGCTTGCGTGTGAGGACTGCCGGCCTCGCCGCAGGCATGTCCGTCATTTTCGGACTTACTTTCAACACCACAGTTCCGCTCATGCGTACGTACAAGCTTCTAATGTGAACAGACAAACTTGCTAACTAGTTGTAGTGGACGTCAACGGGGTCAATTGGAGCTACAGCACGGCCTTCCTTTTCTTGGGCACGGGTCTGTTCACCTGCGTTCTGGTCTACTTCTACGTGCCTGAGCCTTCGCAGCGCAACCCTGCCGAGATGGATGAGATGTACGAGAAGGGGGTCCCGGCAAGGAGAATGAGGAAGTTTGTGACAGACGTGCAGAAGCGCCAGATCCAGGAGCGCGCCTGAGTGTACAGCCTCTCACTCGGCGACGGTACTGGTTGACTGGACCATGCTAGGTAGCATGTATTAGCTCTAGTTACCACGGTTATCCATGTAGTAAGGTACTATCAAATAAACGATAACTTATATAATGAGCCATTCGCAGTTTCGCTTTGTAATTGCTTCACATGACCAGACTCCAGGAGCCAGTCCGAGGCGGTCATTCAACCTGCAACTTGCTGAAAAGCCAGTCCTTGTACCACACCACCAAGTTAGGTAGGTAGATCAGAATGGTGGCCGCGCACTCGGACCAATCATCATGTTGTGGTGCACGCCATGGCAGTGAACTGCCTTGGTGTACATGGTCCCAAGTCCGTCTACTCGAGAAAATTGAGAGCTTCCGTACCTGAGGACTTGACGGATGTGATGACGGGACACGACAAGTACGGTTCGGTCTACACCATGACACCAACGAGACCATTTTTGACCGGCTGAAAATACGAGTCGAAAAGCTCACTGGGATCGCTGTTGACTGGTGGCCTCTGACCCCGGTCAACCGCTCCTGTCCACAGGGGGGGGCTGAAGGTTTACTGGAAAGCGCGAAACTCTCGTGCTGTGTGTGACCCGATGTTCGGGCCGGAACGAGCTGCTTGCTGACGTGTTGTTAAGTATGGAGGCGAGACACTCTCCCTGATCCTGTCAGAATAGGAGGCCCGCCATTACAAATTGCGATGCGTATCTTCGCTCGCAGACGGATTCCCCATGCTGCCGCTTCCCAACCCCAGAGCCCAGAGTCCAGCGGCCCACGGCAGGGTCCGGCACCTCAACTACACAGGTCCCGCAGAATTCGACCGCTGCAGTGCCCGCCGCGGCAACTTGTTCCGGTGGTGGCATTCGACCCGGTCATGGCTAGGTTGGGATAAACAAACGAAGGCCCGTTGCCCGGCAAAGAATGGGAAGGAGATGTTTTGGTGCATGGATGAGGTGTACAGCGACCGCATGAAGTCACACTGCGGCCTGTCAACTTTGAATGTCTGTTGAACGGCAAGGATTTCTACAGAGCAACCAAGCGAGCTCCGACACGGGGCGTCTCACGCCAGCTTCGGAATATCTTCTCCTGGAAAGCTTGCGTAGGCGTCACCTTCCATAAGGTAAGCAGCTACAGGTGGTCTCATCTTGCCAGGAGTTTTACAGAAGAAATCAGCTCAGGGATGGAGAAACCTCAATGGCAAGAGGATATCTGCTGACAATCGCTAGTTCTTTCTCGTCGAGACGGGTCGGGACGAAGTGCTGTTGGGGGGTGTCGAGCTCCCGCCGCAGGACAGCCCGGAATATGAGCACGGCATCCCTCTTGATAACATGGACATCGAATTGCAATTCCTTGCCAAGGAAACGGTCCACGGCATAAGACGTCCAGAGACGGGTCGCGGTGAGAACCAGGTGGTGGGCAAAGTGCCCAAGAAGAAGCTAGGGCCCGAGTTTCAAGGGAGAGAGGGGGGGCCTGTGGTTGGAGCCTCCACGGAGAAATGGGGTTCGCTATCAGGTAAGCTTTTGCCTGGTGCATGGTCTGCTGCGTTTCGGTCATGGTTTTTGTGCTCTTGTGGCTGGTTCTTGTCGACCGCAAAGACCTGCAGAATGCCTTCGTGCCGGCGACCATCGTGATCAGCATCGTCACGTGGTTCGTGGACGCTGCTCAGCTTCTGGCTCGTCCCGGGCATTGAGGAAGGAACGTAGGGGGTCGATGCCTCCTGCTGTCCAGGCTGTACAATGACGTATGATGGGTACTTCCCGGGTTTATGTGGTAAGCCAGCTAGCGTGCTGGGAGCTTGGGCCACCTCTGTCACTTCATGCTCCTGCTCACTCAACGCCTCAACACCACGATTCTCACGATCCGCTTGCTGCTGTTATCATCCGTCATCCATCCGTCTGCCTCCTCCTTCATCCTTATTCATCCCTATTTACTCACAGGCCCAGCCTCATAGACAGCTGCCCACGAGGAATAGAGCTCACGTCTGGCCCGCAGCCGCCATGCTCCAAGCGCTGGGCCTCCGCCGGCGCAGCAGGTTCGACCCGCCCACGCCGCTCGACCGGTTCCTGGCCTCGCCCCTCCAGGCGCTCATCTCGGCCCTCTACGCCGTGCTGCTCGCCCTGCGCGGCCGGCCGTACGCGCCGCCGGCCGCGCACCCGATCCGCGTCGTGTGCCTCTCCGACACGCACGACCTGGTGCCGGGCGCGCCGCTGCCGGACGGCGACCTGCTCATCCACGCGGGCGACCTCTCGTCCGTCGGCACCGTGGCCGCGCTGCAGGCGCAGATCGACTTCCTGGCGGCGCAGCCGCACGCGCACAAGGTGCTGGTGGCCGGCAACCACGACGCCTTCTTCGACCCGGCGGCGCGGAGCCTGGCGGACCGCACGTTCCGGCGGCGCCTCGACCTCAAGGGCGTGCGGTACCTGCAGCACGACGCGCTGACGCTCGAGTTCCCCGACCGCGGCGGCCGCCACCTCCGCCTCTACGGCGCCCCCGACATCCCGCGCTGCGGCCCCGCCGACAACGCCTTCCAGTACGACCCGGCCCACCCGCCCTGGCGCGGCCGCGTGCCCCCCGACACCGACGTCCTCGTCACCCACGCCCCGCCCGCCGCCCACCGCGACCTCCTCCTCGGCTGCCCCGCCCTGCTCGCCGAGCTCTGGCGCGTCCGCCCCCGCCTGCACGTCTTCGGCCACGTCCACTTCGGCCACGGCCGCGAGGCCCTGCACTACGACCCCGCCCAGGCCGCCTACGAGTCGCTCGTCACCCGCCCCGGCGGGCCCCTGCGCGACCTGCTGCCCAGCGCCGCCTGGCTCGACGCTCTGAAGGTCGTGCTGTACGGCGTCCACGCCGTCGTCTTCAAGGTCCTCATGCTCGGCCCGGGCGGCAACACGGGCGGCACGTGGCTCGTCAACGCTGCGCTGATGAAGGGCAACAGCGGGAGGCTGGGGAACCCACCGCAGGTGGTGGTGCTGTAGATGCTGCGAGGATGTGTCCATGTCACCAAGATCGTATAGATGTTCCACTGTGACGATGTAGCTTCGTCAGCGAGAATATGTAACAGTATCCAACATCAAGCACAGCATGCAGAAAGTAGTGAAAGTGAGTGAATTAATCCGTCTATAGGCAACCATGCAATGCATCGTGATATCATCTGATCCAACAAAAGAAACCCCAAGCCATTATTCCGTCCAAAATGCAATCGCTGGTATGCTGCTTCTATCAATTATTTCTTCTTCTTTTCATGCAACGCTCAAATGCAATGTTCTCACTCCCAAAATTACATGATCAGTCGGAACAGGGCCACCGCGACGGGCACCCCGATGGCGACGCCCAGGCTCAGGCTCGGCGCCTCGTCGACCTGCACGAGACCGGTGGGCTCGTCCTCGGGCAGAGGGGGCCACCAGATGCCGGGCGGCGCCTGGCCTGTCGGAGACGCGGTGCCGTTGGGCCGGATGGGAGGCGTGCCGATGGCGGGCGTCGCGGCGGGACCACCGGGCACCGTGACGGCGACGACGTGCGTGCGCGTCACGGGCACGGTGAGGGTCACCTCGTTCTGGCCGTCGGCGCCGCACCCATCGCAGACCTCGACAAAGGTGGTGAAGGTCGGCTCGTCGTCGGCGCAGCCGCAGAGCGGGGCGCGCATCTCCGTCGTCACGAGGCGGGCCGGGTTCGTGGGGCAGACGGTGACGTACGTGATGGTCGTGATGGCCGCTGCGTCGGCGTCGGTGGGGCTCGCGCCGGAACCGGCACCGTTGCGGATGCCACCCTCACCCATGGCCGGCGCGGGGGCGGGCACCTCCTCGACACCGCCGACGGTGCCGTAGAGGCTGACCAGGAAGCCGGTGGGAAGGTCGCGCTTCGCGTTGGCCGCGGGAGCGAGACCGCCGCATAGCCAGGTGGCGTCGCCGGGGCAGGGAATGTCGCACTGGGAGCGGTCGGCGAGGGCGCGCGTCTCGCCGTCAAGGGACTCGGCGCACAGGCACGAGTCGTCGTGGATGGCGGCGTAGCGGTTGTCGGCGCAAAGGGAGACGCAGGTCTGGGGCGTCATGTCGGGGGACGACTGCTTCAGCTGGAAGGTGGGGAAGTTGCTGGACGAGCCGAAGCAGCCGAGGAAGGCGAAGGGGCCGATGGAGGCCGGGTCGCGCGCCGGGACGATGGGGTCGGTGGAGGGGCTGGGCGGGCCGGCGAGGGGAGGCAGGGAGGGGACAGATCCCGAGGGCAGGGCACCCGAGGGGAAGACGCCGGCGCCCGAGGGGATGGAGAAGGACTCCGAGGTGGGCAGGGCGAGGGTGGTGACGACGGCAGACGTGACGGCGGTACCGTTGCTGCCGCTGGGGAAGACGGTGACGAAGATGGTCGAGGTCGTGGACATGGTGGTCGTGGTGGTGGGCTCCTCCGAGGACGAGGGGGCGACGAGACTGCGCTCGAAGACGTCGATGTAGTTGACCTCCCAGTAGGCGTTGGCAAAGGCCTGCGGGTTGCTGGAAACGTAGTCGACGCAGGTGGGCGCGAGGGTGCCGCAGGTGCCGTCCTTCCAGGTAGCGCCGGCGTAGTCGCCGCAGAAGTTGGTCTGGATGACAATGTTCATGTCCTTGAAGTACGTGTCCGTGTCGCAGCTGTCGGTGCCGAAGAGGGCCGTCGGCAGGCCCCAGCTCTCGGGGTCGGGTGTCTTGCTGATGATGTCGGCGGGAATGCTCTGTCGCGGCCAGTGCCAGACCTTGATGTCGTCGCTCGTCCACTCCATGGCGTACACGCCGCCGCCGACGGCGTTGAACGTGTCTCCGTAGGTAGACTGGTCTAGGGGGTTGGGCACGTAGCCGCACCCGGCGTTGTTGTTGTTGCCGGGCGAGAGGCAGTCGGTCGTCGTGGGCTCGCCCAACGTCTGGCCGGCGGGCTTAGGCAGCGTGCAACCATCCGAGGTGTGTCCGGAGATGAGGTTTCGCGTAGCCTGGTTGGCGCCCTCGATGATGTCGATCTCGCCGCTCTCCGGCCAGTCGGGGCCGTACATCCAGAAGGCGGGCCACAGGCCGCAGACGGAAGGGGGCATGTGGGCGAAGTCGCCGATAAAGAGGCCATGGTTGTAGGCCTGCTTGCTCTCGAGGCGCACGCTGGGGCGGCCCTCGTCGAGGGCGAATGTGTTGTTGCTGTCGACGCCGAGGATGACAGCCTGGGATGTGGGGTCGATCGAGTAGAGGCCCAGCTCGCTGGCGTCGGCCTCGCTCTGGTATCTGGGGAATGGTCAGCAGGGTTCAATGGGAGGGGGGGTCCGAGGGTACCCACCGGACAAAGCCGTTGGAGGGGTCGTTGCCGTTGAACCAGTTAAAGTCCGAGACGAAGGCGTCGCCGAAGTAGGAGTGTGATAGACTGTAGGCCATGGTGATGGTTGCTGTCGAGATGGTTTGTTATGATACAGAAGAGGAAGCAATGGAAAAGGAGATGAAGGGCCCCATGATATAGCAGACGACGACAGGCGGAGTACCGTCGTGTTCTATTCTGGACCACATCGTGGAATGCGCCTGGCGGCCGCGGGAATGGAGCGAGGAGGCGAGTCGGGCGGTTGGGCGAGGCCCCGGCATGTCGCCAGCCTGGTGGTCACGCCGCGTGGCTGTCGAGGTCGCGTCGCGGAGGCAGCCTCGGCGGGGACGGTCGCGAGGCCCAACAATGGCAACAATGGGCTTGCGGGGGATCGTCGCGGGGCCACGGCGCGAGAAGGGGGTTGAGGCGCATGCCAGGGAGAGGAGCAGAATTCCAGGTGTGGTTCCCGCCACCGTGGGCCACCGCGGGCCACCTCGGGCCACCGCAGACCATCGGTGCGGATTCCCAAGCAAGGAGGCGGGCTTCAGAGTGAGACATTCTCGGCGCACACCATTCGCCGGCGCGAGGCACGCTCTCCCGCCATTGACTGGTGCACGCCTTGTGTCGGCGATCTTCTGAGGCTGTTCTGCCGAGGTCGTTCTTCCGAGTCATTCTATTTCGAGTCGTTCTTTTCCGAGGCCGGTCCGCCGTCGCAAGTCCACTGTCGCATGTCAAGCACCGGCTGCCCGTTGCAAGTCGCCGTCGCATGTCGTCCAGCTGCCTGTCAAGACCATCGCATGGCATCCGACTGCCCGCAAGTCAGCAGCCGCTACACCATGATGCGCCGCAGCCCCTCGGTGCCGCCCAGCACGCGGCGGCCGGTGACGGCGCAGCGGCCGGCGCCGCTCTCCCAGCGGCCGTGGCGGTCCTCCATGAAGGCCTCCTGCTTCGGGTGGGCGCCCTCGAGCCAGCGGTGGATGCACGAGTAGCAGTAGACGATGCCGGTCTGGCAGGCGGTGGGGGTGACGATGGCGTCGGCGCACACGGGGCACAGGGACGTGTCGGCGGGGGCGGTGACGGTGAAGATGGGCAGCAGGGAGGGCGTGGCGATGGGGGGGTCCGCCGCGGATTCTTTCTCTCCCTTCGCGTCTTGTTTCGCCTCGTCCTGTTTCGTCTCGTCTCCTTTCGTCTCGGGCTGTGCGGCCTTCTTGGGCATCCCCGTGACGACGGGCGGCGGCAGGTCGAGGGCGTCGCCGGCCTTGCGGGACAGCTGCTTGGCAAAGTCGGAGGCGTGCCACCACTCGAGGAACTTGAGGGCGAAGATGCTGGCGGGCAGCAGGACGGAGAGGCTGGAGAGCAGGCGGGGGCCGACCTCGCGGGGGGAGAAGAAGGAGCGGGCACCGGGGCGGCCGGCGGGACCCTTGGGCGAGGGGTTCGTCAGGGCGTCGATGGCGCGGTAGTCGTCGGGGGTCATGCGGCGGATGCGGGTGCCGATGAGCCAGAGGAAGGGGTTGTGGTACTTGGACGAGTCGAAGAGGTAGGCGAGGTGGAAGGCGAGCAGGGCGAAGTGGTAGGCGGCGTTGACGCTGGGGTAGACGCGACGCAGGAACCAGCGGTAGTAGTGCAGGAAGCGCTGGCGCAGGGTCGGGTTCTCGGGCATGCGGGTGTAGGCGGCGCCGAGGAGGGCGCGCGGGGCGTTGACCTCGTGGGCGTCGTCGAGCTTGCGCTTGAGGTAGGGCAGGGCGACCATGACGGCGAGGTTCTTCCAGACGTCGGCGGTGCGCAGGCGGAGGGCGTCGCGGACGGCGGCGGGGGCGGCGGCGCTGGCGCGGGGGATCTCGGCGGCGAGGGCCCTCTCGCGCTTGAGGCCGTAGAAGTGCTCGGTGAAGGCGCCGCCGCGGGTGCGCAGGTAGTGGCGCTCGACGAGGAGCATGAGCAGGGCGTAGAGCTCGTCGAAGGCGTTTAGGGGGCGCAGCAGGTAGCGGGGGTAGCGGTGGGTGGCGAGGGTGAGGAGGTAGCGCAGGGTGGGGGGGAGGAGGGCGTTGAGCTGGTGTTCGGAGAGGAGCTCGAAGAGGGACGGTTTCTGGTCGTCCAGGGCGTGCATGGCCGTCATGAACTCCATGGCGCTGTGTTGTGTGATGGCTCGGTGGTGGTGGTGGTGGTGGTGATGGCCCCTAGGATGGCGGCATTGGCGTGGTGATGTTGGGACGTTGGGATGTTGGGATGTTGCCTGGTGATGGTGACGGTAGAAGCCTTGGTGGTGATGATGGAAGCTTGGTGAAGCTCGGTGGTGACTGCCGCTGAAAAGAAACAGTGGGCCCCAGATTTGCCGAGGCAGTTCCGGCGCAGCTGCTCCTGCCGCTCACATGCCCTGCTTGCGTCAGGCCAAGGTACCTTGCCGTAGGTAGTTATTACAGGGCAGCTCTGGGGGAGGGGCCTGGGTGGGTCTCGGGGTTCCAGCACAGGGCGGCACCACAGCACGAGGCTTCAGGGGCTTCAGCGGTCGACCCCGCCAGAGCTTCTCCCCCGCGCCCCGCCTTAGTCATGACAAGCCGCGGCCTGGGGTCGGGTGTCGGGTTTCGGGTCTCCTCGTCGTCTTGCTCGCGACGTTGCCAACCTTCATTTCCTCAGCATACACTCACTCACATAGCATAGGTGTTCGACGATAGACAGGATATATCCGTTAGAGTGAGTTTTTTTGATTGCCCTTGACACTTGACTCTTGCTCCGTCCAGTCCTGAATTGTTGATACTATTATACTTTCATATCATACATCCAAACACGTTCAGCATGTTCAAGCTGACATCGAAACATGCAGTCCAGACGGCCCCCTCACAAACATCATCTTCCCCATCACCAGAGGAACTCATTGCCAGGCACGCCATGACCGACCTGGCGATGAAGCCCGAGGAGCGCGTGCGCGAGTGGATGGAGCTGATTGCGAACCGGCACGAGGCCAAGGAGGAACCGGTACGTCCCTGCTTCTCAACACCAAGAATCATCACCATCACCATGATGACTATATCAGCCTGGAACCATGCCTTCATTCTTCTCCCTAACCCTCCACTCAAGACTTGCATTCACTCGAGTCTTGCATTCATCAAGTCTTGCCTCGTATCTCACCACCATCGTACATACTAACCGCCCCAGGACTGGATGACCTCGTCGCATCCCCACCTCTCGCTCGTCTCCACGGCCATCCCGGCCTCGCCCCCGACGGCGTCGGATCCCGCCCACCCCACGGTGACCTTCGCCTTCACCGTCCCGCCCTCGCACTGCAACGCCATCCACAACCTCCACGGCGGCGCCGCCGCCACCCTCTTCGACTACACCACGTCCCTGGCCCTCGCCCTCGTCGCCCGCCCCGGCGCCTGGCAGACCCTCGGCGTCACCCGCACCCTCAACGTCACCTACCTGCGGCCCGTGCCCGTCGGCACCGACGTGCTGCTGGAGTGCGAGGTCGTCGCCGCCGGCCGCGTGCTGTGCGCCCTGCGCGGCACCCTCCGCAGGAAGAGCGACGGCCTCATCATGATGCTGTGCGACCACCAAAAGTTCAACACGGATCCCCCGCCCGCCAAGATCTAGACGCCCAGGCATCCGCGTACCAACATCTAGACACGCAGGTATCCGCGTATAGAACATAACAACGTCATTCTCTGCTCACTCTGCCTGTGTCTGTCCCCCGTGCGCCTGTGCCGGCCCCGGCCCGCCGTCGGCGAGGGTGAGGTCGATGATCTCCACGTCCCCCTGCTCCAGCATGGCCAGGTCCTCCGCGAGCGCCGCCCCCTCGTCCGCCTCGTCCAGCAGCTCCTCGTCCTCCGCCTCGCCGTCCTCCTCCCCCCACTCCCCCACCACGTAGTCCTCGTCCCACTCCGAGTCGCTGTCCCCCAGGAACCCGTCCACCAGCCCCACAAAGTCCTCCACCTGGATGCCCGCCTCGTCCTCGCCCGCCGCCGTGACCCGCGCGTCCGCCATCTTCCAGAACGCCGTCGGGCCCACGGGGCCGTGCTCGTCGTAGTTGGCGTCGAACCAGTGGCCCACCACGCCGCCCGCCGCCGCCACGCCCCCGACCTGCACGCTCTCGCTGCGCCACCGCTCCTGCCCGTTGAAGATGCTGAACGTCGTCCACCGCACCTCGCCCTCGGCCGTCAGCCGCACGGTTCCTGTGACTGCCGGGTCAGCTTATGAAGAGGGATGCAGCAGAGAGGGGGGAAGAAGAAGCAGACGATGGGGGGGG